>CM033792.1:34113190-35313190 GCA_019656835.1 Rhododendron ovatum | reverse complement strand
AGAAGGTTGTCAGGCGAGCTCGCCACCTCCTTCTGCATATCTCCTGGCAGCAGAAAAGCTTGAGACAAGGCAAGGGCAGTGCCTTCTGACTCAACACTGTCCCGAGCAGTGATAGCTCGGTTCCCGTGTGAGAATGGAGGAGCCCAGAGGGGAGCAGGTGATGAGGAGGATGTAGGGGGTCTTTCTTGAGTTTCCTCCACTCGTTGACGTTTCTCACGGTGAATGGCCTCGATTTCTTCTGGGGAAAAGCCAGGAGGAGCATCAGTTTGGGTCTGAGTGCGGCGGCCACGACCTTGGCCACCTTGTCCCCGAGCAGCTCCACGACCTCGACCAGGTATGGTAAGGAGACTCCCCAAATCGATTGGTTGGTTCATTGCTGGAGGCGAAGGGGTATAACCACTGGAACAAAGCATAAGCAATTAGAAGCACGAAAACGCTTTTCCTATGAAAGAGGACAAAACAAATGATATTAAGGGAGAGCACTAACGTGGGCTCCCGAATATGTGAGGGGCATGAAAACCAATCACTTGGTCGTCCTCGTCTCTGGGTTCGAAGTTGCCCGTAACGATCAGAAAGTCGTCATCATCCCCTTGAGCAGAGTCAGGGAGTTCGAGAACGAGCTTCTTTCTAGAATCCCAGGCAGAAACAAAACAACGGGGCTGCCGTGAAGCATTTTTTCTCCCACGCCGAAACAGAAGGACGGGGGCTGCGATCAGAGGACTTGGTTCACGCACAAGCAAAGAGCCACGGCACTTCGACGCAGATCACGATCGAACCAGTCACAGGAGCTTGGGTTTTATTCTTTTGCTTTTCATTCAAAAGCTTTAAGTTACCAATGGAGCTTTATTCTTGCATGCATATTTATTTTTACTCCATGAATGGCTAAACCCATTGACTAGGGTGATGAGGAGGTCTCTCCAAGTAACGTAGTGTTTGATTTTTAGGATTTTATATTCGACTTGATTGTATGACTTGGTCGATTCATAACTTTTTATGAGAGTTTATACTTTTTTTTGATATTCGAATGTGTTTGTATCCATGGTTTCAAACACAGTCATGCAATGATTTTGAATGTTTCGAGGTAGGCTTTGAGATAGATTATACGACGTGAGACGGATCGTGCCGTGGTTAAATCCAATGAGACGATCCGTGCCGTGTTGAGATAGTCTATACGGAGTGCCAATCTTGATTATATTTTTGGGGATTATCGATAGAAATTGCTATCCTACGGTGATCTGGTTGAATGTTGAATATGAACCCTAGGTTTCGAAATAATTGTGTTACAAGGGGAGACTGAATCGGAAACCCTAGTCCCTTCTCTCATCAGTTTACAACTCCTTTAATTTGCATTCTAGTTTAATTTTAGGTTAATCAAATTCGGTATGAGGGGTGATGAAAAGGATTGGATCGAAATCCTAGGAGGTTTGGTCTGGGGTTAAGGTGATTTGATTAATGCGAAAAGAGGTGTTATGTTATGGTAAGGGGTTTGAGACGGTATTTGGTTTATCTGGAGGGGTTTCAATCACCTTATTGTCGTTGAGGTTTTAAATGTCATGACGAAGGCGAATGCAGTTGTCAGTGGTATGGCCAGGCATCTAGTGGAATTCGCAATATATATTTTGGTTTAGGTTTGGTGGAATGGTTTGTGGTGGCGGAAGAGGTTTTAATACCCCGGCTTCTGCAAGTTTCTTAAGTAGGGCAGACCTGGGGGTGCTGAATTGAGTGAAGGCTTAATTTTGGGTTTTTGGTTTTTCAGAAATTTGGTTAACTTCTGTGGGTTTAGCGGATGAGGTCCTAGCCTGATTGGTATTCCCGAAAAGAACGTTACTATTGCCAGAATATGCTCTTTAAGACTTTGACCCTGTTTCCTTTTTCTCTAAAGTTCCATCCCGTAATGCTTCCTCCACGGCCAATCTTGAGTCATTGAAGGTCTCGAAATTTGGGGCGGCTTGGGAAAGAACCATATATGGGGCGAAGGAGCTTGGCAGGTTCTTGGTTATGATTCGTATTTATTCTTTGAGATCTGGCTTGTTTTGCATTTGAGCAGCCTTTGCCCTCCATCATTTTACAAAATCAGCAAAGCTTACCTTTTCACCTATCTTGGTACTTTCTAACTCTTGAGTGGTCATTTTTAGATCGACATTAAAGTCATATTGGGCCACAAAGACTGTCCCAATGTCTTCCTAAGTCCTTTTCTTGGAAGGCTCAAGAGTGAGGAACCATTGCAAGGCGGGGCCAGACAAGGACTCATGGAATAACTGTGCCATAGCTTCCTTTTCAATTCCTCGCATGGAAAGTGAGCCAACAAACCCTTGGAGGTGTGCCATTGGGTCACCGGTGTCGTCAAATTTTGCAAAGTCCACGCTTTTGAATTTTTCCGACAACTTGGCGTTAGGGAATAAGCACAGCTTGCTCATGTTGACTTCACCCTTCCCAAGTCGCTTGTTCGCTTGAACAGATTCCTCTAGCTTGTTGATCTTGGCCAGAAGAGTGGCTAGCTTTGGATTTGCAATAAGCACCTTTTCTTTGGGCTGCTCGGACTGTGAAGGAGTCTTGGTCTGGAGCTTATCACTAACTTCTTGCATGGCCTCCATCATCATGATCATGCCATTCTTCATAGATGCAACAGAGATCTTGAGTTGTGCATCGACATTAGCGATAGACTGCCTAAATTGAGCATCTAAGGCAGCCATGTTTTGCCCAAGCTCCTCTATCTCATTTCCTTGGTCGGTCATTGGTAAGGGATTTTCGAGTGGTGTTTTTATCGAGGGTTCTGACGGGGTTTCTGTTGACGGTTGCTCTTCCTATACTACCAGAACATCAAACAACTGCATCCCTTCCAGGGTGTCTATGCAAACCAGTCTTTGGGAGGGATGAAGCCAATTGAGTACAGCCTTTTCTTGCAGACGACCAATGTTTCTGAACTGGCAATAAAGCAAGAAGGGAAACTTAAGACTCATCACAGATACTTAGCCTACCCTTCCTCGTGCCTCCTAAAAACTAGGCCTACGACCTACCGTGATCCGGATCTCGCTTAAGGTGTTTGCACAGAAGATTTTTGACAATCCAGGAAGGTGCTATCAGACAGGTTAAATTCCGAATGTTTCGGAACCAGAGCCAATCTCCTTACCTTGACCATCCGAGGCAAAGTAATATGATTGCCGGAATTCAAATACATACATGCTTAAGGTTAGTCCTGGACCAAGAGAGTCGTTCGAGGACGGCAAATACCAAAGGTATCTCAAACTCCATGGATTTAAAGTCTCCTCGACTGACCGAATCCTAAGGGAGCCTTACCCCCTAGCCTGCAGAATGCAATGATGCATGAATGATATGTATGTACAGAAAGGGAAACACGTAAACAGGATATATCACATAAGTCCTAACCATGGGTTCTTGTCTTAGTTGAGATGGTTCTATGGTTAAGTACAAGTGCAAAGGCCGGTTTAGGTCTTAAAAGGGTTCCCCGGACTAGAGCCAAGATGTACTCCCCATGTCAAGTGTATTGCAAGACAATGGTCGAACAACATGACGGCTCATCATCGTTAAGGGTTGCAAGGCATTCTGGGAGAGCTTGTTACCGGTAAACCGAGCAAGATTGCCGAAACACATTGGCGAGGCTTGTGTGGTACAGAGTGTACAGGATGACAAAGAGCTTTATTTTTCAAAAGACATAAAAAAAATTCTCTTTTGAAAATGTTTTTCAAGCTTGGCTCGCTTTATTAATTAATACTTTAGAGAAAACTACACAAGTGAACAATAGTAAAAGTTTCAGTTTGGATTGGTCGGATGTAAAATCCTGTTACGTCACCATTACGTTCTTCAACAGTATGGAGCGTACTGTTTTGATAGACTTTTAAAAGATTGTTCATTTATGTATTAATTTCTAATTTTTTTATTAATGTAAAGTCCCCAACAGAGTCGCCACTATGGGCTCCCTGACCGGCGTGCGCTCGAGAGAGTCGCCACTCAGATTTTTGAGATGGATGATCTAAGAAACCGATGACTCGTTTTGAAAAAGGGTTTTGGTTTAGCGAAAAACGTCAGGACTTTGGGTCTAGGAGCCACGTTACGAATTGGGAAGTTTTAGTCGAAAAGCACCTCACTCGCTCGGTGAAACCGGTCTCTACTAAACATTTTCAAAAGGGAAAATCTTCATGAATCTTTTAGAAAATAAAGCTCTTTAATAAGCAAGTAAGAGGGGAAGGGACATGGGAAAATATATCATGTTAACGTGCATGTGGTGCTGTCTGTACAGAGATGATAAAGATGATGTAGTGCATAAAAGAAAAGAAAAGCTTCTGGACAAACTGTCTGGACCACTGTGATCTCCTTCACGGTATACTATAATGTCACACACGGCTTGATAATATGCTGTGCGGGGTTTCTATTCTGTTATCAGACTGTCGTCAGCTCTCAGAATATAACTTTCAACACTTTTGACAGGCATCTGAAGATGCTCAATGATTGGATCACTATAGGACAATACCGTTTCATTAAGCCTAGGACATAAAACAACTTTTAATACGTTTAATCGCTTGAGATGATCAAGAAAACTTTGTTTATAAATGGAACATGGCTCGTAGATATGGTCTCATTCTGAGAACATTGATAACTAGTTTCTTAACAATAGAAAGTCTTATGAAAGATAACTTTGATGCAGACACTTTGAGCAAGAAAAATAGTAGTTGATGAAACGCCATGCGTCTAAACACATTATGCTGCGCGACGCATTGATACACCACGCGGCGTGGTGCATTCAGGACAGTGGCTATTTTATTTTCTAAAAATGATTTTTAAGTCAAAACTTAACCAAATAGGTAAGCCTGACAGTAGAAAAAGCTCCCTCAAGGTCAAGACTGAGCTTAACCCAAGGAAACTTGGTTTTTACTGTTAGAATAGAGTTAGACTTAGTCCCACTTTGGTTGCTTATGTTATGTAACTAGTCGCCACATAATATAAATAAAGCTCACCTATGTTAGGGTTAGTTAACACCCTATACACTTTTCCTTCTTTCTCTCGCAATATGGTATCAGAGCGGGATCTTAACCTTAATCCTAAACTACCACAACCCTAGCCTAAACCCTAGCCTTTGTACATAATCTACAATCCTAGCCTAAACCCTTACTTTTGCACATAATCCCTAAAATCACAATCACAATCCTAATCCTATCTTTTCCCTTAACCCTAACCCTAACCCTAACTCTAATCCTAGTTCACAGATTACCGTTCATCGTCGGTACTGTTCACCAATTACGACTGTTCACCGTTGTACTGTTCACCACACATTGTTCATCATCGTACTGTTCATCGCGCACTGTTCACTGCCTTTATTGTTCATCACTGTGGGGTGTTGTTCCGTTACTCTTATGCACTGATTGTTCGGGTAATTTTGGATTTTTGGTCAATCTATAGTTTATCCTCTCTAATAGATGGTGGTTTGGGTATGTTGAAGTCTGATTTCGGTTGTTGGGTTGTGTTAAGTTATTTGGTCTATGTTGGCATATGAGCTCTTGGTTGTTACTCGATATTGGGATTATGTTGTTCGGTGGCTACTTTGGTTTTGTTGGATGCATGCATTGTCGTGCCCTTGGACGTTAGCCGGTCATTCAGTTCCTTATTTCTTGTTTATTGGTTGTTTGTTGGTGGAGTATTTGGTTGGTTGATCTACCAGTAGTTGACTAGTTGTCTCTCATTGTACGGTGATATGTTTGCAATGAAATCTGGTTCTAATTTTACTTCCGCGGAATCTGGTGATTTTGGTTCTTCATTTAGCCGTGACCTTGGTCGCGACCGTGATTATGGGTACAGTGGTCGTTTTGACTGTGTTTTTGGTGGTCATGATTCTGGTCGTTGTGGATTTAGTCGTACAAGTCGCATGTCAAGGGGAGGTGGCCATAGTCGAGGCCATGGTTCTAGACTTTGTACTTATTGTGGGGGAACTAATCATATGGTGGAGCATTGCTATGACCTACATGGTTTTCCTCAGGCTCATTGGGTTACTTCTTCCAAGGATATTAGGCAGGCTGCACGCTCCACTGCTATGGTGACTATTTCTATGGAGGAGTACCAATGCCTTGTGTCAATTCAGACAAGTTCCTCCATTGCTATACTATCTCGGACAGGTTCTTCTAGTGCTTGTATTGCAACTTCTCATTTTTCTGTTCCTTGGGTTATTGATTCGGTGCATCTGATCATATGATTGGTAATTCTACTATTCTTTTTGGCCATCAATCTATTGATAAAACCATCTCGTGTTACCTTAGCCGATGGTTTTACCACTGATATAACTGATTTGGATTCGGTTTCTGTTACTTCTTCTTTGACTTTGAATTCAGTATTGCACGTTCCTCATTTTCCATTAAATCTTATGTCTGTTAGTAAACTTACTAAATCTTTAAATTGCTCTGTCACATTTCTTCCTGATGGTTGTGTGTTTGAGGATCCTAAAACGAAGCAAAAAATTGGTGGAGGTACTGAGTGTGGTGGTTTGTATTACTTTACCGATAATGTTCACCTTAGCTCTGTTGCCCTTCAGTCTTTTGTGTTATCCTATCAACATCATTGTCGACTTGGTCATCCATCCCTTTAGAAATCATAAACGGCTGGTACTTTCATGTAGCTATGTTGATGCTTTGCCCTGTGAAGTCTGTGAGTTTAGTAAACATCATAGAGTGCCTTTTTATCCTAGGGTTGAAAGTCGCGTATCCCGTCCTTTTCACTTAGTTCATTCTGATATTCGGGGTCCAATGCGTGTTCTTAATATTTTTGGCTTTCAGTATTATGTTATTTTTGTCGGTGATTATTCTCGTGTTACGTATCTTTATCTCATGAAAGAGCGGTCAGAGTTGTCTTCTATCTTTAAGTCATTTTATATGGAAATCAAAACTCAGTTTGATATTTGCATTCGTATATTTCGTTCTGACAATGCAGGTGAATATTTTCATAATTCTCTTTCTAAGTTTTTTGATGACCATGGTATAATTCACCAATCTTCTTGTGCTCGAACTCCATAGCAAAATGGAGTTGCCGAATGCAAGATTAGGCATTTATCAGAGGTTATGCGTGCTCTATTATTTCAAATGCAAGTTCCTAAGTCTTACTGGAGTTATGTTGTTCTTACAGCATGTTACTTGATCAATCGTATGCCATCTAGCGTTCTAGGTGGTCAGATACCCCATACAGTTTTATTTCCTGGTCGCCCTCTCCACTCATTACCCTTATGAGCGTTTGGGTGCACCTGTTATGTTCATGCTTTGGATCCTGACCGGAACAAACTTGGTCCACAGTCAATTCGGTGTATTTTTCTGGGGTACTCGCACACTCAGAAAGGGTATAAATGTTACTCACCATCTCTTCGTCATCATTTTGTTTGTGTTGATGTCACATTTAATGAGTCATTGCCTTTGTACTCGGGTCATAGTACTCCAATTGACCTTCCTGAGTCTAAGTCTGTGTTTCCTATTTATGTACCATCTGGTCCTCCCTTGTAGGTGTATGTTTGTCGGCAACAAGTATTAATAGCCCCACAAGTACCAGCCACCACGCCTCTTCCGTCCTAAGATCCAGTTGCACTTTCACCTCCACCCCTACCCCCACCCCTACCTCCACCTCCGCCATCACCTGGTCTTCTTATAGCTCTTCACAAAGGTATTCGATCTTGCACATCTCATCCTATTGCTCAATTTGTTTCCTATGATCACCTATCTCCGTCTCTTTGTGCTTTTACTACTTCTGTTTCGTCCATTTTTGTTCCTAACACTATTTAGGAGGCCTTATCTGTTTCTGAGTGGCGGACAGCTATGGAGGCTAAGATGTCTGCTCTTCATGACAATGGCACTTGGGAGTTGGTTTCTCTTCTACCAGGAAAGTCTACCGTTGGATGTCGATGGGTTTTTACGGTCAAGTATAATCCGGATGGCACGGTAGAACGGTACAAGGCCCGTCTTATGGCCAAAGGCTATACCCAGACGTATGGCGTTGATTATGCTGAGACTTTCTCTCCGATGGCCAAGATTAACTCTGTTCGCATTCTTATTTCTATGGCTGCCAATCTTGGTTGGCCCTTATTTCAGTTGGATGTCAAGAATGCATTTCTACACGGTGACCTGCTTGAGGAGGTGTATATGGAGCAACCTCCTGGGTTTGTTGCTCAGGGAGAGCGTTCTCAGGTGTGTCGCCTTCGCAAAGCCCTCTATGGTCTTAAGCAGTCCCCTCGAGCTTGGTTTGGCAGGTTTAGTGATGCTGTGTTACAGTTTGGTATGCGTCGCTCTCATTCTGATCATTCTGTCTTCTCTATTCAGTCAGATCGGGGAAGAGTAGTGTTGATTGTGTATGTGGATGATATCATTATTACTGGGGATGATCAGAAAGGTATTGATGAGCTGAAACAGTTCTTACAGCGTCAATTTCACACCAAAGATTTGGGTAAGCTACAATATTTCTTGGGTATTGAGGTAGCAAGATCAAAGGAAGGGGTCAGTCTATCTCAAAGAAAGTATACGCTAGATATTCTAGAGGAGACTGGTTTATTGGGAGCAAAGCCTGTGAAGACTCCTATGGATCCAAACGTCAAATTGTGTGTTGATCAGGGGGAGATATTTCCTCATCCAGACTGTTATCGTTGCTTGGTAGGCAAGCTGAATTATCTCACCAATACACAGCCTGATATCTCATTTGATGTTAGTATGGTAAGTCAGTTCATGTCAGCCCCTCGTTTTCCACATTGGGAAGCTTGTCTTCGTATTGTGAAGTATCTTAAGGCTCATCCTGGACATGGCTTGTTTTATCGTTCAAATGGTCATTTACATGTTGAAGCCTTTACTGATGCTGATTGGGCAGGATCACCATCTGATAGACGGTCCACAATTGGGTATTGTACTTTTGTTGGTGGAAATTTAGTTACCTGGAAGAGCAAGAAACAAACTATGGTTGCTTGATCCAGTGCTGAAGCAGAGTATCATGCCATGGCTCATACTACATGCGAGGTTGTATGGTTGAAAGCTTTGCTCGAGGAGTTGGGGCTTGGCGTATAGTTACCTATTCCTATGTATTGTGATAATTAGACAGCAATACATATTGCTTCGAATCCGGTATTTCATGAGAGAACCAAACACATCGAGGTAGATTGTCATATTGTTTGGGAGAAGATAGATAGTGGCCTGTTGGCTACCCCTTTCATGTCTACAGGAGCTCAGTTGGTAGATATCTTCACCAAACCTCTAGTTAAACCACGTTTAGAGTTGTTACGTAACAAGCTAGGATTTTTTGATATTTATTCTCCAACTTGAGGGGGAGTGTTAGAATAGAGCTGGACTTAGTCCCACATTGGTTGCTTATGTTATGTAACTAGTCGCCACATAATATAAATAAAGCTCACCTGTTTTAGGGTTAGTTAACACCCTATACACTTTTCCTTCTTTCTCTCACAACATTTACCTCTGGTCTTGAGCTTGGATGAGGATGGATGACAATGGATGAGCGTTGGTAAGGTCGGTTAAGGAAAGAGAGATGTGGATATGTGTAATAGATGGGTATATTGAGTAGTTGGGATCTTAAAGTGAGTAGAATGACTCACTTTTAATGGTCAGGAGAAAAATGGGGGACTTTGAGAAAGGAAAAGCCCAGAGAATGTTTTTAGAGCAAACTTTCTCAAGACTTGGAAGTGAGGAGTGGGTGTGAAAGCATGATGAGAGAGAAAGAGGGTTCAAGGTCCCTTTCCCTCGAGTGGAGGGGTGTATTTATAGGCAAGAGCCAATGATTTTGAATTCAAATGATGGAGGTATTTTCTGGGTGGGCCAGAAGTGTCTTTTCAGCTTAGCCAACTTGTAGCTGTGGCTCAAGTGGGCGTGGCCGACAGCTAGCTGAGCCAGTCAGAACTTTACCTGAAATGTCGTGCGGTTAACCTCATGACCTCGTGCACCATAATGGATTATATTATGCCGTGCGGTGTAAAAGTGTTCTCGCGCGGTATTATTGGTCCAGTCTAGGGCTTGTGGGCTTTTGGCTTGGGATTTGAGGTTTGGGCTGAAGGAGTCCTTTATCTAAGCTCTCAAAGGTATTGTTTCTTTTATTTCATCATCGAGATGTTCAAAGAACCTCCGAGGCCTGGATTGGGGTGTCTACAAGGGAGTTAGTCCTTCATTGGCGATGCATAGAATGCATTTAGAGGAAAATGCTAAAACTTCACGTGAGCCACAAAGGCGTCTAAATCCTGCTATGCAAGAAGTAGTTAGAGCAGAAATTCTTAAGCTTTTAGATGCTGGTGTTATTTATCCAATCTCTAATAGCAATTGGGTGAGTCTTGTTCAAGTTGTTCCTAAGAAATCGGGTGTGACGGTAGTAAAAAACGAAGACAATGAATTAGTTCCAACCCATGTTCAGACAGGATAGCGTGTTTGTATAGACTATCGAAAATTAAATTCCATGACACGAAAAGATCATTTTCTTTATCATTTATTGACCAAATGTTAGAGAGATTGGCAGGACATGAGTTGTCACGCCCTCGATTTTCAACATAAATAATAATCCATTTCAATAATCAATCTCCGCATAATATAGATAATACCCAAAAGAGAGTTCCCAAAAGATCACTTACAAATCAAGTCCCAGAGTTTAGAGATTTTACAACATTGGCACTATGGCCCAAAATTCCATAATTAGTCAAAGAAGATAAATTTAAATGTTTCATAATATCTAAAGTTAAAAGAGTTCAAATAGATTTACAATTACACCTTTCTAAGAAATCAAACAAAAGATGATAGAACCACTACTCGATAACGGCTTTCAAAAGATGTGAAGTCAAGCATGCACACCATGCGCTCCGCTTTAAGATCCTTGCTTTTTACCTGAAAATGATAGGTTGAGCTACACTAGCCCAGTAGAAAAATCTATACTCAAACTATATGTAAATGCGATGAAACATGCAATAAGAGTGAATGAGTTCTAATGAAACTGATAAGAGATACAAAGGAGTACCACAATGAACCGACAGACTACGACCATGGGATTCTATACATCTTATAGCTATCCCTTACCATTCATACATAAATCTAGATGTAGCATTCAACACACACATCCATCCAAGAAACTTACGACAATTCCTCATACCATTTTAAGATTACTCAAATAGATGCCACATTTAACTTCGATATTTCTTACCATCCACCTTTAAGCCTTTTTTTCATTAAACATCCCTTTTTGGTTGCCAAAATAATTTCAAGAAAACTCTCGACCTTTACGGGTCAAGCTCCGTTGATTCGAGCTTGAATACCAGAATCTGTTGATTTGCACCCAAATATCGAAAACCGTTGATTTGCTCAAGAATAGCCGGAGGATTTTCATAAAAATCCTTTTTCCAAAATCAAGTTCGTTCCTTTGCAAAAACTTTGACAAATTCAATTGTTTATTCCCCTTTTCAATAGTACAATCTCAAGCAATAAACAGCCCAAACAACAATATGAACTTCTATACTCTATCATAACTTTCTTTATTATGTGAAACATTCAACTGTGTTACCACCACTTGTGTCACAGTGAATTCTCCACTTGGGTTTCCGCATTACCACACCTTGCATTGCAGGCCCTCTAGAGTCCTCGCATTACCACACCTTGCGTTGCGGGCCCTCTAGAGTCCTCGCATTACCACACCTTGCGTTGCGGGCCCTTTATTCAAATTCTCAATTCAAGCATACACACACACAAACCATCATTCAATGTGTAGGGAGGTATTCCCGAGCAGGTCCAAGAAGCACCCGAGCATGGAGTTTATAAAAGGTCAACACGATTGACCGGTGACACATGAAGCCACTGTTCAAAGTACCTTGTTCGGCTATGAGAGAGCCGAACAGGAGGAGAATTCCCTAAAGAAAGGAATGGTTCAGATTATTAAAGGCCAGTTACATGTGAGGTAACTGGCCCAGTCCCTTTGTTTGGCCATGAGACGGCCGAACAAAGAAAGAAGTCCTATTAAATATTCAAGTAAAGAGAACATTCTGGAAGAGTCCAGAAGCAGTAATATTCCGTTAAAGGAATGAGATCCCGAGAATGTAGGATCTGTAAAAGATACCCAACAGGAATGGGATGTTCGGCTCATTAAGGAAAAGAGTCCTAAAAGGACTAAGGTAATGAACTGATAAGGGAACAAGAATCCAAGATATCCTGGGTTTCCTATACGAGGTAGGAAACCTAGGGCAATACGGATGCTTGGACAGCAAGCACCTATGAATCTATAAATACGAGGTAAACTCATAGAAAAGAGGTACGCAATACACTGCATTCATATTGCTTTCCTACTGATAATTAGGGTTCAATTGCTAGTACGTGATACTAACTTTGGCATCGGAGGGCCTTTGCCACGAGAGGCAAAGGTGCACTCACTCCCTGTCTGTTTTGCAGATTAGGTTTCCGACGACAAATTAGGGTTCAGGCGAAGAGGCACGAATAAGCCGTAACAATCCAACACTGTCTAAAGCGTTGTTAGAATTTCTCCACCTACAATTGGCGCCGTCTGTGGGAAACGAAAGAGTTCCCTTTGAAATACGACCATGGTGGAAGTAGATCCAGCAACGCCACACGACCCAAAAGATGTGTTGATTGGAGGAGGGGATAAGTCTCCACCCGGGGCTCCGAAAAAGCCCGAAGGAGGACACAAGAGGACCACAAGTAAGGGCCACCCCCCTATTATCCACGACAACTCCAGAAATAGAGATGGAGAGACAGCATCAAAGTCCACGAGAAGGACTAAATCCCATCGAGGGGATGAATCGATTGCACACTCCAGAAGTGTATACCGTAGCGAAGACGTTCTGGATAAGAAAAGACAAGAAATCGAGGAGTATGCTCGTTTGATCAAAAAACGAGAACATGAAATCAGAGAACTAGAAAGAATCAGAGAACATCCGGAGGACTCTGGATTATCTCGAAGAAATTCAAGAGGAGATGAATACGCTTTGGTATAATACCAAAAGGCTCCTTCACGAAGAAGAAGGAGCAGAAGCAGAAGTTTGACCCCGAGGCGATATAAAACTTCTCCACGAAAAGGGAGGAGCAATATCCGAACACCCGAGCGAAGGAGGGTATCCCCAAGAAAGAGGAGAAGCAGAGGTCGAAGCTCTACCCCCGAGGAGGAAGGGAGTAGAAAACATCATAGGGACAGGTACGAGAGACCTGATTCCGATTGGGAACAAATTCGGTCCAAGAAAGGACCAAAGGATGAAGCCATGACTGCACGGGAAGCAGCACGGAAAGCACTTCAGAATATAGCATCCTCCCCTTTTTCAAAGAAATTACAGGAGGCTAGATTGCCGACCAGAGTAAAGCACGGAACATTCATCCTCTACGAGACAGATGCTGATCCCGTAGCCCATATACAGCATTACCAGCAGGCAATGTTTATGCATGAAGGGGATGATGCAATCATGTGCAAGATGTTCCCGTCAAGTTTGGGGAAGGTTGTTTTGTCATGGTTCCATAAATTGGGCTCACGATCTATCCGAACATGGGTGCAGTTGGCCGAGGAGTTCACTGCACGGTTCTTGACGAGCAGGAAAGCTCCCAAAACTTTTGAGAGTCTTACTTTTATGAAGCAAGGAGAGGACGAGCCGATCAGGACTTATGCAAAAAAGTACTGGGAAACCTTCAACGAGATTGAAGGATGTAGTGAAGAATACGCAATAGCTACGTTTAAAACAGGCTTACCTGTTCGGGGGGAACTGCGTAAGTCTCTAAACATGAGTCCCGTGCAGACATTGGCAAAATTAATGGAGAGAATTGAGCAGCATGCCAGGAACGAGGATGACATCCTACGAGAGGATGGAAAGTTGGCCGCCGAGCAAGTAAAGGGGCCTAGAAAGAAAGCTGACAAGCCAGAGCCCAAAACTTATCGTGAAAGAAAAGATTATGGGCAGGCGAAGAAGGAGCAGTACAAGGAAAAACAAGCCCCGGATCCCAAGTCATTCTTTTCAATAAACACGGTATGGAAAGAGCCCATTTACAGGATTCTTTATCGAATAAAGAATCAGCCATATTTTAAATGGCCCCCAACCCTTGGTGGGAATAAAGACGCAAAACGTGCTACGAATTAGCACTGCAATTACCATAAAGATTGGGGCCATATGACAGAGGATTGTGAGATGTTTAAACGACACCTTGATGATTTGGTCTCGCGAGGCTATCTCAAAGAATTTATCCAAGAAGATCCAAAGGATAAAGACAAGGCAATGGAGTTGGATTACGAACAGAATCCAAAGGGGGTAATCCATATGATACATGGATTAGCCGAACCTTATACGAGAAATGAGGTGAGATTGCTTCAGAGACAAGTGAAACATGACCAACACGTAATGCAGTTGGGAAAGAAGAGAGGGCGCAACGAAGAGAAACTCAACGAGAGCATAGTTTTTACAGATGAAGATCTGGGAGGAGTCCAGATACCACATAATGATGCTTTGGTCATAACCCTACGAGTTGGGGAATATGATATGGAAAGAATCCTGGTGGATTCAGGGAGTTGCACCGAAGTGCTGTACTATGATGCATTCAAGAAACTGGGGCTCACGCAAGAAGATTTGGTGCAATCAGTAACTCCATTGGTCGGATTTGGAGCAGGAGCAGTTTGGCCCTTAGGCAAGGTAACTCTGCCTGTTCGGGCTGGGACAGTGGTGCTACGAACCGATTTCTTAGTAGTGGATGTACCATCTTCCTATAACGTGATTATAGGGAGAACATGGTTGCACAAGATGAGGGCAGTCTCTTCAACCTTCCATCAGATGGTGAAGTTCCCAGGGTCTAATGGGATTGAGCACATCAAAGGTAACCAAAAAATAGCTCAACAATGTTTGGTATCCATCATAAAAAGAGTCCATGCTGCCCACCATGTTAATACTGTGGAAATTCCGGATCTACCGACCATTGAGGATATTGGAAAAGACCCAACAGAAAGGGTAGTAGAGGATTTAAGGAAAACACTGATCAACGAGACTGATCCAGATAGGTATTTCCTAACCGGCGAGTCACTGCCAGAAGAGGAAGAGAGTGAACTGATGAGTTTCTTGAAAACTTATGTCGATGTATTTGCTTGGACACCAGAGGAGATGCCCGGGGTAAGTGCAGATGTTATTTGCCATCACCTGAATATAGATCCACAACATAAACCTGTCATCCAAAAGAAACGAAGGGCAGCCGTACAGCACGTTGACGCTGTAATCAAAGAAGTGGATCATTTGTTGGAGGCCAAGGCAATAAGAGAAGTTTATTATCCAGAATGGCTATCAAATACTGTCGTCGTCAAGAAAAAGAACGGAAAATGGCGTGTATGTGTTGACTTCACAGATTTAAACAAGGCGTGCCCAAAGGATAGTTTTCCTCTTCCAAGGATTGACCAGTTGGTTGATGCAACAGCAGGATATGGGCGGATGAGTTTTCTCGATGCATATCGAGGATACCATCAAATTGCAATGTTTGAGCCAGATCGGGAGAAGACGTCTTTTATTACACCACGAGGGTTGTACTGTTATAATGTCATGCCTTTTGGGTTGAAAAATGCAGGGGCAACGTATCAGAGATTGGCAACTATCATGTTCAGAAAGTTGCTCGGCAAAACCATGGAGGTTTACATAGATGACATGGTGGTAAAAAGTAAAGCTGGGCAAAGCCATATTGCAGATTTGAGGGAGGTTTTTGAGATTCTAAGGAAATACAAATTGAAGCTCAACGCCTCGAAATGTGCGTTTGGAGTCGGTTCTGGAAAGTTTCTGGGTAATTTGGTAACGTTGAGGGGGATAGAGGCGAATCCCGACCAAATCAAAGCCTTGCAGAATCTACAGAGTCCCCGAACAACGAAGGAAGTCCAGCGTTTGACTGGGATGGCAGCAGCTCTCAATCGATTTATTAGCCGGTCAAGTGATAAGTGCAGACCTTTCTTTCAGTTGTTAAAGAAAAGGGAAGGATTCGAATGGGGAGCAGAATGTGAACAAGCCTTCCAGGATTTGAAGGGATATTTGGCCTCTCCTCCCTTTCTCTCAACTCCAGAACCAGGTGAGTCCTTAATTTTGTACTTAGCAGTTTCTGAGCATGCTGTGAGTGCAGTCCTTCTGAGAAATAAGGGATCCGAACAAATCCCTGTTTATTATGTGAGCAAGACATTATTAGATGCAGAAACAAGATATTTGCCCCTCGAGAAATTGATCCTAGCACTAAGGACAGCAACTAGAAAATTGCCGCATTATTTCCAGAGCCATAGAGTGGTGGTTTATACTGAGTTCTCATTAAAATCACTGCTCCGAAAGGCAGACTTCTCGGGAAGGATCTCGACTTGGTCCGTTGAATTAAGCCAATATGACATTGACTATCAGCCGCGCACGGCGATCAAAGGCCAGGTATTGGCAGATTTCGTGGCAGAATTCTCACCTGCGGTTGCACCTTTGCCTCCTATGAGAAAGGAGTATGAAGCAAAGTCTCCTGTAACGAAGAAACAGGAATTAGCCGAGCAAGATCCCTCGGAATGGAAGCTGTTTGTTGATGGGTCCGCTTGCAATACCGGATCAGGTATAGAGGTAGTTCTTTTTCCCCCTGAAGGATCAATGTTGGAGCTATCAGTTCGTCTTGGGTTCAGTGCATCCAACAACGTGGCTGAATACGAGGCGCTTTTAGCTGGTTTGAGAAGTGCAAAAACCCTAAGAGCCGAACATGTAAGGGTATATAATGACTCACAACTTGTGGTTCATCAGTTGTCCGGGCAATATGGAACACGGAGTGAGAAGATGGCAGCCTACGTACAGGCAACCAGAGATCTGCTCGATACTTTTGAAAGGGTGTATATTGAGCAGATAAGTTCTGGAAAGAATGCACATGCAGATTCACTAGCTTGGTTGGCTGCAGCTGTACCAACCGAGTTCAAGAGAAAGATAGCCGTGGAATATCTAACCGAGCCGAGCATTGGAAGAAGCGTGGAGATGGTCTTGGACGTGAACCAGGGACCAAGTTGGATGGATCCAATTATTGAGTTCTTACGAGATGAAAAACTCCCTTCAGACAAAAAGGAGGCTCATAAAATAAGGACCAAATCTGCTCGGTTCTGGTTATCTCCTGAAGGGAAATTATACAGGAAGTCTTTTACAGGGCCCTATTTGCTTTGTGTGCACCCTGAAATGGTGCAAAAGTTCCTCCACGAAATTCATGAGGGAACCTGTGGGAGCCATGCTGGGGGCCGGTCCATAGCCCACCGAGCAATTACTCAAGGATATTGGTGGCCGTACATGCAAGAAGATGCTAAGGTGTACGTCAAGATTTGTGAAAAGTGTCAGAAATTTTCACCAATGATTCGAACACCAGCAGAAGACTTGGTGCCTTTGACAAGTCCCTGGCCGTTCGCTCAGTGGGGAATGGACATTGTGGGTCCATTGCACAAGGCAACTGGAAATCGAAAATTTCTGCTAGTTGCAACAGATTATTTTACCAAATGGATTGAGGCAGAACCATTGGCTAAAATCACCGAACCTATGATAGAGAGGTTCGTGTGGAAGAGCATCATTACTCATTTTGGAGTCCCGTACTCATTGATTACAGACAATGGGTCTCAATTTCAGAAAAAGTTCAAAACTTTCTGTGCCCAGTATGGGATAAGAAATTACTATTCAACTCCGGCCTACCCTCAAAGTAATGGCCAAGCAGAGGCATCTAACAAAACCATTCTTGATGGGATTAAGAAACGTTTGGATAAAGCAAAAGAGAAATGGCCTGATGAATTGCCATTGGTCCTATGGGCATACCGTACAACACCTAGGAGGTCTACGGGGGAGACCCCCTATTCTTTGGCGTATGGAACAGAGGCTGTTATTCCATTGGAGGTAGGTCTGCCGACCAACAGGACCAATTTGGTTGAAAGTGGAGGCAACGATCGAGCTTTGGAGATTGAATTAGATCTTGCCGAGGAGAGACGAGAACGGGCCCTAGTGCACTTGGCCTCGTACCAAGAGCAGCTAATCAAAGGCTACAACAAACATGTGCATCCACGGGAATTTAGTGTTGGGGACCTTGTGCTACGAAAGGTGCTCGGCAACACTAAAGTGGCTAATGAAGGAAAGTTGGGGGCTAATTGGGAGGGCCCATATCGAGTTACTGAAATTGTGGGCATTGGAGCTTATCGATTGGCAGACCTGGATGGGAACCCGGTGCCAAGACCTTGGAATGTCCATAATTTAAGGAAATTTTTTATATGAAACATACTTTTTCTTTGTACACATCGTGATTGTGTGTGAGTTACGAATAAAACTCTCTTGTGTTCTAGTTCTGTTATTTTAGCTGCAAGGGGTACGAATAACGCCCTCTTGAGTTTTATAGCTTATGAATGAAGTTGCCTTTTTTATAACTGTTGTTGTTTCTGGTATTTGTTTTAAATACGAATTACGAAGTTAATTTCCCTTATTCGTATTGGGGAGCAGGATGTAGGATATCCATTTAAAGTACGTGATACTTGAACACAAGTTCGAAATACTTGTGTACGTTTCAAACATTTAAGTACGTGACACTTGAACACAAGTTTGAAATACTTGTGTAAACATCCATTTAAAGTACGTGATACTTGAACACAAGTTCGAAATACTTGTGTACGTTTCAAACATTTAAGTACGTAACACTTGAACACAAGTTTGAAATACTTGTGTAAACATCCATTTAAAGTACGTGACACTTGAACATAAGTTTGAAATACTTGTGTAAATTTTGAAACTTAACACAAGTTCGAAACACTTGTGTAAATTTCAAACATTTAAGTACGTGAAACTTAAAAGTTTAATGTACGTGAAACTTAAACTCAAGAGACTATGCAAAGCATACGAATACATGCATAAGCATATGAGATTATGCACAAAACTGTTCAAGTCATACAAAGAATGTGCACAGGTTTAGACGCATTCAAATATATGCATAAGTACGAAATACTTGAAAACAAGTACGAAATACTGTTAGAATTTTTCAAAACACATTGGCCAGGCCCACAAACAGAAAGTCAAATATATTGTCAAAATACAAAAAACATATTCATTCATCTTCTGTCAGGTCTTGAACGGTTGTAGGAACAGTTGAAGGAGCTTCAGCTGCAGTAGGATTCTCATCTTCAAGTTGACCACCACTGGCTTCCTTTTGGCCAGGGTTGGTCACATCATTCTGAGGTTCCACTTCGGTAACAGGTGGCTCTGCTATTTGCACACCTTGATCTTCATCTCCCTCTTCAACAATCTCCTCCTGATCACCAGCTGCTGCACTTGGAAGCTCAATGTTGGTCTAGAGCGGCGATGATTCAGGAATCTCTGCTCTGTCAAGGCAGGCTTTCCAAGCAGCCACCCAAATTTGACCCTGAATTCCAGGCATTTGGTTTGTGTAGCTCTCTGTGGCAACTTTGATTCCTTCATTATATCCCTTCTCAAAGGCAGCCTTGGCTTCATTCTGGGACGTCTCAAGCTCCTTCAGAGTCTGGGCAAGACTGTCCTCAGTCCCCTTCAATTGTCCTTTCAGGCCATCTGCAACCCCCAGAGCCTGGTTTCTTTCTCTCTCAAGCCTGATGATGGTACGTTGAAGCTTGGAGTTTTCGCTGACAAGTTTTGCTCGTTGGAGCTCTGATTGGCTGAGTTTTTGAGCCATGGCCACCATTTTTTGCATCACCTGGAAACATTCAAAACAGTTGTGATAGGCATAACTGTTAAATTCTATATACGCTATGATTACAGAAAGAAATCTTACCTTGGCGTTGTGGGACATGAAGGAACTGAGGAGATTGTCTAGAGACATTGCGACTTCTTTTTGCATGTCCCCAAGCAGCAAAAAGGCCTGGGACAATGCAAGGGCAGTCCCTTCAGTCTCGACAGTGTCCCGAGCAGTGATAGCTCGGTTCCCGTGAGAGAAGGAAGGAGCCCATATTGGAGCAGGAGATGAGGAGGAAGGTGGGGGTCTTTCTTGAGTCTGTTCCACTCGTTGACGTTTCTCTCTATGGATGGCCTCAATTTCTTCTGGGGAAAAGCCAGGAGGAGCATCAGTCTGAGTCTGAGTACGGCGGCCACGACCTTGGCCACCTTGGCCCCGAGCAGCGCCGCGACCACGACCAGGTATAGTGAGAAGACTCCCTAAATCGATTGGCTGGTTCATTGCTGGAGGTGAAGGGGTATAACCGCTGGAAGAAGAACTTGATGTGGGACTGGAGGCTTCTTCGGCAAGAGGGATTGGTTCGTCGGAGATTGGAGGTGTCCGAGAACGCCTTTCTTCTTGTTCGGGGACAGGTCTTGAAGGACCAGCCGCTGCAAGGTTGTCCGCTGCTCGGGTACGCCGGTCAATGAAACCCCCGTATGACGCTTTGTAACTCAGCAGAACCTGAGCCGCTCTTGCTCGGCCAGCCAGGTGAGTCCCTTCGCCGTTGAAAGCAAGTGCTCGCTTGATATCAGCTACGTGCACTTGGGGGGTTATGATATTATAACCCCGGTTAATGTTTGAAGCTGCAACCGAGCAAAGCACAAACAATTAGAAAGCATGAAAAAGCTTTTCCTATGAAAAAGGACAAAGATATGAAATTAGGGGAAAGCACTAACGTGGGCTCCCGAATACATGAGGAGCGTGAAAACCAATCACTTGGCCGTCCTCATCTCTGGGTTCGAAGTTGCCCGTGACAATCAGGAAGTCGTCGTCATCCCCTCGAGCAGAGTCAGGGAGTTCAAGGACAAGCTTCTTCCTAGAATCCCTACTTTTTAAGTAATATGTGAGGGCATCCCCAGTTCTAGAGATACTGTATAGGTGATGAATGTCATATAAACCTAAAGAGGTCCCTAACATCTGATTTATGGTATTGATGCCCATAACTACTCGGAAGAAATTAGCAGAGACCTGCATTGGGGAAAGTCTATAGTACGCCAAAACTTGGCGAAGCAGAGGGGCCAAGGGGAATCTAACCCCGCCCTCAACAATGGCTACTACAGGAATATGAAGAGTGTCGAAATCGAAACTCTCACGAAGGGCATCCTCAGGAGCCAATACAGTGGCTACATCGTCAGGAATCCCATATCGAGATCTGAAACTAGCCATGGCTTGAGGAGTATTGCAGTGCCTTCGAAATCTACCCATTACCAGATAGGATCTTGGGATTCTATGAAGTGCAGAGAAATGGGGACAATGAAACCCTAAACTGCGATTGAAAGCAATCCACTAGAGAAATGGGGTTGTAAGAAGAAGAAATGATGACTTACGAGAATAGTCGATGGAATCCCTAAAAGAGGAGGTCTTGAGACGATGAACAGAGCTTCAATGGCGGGGAAAAACTTGAACAATGTTTTTTTTTCTGCAGAGGGAGTCTAAGAGAGAGATTGGGGTGTTTGAAATATGGGACGAAAACCCAAAAATACCCTACAGGTGGGGTGGCGTAAGCGAAACGTCACCCCAGACGGCGTTTGAGTGTTCCGTTCCCCAAAACGCGCCTGTCCGCATTGAATGTGAACAAAATAAACGCTGACACGTGTAAAGGTTAGGGCTAAAAGCCTGAAAAGGCCTAGAAAGTATTTTTCGTCATGGTAAAATGATGATAAGTTGCTCCAATATATAAGGTGCAGGAACAGAATGAATTTGCTCGGAAGAGAAGCTTCACACATCATCTGAATAAAGATAACGAGTGAAGCTGGGGAGCAATTGTAGGGAGGTATTCCCGAGCAGGTCCAAGAAGCACCCGAGCATGGAGTTTATAAAAGGTCAACACGATTGACCGGTGACACGTGAAGCCACTGTTCAAAGTACCTTGTTCGGCTATGAGAGAGCCGAACAGGAGGAGAATTCCCTAAAGAAAGGAATGGTTCAGATTATTAAAGGCCAGTTACATGTGAGGTAACTGGCCCAGTCCCTTTGTTCGGCCATGAGACGGCCGAACAAAGAAAGAAGTCCTATTAAATATTCAAGTAAAGAGAACATTCTGGAAGAGTCCAGAAGCAGTAATATTCCGTTAAAGGAATGAGATCCCGAGAATGTAGGATCTGTAAAAGATACCCAACAGGAATGGGATGTTCGGCTCATTAAGGAAAAGAGTCCTAAAAGGACTAAGGTAATGAACTGATAAGGGAACAAGAATCCAAGATATCCTGGGTTTCCTATACGAGGTAGGAAACCTAGGGCAATACGGATGCTTGGACAGCAAGCACCTATGAATCTATAAATACGAGATAAACTCATAGAAAAGAGGTACGCAATACACTGCATTCATATTGCTTTCCTACTGATAATTAGGGTTCAATTGCTAGTACGTGATACTAACTTTGGCATCGGAGGGCCTTTGCCACGAGAGGCAAAGGTGCACTCACTCCCTGTCTGTTTTGCAGATTAGGTTTCCGACGACAAATTAGGGTTCAGGCGAAGAGGCACGAATAAGCCGTAACAATCCAACACTGTCTAAAGCGTTGTTAGAATTTCTCCACCTACACAATGTACAAGTAAGTAGCATTTTCCCAAATTCACATTGTAATACAAACTTGTAAACATGTCACATAGTGCATTGATAAATACTTTAAATTCACATTATTCCTCTAAGTCTATCATGACGCCCTACGTCATGTACCGAATCCATAACAACTCCACGACTCACCACCGGCTAGGTTCTAAGTGAGAATCTTATAGGACGAGTGCCAAAGAAACTTAAGAAGATCAACAAGACGAAGCACGAGGATACGAGTCACTATACTACCCATCTAATCACTAGACAAACTCATGTCTACTCGCAACACTTACCATATTACCTCTTAGGGCCCACAATACTCCTATCAACCTCATGGTACGATCCCTAACCAACTTCGTTAATTTTAAGCTTTATTGAGTGCCAAAAAACAAGGTCGAATGATGAGTTATTAGAACATAAGCAATCATGCTCAAGAGTGACTTAAACACGTTCTAATTATATACGAAATCATAACACAGAACGAGAACAATCTTAGGAATAACCACAGACATCGATAGATTGACACACCTCTACTCAAAATGGTCATAACTTTTTGTGTACTAAGAGTCTTAAAGTGATTCTAGTGGAAAATGAAAGCTAACTTCAAGACCTTCGAATCGATATAAAATTTGCATGAAACGGACATCGAACGAAGAAGTTATAGCCGTTTGAAGTTGGGCTGAAACCCAGAAAGTGAGCAGAATTTCCAGAGAAGGGAGGGATCGATCCCTCCTCTCTTGGGGATCAATCCCCAAAGTAAAAAGTCATATTAAGACCAGATTTGAATAAGGGATTGATCTCTCATGCTTGGGGATCGATCCCTAGGCGACTTTGGGCGATTTTTTGCAGATTTTGACAGCTTTTCAAATGAACAAAGTAGGACGATCAAAGCTCGATTAAAGCACGAAATCAACTCATAAACACATAGAATAAGTAAGAAATCCCTACCTCAAGGTTAGAAGCTTCAAACATGAGATCAACGAACGAGCCCTAGCTTCCAAAGCTCCGAAATCTTCCAAGAACGAGTTCTAGCACAAACCCATGCGATTCCAAGGCTCAAATCACGCGTAGGAGACGGATTGAAGGTTAGATTTCATGGGTTTCAAGTGATTGGTGAAGTTTTTGGGTGAGAGGATGAGAGAGAGTGAGAGAGCCGGAGAGAGAGAGGGAGAGCCGAGAGAGAGACGTGAGGAGAGAGATATATTTTGGGGTTTTTAATCCCCTACACACACCCCTCCATATATACTCACACACACACACACCAAATCACACTAACACTCCCTCCAATTACGATTATATCGATCAAACCCCAAACCAAAATAACTCCACAAATTTCGCATTAACTTATAACATTTCAAAAATTAAAAATTTTCCGGGTCTCTACATGAGTATTATTGTTTTCTCAATAGTTATTCTGGTTATAATCAAATTCCCATTGCACCGGAAGACTAAGAAAAGACTACGTTCACATGCCCTTATGGTACTTTTGCCTACCCCCACAAGCCATTTGGACTATGCAATGCACCCTCCATGTTTTAGCGATGCATGGTTAGTATTTTTTCTGACATGGTAGAATGATTTTTGGAAGTGTTTATGGATGATTTTTCAGTTTTTGGATCTTCTTTTGATGAACGTCTACACCATTTGACCTTAGTGAGGAAAAAAGGGTGAAGAATAAGAGGCTATGGAAATAAGAAAGACCATAATCTCTAATGCTCCGTCTACTTGTCAAGAAATTGGAGCAGGAAAATTGTTCTTGAAAGGAAAAAGAAAAGTATTTTCCTACATGTGTTCATAATATTTCATAAAAGGAATTTGTGGGACAATGCATAATCAATAGTTTAGTTGAGGACCTAACCGGATCAACCTAGTCCGATCTACAACTATCTTTTAGTTATACTTTTATCACGTATCAAGTTATTTCGAAGAAACAAATCCAACAAAAACATGTATACTTCAAAAAATCTATAACAATTTTCATAATTAATCACAATCAACTTAATTGAATTTTCATTACTTCAAATTAGTTTTAAATTTTCGTTTATGTTAGGATTCAAGATTTACTTATTAATCAAACTAAAAACAAGACAAAAACAAATGAACATTCCAATGGGGTAATGGCCCCCTCGCCTCTCTCACATACATGTGGGGTCTACACGTTTATTGTGGAATTCTCACACATGTATATAAGAGGGTTGTTATTGAGGCTTAACAAATTGATATGTCTCTAACATTATTAAGTGTATTACCTCCGCTATTGCTGACACGATATCCACGTATAAATTTCTTTCATTGACACAACTCTTGACAGTTATCTAAAGATGTGCCCAAGCCAACGGGATTTTAACCGAATTGTACTTTCACGACGAAGATGAGGCTTCGAGTCTTGTTAGGAGTGTGAGTGCTTAGTGTAGTTGTTGATATCCTTAAAGCTTGCCCCACCAGCATGCCGCTTAGAAGTAGGCTATCCATATATCGATTGGAAAAAAAATAAGTGTCCAAAAAATCACAACTGTCTTCGTCGATCCACTCCGTCCACCCGTCCACCCAATAACTATAAAAAGAGCCATGCTATCGACACAGACTTGTATTGCACAGATCGTGCATAGATCGCAATGTGGGACCTACTAAGGGTCTCAAAAAAATTAACAATCTGAGTTGTTCATTAAATTTAATATTTTTTTTTCAGTGCCTTCGCAAAAAAATAGCTCAATTCAATAACTCGATCCAATCTTCAAACTTTATGTAAGTTGAAAGATTGGATCGAACACTTACAGTTATTGACTTCAGCTGATTTTTTATAAAGGCACTCAGGGAAAAAAAAATTAATGAACAACTCGGAACGCTTTTTGGAACCCGTAGTGGGCCCCACATTGCAATCTGAACAAAAAAAAAAGTCAATGTGGACAAATTTTTCGCTATAGAAACACCAAGTCCAAAGAAAGCACATCTTTTGTTCGCCAATGGGCTCTAGCCCAGTTGGCATCTTCTGGTCTTCCCCTTGTGAAAGGTAAAAGTTCGAGCCTTCTTGTTTGGAGTACTAACCCGACACGAAGTTAGCGTGTTAGGGTCAACTATTTCTGACACAAAACACAAATATACACGATACGATAGAATGAAAAGCTAAACAGTTTGGATTACAGTTGAGAAATTCTGACACAAATACGAGATGACATGACACAACACTGTGCCCACCCCCACCCATATACGTACAAATAAAGTTTATACCTTTTAATAACAGAGGTGTCCGGACCAGCTTAGCGCAACTCGACTAATTTTGAGGACCAATCCCACACTCCACACAAGTGTTTCTGACACAAATGACTGATTATGATTCTGAAGGTAATACTCATAAACAAGAAGAGCAGCAAGAAGAATAGGCCCGTTCCAGATTCTCAAATAAGTACTTAATAAATAAGGACCTATTTTCAAACTTAAAAATAAAAGACTTACAAAAATAATTTTTCAAATTTTTTTTTGCAGGTTGGATAGATTTCATTAAAATCTATCAAACAAGATCCATATTGTATATATATATATATTTTTGATTTTACTAAGTTTATTATTTTTAAGCTTGAAAATTGCAAATAAATACTTATCTATTTTTAAGGGGAAAAAGCTGAACACACAAACACATGCATGACACATCTATTCTACCATCGATTGAATCTGGAAAACTAAAGGGATTAATGGTTAATTACCTGGTTGTGAAAAGTACTGGAAACCAGAGGGATGAAATTGAAGACTCTTCAGTATAAGGGAGAATTCCCTCTTTCCGCTAGGGTTCTATTTTTCAACAAAATAATTCCAATTTGAGATAGTAAGAAAAGTGAATTACTATCAATAACTTAGTTTTCATTGATACGTATAAAACATAAGCCTAACATGCCTTTATATATAAGTGGTGCATCTGATAATCAGAAGGGTAGGATAGCTTAGGCCCTCATTGCAGATCCTCTGTCATGATTTTCCGTGTAATGATCATGTCAAGGTTTGGATGAAGGGCGACAACACACAAACTAACTCATCCAAGGGCAGAAAACCAGGCACGTCTTGCAGCCTATAAACTTTAAATCCAACAGTGTCGTTTGAACAAAGAGGGCTGCTATTCCCCCCCCACCCCACACACCCCCCGGCCCCACCTTCCCTTTTTCGGAATTACCCCCACCTCTCTCTCTCTCTCTCTCTCTCTCTCTTCCTTTTCTTTCTTTCTTTCTTTATAGTTTCTTTCTTTCTTTCTTTCTTTTTCCTTTTCTTTCTGGTTTTATTTTTTTTTCATTTTATTTCTTTTTCTTTCTTCCTAGTTTGAAATTTTTTTTCCCTTTAATAATAGGTTCAAGTCTAATTCTAGGCTTTGTAAAGTAATTAAGAAAAAAAAAGTGTTTCAATTGATCATGTTTATACGACTGTTTTCTTTTTCTTTTTTTGTCCTTTATAGATTAAAAAATATAGTTACGAAAATAAGTGTTTCAATTTTCAATTCGTTTGAACCAGTGCAAAGATGTTATTTTTTTGATCATTTCATCCTAAATTGTCGTGATAACTTTTTGGCTCCAAGGCCTTTCAATAAACACCCTAACCCTAAGAGAGTCCTGAAACTAAATAATGAGTCTTATGGTACTCGTTGAAAGGCCGTGAAGCAAAAAATTCATTAAGATTACAATTAGTGTTCGGGAACTAATTACGAAATGTATTTTGCAAACGACGTACTAATCCAGAATACAAATGTTATATTTAGGATTACTTTTTTTTAACTATAGTACAATTTAATAAATTTATTAACCATTATTTAGCATAGATCCTCTTAACTAATTCAGTAGTATGTTGCTTCAAATCACGTCTCTACTCCATAGGATTGCAAATGCCTGGTTTCTATTTTTTTTAAAACTAAAGCAGAAACGTTTTAGAAGCTACTGTGCCAGTAGGAACAATAGAGTCCTCGGGTCCCCCCTACTTTTTAATTTATTTTTTTATTTAATTACTTATATCTTATTTATTTAATTTCTATAAATACACCCTTTGTATATTTAAAAATATAATTCAAGAATTAAGTGCTTTAATTTTCAATTCAGTTAAATCAGAGCAAAGATCGTTTTTTTTATTATTTTATTTTAAATGATCATAATGAATTTTTTGGTTTAAGGCCTTTCAACAAACACCCTAAGACTCATTATTTAGTTTCAAGATTCTCTTAGGGTGTCCATTGAAAGGCCTTGAAGTCAAAAATTTATTACAACCATTTAGGATGAAATGATCAGAAAAATAACATCTTTGCACTGGCTCAAACGAATTGAAAATTGAAACACTTATTTTTGTAACTATATTTTTTAATCTATAAAGGACAAAAAAAGAAAAATAAAACAGTTGTATAAACATGATCAATTAAAACACTTTTTTTCTCTTAATTACTTTACAAAGCCTAGAATTAGACTTGAACCTATTATTAAAGAGAAAAAAAAAATCAAACCGGAAAGAAAGAAAAGGAAGTAAAATGAAAAAAAAAAAAACCAAACCGAAAAGGAAAGGGAAAAAAAAAAGAGGAAACTGTGAGGAAAGAAAGAAAGAAAAGGGATAGAGAGAGAGAGAGAGAGGCGGGGTAGTTCGGGAAAATAGTGGTGGGGCCGGGGGGTGTGTCAGGGGGATTAGCAAGTTACTTGAACAAAATCAATTAAACGGTGACCCTACATCAAAGTTCTGAATACCGTACCGGTAAAAGTACTGGTTTTCTTACTGGTACGGTATGGTACCGGTACCGGTCAAATACCGGTACCGTTTCGGATTTAGCGCAATTACCAATATATAATTATAAATTCATTATTTTTCTCATGACATTCAATTCATCATAACATAAATTTTTTTTTAAAATGGTCATATAGCTCTCATCTAGTAAATCCAAAAAAAAAAAAAAAAGAAGAGGTTGAACAATCCCATAACTATCAAAACATGAGGGTTAAAATTTTATTCCTAGTAAATAATTTTGGGCTCACAAAAATATTAAAAAAAAAGAAAAAGAAAAGAAGAGAAAATCTTTTTCAATTAACCACTTTTGCATTTTTTGAAGAAGGCCCACGGTCAAGTGGTCAACCATTTCAAAAGTAAAGTAAGGGGTAATTAAGTACTTTTGTAATTTTAGGGCTTCACACCTTTACAAGCCTTCTTCCTCCTATCAATTTTTGCTGCTGCCCCCGACTTCCAATTCAAGTGCAGTTTACCTCTCTCGGTCTCTCCCGCTCTCACAGTCATGGAAACAAGTCGGGCTCTCTCTCTCTCTCTCTCTCTCTCTCTCTCTCTCTCTCTCTCTCTCTCTCTCCCTGGTTTTTTTTTGATCCGCTCTCTCTCCTTGGTTGTCATCTGGGTTCTGGACCAGTTTAGCAAAATACCGCCCGAAATTTCCGATACCACCATTTCGGCCGGTATTGTCCGAGATGGCCGATAAGGTCCGGTAAGGGTCGGTATTAGGGGCGGAACGGAATTAGGGGGTCAGAGTACCGTTTTCATGATAATCCAGTACGTACCAATCGGTACGGAACGGTATTAATAACATTGCCCTACACAGACCACATCCCTTTTCGTTTTTTTCCCAATTAATCATTCTCATCTCTTTCTCTGACAACAGACCCAGTTCCCACCTTCTCTCCCTCTCCCGTCAAACTCCATTTCTCTCCATTTTATCGGCAAACTTCATTTCTCCCACAACAAAACCATCTCTCCAAAAAAAATAAAAAATTCATCTGCTTCTATAGCCCATATATAGCAAAATCAATCAGAATGGTGATGTTTGTTTGAAGAGTCGTGCTATTTGCACCGACACCAAGCTACCGACGGTATACCGACGGTCGCGCGCGGCCGTCGCCGTTCACCGGACGGCCGATCCGAGCCGTCCAAAAATTTAAAAAAAAAAAACCGAGGGGCCCAATGCGGGAATATACATATATACACGAAAAATAGGGTGTCTAGATCAAGAACCCTACACATATCGAATGCCGTTTATTCCCGCGTTGGGCCCCTCGGTTTTTTTAAAAAAAAAATTTGGATGGCTTGGATCGGCCGTCCGGTGACCGGCGACGGCCACGCGCGGCGGTCGGTACGGTTTCCCTACACTTTTGGTCGGTACACATAGGGTTTCCGTTGTTTGAACGGATCATTGACACCGGATCCTAAACGGTATTAAAACCTAGCGTGTACTAAATGGCCCAATAGTTACCTGGTTTTCGACTTTAGGCCAATTCTCTATTTTATCAACTTGCATTGTAACTGTTAGATACACATGACCGAAAAAATACTAACGTTACTTTTTTGTCCCGTATATCGAACGGACACAATAATGATAGTCTATACTATAAGCAAATGTGTTTGAGCCTCACAAGCCTCCAAACCTTCAATCCTAATTTTCTAAATTTTACACATGGACATAGAATGGCAACATCTTGCCCCCACTTCCTATCTTCCTGTAACTTTACACCCACGTTGCTTATCCAAAAAAAAAAAAAAAAAACTTTACACCCACGTCCCAATTTCTTTTTCCTTTTCCTTTTCCTTTTCCCAATTTCTTTTTCCTGTATTCCCCATTTGCACACCCACATCCCCACTATCTTTGATTTTTTTCTTTTCCCAACCCCACGTTCCCGCTATTACCACCAAATGCGCGTACAACAGGTCCCACCTTCTTCTTTTTTTTCAATCGAGAAAATAGATCATTCTCCTTTTTCCTTTTTCCAATTTCTTTTTCCTATATTCCCCTTTTGCACACCCACATCCCACCATCTTTGATTTTTTTTTTTTCCCAACCCCACGTTCCCGCTATTACCTCCAAATGCATGTACAACAGGTCCCACCTTCTTCTTTTTTCAATCAATAAAATAGATCATTTTACATCCGATATGTAGTACAAAGTACAAATCCGGAACACTCATCAATTATGAGAGTCCACGAGATAACCAAGCCCAACAACTCAACCAATACAAGAAATAAGCATCAATTGTGAGAGTCCCAGAGATAACTGACCGTGTCATTCCGTGTCAAAAATAAATTTATAAAAACTTGGAGTTAATTACTACTCCATAAAATAGTGGTCAAGATCGAGTGTCGATCCACAGGGATAGATTGGCGAAGATACTGTAATTCGATCAACTTCTAGATTAATTCGGAAAAGTAAAGAATGATTTGTTGATTTGTTTTGAAGAGCTAATTAAACTAAAGAGCAATTTAATTAAAAGATTTAGAAACGATGGAGGAAAATATCTAGGGTTTCGAATCCACCCCGACCGCGTAACAACAATATGCATAAGCTAGGTTTATTTATTCGAATCAAAAGAGATTATTGCTAGGGCTTGCAAACCCTAACGATAATCATCAAGAAAATAATCGGGTTGTTAAAAGGCATAGACTATCCCATAGCACAGACCGTCTCTCGGTAGAATGATCTGGCCACCTAACGGCACGATCTGTTTTACGAGCATAATCTATCTCAGAACTCCAATCACAATCAGTGAAAACCATTGCAAAACTAGGTATTTGAAATCCAGAATACAAATACTCAATCGATAGAAAGAATTAAAATCAATTCATTCAATTGAAACAAAAAGGATTCTGAGTCTTACAATCAATTCAAATAACAAATTACCTAAAAACCTATGCATAAAAGAAGTTCCTTACCGCAGCGTTTCATCGTCCGCCTAGACAAGGGGTTTAGGGGCTGTTTGATAAAACTGAAAACTGAAACTGAAAGCTGAAAAATTAAGTACTGGAAACTGAATGCTGAAATTTTTAAGCTGAAAAGCTGTTTGATAAATATATTAAGTATTGAATTGAAAAAATGATGAATTAATTTTGTTCCAATTCTATCTTAATTTACTAACGGTCACAATATACTTTTGGTAATGGTGGTGGAGTGGTGGTGGGGGAGTGGTGGAGGTAGTAGGAGCGCTGGTAGTGGTGGTGGTGGAGTGGTGGTGGTGGTGTAGTGATGGTAGTGGTGGTGGAGTGGCGGTGGTGGTGATGGTGGTGGAGTGGTGGAGGTGGTGGTAGGAGCGGTGGTGTGTGGTGGTGTAATGATGGTAGTGATGGAGTGGTGGTGGTGGTGGTGGTGGTGGTGGTAGTGGACGAAGTGGTGGTGGTGGTGGTGGTGGAAGAGTGGTGGTGGTGGTGTAGTGATGGTAGTGGTGGGGGAGTGGCGGTGGTGGCAATGGTGGTGGAGTGGTGGAGCGGTGGTGGTGGTGGTGTAGTGATGGTAGTGGTGGTAGTTGTGGTGGAGTGGTGGAGCTGGTGGTGGTGATGTGGTGGTGGTGGTGGAGCTGCTGGTGGTGGTGGTAGTGGAGGAAGTGGTGGTGGTGGAGTTGGTGGTGGTGGTGGTAGTGGAGGGAGTGGTGGTGGTGGTGATCTAGTGGAGGAGGAGTGGTGGTAGAGGAGGTGGTGGTGGTGGTGGAGTGGTGGAGGTGGTGGTAGTGATGGTGGTGGTGGAGTGGTGGAGGTGTTGGTGGAAGTGGTTGTGGTGGTAGTATGACGGTTAAATGTAAGCACACAAAAATTCAGCCAGAATTAAGTAGCTCAAAGCTACTTAATTTTTTTCAACTTTTTAGCCTATATTTTAAGTGGTACTTAATTTGTTAAGTAATATGAAATGTGGTTATCAAACCTACTGAATCACTTATTACTTAATTGATTCAGTATTAAGTGCTGAATTTAAGTTATCAAACAAGCCCTTAGTCCGCTATGGAAATGGGAACCGTAGAGGTATGGATCGATTGATGAAGTCATGATCTGAATGCTAAAAAATCCACTGACACCAGCCGAGAGCTCCATGTCTAAGAAGTTTGCCTGATGTCAATAGCATCATATTTTAGTGTAGTGTTTTAAGCCATGAATTACATTAAGGTCCTTTGGACTTTGAGTAATAATAGATTAATCATACAACTTTTAGATAATCTGCATTATGACCCCAAACTTCTTTTAATCTTTTTATTACTCAACCCAATTTTCATGTTTTTGCACCCATCGGTCTTCAAGGCCTTCAAACACCGTAAAACACTAAAACGCGTCAAGTAACAAGGTAAATAGATAAACAAGGCATAAATTAAAGTGAGTAAATAGGTGTTTTTCAGCACCTATCAATAACCAAGCCCAACAACTCAACCAATACAAGAACAAGAAATAAATATCAATTGTGAGAGTCTACAAGATAACTAATCCCAACAACTTAACCAATATAAGAAATAAACCTATTATAGGGTAGATACAAAGAAAGAAAGGAAAAGCTTTAATTCTAAGGCCCTGTTTGGATGCAGTTAAAAGAGGGGGGGAAATATAATAGGGGGTAAAAGAAGTGGGGCTCACTGCTAAGCAGGTGTTTGGGAATGAAAATTTCAGGGGTCTTCATTTTTACCCCCTCTTCATTTTCACGTGTACTAGGGTTTCTCCAGTTCAAAATTTGAGCTCCTCTTGGATTCCCCAAATTTAATCAGGTTATAGAGGGGAGGAAGTTGGACGAAATCACCCCTGGTTATCCCCTTTCCCAACCCCAGGTCTCGATTTGTGGCTTCATTTCCATCGCCGACTCATTTGTTCTCTGTGGAGGAGAAGAAAAAGGGTTTTGGGTGGCGATTTGGAGTGCAGTTGAACCAGCTTCCTCAACTCAAGTATGGCCTCCATTTTTTGTAGAATTCTTTGTGTCTGTGTGTATGAGGTGCTCTTATTTCTCTGTGTGTGTGTGTGTACAAAATCACCCTTGCGCGTGTGTGTGTGCACGCAAAAATGGCTCCTCATCTGGCCTCTGCTTAGTGTGTCTTCCATTTGAGCAGATCTCTGTGTGTGTGTGTGTGTCGACGGGGTTCTCTTCTTTGTTCTCTCTATGTGTGTGTGTACGGGCTAAAGTCAGAATCTAGTGGCTCCTCTTCTGATCAAATCTATGTGTGTGGTTTATGGTAAAAGGAGCCTCCTTTTTATGCAAGTCATGTCTGTTCTATTATTAGTGGTATCTGTAAAAGTATAATGGAAGCTATGATTTCTTCTTCACTCATTGTGTGTTACTTACACCTTTGCAAAATTCTTCAGTGATTTCATGGCCTTTTATGCTGGCGGGTAGAGTTTCATCCAAAGGGTTCAATGATGAGTTGGATTACATCAATCTAACATCCATTGATGAGTTTTTACTAATAAACAGGGTTTTCATTTAACTCAATTCATTTTGCTTCTACTAATAAAGAACTAAAGCCAACTTTTGAAATTGTTTCTGTTCTAGACTGGTTTCGAAGTTAATATGTAAAAAGATTAAGAAAAAGGTTAGATAGACTCAGAAAAATCCTATATTTACATTCTACCGCACTGATCGTTCACCTAAAAATTTCAAACCCAAAACTCTCAAGTATCATACGTATCTACTTAACTCTTTTTTTTTTCTTCAAACTTATGGGATCAGCTGCCCTAGAATCTTACTCCTAGTTTCCGACCTTTGGTTGCGTTTGATTGTGAATCTTACTGCCGACTACACTTTATTAGTAGTACCTTTGGAAAGATCATTTGGCCATATTATAAAGATGAACCACAATATCTACGAAGAAAAACCAATTATAAATATATAGTAACAAAGGTTTACAAAAAACAACTAGTCAAAAGTCAGAAGGGTAAAAGGGCAACAACCTTCAAAGTAGTCAAGAATCTGGTAGTAGTTTGTATTTTTTTCCCTTTTGAACTTACATGGTATCTTGTTTATTTTTTCGGTCTTGAAATTATTTGTTTACATATTCTTTGAAAGTTTATCAAAAGTTGTTGTCATTGTCTTGTTAGTTTTTATGATATGGACAGTTGAACTAATCACAAGACCATAAAAAAACTGTTGTGTGACTGACTCTGTATTGTGTGTGGATCACTCGGATTAAACAAAATAGTTTCTTTTAAGATAATAAAACAGTAAATAAGTGTTTGTACTTTGCTAATTAAGAAAATATGTTTTTGTTCTATTCATGAACCCCTTGTTAGGTTTTTTACAATGCCAAAATTAAAGAGAACAAAAATAAGGAGAAGAGAAGAGGAAGAGGCATTCATCGCCTTAAACTCGTACATTCGTGCTGCAATGGGCGTGTTTCGGCTTTATTGCTTCATCGTGTCCACGGCACATTATCCCCGTCCTCAATTGTCCCTAAATCCAAACTACTACCAGACCCAAGTGGATGCTGTGAATAGGCTAGTCAATGGTAATGAAGTAGATTGTCATGAGCAGTTGAGGGTAAATAGGCATACGTTTTTTAGGCTATGTTGTCTTCTTCGAGGTGTTGGGTTAGGAGACTCGCGCAATGTTTGTCTTGAGGAGAGGGTAGCCATTTTCTTGTATATCCTTGGTCACCATACAAAACAAAGGCATATGAAATTGCACTTTTGGAGATCGATTGAAATTGTAAGCAGGCATTTCAATATCGTACTCCAAGGTGTGTTGCGTCTGTTCGACATGCTCCTAGTAAAGCCTGAGCCCGTACCTCCTAACTACCTGATACGTGCATAAATATACCTATTTACACCCCTTAACTTAGACTTGTTATTTCAATTTACTGCACTACTTGGGGTTTGATATTTGTTAATTGCGTTTCAGGACTCTCGATGCCGATGAATAACATTTAGAGCTAAAGTGCAAATTTAAAATTTATTTGGTGTAAAAGCAAAATCGGGCGATGAAATTTATCAAGGCCCTAGATAAATGAAAGAGATGCACTGGATAAAAGTCCTAACTGCAATAGAGATGCACTGGAATCTGGAAATTGGCCATATGACTTGGCAGTGGGCCACGTCAATGAATTGGTTTTGAGAATTAATAATTCTTTCGGGGAATTTTAGGGCTGTGCCAAGTAATTGGTATTTGGTAGCACTATAAAAAGGAAGGGAAGAGGAGGCAGAGAGGGATTCCCACGCACAACTTTTGTTTTTTTCAGAGCACTTTTTTTTTACAGGAAAAAGAGAAGAACGGGGCTGTCGTTAGAGGTCTGATTCCCACGAACGGAATAGAGACGAACGGGGCTGCCCCGATTAATTCTTTAGGTTTGAATATTATTTAATTTTCTTCTAGCTCTCCGGTAATTCATATTGATTTTTGCTATTTATCAAAGTTGTTCGTTGGTTATTGTTTAATTTAGATCCTGTGTTAATTTTTCATCTCGCGTAATAGAAGCATGTTTCAATTTAGGGTTTCTTTTATTTTTTGTGCAATGTTTAGTGAGTAATCGTTTAGGTAGGGTCGCGGGGTGATTAACACGCCGTGACCAGTTCGGGTACTGCTCCTATTTTCAAATAATGAAAAAATAATTTTAGATTGAAAAAATACTTCCCGTAGACGAATTTGGGCATTGTCAGAGCCTATGTGAACGGAGGAATGGGGGTCCAAAACTCGTTCTCCGCTGCGCATAAGGTCTCGCATCTTGCGGTGTATCTTTTTCAATCCAAAGTTGAATGTTTTGAAGAACACTGAGTGGAGCAGATTAATCCAAGCTGGCTGCGAGTGCTATGAACCCTACGACCGTACCTCCTTTAATTATTTAAAAAGAACAATCAATTTCTTAGTTTTTATTAATCTCAACAATTGACAAAGGGTGGCTACCTAAGAGTCCGTTTAATTAGTAACAACCTGAATTTTTAGTCAGCACACATCACCGTCTCTGTGGATTTGACTCCGGACTTACCGGATATTGTGCTACGTCGGTCTCCGCCCTACGCTTGGGGCAACCCATTACTTTAGGTCTGGGAAATCACCAAGCATTTTTAGACCACAATAGTAGATGGAGTTGGTTTCAGGTAAACTTCATTTCAATTGTTTGTAAATCTTCCATATGGTTTTCTCTACTCCACCATGTCGAGATAGTTGCAATAATGTATTCATTTTGTCGTAGAATTGTCTCGGGGCATTGGACGGAACGTATGTGCCAGTTAAATCCCCCCGCCATTGACAGGCCACGCTATAGATCAAGGAAGGGTGAGATTGCCACAAACGTTTTAGGTGTATGTAGTCAAGACCTAAAGTTTGTTTTCGTCTTATCGGGTTGGGAAGGGTTGGCCACTGACTCTAGGATCCTAGCAAACGCTATTTCAAGACCCGATGGTTTGAAAGTCCCCCGTGGTATGTGGCAAATCCTTAGTTCACCTTCCTTTCACTCGCTTCCTAGTATCAACCATTCTTTTAATGCCTTAACTTCCATTTCATACAGGACATTACTACCTTGTTGATGCCAGCTACCAAAATGCCAAGGGTTTTCTAGCACCATACCGCGGGCAACGATATCACATTAATATTTGGAGGCAAGGTCATATGCCGACTACGAAAGAGGAGTACTTCAACATGAAGCACTCTGTTGCTAGGAATGTGATTGAGAGAAGCTTTGGTGTGTTGAAGATGCGGTTTGCAATATTAAGGTCTCACTCGTATTACCCCATTTGGACTCAAACGCGTATTGTCACAGCATGTTGCCTTCTTCATAACCTCATCAAAAGAGAGATGCCCAACGATCCCATTGAGAACGTGTACACGGCATGGGAACATGAGCACATACACGAGGTCGAGGTAGATGATCACATCACTACCATAGAGACTTCCAATCAATCGACCGGGGAGAGGGATGCGTTGGCTACAGCCATGTACAACCATTGGCTAGCAAATGGTGGGGGACAAGAGGTTTTCCCACCATGAGAAAGTTTGTTTAGTGAATTTGTATGAAGTATTTGAAAAACTTTTATGATGTAAATATTCTAATTGCGGTTTCAATAACTTTTAAGGTGTAATTGAATTCTATTTGAAGAACATTGTATGAACTTTATTGTAATTGAACTCCGGTTTGTAGTTCATCATAAACTTGATAAATAATAATTTGTTGTCCAACTTCAAATCCATTTTCAGCAATGGATACCCAACAAGGTCATGTGCCTACAAGAAAAGCTGGAAAGATGCGTAAGGTGTGGAGAAAATCTGAAGAGGATGCCCTCATGAAATGCATGCTAACTGAAATGTGAGACAAATGGAGGGCCGAGAATGGGTTCTTCACTGTACTTGAGAAAGAGATGGAAAAGGTGATGCCGGAGAGCAAACTAAAGGCCTCCCCACACATTGACTCCAAAGTCAAGTATTGGAGATAAACATATGCCAAACTAACCGACATTTTAAAACTTAGTGGGTTTGGGTTGGACCATGTCAACAAAAGGATTAACGTGGATGACGAGGTATGGAAAATCTACGAAGAAGTAACTTCCAATGCTTCAATTGATATGTTATGGCATGAGATCATGTTCTAAACTTCCAATGTTCCTGTAGGCCTACCCTAAGAAGGCAAAAGAGGTTGGTGGGAAGTATTTCCCTTACTTTGAAGATTGGGAAATCCTATTCGGAAAGGATAGGGCCAACGGGGACGGAGCAGAGGTTCCTTTGGAAATGGCGCGACCGCCACATAATGAACATGTCATGCATAATGAACAAATTGAGGAGAATGAGGATTGCTACTATCCATACTTCGGTGAAGAATTTCATCGCATGCCTACACGTGGACTGACGGGGATGTCTAATGAAATTCCTTTAGGCACGACACCTCCACTCTCCACACCTCCGGTCTCCATGACTTCAAACTCCGCACGTCATACGTCACTTCCGACGTCCACTCCCCATACCTCGACACCTCTGGCCAATGCGGTAACTCAAAAGGGAAAGAAGAGGACACGGATGGATGATATGGGATCCCTTGCTGTAAGTATGGAGGTATGGCTGGAAAAAAGCGATAGCCATATGGAAAAAATGACCGATGCAATGGGGTATTCGAACAAATTATCCGCTTGTCGCACGCAAGTGCCTCTTGAGCTTGAAAAGCTTAACCTTACCGATACCCAATGATTTAGGTTAGGTGCCATCATTTGTGCAGCTGAAGATAGGTTGGACCTATTCTACGGCATCAAAGATCATCAAAAACAAGCTTGGATTGAGGCCGTGCTGGATGGTCTCATATTTGGTCCCGTTTGAAGTTTGACTAATATAACGTTATTTTTTGTAGTGGCCGATCTTTTAACTCTATTCATATGGCCTATTTTGAAGTGGCCAATCTTTCACTCCTAACATGTAGGCCCTTGAAATATTAATAGGCTTTTGGTCTACAAACAATGGTGGATTATCTCTTCTAATGTAATGTAGGTTATGTGAACAATGTATGGTATGTACTAGTAAAACAGTTGTCCTTGAATGATGTTGACGTTGATGCTATACAAATGCAAGTTCCAGGGTGACTCAAGTTGCATTGTACTTATGTTTGTGGGCAATGAGTACCCTTATGATTTGTATATATTGTTTGAGCCCAATCCATTATGGCCTTTGTTTATGGGTGCAGACTGCAGAGTTTTGGATCTGTTTTGTTACTGTTTCTGTGGTTCAACTGTGGCATGAAACATGTAGGTTTTTGTTTTGTTTTGTACCTCTGTGTGTTGAGTAGGAATGCAAGTTTTTGTTATGTTTTGGCATTGCTTTTTGCTGCAGGTTGTGGTTGTGTTTTTGGCCATGTTTGGGGCTAGTTTTGGTTCTGTTTTGGCTGTGTTGATCTATGTGGTTCAGTGTTGGTTCAGTCTGGGCTCTGCTTATCTGTTTGGTTCAGTTATGGTTAAGTTTTGGCTGTGCTTGTCTGTTTGGTTCAGTTTTGGTTAAGTTTTGGCTTTGCTCATCTGTATGCTACAGTTTTGTTTAAGTGTATGCTCTGCTTATCTGTTTTGGTTCAATTTTGGCTCTCCTCATCTGTTTGCTACAGTTTTGGTTCACTTTTGCCTCTGCTTGTCGATTTGGTTCAGTTACTCCAATTGTGGGTTAAAGCTGCAGGTTTTGGCCTTATGGGTATGATATGTTTTCTGCCATTGTTTTGGTTCAGTTATGTGAGTGAGTGTGTGAAACTGCAAGGTTTTGTGGCTTCATTTTTGGGCTGTTTTCTGCCATGGTTTTGGCCTCTGCTTGGTTTCTTTTAAAACTGCTGGTTGTGGTCTGGTTTTGGTTCTGTTTTGTTTTGTGAGTGACTATGTGTAAACTGGTGCAGTATTGTGCCTCTGTTTGTGGTTTACAACTGCAGGTTTTTAGCCTATGTTTATGTGTACATACTACTGCATTTTGGTTATATTTTCTGCCCTGGTTTTGGCCACTGTTTGATTTGGTTAAAAACTACAAGTGTTGGTCTCTGTTTGTTCCCATTGAAACCTGCAGGTTGTGTAATCTATTTGTGGGTTAAAACTGCAGGTTTTGGCCACTGTTGGTTGGTTAAAACTGCTGGCTTTGGCCACTGTTGGAATAGGCAGGTTTTGGTTCACTTTTGGGGTATGTGGGTAAGAAATACAGGTTTTCGTTCTGTTTAAACAACCAGGTCTTGGGTTGGGTTGGCAATGATGAAAAGTTTATGAGCCAGAAGCTGAACCAAAACCTGCATGTATATACTGAACCAAAATGGAGCCACAATCTGAACCAAAACCTGCAGTTTTAACCCACAAATAGAGGCCAAAACCTCTCTGTGTGTGTGTGTGTGTGTGTGTGTGGCTGTGATGAAAATTTAACAAGACACGTATGGGATTTAGGCGGGGCAACATGAGAGTGTCATTTGGCAACTCATGTTGAAGCCTAGTGCCTTGAAAAATTTGTCTACTACTCTGAGTCAAATGCCTTAATTATGGTTTTAAACTCTTTAATAGCGATTGAGAGGCATGTGATGGCTTATTCATGAGATATTGGTAGGTAATCCTCCCGATCTTGTACGAATAAACCCTCATATGTCCCACGATTCCTAACAGATAGTTAGAATATTTTATGAATAAGCCCTCATATGTTGGTGGTTATGATGAAACCTTTCTGAGCTAAATGGATACATGAGATAAAACTGTATCAATGTTTCTGGCCTATATTTATGTGTTAAAACTGAAGTATTTTGGTTCAGGTTTTGGTTCAGTTTTCTGCCTACATTGTGGTTCAATTTTGTGGGATAAACATGAGGTTTTGGTTCTGATTTTCTGAGTGAGTGTGTATGTGTGTGTGGTGGTACAGGTTTTGGCTACCATTTGGTTGTGTTTGTGGATGAATTTGCAGGTGTTTGGTTCTGTTTTTAGATGCAGAGGTTGATTCAGTTTTGTGCCTCTGTTTGTGGTATAAAACTGTAGGTTTTTGGCCTATGTTTATGTAATGTACTTATGCAGCATTTTGGTTCTGTTTTGTGCCTTGATTTTGGCCTCTGTTTCATTTGGTTTAAAACTACAAATATTGGTCTCTGTTTTGTTCCCATTAAAAACTGCATGTTTTGTACTCTATTTGTGGGTTAAAGCTATAGGTTTTGGCCACCATTGGTACATGCAGGTTGTGGTTTTGTTTTCTGCATTAACTTGTGGCCTTTGTTAGCATGTTCAAACTGCAGATGTTGGCCTCTGTTTGAACATGCTAACAACTTGATGATTTGATTTTGTTTGTACATGCAGGTTATGGTTCTGTTTTATGCTCAGTTTATGGAATAAAATTGCAGGGTTTGGTTTTGTTTGTGGCTGCATTTGTGGGTTTACACTGGAGGGTTTGGATCAGGTTTTGTGGTTGCTATGATGAAATATTTCTGAGCCAAATGGACACATGACATATATTCGAATGGTTACCGACAAAATGAAGCCACAAATAGAGGCCAAGACTTGCAGTTTTAACCCACAAATAGATGCCAAAACCTGCATGTATAATATGTGTTGGTTCTATAGCTGGTGCTACTGTTTGTGTACGTGTGTGTGTGTGGCTATGATGAAAATTTAAGAAGACACGTTAGGGACTTAGGCGGGGCAACATGAGAGGGTTATTTAGCAACTCATGTTGCAGCCTAGTGCCTTACAAAAGTTGTGTACAAATCTGAGCCAGGTGTTGCTACTTGTTGCATGCTATTTGACTACAAAACTGCTCCTATTTATGGCTGCATTGTTACTTGTGTCCTAGTTTGTGTCTTAACTGTGTCAATTGGTGATGATGAAATTTGGGCCAAATGCGTTAATTTTGGTTTTGAACTCTTTATTAGCGATTAAGAGGCATGTGATGGCTTATTGATGAGATGTTGTGACTTATAATGTTGTTTTCAAATAGATTATTCAATGACAAGTGAAGAGAAACACTACTATTGGGTGGTTTTCGTTGAGCATAAGCCGGGCATCTACACAACTTGGGGAGAAACTCAACTCCAAGTGAATGGATACTCAGGAAGTATGGCGAAAAGGTACAAGACATTCGATGGAGCCAAAGAAGCATTGCTAAAATTTCATGAGGAGAGATACAAGCTTACAAAGTTGCAAGGCAAAACTTCCACATCTGCAACTGCGTTGGGAGTTGAACATCAAATCAATGGGTGCAAGACGTTTGTTGTATTTTTTTTGTTAGGTTTCGTAGGTTGTATTTTGTTGGCACTTGTTCTCAATTCCGAATGAAGTTGAACGTTCCAAGATTATGTAAAATTATCACGTTATGAATGGAGACAAGTTGTAATATTATTTTAAATGAAGACGTTCCAACATCATGAACAAATATAACAAATGACACAACATCCGTAGATAATGCTATTTATTCTTCCACCATCTTAACCTACTCATCGGGCACCTCGGGAGGCGGAATGAAGCAACCACGACAGTCATGAAACAGTGAAAATTGAACATCTCTTGCCACCCTAGCTTGTGGATTAACCTCAGTCAAAATGAACAAATTCAAACAAATTATATTTTCACCTTAAAAAATTTATAACACTTTATTAAGGCTTACTTAGAGGACTGCAGTCCAAACATCGTCTTCAGCCACCACCATGTTTTGACTTGCGTCCCATTCAAACCCGGAACGATCAATTAGGTCCACAATGACGAAGCAAGTATGGCGCCACTTCTTTACCTTCGCTTCAATATGCCATTCCTCAATGGCAGTGTCGGGAAAATCCCTGTCCATGTAACGTTTCAAGTATCACGTGTAACTTGGACGAAAGTGTCCACTCCCTGTGGTCCACAATCAGGACTCCACCATTGATTTCAATTCTGAAATCAACAGGGTCTCCTCAGCCTGGACCCAATTGTGACGAGGAGGCGAACGACCAGCCATACAACAAAAAAGAAATATGAGACTTGTTTTTGTAATTGAAATTTTTGAATGAGTTCGAAAATGAATTTGCTTGCTATTTATAAGAAAAATTTATCAACTATTCAACCACATATCCACCATTCAATAATATATCCATCATTCACCATTCAACCAACTTCTACTCTTCATTCTACCTAAAATCTTACTTTCCATTCAAACCTACCCTAATTTGTCTTTTCTTTTAAAAAAAATCACTTTCCCAAAAAAATGATAACTAAATATGAGCCATTAATTAAAAAAACATTTTTTAACATAAATTTTTTAGAATAGACATTTTTTTAATTAATTTATTCTTTTATACTTCCAATTGTCCAAAATTTATTATATATTGATTTGTGAATATACGTACTTATTATTTTCATACAAAATCAAATTTAACACTTTATATGGGCAAAATAGTCATTTGATAATTTTTCTCATCATCCATCCCTTCTTATCCCCCCATTCTATAAACCATCCAAACAAATTCAAATTTTATCCCTCTATTTAATACCTCATCCAAACCACATGCTATTTTATCCCCCCTCCATAAACATCAAATCGATGTGGGCCAACCCATCAAAATTAATACCCCCTACTATCTTATCCCCCTTTCATATTTTTTACCCCCGATTTTTTACCCGCATTCAAACGGGCCCTAAGGGAAGAACATATACACGCAGGTGGGGAGACTTGAACTCCTCACCTCCTAGTGAGATGCAAGAGTTTTAGCCAACTGAGCTAGCCCCAATTGGTTAACAGGTCCCCACTTCACTGCAATTCTAATATTGTTCCTCCACCGAGCAATCATAATGTAATTCTTCCCCCCCTATGGTTTTCATGATTCAGTTCTATCCCCTCTACTGCAAGTTCAGCTCATCGTTAAGTAGCAAGTTTGGCTCCGTTTGTTACAAAAATTTGTTCGTGGATTTTTGGGTACCAAGTATAACTCTATTTGTTACGAGGTTTTGTTCACGAACCGCATGCATATCAATTGCTTGAACGTTGATTTCCATCTCCAAATTAACCTACACACTTATGAGAATTTGATCTTGGTATTGCGAGTATTTTATTTTGTTCTTCATCCTATAAATTTGATTTAGTTTTTCAAGCTCAAGTTCTCGCAATATTTATTTTTGCTGTCCTCTTTCACTATTTTAAATTACGAGAAATTGTTCACAATGTTGGACATATTTTGTTTGCGGTTTTTACTCTATTTCACAATTGAGAATTAATGTATTAGACTTGTGCCCGTTCGATACAAGAGACAAAAAAAATCACAGTGATGTTCGATACACGAGGCCTGAGAAAAACACCATCGTGGTTTTTTTTGTCCCGTGCATTGAACGGGCACTATGCTAGTGTGTGTGTGTGTGTGTGTGTGTCTATATATATATAAAATATTTACAGTCCGGATCCAATGAGAGATCCCACACGGTGCTACCGTGCGGGACTCCCCTTTCCCGATCAAATTGCGACGATCTGAGCCGCTCAAAGTTATCAGAACGTGATTTTAAGGGTACTCGCGAGAAATCAGCAAAAAAATGATCGGGAATGGCTTAATCCGAACAGTTTTTTATTGAACGGTTCAGTAAAAAACTGCTCGAATCAAGCCCTTCCAGATCATTTTTTTTGCTGATTTCTCGCGGGTACCCTTAAAATCACATTCTGCACATTTTGAGCGGCTCGGATCGTCGCAATTCTATCGGGAAAGGGGAGCCCCGCACAGTAAGGCTGTAAGGGATCCCTTATTGGATCCGGACTTTTATATATATATATATATACACAGTTATTTTCAAATGAGGAGGTCCTTATTTTAGTTAAAATAAAGACCTCCCCATTTCTCCAATTTTTCGATCAAATTTCGATGATCCGAGCCGCTCAATGTGTTCAGAACGTGATTTTAAGGGTACCCGCGAGAAATAGGCAAAAAAAGATGACCGGGAAGGGCTTGATTTGAGCAGTTTTTATTTGAACCGTTTGATAAAAATATAACAAAAACTACTTGGATGAAGCCCTTTCCGGTTTTTGTTTTTGCTGATTTCTCTCGGGTACCCTTAAAATCACGTTCTGAACATATTGAGCGGCTCGGATCATCAAAATTTGATCGGGAAAGGGAGGTCCTTATTTTATTAAAATGAGGTGGTTCTTAGGAGAAGGGGACTCTCTCTCTCTCTCTCTCTCTCTCTCTCTCTCTCTCTCTCTATATATATATATATATATATATATATATATATATAAGTAAGGATAAGAAGTAGGATTGTCCAAAAAACCGATCCAACCCACCATCCAATGTGTTCTTTCATGAGTTGCTTGAGGTTGAAACCCGTATAAGTGAATCAATCCTCAACAGAGATCCTTTTATGTCTAAAATGGCAATTGAAATGAAAAGAAAATTTGAGACGTATTGGGGGAATGTAGAGAAATTCAATCCCCTACTTTATGTGGCGGTGGCACTGGATCCCCGGTTTAAGTTAAGGTTGGTGAAGTTTTGCTATATAAGATCCAAAGGGAAGCCAATGGGTGAGAAAATGGAGAAACAAGTAAAGCATGTTTTGAACAAGTTGTATGATTCTTATGAAAAAGAGGGTGAAGTTAGACAAAATGTGCCTAGTGCAAGTCCAATGCCGAGAGTAATGAAGGAGTATGAGGATTGTGATCATCGCTTGAATTTAGCTAGCGAATTTGACACTTACTTGGAGGAGGAGTATTCTAGTGTTTGTTCCTCGGAAGTAGACAAGTACTTGGAGGATTTGTGTGAACGTAGGGACATTCTGGATTTTGATATCTTGGTATAGTGGAAGAACAATTCCAACAAGTATCCAATCTTGTCAAAAATAGCGCATGATGTATTAGCTATGCTCGTGTCTACCGTTGCTTCCGAGTCGGCCTTTAGTACGGGTGGTCGCATACTTGATCCATTTTGAAGTTCACTCTCACCGTCAATGGTCGAGACTCTTGTATGCACCCAAAATGCCTGTGTATACCGTTGCTTCCGAGTCGGCCTTTAGTACGGGTGGTCGCGTACTTGATCCATTTTGAAGTTCACTCTCACCGTCAATGGTCGAGACTCTTGTACGCACCCAAAATGCCCATGTCCACCGTTGCTTCCGAGTCGGCCTTTAGTACGGGTGGTCACGTACTTGATCCATTTCGAAGTTCACTCTCACCGTCAATGGTCGAGACTCTTGTATGCACCCAAAATTGACTTCTAAGCACGGTTCCAATATCTCTTTGATAGTCTATGGATAAAGTTGAAGATCTTGAACAAAGTAATTTAATTTAATTGATCTACTCTACTTACTATTTAGTTTTTTCTTAGTATTGTATTGAATAAAGTGTTTTTTTTTTCCAGAACTCTTACAAATTGAATCAATTGATGATGCCATGCAAGTTCCTAGGTATTGAGTGATGGGCCTTTGGACATTGGACCTTGGTAAAACATTTAACATTATGTTATTTTGTAATCTTTGAAGTTTTCAATTCTCTTCTAATTTTTCTTTCTATGTAACAGGTTTGGTCTGTTTGGAGTCTTCGGTGTTTTGGATGGTAAAACATTTTACTTTGATGTTATTTTGTGATCTTTGGCGTTTTTAATTCTCATCTAATTTTCCTTTCTATGTTAACAGAATAACAGGTTTGGTCCGTTTGGAGTCTTTGGACATGGGATTGGCTGCTTTAGACTTTAGTGGATGGAGTATTGGACTGTGTTTGGCTGCTAATTATTATTATGGACTTGTAGTTTTAATTATTTTGGACTTGTAATTTGGTGGTAGTTTAAACTTGTAATATGGTGGTGGACTGGTGGAAATGTGGTGTTTTAATTGTAGTATGGCTGCTGAAAAAACAGAAAAACTAAGAGAGTGAGAGACTACTCTCTGGAGCTGGAAGTAGTTTGTGTTTTAAATTTTTAATCTTGGTTGGCATGGTTGCACAGTTGCACTTGGGACTTGGCAGTTGGCACTTGTTGTAGCTGGAAAAACAGGGCTAGAAATGTCACTTGTTGTAGCTGGAAATGTTCGAAATGTTAGTATTTGGAAATGTTAAGACTGATATGGGCCATTTGATTTAGGCCTACTGTAACTCTGAAATTGGTGATGTGGGTCATTTGGCCTGCTCAAAATTGAAATGGTGATATGTTGGGCCAGTTTTGGGCTTTTTGACCTACAAAAATGTAGGAAGCTGTAGGAAAATTAGCCTAAAATAATGGCCCAGAAAAATAAAACTGGCCCAACCCGACTAAAGCCACCTGAACCCCCGTGACAACGTTTCGATCGGAGCCCGACCAATTATTCGGTCGGTTTCGGGTGACATTTTCCACAACCCGATTACTATCGGGTTGGGTCCGATTCAACCCGAACCCGACAGAACCTGACCGATAGTGAGGTAGGTGAATGTGGTGGTATATATTAAAGGATAAAGATTTAGGGCCCGTTCGGAGAAATAAGCTACAGTGGTTTATTTTTTGTCCTTATTCAATTTTTTTTCGCATTTTTTAGTTTCCCATCAATTTTTTGAAAATTATTGCTTCGTCATGAAGAGAGGAATCTAAAAAGTAAAAAAATTCGATCAAAGTATCAATACACTGTAGAATACTTACCCCTTTATATGTGAAGGAAAACAGAGAATGACACACACACTTTGTTTATCAAAACAAAACCAGAAAGTCTACACGTATACAATCTGTGCACAGATTGTGCACAAATTTTATTGTGGGGCCTACCACGGGTTCCACACAAATTATCCGAGCCGTTCATTAAATGTAAAATATTTTTTCAAGGGTCCCCGTAAAAAATAATCTCAATCAATACCTATAGGTGCTCGATCCAATCATATAACTTTTCATTATCCAGAAATCTGAATGAAAAGTTAGATGGTTGGGTGAAGCACCTATAGGTATTGGATTAAGCTTATTTTTTACGGGGACCCTTGAAAATATGTTTTACATTTAATGAGCGGCTTGGATGATTTGTGTGGAATCCGTAATGAGCCCCACAATAAAATCTGTGCGTAATCTATGCACAAATTGCTGTGTGTGTAGCACAGTTGAAACAAAACCCTCGTAAAACTATTTTATAGACGCTGTATCACAAAGTACAACACATACACAGATAGATATACACAGAAAAAGAAACCGCGCGTTGAAAAGCTGTTAGATTATTACAGTGGATTCTTCGATGATATTAGACACCACAGGAAACACGACGACGGTGCAATCAAGAAACCGGAAGATGAATTAACAGACCGAAATTCTTCTCTATTCTAGATCTCTTACTCCTTCGATGTTCTAATTGTTCCGATCCCATTTCCAAATAAATACTAGAGCTAGTAGGATGTACATCAATAGCAGAGGTAGATTAATTCTCTATTTTCTACTTGTTTTTGATTAATTTCTTATTCTTATAGGAAAAAATATCTTCAAAATATGTAGCATCTCTAGACTTATTTTTTTTTTGTATTTTTGGATATTAATTTCACTTACCTGAGAATCTATCACCCAAAATTCATTATTAGCACTTCGTTTTTCAACTCAGCCAAGAAAGACGTATCTACCGTTTTAGGTACAATTTTCTTTGTTTAGGTTCAGGAATAGAGACCTTAGCAAGACACCCCCACAATCTTAAAATTTTTTAAATTGGGCTTCCGATTTTTTCAAATCTCGTAAGGTGTTTTCTCATTAGCTTTTACGGTAATCCTATTTACTACTGTAAATAACAAGCAGTAAGTAAAGCTTCCCCCCCAAAAAACATTCATGTAATCCAGAACTCAATAACTTAGAATTTATCATATCCATCAACGTTCTATTTTCTCTCTCAGCTACTCCATTACATTGGGGTGAATAGGGTGGAGTCTCCTCATGTATATTACCATTAACCTGAACCAAATGGAGCTAGCTTAGTTGGCCAGGACTCTTGCATCTCACTAGGATCAGGAGGTCAGGAGTTCGAGTCTCCCCACCTGCGTGTGGGTGTTCTTAATTTTCTTATAGGGCTTTTCTTTTATTTCTTTAATTTGTTTCTACCCTATAATGGATTTATTTCTTGTATTGGTTGAGTTGTTGGGCGTGGTTACCTCGTGGATTCTCACAATTGATGATGTAATGTCTTGAATTTGTATTATATACTTTATATTTGATGTAAAATGATCTCTTCTATCGATTGAAAAAAAAAACCCTTAGACAAAAGGTTTCAAACTCTGTTAAACCATATTCTCCTCCTCTGTCAGATTTAAGCCTTTTAATCTTCCTTTCAATTGATTTTCCACTAAGTTCTTATATATACTAGATTAGATGGACTAGAAATTTACTAAACAACTCATCGAGGGGTATTTATGCTAGTGATTAACTTATGCAGAATAATTTTTTGGTCCAAACTTGTTCAATTTTTTTTTTTTTGGCATTTGTTAGTTTTACGTCAAACTTTTATGTGATAGGTGAGTAAGGATGAGAGAAATCGGAAAAGTAAAAAATTATGACTTTCACAAAAGTATTTTGGGAAATATCTAAAGAAAAACTCAAAAAGTCAGTTTTTGGATTTTTTCTTAGATATTTTCCAAAATATTTGTGTAAAAGTCATAATTTTTTACTTTTTCGATTCCTCTTGACCTTACTCACCCGTATTTCCCAAAAATTTGGAGTAAAACTAACAAATGCAAAAAAAAAAAAAAAATTGAATAAAGACAACCAAAAAACTGTATTGCATAAATTAATCACCAGCGTTCAAATGAGATAAGTAAAACAATATATACCTAGAGCAATCATCGTAACAAAGTATTTATTTCTAACTCTAGTAGGAGGCCTATTTTTGTCACAGCCATCCGTATGTATTAGCTCTAAGAGTTGAAGGGGATTTGGCCCATTTGGGTTTGTAGTATAAACAAATGGGCCCAAAGGAAAAAGAAAAAAAGAGAGAGGTAAAAAAAAAAAAACAAACTGAATGGAAGAATGAAAGGCATCTGGATTCAAAAGCTTCAAACGATATTAATTAGGAAAGCCGTTTGGCCTAACTTTTGGATTTTGCTTATTTGTTTGGTTTTTTGTTTTTTTGTTTTGAACTTTTTTCAACGTTAGATCAAAAGTATATGGATTTTAGGTCCGTTTCGATGAAAGAAATCAGAAAAGTATGAGTTTTTGACACAAAACTTAAAAATATCACTAAAGAAGAAAATAAGTCACAAGAGGGTCTTTTGTTTTAAGGGAAATTTTTAGGCTGGTCCTAAAAATTAGGTTCGGACTTAATTTAGTCCTGCATAATTATTTATATTTTTTATTCCAACCATGTCCCTTCACGTGCAGCAGCGCACTGAACTAGAGAGCATTTAGTATAGAAAGATTATCCAATGCTCCATGAGTATTGATGCACAATTAAAACATTGTTTAAATTTCAAAAAGTAATATCTTTAGTTGTAGCTATTCATTTTTTAAAAAAATTATATTTTTGGAACTTATTCGATGATATCTACCAAACAAGATCTATATTGAATATGAAATTATATAAGATTAAAAAAAATATCATTTTCTATGAGAACTCTCTATGAGAACTGTTTCTATGATAATTATCTCCATGAGAACTGTCTATGAGAATTATTTCTACGAGAACCATTCCTATGAAAACTATCTTTATGAAAACTGTTTCGAACAAAAATATCCTTGGCTATGTGAATTGGCTATGAGAACTGTTAATTCTCATAGACAGTTCTATGAGAATTATATGAAATAACTATGTGAACTGAAAAATACACAGTTCAAATAGTCTTACCACACACTTAAATAGACAGTTCTCATAGAAAATACATAGTTGTTATAGAAAATACACAGTTTTCATGTATAATACTCAATTCTCATAGAAAATACACAGTTCTCATAGATAGTTGTCATGAACAATATACAGTTCTCATAAAAAATATACAGTTCTCATAAAAAAAGACACAGTTCTTATAGAAAAATACACAGTTTTCATAAAAAAATACAATGTTTCCATAGAAAATATATAGTTCTCATAGACAGTTCTCATGTATAATACGCAGTTCTCATAGAAAAATACAATGTTCTCATATAAAATGCACAGTTCTCATAGACAATTCTTACCCTTAGCTATGTGAACTGGTTATGAGAACTGTCAATTCTCATAGTCAGTTCTATGAGAACTATGTGAAAATGGCTATATGAACTGAAAATATACAGTTCAAATAGTCTCACCATACACTTAATACACAGTTCTCATAGAAAATATGTAATTGTCATAGAAAATACACAGTTCTCATGGACAATACTCAATTCTCATAGAAAATACATAGTTTTCATAGATAATTGTTATGGACAATACACAGTTCTCATAAAAAATATACAATTCTCATAGAAAAATACACAATTCTCATAGAAAAATACAATGTTCCAATAGAAAATATACGGTTCTCATAGACAGTTCTCATATATAATACACAGTTCTCATAGAAAAATACAATGCTTTCATATAAAGTACACAGTTCTCATAAACAGCTCTCACAGAAAATACAATGTTCTTATAAAAAAATACACAATTCTCATAGAAAAATATACGGTTCTCACAACTCTCAAATATAACAGATTCATTGACTTGTAGTCAAACACCACCTTAGAATTCAAAAATCAACAAATTAACTAAGAAAACTTAAAAACACCAGAAGAAAACAACATTATTTGAATTATCCCACATGCCTTGCATACAATCACTGAATCACTTAATCACAGCACCTCAATCGGCAATCAATACGACTTCCAAAACTTCTGCTACATCACCAACAACTCCAAGGATCCCTCCGACGATTTCGACAATGATCTTGATACCACTAAACACACAGTCTTAATACACACTAAACATACAGTTCATGTAGGCTCATCCCACACCAAAACAACTTTATCATCACAAAAAGAGATTTCAATTTCCAAAACCCACTTATATGTACTGCACCATCACAAAAACATAAAAAGAAAAAAAAAATGCATCTGATTGATATATACATGCCTTTCTTCCTCTATATATCTAATCACTCTGTACATACACACATCTATTACTCCAGCAGAATCTATACAACTTTCGTAATTACTCCTATTCAACTTTCGTAATTACTCCGTGCCGTGGATTTCGCATCGAGTTAGTTTGGTTCAATCTGAGATTTGATTACCGTGATGGAGGTCGGAGTGGACTCGCCGAAGGCCAGCAGGGTGTCCGGAGTCATGATGGAGTTCCCCGCCATTGACGATGCTTAATTCCTTCTCGCCGCCTCGCATGCCGCGGCGGCGGCAGAGGCCTTTGCATGTCAAAGGAGAAGCATAGCCTCGACTGTAGAGGAAATCGAGGGCGCCAAGCTCAGAGACGTTGATGAGATTGTGGGATTGGTGGTCTTGGAGTGAGAATTGGTGGTGGAGAGGCGGTGCGTAGGCGGTCTCAGAATGAGATCGAGAGAGAGGATTTGTTGTTGATGGCGAGAAGGAGTGACGAGCGGAATAAAAAGGGCAAAAAAGTCATGACATAATATATCCAAGCCTGTGCAGGTTCGGGAATAATATTCTGGGTTGGATTCAAACTGAGCCTAAAAAGGAGGACCGGCCTCTAATTATCTATTGTTTTAATCTTCTCTGAACTTTTTTCAATTTTAATTTAAACTTCTTATGTTTTTTGATTGCTCTTGTCGACAGGAATCTATGATTCACAAGATTTTGATGAAATGTTAAAAAACTTCAATAAAAAGGAAATATATGAAACAAAATAAGTTGAGTCAAATCATGCCTAAAAATTTTGGGTGAGATTTACAATTTTCCTTGTACACATCCTTGCTAATAGCAAAATTGTGAGATTTATGAGGAGGGAGATGAAGCTTACGAAAAGGGGGCCATGAGAATGGAGATGTAGAAAAAGGTGGGTAGGTTGGATCCGGGGCCAAGTGGCTTGTGAAGCAACAAAATATCGATAATGATTGGATTGAGTTAATTTTTTTCAAGAACTCATAAAAAAATATTTAGGAATAACTTGTGATTTTAATCATTTTTGTAAGACCCGCAATAGGCCTCACAAAAATCATAAATAAATAACATGCGTTCTCGAAGGCCAAACAAACCAACAAAGAATTAAAGCCAAGAAAGTAGCCCTAAGCATGGTCCAAACTAGGGCTGCCTGCAGATCGGTTTGATGTGAATTGGTCTGGTTTTCAAGGTTCGGTTTTTAATCCGATCTGCTCGCGGTGGATTGTCGTTTTTTCCATCTGTCAACCGTCCGTAGCATTGTTTGGTTGGTTCAATTTGGATGCGGATCGGTTTTAGCTGATTTGATCAGTATGCAATTTATTTTTTTATATACACCAAAAAATTAAAAAATAAAGTCCCAAAAGTTCAAGTCCGCCATAAATTCAAACAACTCTAAACCAACATTACTTAGAATTAAGTTACATTTTGTCGAACCGCTTAATTTTCTACCATCTCTCCTAAAACTAATTGGTATTAGAGAAAGCTTCAATTAAATCTTTTATGGCATTTGATATCGCACTCGCAAGTCTGTTTTTAGAGCGATCGCAGGGAGTGCCATTGTGTAACCAAATCCATGGGAGCACTCTGGGTCCAACAATTCCTCCCTCACGATGACGCTCCCGCAACTCGAACCCATGACTTTTTGGCTCTGATACCACTTGTCAAACCGTTTTTCCACAATCTCTCTTAAAATCAATTGGTACTAGCGAAGGCTTCAATTAAGTCTTTTATGGCATTCGACATCGCACCCGCAAGTCTGTTTTTAAAGAGATTGCAGGGAGTGACATTGTGTAACAAAATCTATAGGGGCACTCCTGGCCCAACACATTCATTCACCCTAATATTTAAACATAAACTATTGGACGTTAATAACACTCGAACTTGGAGCTGCACTAAACATGAATTTCATTCAGATTCTAATGCACCAAAAAACAATAGAGAAGATTGTTAACATTTTAAACATAAAACATAAAAACATCCTAGAATACATGTTTATTATTTTATTATTTGTGAAATTTTGTTCAAATTACTCTACATCATCCATAACCTTCGAAAGAAAAATAGGAACATTGCGGATTGGGTGGAACCGAACCGAATCAAATTCGTCAGAATTCGTATTTTTAGATCTATATCTGTTCGTAGCATGCCTCAGTTTGGTTCGGTTTGGTGCAGATTGAGAGGATTGGGCAGTTCGATTCATCCGTTGGACAGTCGTTGTAACAACCCAGAATCCTCAAACACCACGATATTAAAAAGACCACAGTCTGTCTTTTATTCCAAAAACTTTACAATTTACAACTATCTCTAAAATAAAAAAACAACCACCCACTTTCACAGCAACTCAGACAAGCTCGCACCACCAGCACCTATCCCGCTAACCAACCTGCAAGCTAGAGTTCAAAGGAACCCAGGAGTGTGTGAGACATAATAACGTGTACAATATCAACCACCACGTATAACACCAACCACGAATATAACACATTCCATATAAATGGAACCATATATCCGATCCTCCTCGGTATTAGACGAGTGACGTACCACCTCACTAGCCTCACTACAGCCCATTGGCCAACTTGTCTTTTGGCATAGCTTATTAGCATAGTCACCCCATCACATACCAAACATTTCCACGACATACAGTCACTGCATATAACACAACCAACAAGAACCCAATATTAATATTGTATAAGAAATATGTATTTCACACTCACATCGCCACCGTAATATACACACTCCACAGCGAATGACCGACCGAAATTGCTACGATATGCATCACTACGATCGGTCGGACGATTGCTCCACTCTCTCGACTTCCCCTCTAACTACAAAGTGAGCACCACCAATACCCACTCCTCCCCTTTAAAAGACCACAAAGACTCGGCATATGTGAGAGTCTTGAAACGAGACACATGTCCACACTTAAATTCTTTTGCTTTGTTCAAAGTCTTCTATTTACCTCATTTCTAGCTACACGTTGCTAGGCACATGCACACATACTTCTATTATTCTCTCTTGTATTTATCTTAGTTTCAATAAAAGGATTCGGTCCAATAAAAAAAATGATTTGATTTCACTAACATATACTATAGTATATTTTTATGGGTGTTACAATATCCTCTCCTTTGGAAATTTCGTCCCCGAAAATTGTCTACTAAATAAAAGTATGTAATTTAATTCCACGCTTCTGCTGCGCACTCTAATCACCCAGTCAAATAAACACAACCAAGTCCTTCTCTTACATGGTTGTATCCCCATTTATGGCATGCCCACATATTTAGCTTCACTAATGACAATTAACAAGGTCACCATAACTAATGCTATAATTTCACCAATAATAGATCATTAGTTTAACATCAAAATCCTTGAAATAACTCCACCATCAGATTCGACACAACCACAAAACATAAGAAAAGTCAATCATATTGTAAAAAAAATGTCCCCCAAATATTTAACAAATTACAACTAAGGTGCCACATTTTTTTATGGACTCGACCACACCCAATAAATTTCTTATATGGGCAGCAATTCGTTTCCTCTTCCTATCCAACAAATTCTTTCCTATCTCAAATATATTCATCTAAATTCCCTCTACAGAACGACACCACCTTGGCTCCCTTGAAACCCAAAGAAGAGAACTCATTTGTCATGTATGCATGCACATGCTTTACCCCACAACCCAAACCCTTTTAAGATTCAGCAGATCTTAAACATATTAGTAAACACAAAAGAGAGTCAAAACTACCCACCAAAATTAGATCAAGGGTTTTCTTCTTCTTCTTTTTTTTAACCGGATCCCATGTAAGATCTATCACCTAAGCTCCAAAAACTTTACAATTTACAACTATCTCTAAAATAAAAAAAACAACCACCCACTCTCACAGCAACTTAGACAAGCTCACACCACCAGCACCTGTCCTGCTAACCAACCTGCAAGCTAGAGTTCAAAGGACCGCAGGAGTGTGTGAGACATAATAACATGTACAATATCAATCACCATGTATAACACCAACCACGAATATAACACATTCCACATAAATGGAACCACATATCCGATCCTTGCTAGTATAAGACGGGTGACGTACCACCTCACTAGCCTCACCACAGCCCATTGGCCAACTTGTCTTTTGGCATAGCTTATTAGCCTAGTCACCCCATCACATACCAAACAGTTCCACGACATACAGTCACCGCACATAACACAACCAACAAGAACCCAACATTAATATTATACAAGAAATATGTATCTCACACTCACATCACCACCGCAATATACACACTCCACAGCAAATGACCGACCGAAATTGCTACGATATGCATCACTGCGATCGGTCGGACGATTGCTCCACTCTCTCGACTTCCCCTCTGACTACAAAATGAGCACCCCCAATACCAACTCCTCCCCTTTAAAAGACCACAAAGACTCGGCATATGTGAGAGTCTTGAAACGAGACACATGTCCACACTTAAATTCTTTTGCTTTGTTCAAAGTCTTCTATTTACCTCATTTCTAGCTTACACGTTGCTAGGCACATGTACACATATTTCTACTATTCTTTCTTGTATTTATCTTAGTCTCAATAAAAGGATTCGGTCCAATAAAAAAAAATGATTTGATTTCACTAACATATACTATAGTATATTTTTATGGGTGTTACAGTCGTACTCCAATTTGTGTCGCTTTTTTGCTTGGCAAGCCGCTTGGCACGGGTACGCGTGGCAACGTCCCTGGATCCGGGTTGGGAAGAAAGGGATACAGGTGGGTTTGGGAGAGAGATATTGACGATTACAATTGTTGGCCTTAGAGGTGTCAAATGGCATGGCACGGCCCGTTTAACTCCGTGCTTCGTGCTGTGCCGTGCCGGCCCGTTTACAGTATTTCCTCAAATTGTGTCGTGTCGTGCCGTGCCGTTTGTCAATCGTGTTGTGCCGTGCCGGCCCGTTTACTTAAATCGTGTCGTGTCGTGTCGTGCCGTGCCATTTGCCAATCGTGTCGTGTCGTGTCGTGCCGGCCCGTTTGCCAATCGTGTCGTGCTGTGCCATTTTCAATCGTATTAAGCCGTGCCGGCCCGTTTACTCAATTGTGTCGGGCCGGACCGTGCCATTTTAAGTCATGTCGTGCTTGTGCCGACACACCGCCAACCAATTTTTATTTTTCATCCAAAATATTATTGCATGGTTTGTATTTGTATTGAAATATTATTTGTAATAAAGTTGTGTTTATATAAAGTTGAATCTGAAATGAAAGTTGTAGTAAAATTGAATTTGTTAGTTGTTACTTTGTATAAAAATTGAAGAGAGGAGGGCTACAGAGCACGTCTCGGGTTAGAGAGAGAGTCAAAGAGATGAGAGAATTTCAAGAACCCACCAAAATGGGTGGTGAATTTGCCAGTCCCTATTTCCCTCAAACATATAGAGTCAATTTTATGTGAATTGTGAAGTTGATTCGGGCTCTGAATTGAGTTTCCATAGGCAAGTGATACATGTACCTAAGTGCGAAACAAACGAACTTTCTAGGAAGAGTTATGAGGGTAACAGGGTTCAATGGCACCGGCACCAACTAAATGGTGAAGGCAATGCCTTCTTCAAAAAAGCACAACTTTCTTAAAAGGCTACCCAAATAACACATATATTAATAGTCCCTTGTTGAGAATCTCAAATTCTCATTCAATGGTTTTGTTGGTCACAATATAATACATCACATCCATTTCCATAATTCCATTTGCCCAGAAAACAGAAACTTATTGGCTTCAATTTCATACATTGACATTAGAAATTAGAATAATGGTTTTGAATCCACTAAAATTGATTACATAAGAGTACTCTACAATAGAGAATGTAAAATAAACTGCGAGTGAACTACAACAATACTAATAAAATGAAATTTTTGGTCTTCCATCCTTTGCTGCTTTTTCCCGTGGATCTCGGTGGCAGAGTGGTTGGATCCTTAGATATGTGTCAAGCATTGCAAACACCTGCTGCTGCACGCACTCATTTCGCTTGCACGCACCTGCAGCTACACACACTCATAGCAATAGTTTCACACATATATGCCAGTGCACACACTCACGCATACAGACATTATTCCCAAACTCCAAATAACATGTGAAAACTAAAAGTAAAACCTACTACACAACCCTTTCACACACAGCAGCAGCCCCAAATAGTTGAATATCAAGTTCCACTTACAAACCTAACCTAGAGGTTGGACTCAGTTTGGACACCAGAGCAGCAACACCTTCCAAAGCAATATATGCCTTTTGGCTCAGATTTTTGAACATCATAGCCAACAATATATAAAATTCAAATCATAACCAACAGGTGAATGCATTGCAAACACTTGCTGCTGCACACACTCACAACAACAGTTTCACACGTATATGCCAGTGCACACACTCACTCATACACACATTATTTCCAAACTCCAAATAACTGGTAGTAAAACCTGCTAAACACAGCCCTTTTTACACACAGCAGCAGCCCCAAATAGTTGAATATCAGGTTACACTTACACACCTAACCCAAAGGTTGGACTCAATTTGGACACTAGAGCAGCAACACCTTCCAAGTTCCAAAGCAATATATGCCTTTTGGCTCAGATTTTTAAACATCATAGCCAACAATATATAAAATTCAAATCATAACCAACAGCTGAATGCAATTTGAAACACCAGCAGTCCATTTTTTCTACCCAATGACCACACACACACACACTGTTGCTGCTGCTGCTGCACACACTCAATACTTTGAAACACCACCAGCAGCAGCACACCTGCCCAGATTATCAGAGCCAGCCCATATCCACCAATATATGTCAAAGCAACCTATCTCCTTAGGCTCAAATCAAATATCATCATAGCCAAACCCACAAAACTACATCAAAACTGCAGAAAAAAGCATGCTAAACCAAACATAGGCATGGCATCAAAGTAGTAATGAAAACATGATTGCGCTCAAAAAATATATTTTGGGAATTGGGTACTCATGGCTGCATCTAATAATACCCTGCCAAGACGCCAAGGTATCCACCTTAATTATGAAATGAATTAATTCATCATTGCCCATAAATAAGCTCGCACACATGTTAATGCTTTTTCATACCACCAAACACCAAAACCTATGAAACTTGCTGTTTGGCATGTTATTTTCTGCAGTGTAGGCTCAGATTATATCATCATAGCCACACTAAATATCATCATAGCCACACTAACACCAATTAGGCTCAGATTATATCATCACAGCCACACCAAACACCAATTAGGCTCAGATTATATCATCACAGCCACACCAAACACCAATTAGGCTCAGATTATATCATCATAGCCACACCAAATACCAATTAGGCTCAAATTATATCATCATATCACACACTAAACACCAATTAGGCTCAGATTATATCATCATAGCCACACAGCCCACACTAAACACCAATTAGGCTCAAATTATATCATCATAGCACACACTCAGATATATATATAGAAAAGTACCTGGATGCGGCCACATTAAGTTTCCATTTAAGGCCTTCATAAGTTACCAGCATCAGCACCCCTAATCAGTATCTATATCTAAGTCTGAAAAATAATCTCTGAATTCATCTCTAGGATGGCATTTTTGAATTCCAAGACGTGCATCCTCCCAATCTTTTAAGCATATAAGACAGTCCAAAATGTCGGGAGCTAGTATACTCATCCTCTCATCCAACACTCTATTACCTGCACTAAAAGCAGATTCGGAAGCCGCTGAAGACACATGTGGTGTTAATAAATCACGTGCCATGATAGAAAGAATGGAAAATGTCCTTTCATTTTATTTCCACCAAGCTAAGATATCAAATGATTGTAACTCGTCTTTGGAAAGTAAATTTATCTCTAAATATTGACTAAGTTCAGATTGTGAAGAAGTTTCATTTTTACCTAACCCTGAAATCAGAAACCAAGATGGGTCATTGTTACTTGTAGAAGATGGGTCATCGATACTCAAAGAAGATGGAGTAGGAGTAGTAGTGCATGCAAATTTAGACTCATATGAAGCATATATAGAAGTCAATAATGCAGTCACGGTAGAAAAAGAAGGTAATGTAATCCCTAAATTCTCATCAATCCCTCGCAAGAGCAATTGAACACCCTTTATCTTAATCCTCGGGTTCATTACAGAAGCTACAATAAATATTGTTGGCATGACCTCAAAATATTTTTTGAATTTATCTTCCATAGACTTACAAGCAACTACAAAATTTGTTTTCGTTCTATAACTTTTAAAAGTGTGACTCATATTATACAAGTGATTAAGCACAAGACAAATAGTAGGATAACGAACACCTGAGCAAGCTAAGGTAGCAGCATAAAATATTTTCAAAAAATTCATAAACTCAAAAGCAATATTCCAATCAGCTCGATTTAAACCACCATCAGTACACGTATACTTGGAATTAACATAAGCAGAAATTACAACAGTGTGATTCCTACAAGATTTTAACATTAGAAATGTTGAATTCCAATGAGCTTTCACATCAGTTTTGATTTGTTTTAGTTTAACGTTATAACTTAAAACACAATCCTTCAAATTCTTGTTGCCTAGCTGGGGAAGTAGCAATAAAAAGAATAGCATCTCTATTTTTTTCAATTTGTGGTCCTATATGTTTCAAACCATCTTGCACAACTAAGTTAATGATATGACATACACATCGCACATGAAAAAATTGTCCAGCATGAGGAGTAGCAAAATTCTGCTTGCATAAATCAATTGAACTGGTATTAGCAAAATGGTTATCAAAAGTAATACTAAAAACTTTATCAACAATTTCAAATTCCATAAAAACACCCATTATACATTGAAAAATATTCATAGCATTATGAGGATACTCCATTAAACGGAAAGCAATAAATTTTTTATTCAAAATCCAATTGGAGTCTATATAATGAGCTGTCACAGAAATGTAACCAAGATTATTTTGACCACTCCATAAATCAGAAGTAAAAGAGATTAAACTACCAAGTTCCGCAGTTTCACTTATCAAATTTTTTCTAACTTCAATAAAAACTTTTAAGGAATCACGTCTAGTTGTATTTCTAGAAACTTTTGAAAAAAGAGGATTAAGATGATGTCTGACAAAATATTTAAATCTAATATCATCACCAAAAGTAAATGGTTGTTCTGCTGCAACTACGTAACGGGCTAATCTCTCTCTCATACTAGATTGAGAATATACGAAATTTGACGTACCACCTACGGTATTAATACCACCAGATTCACCACTGACTTGGCCAATTATGGTATGTTTAAATTTTTCATGTTTCTTCTCTAAATGTCGTTGAAGATGCCTTACACCGCCACCACTTGAGCAGGTATAATTTTTTGGACAATAACTACATACAGCTCTAGGTCCTATAACTGTTCCATGTGCATCTTTAAACTTCTTAACAATGGTTAAATGTTTCCATACCCAAGAGCGACGCCTTTTATCACCTGACTCGGCCGATTGGCTACTGCCTGTTATGCCTGTAGGAGTAGAAGCCGCTGCAATGTTTGAAGCAGCTTCACCTACAGACTCCCTTCCCGGTGGTAGAATTGGTCCATCATCATCCGAGTCATGGTGTAAACGCTATTGTCAAAATGAATATTTTCAGGATCCATCTCCTACAAAAAATAGAAAACAAAATAGAAAATTAGTACACTAGAATTAGTTAATAACATCTAAATAAGTTTATAAACTACATGTGCAAAAAACCTAGAATGTACAAATAGAGTAAAATAAACTGTATTCAAAATTTGACCAACTACCAATTTTAAACTATAGTAAGTAGCAACTATACCAAAATAAACTGTATTCAAAACTATAGTAAGTAGCAACTACCAATTTAACCACTATCTATATAATAAAACAGAGTGGTGTTTGAATCTAAAAGACAACCAACGCTTAAGATTTATCCCCTTTTTCTGCATAAATCTCCACCTTCCATTCTACAAAATGGCATGCCATAAATACCTAATCTATCCGAGGGCTATCCTAAATGAAATTTTGGTAAAATTTTGATTCGATTTTCCAAATTTGAAACCTAGATTGTGGAAACCCTAGCCCCATACCTCACGCTCCCCGTTCTCCCTCAGACTCCGTCTCCCTCTCTTCGATCGCTCTTCTAGCGCCACCGACCGGCGCAACAAGTCACCATCGGAACTACCACCGTTCGAGGCTCTCAAGGCTCTCTCTCTCTCTCTCTCTCTCTCTCTCTCTCTCTCTCTCTCTCGCTCGCTCGCTCTCTATCTGTATCTTGCATCGCTTCCCCTGCCTCATCTACCACCATGTATTCATGTAAGCCAAAATCTCCCTTCGATCCACCACCACCAACCCAACACCTGCAGGCACCGTATCGCCTCTCCATCAGTGGCACGAGTCCTCTCCATCACCGCACCACCTCTCCAGGTATCTCTCTCTCTCTCTCTCTCTCTGTGCATGCGTCAAAGATGGTGATGGATTTTTTGAAAAATCCTAAACCCCAATCCTCAAACTCCGAAATTCATAATTAACTGTAAACCCACTATTTGTGTATATAAAGTATCTAGATTTTTTATTTGAAGAGAAAAAAATTAGCTACAACAATCAGATTACTTTGGGTTTCTTGATTTGGACTTTGATTTCAGCCAAAATTTGGTCTCCACAGAGTTAGATTGGGGATTGATGTATGGAGTTGTTTACAAGCGAAGTTGACCTATCTAGGGATGGTAAGTAGTTTTGATTATTATTTCTTTTAAGGAAAAAAAAATTAGCCAATATGCATATATTTTTTGAAGTTCTGCGGTTGTTTTAAAGTTTTACTTGCAATTTGTTGAATTTTTTGTATCAATATTGTTCTACCCATCATTTACGTTATTGTTCCCATCTCTCACAACTTATTAGCAATAGAAATGTTAATGCTATTGTTCAAAAGGTATATGGACCCATTAATGCGAATTTGGTTTCCTGGACTTCTCTTCTATCAGTGTATGTGAAAATGGCCACGGCTGTGTTCTTACTATATGTTTTTTGGCATTTCTGAACATGTACTTCAATTGCCTTCTAAGTGTTTGATGAAATGTACCAACTAAAATAGCCTTATGTTTTCGTTCATTTTTTTGTATAGTTATTTTCCAGAATCTTCGGCAGAATCGGCCCCTCACTTTAAACCAATTTTACCAAAATCTTATGAATTTGAGGTACGCAAAAACCATTCCTTTTTCCCTCATAGTTATCATTCCAAGTTGGCTGACATTGAGATTTAGTCTATCCATATTGGTTCTTGGTTTATTTCATATATTGTTCACGTCGCAATTTAGGTCTTTTTGTTAGGTTTTTGGATTAGCAGTGCTTAGACGGGTAGAGAATAGACATATCTTTGTATCATAACCTTATCTCTAATCTAATAGATATACACACACACACACGTACTGAGAATTACACTGATGCTTGCTCTATTGCACAATTACAAAAGTTTACCCCTAACTGAATCTATTCTAATTCCGCGTGATTCTAATATATAAAGCTCACCTCTAATGGAATTTACTCTTTAAGTGATTCCCTTTTCCATGTCTGTGCGTAGGAAAGAAAAAAAAGAAAGAAAGAGAAATTTCTTAGGACCATATGGCCTTACCAAAGTAGAAATGTACAGAAGGCCCATGGCAATTATCAACAAGGAGCGCGCGCTCACACACACAAACAAACCCAGTGATTGTTTGCATGATTCAATATCGGAATTGGTTGTCAGATGAAATATGCTACTCATTAACTCATCTTTGCCCATGTATACTCTATTTCAAGTTGTCAATGTGGTTTATGGGAAAAGATTTTGCCTCTTTTTTTGATTATTTTCTGAAGTCCATCTTTTTACTAATGGCTCCTTCATTACGTCTCCCATTGCACATGATTCCCCCGCGATCAATTCTATGGATTTTGTTTTGGGGGGCTCTTTGTTAAAAGTTGATTTTTACCTTAAAAGTTGTAAATAACATCGCAACTGATTTATTTCCATATGTATGTTTCGCTATTTTGTTTCATGTTTGAACCGAAAGCTATTTTAATGGTGAGATCTGATTTTCACTTCTACTATATAATTAGAGCAATATGATCAACTTCTTTTGTTTGTGATTTCTGAGTTATATGTTCAAATTAAATTCAATGGCTGCATCGATGCCGTAGAGGTAAAGGAAAATCTATGTGCATAATTTATGGGGCTTAGAGGTTAATGCTATTTTGAATACAATGGACCAGTGCATTTGAGTTATCGAATAGAGCTACTTTTTACTTTTCTCTTTTCAAAAGAATTGCAGGCTCAAACTTTCAAACGAGGCGAGGACCAAAATTCTACCTGAGGGGCTGCAAACCCAGGTACAGTAAATTATGTTTCAACTTAAATTCAATTCTTACTGTAATCAATATTAGTAAATTTGTTTTCTCCTTTTTGTGTTAACTAATTTGTTTTTAAGCATTTGTGTGTTACATTGGATGGACCTCTACACACATTTTACTTGTATGGGCGGCTGTTTAAATCTTAGTTTAATGTTTACCTCAACTACAGCCACGTATTTATTGACCCGGCTCTGTATCAAATCATACTTTTTGAGTTCTCCACTTAATGAGGTTTACAATATTGAAGAGTTCTAAATGAGATATATTCGTTTATTGTGACGAAGAGGTTAGATGGTTGTCGGCTCAACAAATAGTATGTCATTACTCATTAGTTATGAAAATGAACAAAAAAAAAAAGAAGAGATCTTTTCCTCTTCATTTGATCGTGGTTATGTACAATGAACTGAAAGTTTCAAATGAAAAAAGAAGAGGGAAAAGTGAGAAATAAATAGTATATTTGACACAGGCCATTACTGTGATCCATTTTTTGACTTCATTTTCCTTTTAGGACCTTTGAAGTTTCGAAGCAGCTGGCTTTGAAAGTAGCTCAGTTTTGATTGTAATCATTTGTTGCTACGTAGCACGCATAGAGACACGAATACGAATGTGGGATTTCTAAAAAGATGTTGAGACGGATTAATTTACTAGCTATCAAAAAAGTAGCAGTCTACTTTTATTTTAGTTTACATAAACCAACGCATAGCAGTTTACTTTTAGTATGCTAATGTCTAACTATCAAAAGTAGTAAGTACGAAGGGAAGTGGGTCATGTCATACTTTGCTCAATGGGCTGGAGGAATTGGATAAATATTTAAGGCACATGTGTGTTTTCTACCTCTGAAGTATCACAACATCATTAACATCGAGTTAGAAACTTCTTTGTTTTTTTAGTTGAAGTTTGTAGTATCTACTTAACTGGTATGATTAGGTACCCTCATTGAAAAAAGTTTATCTTTCTGGGTAAGTTGATTTCAGAATGGCATGTGGTGTTAATCTTTTTGAATTTTCGTTTTTATGAGTCGGGGTTTGAAGAAACTTACCTTGAGTACCTACTTCTATTGTGCTTCACAACATAGTTTCCTGCAGTTCTTACCATCAATTCTTTTGAGATATTTGGACTCACCTCTTTGTATCTTTCTTTTGATTCATTGGCTTGATAGTCTCGGTTTACATTCAATAGTGCTATTGTTTGAAGCATAAGGAAGCATTGAATGCCTTTTTCTTTTTCTTATATGTCTTTGGACTTGACCATAATCTAAACATGGATACTTCAACTTATATATGTACAAATGCAAAGGAATGGTGTGTGCAATTCTATAAGAGTGACTTAAATACCCCACTCACAACTTGGATGCATGAAAATAAAGAATAAGTACCAATGTGTATTTCCTTGGTGTATTCTCTTTCCGATTACCCTATGTCATGTTTGAAATGAAAGAAATAGGAATATTGTTTATCTATCTTGGTCTTTGGCATGCTACATTTAGGACTGTGGACAAAATTATTTCAACATTGAGTCTATGATAAAAATTATTACTACAAAAAATTGTCGTTAGTTGCTGTTTATAGGTCCCTGAATTTCTATTAGTGTTGATATTATTTTCGTAGTTCAAAAACATTCCTCCTACTTTGTAATCTTTGACCAATGCTTTTTTTATGCTGTCTTAAGATTTCTTTTACATGTGAATTCATATAGGAGAACTCAGCTTTTACATCCACATCAATGAGTCTCAATGAAGGAGACTAACTTGGTCACGGTAAATATGCAAGTGCATATGGAAGAAAGAAATGTAACAAATACCTTTCTTTTTTGGTGAAACTATGAATAGGCCTGAATACATAATCATTATTCTTGAACCTTATACCTCGGAAACTAAGGCTTTGTGGCATACATATTTGTAGTTTTTTTAGAGAGTTTTTGGCACGACATGGCTTGCCGAAACCCGCAATATTTTGCATATTGCTATATAATCTTTTTTTTTTCTGCTTTCTTTTGCATTCTTATGTTAGTTGACTTTCTTTTTCCACAGTTTTGTTCTATTTGGAAACTCGGGGTCGATTGTGGTACCAATGCTGCCATGCATACAAATTTGAACATTGTTGAGGTTGCTATGTGAACAGTAATTATAGTTGGATTTATATATTTGTGAGATATTGGTTGGAATGAATTGTTTAGTAGTGTACAGCTATTACTCCCTTTGTGCTTCGTATCCATTTAACGGTCTCTCTTATATGCGTTTGAGTTTGTGTATGCAAAAGTCAGAGATTGAAAAATTGTTTGTCTTTATTTGTTGATTCAAGTTAACCATATCAATCGATATGATAAGTTACTGTTTTTTCGCATAGTTGAATTTGTTAGACAGTGGATTGTGGGTTTACATATTGCACATGAGTTCAGTTTTTTTTTGTGCTGATTGTTTGAGCCATACATCGGATGCGACTTCAATATTTATTTGCACGTGCTCAAGCCGTGCCTTCAGGCACGGGCATGCGCTAGTACTAACTATAGCAAGTAGCAACTACCAACAGTGCATGTCTATAACAAATTCATCGATCTGGCCATTTCTAAAATATACGAAATATCAACAGTGCATGTGTGTACTAAAATACGAAATTAGTGCAGGTGTGTGTGTACAAAATCATCAAAAGTCATTTCGTAACCCTAAATTCAGAAATTAGTAACAAAAGTGAAAAGCCCTAATTTCTTGTTACTAATTTCAGAAATTAGTAGCAAAATCCCTAATTTCGTAATCCTAATTTCTAAAATTAGTAACAATTAACAAAAGCCCTAATTTAACAACCCTAATTTCAAAAACCAGGAGTTAAAACCCTAATTTCAGAAACCCTAATTACAGTAGTTAGTAGATAACGATAAGTGGAGTCTGGAGAGCCAGGAGAGGGAAGTGATAGAGGTACCTGTGAGAGAGAGGGTTACGGTAACTGGTGAGTGAGTCGGTGAGCTGAGGACCTGAGGTGATGAGAGAGTCGGATTGTCGGAGATACAGAGACGTTGAGAGAGTGAGATGATGACGGTCACTTAGTGCAGATCTGATCTCTTCACTTGTGATGGTCACCGTCGCTTCGACTCACCGTTTGAGAGTAGAGAGAGAGAGAGAGAGGAGAGCAGCAAGACAGAGAGAGGTGTGACCAGTGAGTCAGAGAGAGAGAGAGTGAGAGAGGTGAATGAATCGGTGAGAGAGGTGATTCAGATGAATGAATCGATATATATTTCAGAATCCGAACGTTGGGCTCGTCAGAGGACCAGAGGTGAGACCGTGAGAAACTGGGACAGAGAGACGTTGAGAGATAGAGATAGAGAGAGAGAGTCTGAGACAGTGAGACTTCGAGAGAGATCGGAGAAATGGAGAATGAGATGACTGCTAGGGTAGCATCTCATTCATTTTATATGATCTTTGTAATCATGTGCATGCGAGACACCATAATCCATATGCACCAACTTATCGAAAATTCTCATAAAGTCCTATAATGCATCACTCGAGGGCCGCTTGAGCAGTTTTTTGAAAATCGGAACCATCTATCTTTTATGTCGGAGAGATTATATCATTCCTGTCAAAAATGAAGTAAATTGGTTATCATTATATACTTGATTGTTTATAACGTTCATTTTTCTATTAATGAATCTATAAAAAATTAGTCTAGGGTCCATTATAGAGAACTTATAATCCAGTTAGTCCACTTCTAATGTTTGTAATCCCTCTAATCCACTAATATAGTTTAGTAAGGCCTTAAGTCCACTTTTTTTTAAAAAGAAATTAAACCAAGACAAAAATGCCCTCTTATATAAGCTGTCATATAGAGAGAAAACCTAGACCAAAAATAAATCTGGAGCATAGCCTCCTCTCTCTCTCTTTGTTGCTGGAAAAAAGTCCAAAAATCTCACCGGAAAATGTTCCAACAACAATCCATGCCTTCTATTGGCATCGGAAACCCTTCCTTGGCGAATATACTGCAGTAAACAGGTCCGATCGACGGTCTCCCGTCCTTCGCCTCCTTGGCCGGCTCCACCTCGATCAAATACTCTCTCTCTCTCATTTCTTCGCTTCCTAACTTCTTTGGCATGATGTGTCAGGCTTTCAGATCATTGGCTGGATCAAGTGGATGATTGCTTACCTTTGTTAAGTATAAGTTGCATCTTCTGTTGTATTTTCTCTTGCAGAAGTGTATAGTTTGTTCACATCCAGCTGTTTTATTTATTGGAATAGTTTATTTTTTAATCACGGTGATTTATGGCCAGAGATAGACGCCACTGCCATGGCCAGAGATAGATCGGCCCGTAAATCACCATGAATTTATATTTGTACTTTTCATCAATCACTTATTGATTTGGTCCGCGCAGCGGCCTATCCGACTTGCTTCTGATATATTTGGAGTTTTTTGAATAAATATATAAGGTTATATGTATGTTTTTTCTAAAGTTGGATATATAAGGTTGGAACAGGTTGTGTTTTTTAAAAAAATATATAAAGTTATATGTGTACTTTTCGTGTCACACAAAAAATATAATTTTTGTGTTTTTGTTGTTATTTAATGTCATTTTTTTAAAACATTCTCAGTTAGAGAGATATAATAATATACAATGTTATATTGTTATATATAACATTCTAGATTAGAAATATTCTATGTTATTTAATGAAAAGAACATATACGTTATATACGACCTTTTGTACCGTCTAACGTTATATATGAGCTTTTGTCATATATAACAGTATTATGTTTTTTTTGTGAGATTTAGAACTACAGAAACTCATATATAATGTTATATATTCTGTTCTATTTTTTTGTGAGATTCAGAGCTGTAGAAGTTCAAATATAATTTTATATGTTCTATTTCTTTTTTTTGCGATATTTAGATATTCAAAAACTCACATATAATGTTATATGTTTTGTATAGACTAACATATAACGTTAAAGACTAAAAACAAGAAAAGCCAAAAAGAAATGTTGCATGTTAGAAAATTTTTGTCACACATATAATGTTGTATGTTAGGAAATTTTTATTTAAAAAATCAATACAAGAAAAATAGAAAAAAACAAAAAAAAAATTGTCACATATATAACGTTAAATGTTAAGTGTAACGGATTCAATAAAAAAATTGAAAAAAATGAAAAAATATGTTTTTTGTTACACATAACGTTATGTGTGGCATGATGGCATTAGCGACGGTGGTGGTGGCAACGGCGGCTTGATTGCAACAAAAATGAAAAAATATGAAAAAAAATACTTTTTCGTGTTAGCCAAACAAGGCCCTTGTTTCTTAGGTCGGTATTTTTGTCATTAAATTATTAGTGGACTTAGTGGGTTATAGAATTTAGAAGTGGACTTAGGAGGTTTGAAAAATGCTATAGTGGACTTATGAAAAATTCTCCCATGAATCTACGTGTCGATGAAAGAGCTTTTAAAACCCGATAGACTCAAAAATTGATGAGAGTCATTAAAACATAGAGAATAACAAAATGAACGGTATGGATCGTCATATTTGTTTTGTGATCGTATGTCTAACGTACATTAAACTATAGCAGAATACATTAGTTCATAACCAACCAAGTTCAATGTATAGATTTGAAAGGTAGCTATAGACTTATTTTCCCGAATGTTCGATCTAAACCGTTACGATTTAACGTATTATCAAATTTATCATTCTCACCTGAATAGGTGATAATCGAATATCGGAAACCACACCATCGGAACACATTCGGTGCTTCTAGAGGCATTAAAGTCCTATAATGCATTACTTGAGGGCCGCCCAAGCTATTTTTTAAAAATCGAAACCATCTAACTTTTATGTGGAAGGGATTAGATCATTCATGCCAAAAATCAAGTAAAATGCTTATCGCTACATACTTGATCGGACGTAAACAAAATTCAATTAAACAATGAATTAGCGTGACGATGAAAGAGTTTTCAAAATCCGATGCACGAAAAAATAGGATCCCATGATTAAAACACTAAGCACAACAAAATGAACGCATTGAATGGTATTGATCGTCGTGATTGCATTGCGATTATGTGGCTACTGTTTGATGGCCTCGTTTTTATATAATAGAGCTACATATTATATACTAATTTTTCAAATTTATTACACAAGTTAATTGGTGGCATAGTGGTTTGTTTGTGTATAAAAGAACCTAAGGACTTGGCTTCAAGTCCCAGTCCAGCCAACTTTTTTTTATTTATTTTTTCCCTTTATTTCTATTATGTAATTTTTTCTTTTTTGTTTAACACTTTTTTTCTTATTTTTCGTTAGATTTGGGGCAGATAATATATTAATAAATGACTCTTGCACATTTTCTTTCGTATTAAATTACTCTTGCACCATAAATATTTTGATAAGTTTTTCTTTTAATTTTACTTGTGATCTTTTGTAATGTTAAATTTACAAACCAAAAGTCCAAAGCCTATTTTACTAATAAAAACAAAACAAATATTTTTTACCGAATAAAAATAGATAATTTTTTAAACATAAAAAAATGATTTTTTAAAAATATGATTTTTTAAAGAAATTTTTTTTGTAAATTAAATATCTTAGTTGTTTTATTGTTTACCTTATTGAAACAAATATTTTTTACCGAATAGAAATTGCTTAATTTTTTTTAAATTAAAAAAAAGCCATTTGGGTTTTTTTATTTCCGTGCCTCGTGCCATGCCTTTTCGTGCCCATGTCGTGCTGGGTCGTGCCCGTGCCCATGCCCGTGCCTTGCTAGAACCGTGTTGTGCCGTGCCTTTCCTGTCCACTTTCCATGTCCGTGCCCGTCTATGACCGTGTCGTGCCGTGCCGTGCCAGGTCAACTTTCGTGCTGTGCCCGTGCTGTGCCGCCCACTTCCGTGCTCGTGCAGTGCCTCGTGCCCACTAAAACTGTGTCGTGTCATGCCGTGCCTGTGATGTGCCGTGCCCGTGCCGTGCCGGCACGGCCTATTTGACACCTCTAGTTGGCCTAAGGGGGAGAGAGAGAGAGAGAGAGCATCAATAGGGTCTCAGTGGGTATAAGGGTAGATTAATGGTCTGAAACTTAGAGCATCCACAGTGGAATAATTAAAAGTGAATAATCAAAAGTTGCCACATCATCTTTTAATTATCCATTTAAGGGGTTGCTAAGGTTAGCAATGTCGAAGTCCACAATGGTACAATCAAGATTGAATAAGCAAAACCTGCCACATCACCTTTTTAACTTATAAAAATCTAGAAATTATGACATAGAAACAATTTTTTTAAAATAGTTTTCAAACTAAGAAAAATAGGTTATTAGAAAAAGAGAAAATAGTTTTTTGAAAACTTTGATTAAAAAAAAAACAGTTTTTGGGAAAAAGTAAAAAAAAAAAAACAGTTTTTGAATAGAAAAAGTTTTTTTTTTTCAAAAGAACAGTTTTTGAAAAAAAGTTTAAAAAAAAAACTGTTTTGAAATAAGGCTGTTTAAATTTTTTTTTGGGAAAAGCAGTTTTAATTAAAAAACTGTTTTTGCCAAAAAAAAAAACAGTTTTTAAAAGTATTTTTGTTATAAACATGTTGAAAATGGAAGAAAGAAGATTTTTATGTAATGATGGTGTATTTGATTAAGGAAATGTGAAGACAATCAAATTTGATTGTTGGCAAAATGTTGGTAATTTTGATTATCCAATGGTCAAAATTTGATAAATTGCTAAGATGTTTTTAAATTTGGTTAATCCAATATGAGCTCTTTTTGAACAAATGTTGCTAACCTTATAAACCTTTTTGTTTTGATTATACCACTGTGGATGCTCTTATGTTATACATTAAAATTGTTGGAGATGTCAAAGTATTGGAGATTTCTAAACCACACACCATCAAAGTGGGAATTATTGTTTACGTTAGTGATTAATTTATGCAAAATGATTTTTTGATTTTGTTTTTATTCAATTTTTTTTTTTGCATTTGTTAATTTTACGGTAAACTTTTACTCATTCATACCACATAAAAATTTGACGTAAAACTAATGCAAGTAAAAAAAATTGAATAAAAACAAAATTAAAAAAATTATGATACATAAATTAATCAGTGATCCCACTGATCACCGGCTGCCCGTCGTTTTCCCTACGAAAAGTAGATTTGGAAAGTCTGGAGGTTGGTGAAGCCACCTGGTACACCTTTGTGTGTTTTTTTTTTTTTTTAAACGGAAATAAACCTCGTACACTATCGTCCCCCTTTTGCTGCCCGTCATTTTCCCTTCGAAAATTAGATTTGGGAAATCTGGGGGTTGGTGGAGCCACCTCGTACACCATTGCCTTTTTTTTTTTCTTTTTTTTTTTCACACACGGAAATAGACCTCGTACACTTTCGTCCCCCTTTCTATTGCTCCTCTAACTCCGTTCTTTTAGACTAACTCAAATGTAATTTAAATTTGAAAATTTTGATTTTATTTAAATTTTTATTTGTATTTGTTAATTTTGTATTATTTTTACACTAAAAAGTGATTATTTTTTAAAATATTTGGGTAAAAGTAAAAAAAATTTATTTTTCCGATTTCTCTCATCGAGACGAATCAATACCCCAAAAAATTTGACGCAAAACTAACAAATACAAAAAACTTCAAACAAAGACAATTTTCAAATTTAAATTATGTTTAAGTTAAGTCGAAAAGAACGAAGTCTTAAGATGTTGCAGATTCCACATGGAGGGACCCACTTCGAATTAAATCGTACAATGGCTAATATATGAGAAATGCTTCCCCCCAAATATTCTATTTTCATTTTTTAATTCTTTATTTTCCCCCAAATATTCTATTTTCATTTTTTAATTCTTTATTTTTTTTACTTACTTTATTTTTTTTACTTAATTTCATATCTTTATTTATTTAAGTATCACTCTTTAATTTTAATTTGGTTAACTCAAATTATATTTTCAATTAAAATTAAAATTATATTATTTTAACTAGTTAATTAATTTGTCTTAACAATGAATAATAAAAATAACTTCTAATCAGCAATAATAAATTTAAAAAAAATTTCATTTTATTATAATTGAGTACATATTGTCAATACATAAAAACACAAATTCTAATCAACATTTCCTCCAAATTCTGCTCCTGGCGCGCTTGTACCCATTACTTCGTGCCACAATTGCAAACGTGTTCTATAACTAGCAGCCCATCTTGTATCTTCGTTCAATGCATGCTCCTACCACCATATTGAGATGGGTGGTACAGGGTAATGAGGTTCTAAGAAAGCTTGCACAAAGTGATAGTCAACACGGGCAATAGCAATTTTTCGGCGTTCTTGGACTGGAACTGGAGGGGATCTCAATGGCAAGTGAGTAAAACAACCGAAAACATTATCCTCAAATGTATACAGTACAAGGTTATACCTTGTTGCGATGACAACTCCCAAAGTCATAGCCTCCATCCAATGTACCATTGGTGCCGTAGGCTCGAAACAATCTAGCAAGTGTAGTAGATGGTTTGCCCAACCATGTGCTGGATAAATCACGCTGTATAGATCATAATTTTGTCGAATCTCTTCAACAAGCTCATTTCGTACTCGATTTCAATCATTTTCACTATACCCGATTTGTGCTACTATCGCCCTGAATCTACAATGACCGTCACTAAGCACGTCAACAGTGTGGGAAATATAACGTTGGTAAGCCTGAGGTAATCGCTGAATATAGCGATTCGGGGATGGGTGAAATTGGAGATTGAGAATGGATTGGTTGAGTGTTGCCAATCCCCGACCCTCTCCCACGTATCCCTCTCCCTCTCACTCACGTTGTTGCAGTCCTTAATTCTGAAGTGGATGCTTCTGAAAAAGAAGGTATTCGACGTGTACTTTGTTCATCTCTACCTGTAGGTCGATCTCTATGTTCTGTGTTGTACAATGGAGGTCGAACTGTGATATGAGATGGATCTGTCATATTGATAAACCTGTCTATGATATGCTCTCGCATACGTACGTGGATCAATCCCATCTAATATCTCAACAACCTGAGATATCCTGTCAGGTCGTGTTCCCCTGTCCCTTGTCATTAAACTCATTTGCATGCATAGACAACCTAGTCCAATGAGCGTGGATACTCCATAGAGGAATTGGAGTGGAAATGGAACGATAATATGCAAGATTGTGCATACATGGCAATCCGAGTGTGATTTTGATTGTACAGTTGCAATAGCCAGCTATGTGGGGGATACTTCTAAAGCGTTTTTTAGCTAAACATGTATGAACTCCATTGCCTCTAATGAAATGCGACATCTTACTTGATCAAAAATGTTGTCACGTAATTATTTGTGGTGTGGAATGTTCATAGTTTTCTCGAATGACTTCTTAATTTTTTCGAACTAATTTTTCAACATCTTTCCTATTTTATAAAAAGATGTTTATAGTGATGACATGGTATCCCCCAAATATAGCTTTAGCCTCGCATGTGAAGACTCTGCTTGTAATAGAATAATGCATTGTGTTTAAATAGGAAAATATCAAAAGTATTCCTTAGTGTAGTAGAGAAATACACAAAATTGAAATAGTAAAGTTATAAAGTGATTATACCTTTGACTTGAATTCCTTCCGAAGTGCATACATGTATCTGTCCATGCTGAAATAAACCGCTCTTTGTATGGCCTTAATCATGTTTCCCACAAGTAAGTTATGACAGTCAGGAATTGGCTAAACTCGTCCCACATGGCTTGCCACTTATGTTGGAAAGACGACTGTGTAGATGAATTGATAAGCGAGCGACATGATACGAAAAAGTGCTTCCATTCTGGACCAAGCACACAGCTGCAGTTCTTCATGACATACTGATTTATGTGCCACATATACAGGATGTGACGTGCCGTGTGGAAACATGCTTTAATGGCATTCATAAGCGCTAAATCCCGATCTGAAACAAACACCAATGGCAACGATGCCCCCGTTTGAAGCATCCAGTTTTTTAAAGTATCCAATACCCATGTCAGTTGCTCTTCTCTCTCATTATTAAGATATGCAAGCATAAGCGAGTAAGTTCGCCATGTAGATGTGATACCCACACTAGGGCTGTTACGAACCCGACCGGATCGAAAAAGACCAAAAAAACCGACTGATCGGTTCGGTCTTCGGTCGGTCCAGGGGTATTTTTTGTCGGTTTGGGGTGGACCGAACCGAACCGAACCTATTTTCTGGAAATCTATACGGACCGAACCGACCGAACCGACCGAACCGATGTAGGACCGAACCAACCGTTTATATAAATCGCTTTAATCTTCTTGCTTTTACTATTTTGAATTGTTAATTTCAAACAAAATTTTGAATTATGCCAATAACAATTATAGAATCAAACAAAAATTTGAATTGTTAACTCAGAGCTCTAACTGTTTTTTTTTCTTTTTGGAATTTCATTACTTCATTTATTTACGTTTTTGCAAAAAATTTCAATCGATTGCTCTCTCTATTCTAAATTACTTTAACTCCTTCAAGTTATATACAGTAGTGTAGAAGATATTTCCAATCGATTGGAAAAAAAAGGCAGAAGAGTATTTGTAAAAGTAGTAATTGTTTGAGCATGCCTATTGTATGTTATTTTCTTTTTAATTGGTGTTTGAAAAAAAAAAAACAAGTACAATGGCCCATATATGGGTGAAAAAATAGCCCCAACATGGGTGATTGACTTAAAGTTGAAAATGGCCCAAATATGGTGAGAAACATAAAAAAATGGGCCAAATATGAGTTAAGAAATGGTCCGTAATCTATTATTAGTTTTTAAATATGGCTCAAATGGCCCAACTAAGGCCCATTTCGGGCGGACCAAACTCCCCGAAATCCCCGACCGAACCGAACTCACCCCAAATGAACTGAACCGAAATTAATACCGATTGGGATCGGTCCCCGAATTGTATACCCTGAACCCGATCGGGGTGCGGCAAATCTACCCCGAACCGAACCGAACCGACCGAATAACACCCCTAACCACAACCTCCAATAGTGGTTTTCGATACTCATTAGTCTTGTACGTGACATCAATGATCAATACGGATGAAAAGTTGATAGATAGCTCTAGGCTTATAGGATGAACCCAAACAATAGCTGTGATTTCATTGATATTTGAGTTTGTATTAAATTTATGGAGGTATTCATTCTTAAGTAATTGACGTATGACATACTGAATAGGAGTTAGACTGTCTAGTTTAGCTTCTTTGTTAGAAAAAATGGCGTTGTAAACGCTCGTGGCCCTCAATATGTTTTGTTATTTTATGGTTATGGAAACCATAAGAAACCTTTAAACCCCACATGACACCGTATGGAGGTTTTGGTATACCTTGCAGTTGAAATGGGCAATCACATTTTTTAGTCCCAGTGTTTCTTTGCAAGGATTGCCCTTCAACCAGATACCGTGGCGATTCATACTTTTCTCCTCTTTCACAACAAAAAATGCACTTCGATAGTTTGCCACCTTTTAACTTAGCAGAATTCAAAATAACCATCATAATACCATATTTTAGACCAACGCTCCGCGCCCAAGCTAACATATCTTCTCTACTTTTAAAAATCTATATTACAAAAAATGAATATGTATAAGTACAACATTAACCAGTCTACTTTTAAAATCAATAACGAATATGCAAAATAATAACAGTAATAACTAACCTGGTCAGTGGTAAATTTGGGTCTATAATTGCGACTATTGTGGGAGATGCTCTTCCCACTACAAACATCATTCTTAAATGGCCAACTATCTGAAATTGAAAAGTTGTAGTCATCCATTGTTCCGCCCTGAATTTTCCGTTGCGACATTCCTAGAAAATTTGGGATTCTCCGTGGCACTAAAACCAAACTCTTTTTTTTTTCTTACAGCAGTTTATGATGAAAGCCTATGGGAAAGAGTAATACATGACTTCTTAGTGGAATCTATGCACACAAAACTCTTATATTATTTTGAAACACAAAGTCCTCCTTTTATAGCCTCCAGAAATAACATTTTTGGCACATGAATCAACATTTTTGGACCAGCAAATCATTGTCTTATCTTGGCACACGAATTAACATTTCTGTCAGAAACTTTTTTTTTTGTCCTTTGTTCACACGAATCAACATTTCTATTTTCACACACAAATCAACATTTCTACCTCTAATGAATCCAACTGTTTTTCTTTCCTTTTTTTTCCTTTATATATTAAAAAATATAGTTAAAAAATTAAGTGTTTTAATTTTCAATCTATTTGAACTGGTGCAAAGATATTATTTTTCTAATTATTTTATCTTAAATGGTCATAATAAATTTTTGGCTCTTAGACCTTTCAATGGGCACCCTAATAGAACTCGAAAACTAAATAAGAAGTCTTAGGGTGCTCGTTGAAAGGCATTAGAGCCAAAAATTTATTATAACCATCTAGGATGAAATGATCAGAAAAATAGCATCTTTGCACCGGTTCAAACGGATTAAAAATTGAAACACTTATTATTTTTACACAGTTTATATATTAAAAAATATAGTTAAAAAAAATTAAGGTTTTCGTTTTTCAATCTGTTTGAACGGGTACAAAGATCTTATTTTTTTTGATCATTTTATCTTAGATGATCATAATAGATTTTTGGCTCCAAGGCCTTTCAATGGATACCCTAAGAGAGTCCTGAAAGTAAATAATGAGTCTCAGGGTGCTCGTTGAAAGACCTTAGAGCAAAAAATTAATTATAACTATTTAGAATAAAACGATAAAAAAATACGATATTCGTCTCGATTCAACTGAATTGAAAATTGGAGTACCTAATTTTTTAACTATATTTTTTAATATAGAAAGGTTGTATTTATTCCGTTTGAACAAATACGTTCCAATTTTCATAGATAAACATTATTTAGTTGAAAATATAATTTGAGTTAACCAAATTAAAATTAAATAAGTAATTCAATAAATAAAAAAAGAAATTAAATAAATAAGATAAAAGCAATTAAATAAAAAAAGAAATTAAAGGATGGGGTGGAGGGAGGGGGAATCATCCGGGAAACGGGTGGGGGATGGGGGGCGGTGGAAGCAATCTACCTAATAAAGGTTGCAGTAGATTCCACGGGGAGTGCGGGTTCGTGAGAAATTTCTCCCTCTCTCTCACTAAGGTTATGTTTTCGAACGTTAAATAAGTGCTTATTTTTTAAGAAAATAATTTGAAATTCAAAAATGATGAGTTTATTGAAATCTAATGCTTTGTTTGGAACACTTTTTGAATTTTTTTTTGAAAAAATAGTAAGGGTAATAAGTGAAGAGAGATAGAGAGAAAAATAATTGGAAGTAGGAGGAATCTTTTGAAAAATACTTTTCAAAAAGTGTTCCAAACAAGGTATAAAATTATGCAATATGGATATTGTTTGAAAGATCTTATTGAGATCTTTAATACGGTGTTAAAAAATTAAAAAATTATTTTTCATTTACATTATTTTTTAATTTGAAAATGTAAAATAAATACTTTTTTTTTAAGAAGGTGTTCTGGAACAGACTCTAAACCAACGTACTCCACTCCATCACCCTCTCTCTCCTCTCTCTCGCACTCCACCAAACCATAGCCATCGCCGTCGCCAGTCAGTCGTTGTGCCATTTCGTCGAGGTAGTGCCGGGTTCTACCTTCATTCCATCATTGATCGTCCTTATGGTGCTGCCCATTCTCAGGCAATTAAACGACTGGGTCAAGAAGATTTAGAGCCAGTCGAGTGGATTCCGGCATGGAGAAGACGTTTGAACTCTTCTCGATCGCCTGGCCTCAAAGGTAATTCAGATCTTATTACTTTATTTGTGGACAATCTGCCAAAACAAGCTGATAATATTTGGTTGAAGAAATTAACAATGTGGAATTAGGCTGGTAGTGGCAGCTAGTGATTTTGTGGAAAAAATAAATGATGGAATCATCCTTTGGAATGAATGATGAGCTTGTCTGGAATGATTTTGAGCTCGAGCTCGAGCCGAGCAAGCTCATTTATTTCAAACCGAGTTCTAAGGAGCCATGCTCGACCTTTGTACATGTTTGGCGAGCAGCTCGAGCCCTAATTTTTTGGCTTGATTCGAGCTTAAACCGAGCTCGAGCTATACGGATTTTGATCGAGCCGAGCTCAAGCCATACCGATACTCGGCACGTATACATCCCTGCCTGCCAATTGGGCTACCACCTCGATGGTATTCTTTTTAGTAGTTTAGTTAGCCAAATAATTAAAAGTGGTGGTCCAACAAACTAGCTAAAGACTAGTTACTTTAATTTATTAATAATACCAAGTTATATTTGTTGAGTTACTATTCACTACGAATTGAATTGATTATTATTTTTGTCTACTCTCCCCCCAATTTCTCTCTCTCTCTTCTTAAACAAGGAAAGAGAAACAAAAAGTACTTTAGTAAAAGACAGGTAAATTTCATTTTGAGTTGTCCCTAAACAAGTGTCACGTTGTAAAGTTAGTGGGTTAAAATTGACACATTTTTTATTTTGCTCTTAAAAGTAGATTTCTTTTTGAAAAGTTGATGAGTAAAAGTGTAATGATGATGTCTCCATAGAAGATAAGTATAAAAAGTAATATTTTGGAGGTACAATTATGTTAACTCCTTAAACTGTGTGAAAGTCAAATTAGAACACTTAAAAAGGGACGGAAAGAGTATTTTTAGAGTGTAGAAGAAAAAATTGACTAGCTAAATGAATAAGTATATTTTGACTAGTTAATTTTGTAACGCCCCGATTTTGGAAAACGTTAATTAATTAATTTTTAATTGTTTAATCTCAACAAAAATTTTGAAATAAACAATAGAGTTAAACAGCGGAAGTCTTTAATCTTTAAAATTGCAGTCGACATAATTAGGTCTTACATATTCCAAAACAAATAGAGTTTGACAATTGTGCGGAACACTTTTGGAATTGAAATTACAATACTAAAAATAAACAGAGCTTCATCTAGTAGTTCACCCACTCTTCTACGAACTCCCTTTCCTGGTTCGGGAGGTCTTTGACGGGGTACTGTTCCTCAGGTTGAATGTACTGCTCTTCCTCGGTACCTAGCGTAAAAACGCCGCAAGTCGACACTCAGTAGATAAATCTCTATCCTATCAACCCCATAGTTTACAACTAAACATTTATAATCGCTAATATCAAAAAGTTGCAGAAACGTTACACATCATCTTTTTCTTACTAATCATTAACTTAAATAAAATCTAAGATCTTCTCCACGAGATCCTTTCCTCTCATATCCACTAACTATGACCGTGTCATGAGACAATCCCCCCTTACTTGTCCTGCACTCAGGGTCCTAAATGCGTACACTTAAATTATGTACTTATCATGAATTCATTTAAGACCATAGCAAGGCACACGATTACCCTTTGAAACTTCTCATGATGTACCACAAGTTAGAGTCGCCACAATACTTAAAATACTAACTATGACCGTGTCATGAGACAATCTCCCCTTGCTTGTTCTGTAAGGGCACAATTATCATTTGGAACTTTTCATGGCGTACCATAATTTAGAGTCGTCACAATAACATCACCGAGCCCGCAGGTAATCCATTTCGATACATGGCCCAATTGGTAACCCTTACCGTAGCCATGGCCCAAATCATAATCCATAATCTCACAATTCCAACACTTTACCATTTTTCCATTAACTTAGCATCGTCTATGTGAAAAACTATTCAAAACAAATCCATGAACCTAGGTCCAACTAACAAAAACACATTCATAGGATAATTTCACAATTCAATGGTTAATGATCATAACAAAATTGATATGATAAGAGCATGGCATTTGATATGTGCAACGATAAGCATGCAATAGAATCATAATCGAACAAATCCTTATAAGTAACTCCACATTGTAATTTTTTATTATTATTAATAAAGGCATTTTAGAGATAATAATACTAATATAACGTGTTAGTTTCATGAATAAAAGTAAAACCATTATTATAAAAACAAATGTATGTATAATAGGTAAAGGTAAAATAATACTTCACATTATATTGACATTATCATAAAAATGTTTTTTTTTTCTTATACCAATATAACATTTAAGTTGTACAATTAAAACGTATTGTTGACTAGGACATAGATTTTACTATTTTAGTAAACCCAGGGGCTTAATCATTATTTAAACATAACTTGTATTTTCTAATTTGGACCCAAACACTATACTAAAATAGTCAAGGGGGAAAACTGTAATTATATCATAAAATCTCAAATTTTCCAACATCTACAAATTTTCCAACATCTACAAACAGAGGCAAAACGGAAAACTGGGTTTCAGCCATGGCGATCGTCCCCGATTGATTTCTTCCACTCAAAACACTATGATTCAATACATTAAAACATAATATATACACTATGATAGAAATTAATCTGCCTTGAATTTGGTCAGAAACTATGGGGAATGGTTTAGGTGGGTTTTCGGCAATCGAAGAAGACGACTGGAATTGGAGACCTCGGGGACCGTATTGGGCAGAATTGAGGATGTTTCGTGATGGTTGAGATCCTAAGGGATGAATTGCACCTTGAATTTGGATTGAACAAGGCTATGGGAGTAAACCCACTTTTCTCTCTCTAAACTTAAACCTCCATTGTTGGACCTTGGCAGCTTTCTCTCTCTATATTTCTTTTTGTACTTTCAATGGTGCATGGGAGTATTATTTTTTGGCTGTCCTTTTCGATGGGAGGGCTCAGGGCTATTTATAGAGGGGAGGGGAGTGAGGGGAAGGGGTGCCGTGGGGTTCAAGAATGGAGGGAAGGGGAGGGGCCGGTTCTAGGGGGTTGTTTTGCAGCTGGTTGGAAGAGATAAGGGAGTGGAAGAGATAAAGTTGACTGATGGTGGAGAGAAAGAGAGAGAGAGAGAGAGAGAGAGAGATATGGGGGAGATGAGAGAGCCGAAATTTGTTTTGAGAAAGAGGTGGTGAAAAAATACCCGGGAAATTTGTTTTGAGAAAGAGGTGGTGAAAAAATACTCTGGTACATAAGGCACACCAAAGTATAAATACATACATGTGTGTGTGTACATATTTTTATAAATCTAATTCTTGACATATCAATAATCAATCTATAATTATTATAATTAAATGGTAATTTGAATTATAATTAAACTAGTTAATTTAACTAAATGGTAATTTGAAATAACGAAACAAATTTTTATTTAAAAAAATTCAGGATCAAAATTAGATTCTTTACAAATTTACCTTCTTGTTGTTGTACATGGTCTAAGAGCAACTCTAGCCCATCTTCAAAATGGAGAGTTTTTTTTTTTTTTAAAGATCAATGAACTTCATTGACAGTAAAAAAAAAGTATCATTTGCTATCGCCTTTACAATAATTAAGACACGTCAGCGACGAATAAAAGCCAAATAAGAATCCACAATATACAACGGAGATTTTCTTTAAAACGGAAATTTGCATTGGTGCCGCATGCGGATTACACTATTGAGGACTTCAGAATTTCAACAAAAGTGCTACACACAATAATTCAAATACAACATCAAACACAATCACTTACATACATATGAGGTGCACACATACTAGTGCATGTAGGCCAGTCTCCACATATATGTAAAAAATTGTGTTTAAATTATTGTTTTCCTAGCATTTTTGTTCATAATTCCAGCCTTCGCTTCATTTTTAAGCTTGCCGACTTCTTTTTTTTTTTTTTTTTAAGAGAGCTTGTCAACTTCTAGGATGAAACTGCGGTTAAAAATTAAGTCCTCTCTTTTGAACCAGACTATGTAGGGAGGTATTTCCGAGCAGATACATTTAGTTACCGAACACGTGATATTTTGAGAGCACGTGTTTAAATACGTCTGGACTTATCGCCGGGCAGTATGAAGAGCAACGATATGGACCGATGATATGGGAAGTCCTTGGTCCATGCAGTCTGTTCGGCTAAGTAAAGGCCAATGACAAGTGAAGTCACTGGTGTGAAACTAACTGTTCGGCAGGTAGAGACATTCTCATTACGTTTGGACCAAATTACATGTGAAGTCATTGGTCCAGGCAGTCTGTTCGGCAACGAGATGGTCGAACAAGGAAAGAACCCCAAATTAATTGTTGTAACATGGGGAACATTCTGGAAGAATCCAGAATATTGGTATTCCGTTAAGGAATAAGATCTCCAGAATATAGGATCTGAGAAAGATACCCAATGAGAATGGGATGTTCGGCCAGTAAAGGAAAAAAATCCTAAAAAGGACTCTTTTTCATTAAACTGATAAAGGAAACAAAAATCCTTGATATCCTTGGTTTCCTATACGAGTTGGGAGTCCTATGGAAACAGGGATGCTTGGGAAGCAAGCATACACAAAATTTATAAATATGAGGTGAACCTAGAGGAAAAAGGTACGCAATATACTGCATTACTATTGCTTTCCTACTGATAATTAGGGTTGAGTTTTCTAGTACGTGATACTAACAAAGGCATCGGAGGGCCTTTGCCACGAGAGGCAAAGGTGCACTCACCCCCTGTCTATTTTGCAGATTAGGGTTCAGACGTCGAGCTAGGGTTCCGGTGAAGAGGCACGAATAAGCCGTTGCAATCCAGTTGATCCGAAGTATCAATTATTTTCATCCCCCTATAATTGGCGCCGTCTGTGGGAAAGAACAGATTTTTCTGATAAAGTAATCATGACGGAAGAAAATCCAGTCACATTGTTTAGTCCAACGGACCAGTTGGGTGAAGGAAGAGATAAATCCCCACCAGGCGCTCCGAGAAAGCCCACTGGTAGACATGACAGAGAAAACTCCAAAGAAAAAGGAGACAAGACTGCTACTGATTCCACGAGAAGGAGTAAGTCTCATCGAGGAGAGGAGTCTGTTACTCGTTCAAAGAGTGTTCATAACGATGATGATGTCCTTGATAAAAAAAGAAGAGAAATCGAGGAATATGCTCGTTTAATTAAAAAATGAGAGTATGAGAAACGGGAGCTGCAGAGGGTACGAGAGCACCCCGAAGATTCTGGACTCTCTCGAAGGAATTCCCAAAGAGACGGACGGGCTTTGGTGGTTCATAAACAGACTCATTCATGCAGAAGGGGCAGCAGAAGCCCTGAAATAGGGCGTCATGAGGCTTCTCCACGAAGAAGGGGAAGAAGAAGTAGAAGCCGAACACCAGAAAGAAAGATTTCTTCACGAAAAAGGAGGAGCAGAGACCGAAGTTCTACCCCCTAGGAAGAGGACACGAGGAAACATCATCGAGATAGGTACGAGAGACCATATGCTGATTGGGTCAAGACTCCGGCCCACAAGTTAAAGGAACAAGAGGATGGGATAGTGACTGCACGAGAAGCAGCACGAAAGGCCCTGAGTAATATTGCAACCTCCCCCTTTACAAAGAGGCTACAAGAAGCGAGATTGCCGAGCAGAGTGAAGCACGGAGCGTTCGTACTTTATGAGACAAATACGGATCCCGTGGCTCACATACAGCATTATCAGCAGGCCATGTTTATGCATGAAGGGGATGATTCCATCTTGTGCAAGATGTTTCCCTCCAGTCTTAGCAAAGTGGCTTTATCCTAGTTTCATAAACTGGCCCCACGATCCATACGAGGATGGAGGCAGTTGGCCGAGGAATTCACTGTTCGGTTCTTGACAAGCAGAAAAGCCCCGAAGACTTTTGAAAGTTTTTCCACCATGAAGCAGGAGGAGAACGAGCAGATCAGGGATTATGCAAAGAAATACTGGGAGACTTTCAACGAGATTGAAAGTTGCAGTGAGGACTATGCAATTGCTACCTTCAAAACTGGTTTACCTGTTCGGGGAGAGCTGCACCGTTCATTGAATAAACATCCGGTAGCCACCCTGGCTAAATTGATGGAACGAATAGAACAACACGCCAGAATGGAGGATGACATACTCCGTGAGGACAGCAGAATAGTTGCCGAACAGCCGAAGGCACCTGCTAAAAAGGTGGATAAGCCAGATCCCAAGACTTATAAAGATAGAAAGGAGTACGGGCAGGCTAAGAAAGAGTCATACAAGGACAAGCAAGCTCCAGACCCTAAATCCTTCTTTTCTATCACTACAGTTTGGAAGGAGCCAATTTACAGGATTCTTCATCGAATAAAGAATCAACCATATTTCAAATGGCTGCTTGACCGATTCCTAGTCCTAAAATAATGGGTTGCCCCAAGCGTAGGGCTAAGACCGACGTAGCACAATATCCGGTAAGTCCGGAGTCGAATCCACAGAGATGGTGATGTGTGCTGAACAAAAACTCGGGTTGTTATAATTTAAACGGGCTCTGAGGTGGCCACCCTTTATCGTTTTGATTGAGATTAACTAAACTTACGAAATAATTGAACTTTTCAGATAATTAAAAGAAGGTCTGGTCGTAGGGTTCATAGTACTCGTAACCAGTCCAGATCAACCTGCTCCATTTGGTGTTCTTAAAAACGTTCAATTTTGGATTGAAAAGATACCCCGCAAGATGCGAAACCTTAGGGTCGCCGTATACCCATGCGCAGCGAAGAATGGGTTTTGGACCCCCATTCCCCCGTTCACATGGGCTCCGACGATGCCCGGATTCGTTCGCAGGAAGTATTTTCCAATCTAAAATCGCTTTTTTCATTGTTTGATAAAAGGAGCAGTGCCCGAACTAGCCATAGTGTGCTAATCACCCTACGACCCTACCTAAACGACTACTCACTCATCATTAAACAATAAACAAAAGAAACCCTAGTTTGAAACATGTTTTTATTACGCGAGATAGTAAACAAATAAAAGTTCTAAATTAAACATGAATCAACGAACAACTTTTATAAAGAACGGAATTTAAAACTAGTTACTGAATTGCGAGTAATTGAACAAAATATAAAAACTTGGAAGGAAAAATACTGTAAGCAATATGTAGAACAAAGAACGGTAGCAGCAGCCTTTTTTCTTATTTTCCACGCAGCCCCTTGTGCGCAGCTTTTTCTCTTTTTTCCCAGGACTCGCCGACCTCACGTCATCATCAGTAGGGTTATATAGGGATTGTAGGCCTTAATTACACAAAGGCCCTTTGGACTTCAAGAAATAATAAATCAACCATTCAATCTTGAATCATTTCATATTTCAACCCCAAACTTCTTTAAAATATTATTTTTTATCCAAAGTCTCGGACAACGGGCTCGAGCAACCTATAAACATAAAAACACATAATAATAATCAGTTAACAAATATAAAAGACTAATAAATGTAAATTGGAGGGCCAAAATATGTATATTTTGACACTTATCAATGGCCCCCGAGTCTAGGAGGAGACAAAGATGCAAAACGTGCTACGAATCAGCACTGCAGTTATCACAAGGATTGGGGCCATATGACTGAGGACTGTGAGACATACAAGAGGCACCTTGATGATTTGGTCTCTTGGGGCTATCTCAAGGAATTTATCCAGGAGAACCTAAAGAGATAGGGAAGGCTATGGAGCTGAGTTACGAACAAAATCCTAAAGGCGTCATCCATATGATACATGGATTGGCCACACCTTACACGAGAAGTGAGGTTAGGCTACTACAAAGACAAGTTAAGCATGATCAGCACGTGATGCGATTGGGAAACAAGAGAGGGCGAGAGACTGATGTATGCAAAGAGAGCATGGCGTTCAGTGATGATGATTTGGGGGAGGTCCAAATATCCCACAACGATGCATTGGTCGTAACCTTACGAGTTGGGGAATACGACATCGAAAGAATTCTAGTGGACTCGGGGAGTTGTACAGAGGTATTGTATTATGATGCATTCAAAAAGATGGGGCTAGCCCAATCAGACTTAGAACAGTCTACAACGCCTCTTATTGGGTTCGGTGCAGGAGCAGTCTGGCCCCTTGGAAAGGTAACATTACCTGTTTGGGCCGGATCAGTGGTGTTGAGAACAGACTTTTTAGTAGTCGATGTCCCTTCTTCCTATAACGCAATTATAGGGAGGACATGATTGCACAAGATGAGAGCAGTCTCCTCGACTTATCATCAGATGGTGAAATTCCCAGGATCAAATGGGATTGAAGTCCTTAAAGGCAACCAGAAGGTGGCACAGCAATGTTTGATTTCTATTATCAAAACAGCCCCGAAGGTCCACCATGTTCATACACTAGAAGTACCAGATCAACCAACCATCGAAGATGTTAGAAGAAGCCCGGCTGAAAAAGTGGTTGAAGGCCTGGAGAAGATTCAGATCAACGAGACTGATCCTGAAAGATATTTTTTAATTGGGGAATCACTGCCAGCAGATGAAAAGGCCGAATCAGTAAAGTTCCTAAAAGAGTATATTGATGTTTTTGCATGAGTGCCTGAGGAAATGCCTGGGGTGGATGCAGATGTGATCTGTCACCATTTAAACATTGACCCTCAGCACAAGCCGATCATTCAGAAGAAACTAACGGCAGCCGTGCAGCATGTAGATGCAGTGATTGAGGAGGTCGATCGTTTGTTGGAAGCCAAAGCCATACGAGTAGTCTATTACCCCGAATGGTTATCCAACACTGTTGTGGTAAAGAAGAAGAATGGAAAGTGGCGTGTCTGTGTGGACTTCACAGACCTAAACAAAGCGTGCCCTAAGGATAGTTTTCCTTTGCCCAGGATTGACCAATTGGTTGATGCAACCTCTGGCTACGAGCGAATGAGTTTTCTCGATGCATATCGGGGATATCATCAGATTGCTATGTTTGAACCTGATCAAGAGAAGACTTCCTTCATCACACCTCGAGGATTATACTGCTATAGTGTCATGCCGTTTGGGCTGAAGAATGCTGGGGCCACATACCAAAGACTTGCAACCATCATGTTCAAAAAACTTATTGGAAAAACTTTGGAGGTTTACATAAACGATATGGTGGTAAAAAGTCGAGAGAAAGGAGGGCATATTACTGATTTAAAAGAAGTCTTCGAAATCTTGAGGAAATACAAGTTGAAACTCAACGCCTCGAAGTGTGCGTTTGGAGTTGGTTCAGGAAAGTTCCTGGGCCATCTAGTTACTATGAGGGGGATAGAGGCAAATCCCGAGTAGATTGATGCCTTACAGAGACTCCAGAGTCCAAAAACTACCAAGGAAGTCCAGAGACTGACTGGAATGGCAGCAACACTTAACAGATTCATCAGCAGGTCCAGTGACAAGTGCAGACCCTTTTTTCAGCTATTGAAAAAGAGGGAGGGATTTGAATGGGGAGCAGAATGTGAGCAAGCTTTCTAGGACTTGAAGAAGTACCTGGCCGAACCCCCACTGTTGTCAACTCCACAGCCAGGTAAGTTTTTAATTCTGTACTTAGCTGTTTCCGAGCACGCAGTAAGTGCAGTCTTGTTGAGGGATTTGGGGATCGAGCAAATCCCCATTTATTATGTTAGCAAAACATTGTTGGATGCAGAGACAAGATATCTGCCATTAGAGAAACTTGTCCTGGCACTTAGGACAGCAACCAGGAAATTGCCACACTACTTCCAAACCCATAAGGTTGTGGTTTATACTGAGTATCCAGTAAAATCACTGCTTCAAAAGGCAGATTTCTCGGGAAGGATCTCGACGTGGTCCGTGGAGTTAAGCCAGTATGATCTTGAATATCAGCCACGCATAGCAATTAAAGGCCAAGTGTTGGCTGATTTTGTGGCAGAGTTTTCCCCCACTGTTGCTCCCTTGCCTCCTACGAGAAAGGAACAGGCGGCTAAGACATCATCCTTGAAGGATCAACCCGTAGCCGAACAGGATCCCAAAGAATGGAAGCTATTTGTTGATGGATCAGCATGTAATACTGGTTCTGGAATTGGAGTTGTCATTTTTCCTCCTCAAGGAGTTTTAATTGAACTCTCTGTTCGGCTTGGATTCAGTGCATCGAATAATGTGGCTGAATATGAAGCACTTTTGGCAGGATTGAGAAGTGCGAAAACCCTTAAAGCAGAACGGGTCAGGGTGTATTGTGATTCCCAGCTTGTTGTGAATCAGCTGTCGGGCGAGTACGAAACTCGGAATGAAAAGATGGTGGCCTATGTGCAGGCAGCCAAAGACTTGCTTGATACCTTCGAGAGGGTATATATTGAGCAAATACGTTCTGGACAGAATGCTCATGCAGATTCTTTAGCTTGGTTGGCTGCAGCAGTACCAACAGAGTTCAAAAGAAGGGTGGCAGTAAAATACCTAAATGAGCCGAGCATTGGGAGGAGTGTAGACTTGGTCTTGGACGTGAACCAAGGACCAAGTTGGATGGACCCAATAATGGAGTTCTTACGAGACGAGATACTCCCTTCTGATAAAAAGGAGGCCCACAAGATAAGAGTCAAATCTGCTAGGTTTTGGCTGTCCCCAGAGGGTAAGTTGTACAGGAAATCCTTTACAGGTCCCTATTTGCTATGCGTACATCCTGAGATGGTACAGAAGTTCTTTCATGTGATCCACGAAGGAACATGTGGGAGCCATGCTGGAGGGAGATCCATTGCCCACCGAGCAATTACTCAAGGCTACTGGTGGCCACACATGCAAGAAGATGCAAAGGTTTATGTAAAGATTTGTGAGAAGTGTCAAAAATTCTCACCAATGATTCGAACACCTGCCGAGGATCTGGTTCCTTTGACGAGTCCCTGGCCTTTTGCCCAATGGGGAATGGATATCGTGGGTCCATTGCATAAAGCAACTGGGAATCGAAAATTCCTGCTTGTAGCAACTGATTATTTTAAGAAGTGAATTGAGGCAGAACCATTGGCCAAAATCACTGAACCTATGATAGAAAGGTTCGTGTGGAAAAGTATCATCACTCGCTTTGGGGTCCCTTATTCATTGATTACAGACAATGGATCCCAATTTCAGAAAAAATTCAAGGCTTTTTGTGCCCAATATGGAATCCGAAACTATTACTCCACTCCGGCCTACCCTCAGAGTAATGGGCAAGCAGAGGCATCCAATAAAACTATCCTAGATGGGATAAAGAAAAGGCTAGACAAAGCCAAGGGGAAGTGGCCTGATGAGTTGCCATTGGTTCTATGGGCTCACAGAACAACGCCTAGGAGGTCTACGGGAGAGACCCCATATTCATTGGCATTTGGAACAGAGGCTGTCATACCTCTGGAAGTGGGTCTGCCGACCAACAAAACAGCTTTGGTTGAAAGTGGAGGCAATGACAGGGCCCTTGAAATCAAGCTTGATCTTGCCGAGGAGAAGAGAGAAAAGGCCTTGGTCATCTTGCTTCTTAGCAAGAACAGCTGATGAAAAACTACAACAAACATGTTCATCCTAGGGAATTTGGTGTTGGGGACCTTGTGCTACGAAAAGTGCTCGGCAACAACAATGTGGCAAATGAAGGCAAGCTGGGGGCTAACTGGGAAGACCCGTATAGAGTAACTGAGATTGTGGGCATATGAGCCTATAGATTGGCAGATCTGGACAGTGATCCAATTCCGAAGCCTTGGAATGTTCATAATTTATGAAAGTTCTTTGTTTAGAAGTATTAAAAATCTGTTTTGGATTTGCACTACGTGATTGTGTGGAAATTACGACTATAATTCCTTTGTTCTAAATTTGATTATTTTTTTCCATGGGGTACGAATAACGCCCTCTTAAGTTTTTATAGATTATGAATAAAATTACTTCTTTCGAATAACTGTTATGGTATTTAAATACGAACTACGAGTTTAGTTTCCCTTATTCTTATTGGGGAGCATGGTATACCTTTTGAGTATGTGAAACTTAAAAGTTTTATACATTTTTAAGTATGTGACACTTGTATAGAATTAAAGTACGTGAAACTTGGGTATACACTTGAACACAAGTATGAAACACTTGTGTGCTTGTCAAACTTTTAAGTACGTGAAACTTAAAACTACTGCAAGTATGCAAACACTTGTATAGAATTTTAAGTACGTGACACTTAACGAATACAAGTACGAAACACTTGTATAGAATTTTAAGTACGTGAAACTTGGGAATACATTTGAACACAAGTATGAAACACTTGTGTGCTTTTTAAGTATGTGAAACTTAAAAGATTTATACATTTTAAGTATGTGAAACTTAAACACAAGTATGAAACACTTGTGTACTTTTTTTTTTAAAAAAAGTACGAAAATCTTAAAATAGTTTAAGTACGTGAAACTTATACAAATCTGTTCTTAAGTATGAGAAACTTAAGAGAACACCTATATGATCATGAACCTCACAAGTGTTTGTATGACAACACTTGAAAGATTCGAAAACAAATACAAGTATGAATACACTTGCATGTACTTTTAAGAAAGAGAAAAAAAGTATGAAATACTTATGCAAACAAAGAGTACGAAATACTTTAAGATTAACCTATTTGCATCCGAACAGATGCAAATACAAAGAAAGCCGAATAAAATATAAACATTAGTGCCACGAAGCGCCGAATACCTGTATTATCCAGAGTATTACCAAAAGAAAGTACTGGTACCACGCAGGGTTTGAAAGCTATGGTCACGCAGGACCAGCTTAACTGTTCTAAAGAAAGTCTTTTTTTAAACTTACCAAAGTTTTAGTCCAGGTTTTGGACATCTAAATTTGCTCTGTCTGGTTCTTCAGTTGTGACATCACCTTCAGTCGCATTTTCCTCCAAGTTAATAGGTTCAGAGTTTGAATCCCGAACAGGAGATTGAACAGTCTGCACCTCTGTGGGTGTGTCTTCCTCGGCATTAGCAAAATCTTCAATCTGTTGGTCAAAGTCATCTTCAGGATGCTCTACTTGTTCCACATGATCTTGAGTACTCTGGGCACGAGTGCTCGGAAGATCGTTGTCAGCCCAGAGGGGTGAGTCATCAGCAATCCCTAATTTTGTGAGACATGCCTCCCAGCTGGATGCCCAAATTTGATCTTGAATTCCTGGCATCTGTTCCACGTAACTTGCTATTGCTGCATCAAAACCTTTTTGATATCCTTCTTCAAAAGCTATCTTCTTCGTGCTGTCGATCTCAGATAAAGCCTGGCTGAGATTTCCCTCGGCGGTCTCAAGTTTGCTTTTGGCCCCTTCAAATTCAGCTTTCGCTTTATCTCTCTCTCTCTCAAGCCTAGACATTATCTGCAATTGTCTGGTGTTGTCTCTCAAGAGCCTGTTGCGTTCTGATTCAACCTCTTGAAGCTTTTGGTTGAGCATCATCATCTTTTGAATAAACTGATACGGAGTCACCAGTTATTAGACATCAAGTAGTTTACCAGCTTTACAAAAATGAGAAACATTGTTGTAAAGAAAGATTTATTACCTTGATTCCACTAACGAGCCCCGTGGACACTAATCTATCTGGAGAAGATGCAGCTTCCTTTTGGACATCAACAGGTAGCATCAAGCCCTGTGCAAGTGCTAGTGTAGTCTCGGAGGAGCTTGCACTGTCCCCGATATGGACAGGTCGATCTCCCCTTATGAGTTGAGGGGCCCATATTTGAGGAAGCACTTGGGAGTTTGGAGATGGGGGTTGGTTGCCAGCATGTTCAGCTGAAGTACTCTGGTCCTCAGTCCTAAGACGTTTGTTCCGGTTGGCATCAGTAGCCTCCTGGGAACTGGTGTGTTCTCGAGGAGAGATGGAGGTTTGAGTCAAAGTGCCCCTTGTTCGGCGAGGAGGTGGTGGAGCGTGTCCGGTTGACCTCCCCCGACCTCGGCCTCGTGTGGATACAGTAAGCAAAGAGCTCAAGTTAAGGGGTTGGCGAGTCATTGTACCTAGACCACAAGGTGATGGAGAGTAACCAGACGAAGAAGATTGACTGGTATCACGATTTAAAACCGGTTGCTCGGATTGTTGTTGTTCAGAGATTGGTCCACGCGTAGATCTTCTAAGTCTTAAACGCGGAAGAGGTACACCTTCTGAGATACGAACTTCGCCAGGTTGACCAGCAACGGTAACACCAGCTTGAAGTCTTGAGACGCGTGGTTGGGGAACAGTTGATGTGGAGGTAGATGTAGCGCTTGTACTGGGGTGGGCAAGCCTTCTATTAATCACCCCTCTGTATGAAGGTTCGTACCCCAGCAGCACATCCGCGTTACGACCCCGACCAGCAGTGGAGGTGCCTGGTACGCCTGTGTACTTTAAAACCTTATTTATGTCTTCTGTTCGGACGTAGCTTGGGACACGCCTAGGACACCTGTTAGCGTTTTCAGCTGCAAGATTGAGATTGAAAAAACAAAATTAGATGCATAGAAAAGCTACGAGAAAGCAGTAAACAAAATTGCTAAGATCAAAAATATGAGAAGCATACGTGGGTATCCCCATATGTGGGGGCAGTGAAGGCCCACCACTTGGCCGTCCTCCCCTATTGGCTCGAACGCTCCTGTTATGTAGAGGAAATCAACCTCGTGGTCACGAGCAGAGTCTGGCAAATTGAGCACGAGACGCTTGTCTGCTTTCCTAACTTTAAAATAAAAAGTATTGTATTCGGGGTTTAGCACGATGCTATACCACCATTGGATGTCCCAAATACCCAGTTGTGTCCCCAAAATCCTATTCAGGGCTACTACCCCCATCACTAACCTAAAGAAATTGGTCGAGACCTGCATTGGCGTGATTCGATACCAGTTTAAGATTTGACGGAGTAGTGGGTGTAAGGGAAAATGGACTCCACCTTCGACGATGGCTACAATCGGGATGCACATCCTATCCCATGAACCGCCATCCCTGTCTGCACCTAAAGGGGCGAGTTCTAATCCCACGTTCTCTGGAACGTTGTATTCACTTCTAAACGCTGCCATAGCAGTTGGGGTTTCACAAAGTTTTCTAAATTTACTAGGCTTTGGAAAGTTTTCACCATTATCCGCCATGGAAATGAACGAAATGAGCGAAACAAATTGGAAAAAGGGGTGCAATCAAAACCCTAAAAGACAAAATCTCAGAGCAAGATGCAAGGAGGAGTGAGAATTAGAAGTTTTGTGAGATTATTGTGGTTGTTACCTGAGAATGCAAATCGAAATGCAGATGACAGCAATGGCGGATCAGAAATAAATGATTTTCGTCTGGTTTTAGAGAGAGAGATGAAGGATTTGAAGTTTTGGGTAGGAAAAAACCAAAATAAGCCCTTTCTGGGGTTTAGGTACCGGAGACGGAGACGAAACGTCTCGTCTCACACCGTTACTTGGAAAGTAACGGGGTAAAGGGTTTCAACTAACAACGTATTGACGACGTTTGGACAGAGCGTCAGTTCACATTAAATAAAAAGCATACGATAAGCGCCACGTGGAGTCATTACCTCGAGATGGTATAATGACAGAGGCGCCAAAAGGCATCAATGAGATATTGAAATTATGACTGCACGGGATCAGAAGAGTCTGGTCGAAGTAAAAATTCTGTTTCTAAGCATCATATATTGCCCCCGAACAGTGGTAAATACATGAAGCTGGGGAGCAATTGTAGGGAGGTATTCCCGAGCAGATACATTTAGTTACCGAACACGTGATATTTTGAGAGCACGTGTTTAAATACGTCTGGACTTATCGCCGGGCAGTATGAAGAACAGCGATATGGACTGATGATATGGGAAGTCCTTTGGTCCATGCAGTCTGTTCGGCTAAGTAAAGGCCAATGACAAGTGAAGTCACTGGTGTGAAACTAACTATTCGGCAGATAGAGACATTCTCATTACGTTTGGACCAAATTACATGTGAAGTCATTGGTCCAGGCAGTCTGTTCGGCAACGAGATGGTCGAACAAGGAAAGAACCCCAAATTAATTGTTGTAACATGGGGAACATTCTGGAAGAATCCAGAATGTTGGTATTCCGTTAAGGAATAAGATCTCCAGAATATAGGATCTAAGAAAGATACCCAATGAGAATGGGATGTTCGGCCAGTAAAGGAAAAGAATCCTAAAAAGGACTCTTTTCCATTAAACTGATAAAGGAAACGAGAATCCTTGATATCCTTGGTTTCCTATACGAGTTGGGAGTCCTATGGAAACAGGGATGCTTGGGAAGCAAGCATACACGAAATCTATAAATATGAGGTGAACCTAGAGGAAAAAGGTACGCAATATACTGCATTACTATTGCTTTCCTACTGATAATTAGGGTTGAGTTTTCTAGTACGTGATACTAACAAAGGCATCGGAGGGCCTTTGCCACGAGAGGCAAAGGTGCACTGACCCCCCTGTCTATTTTGCAGATTAGGGTTCAGACGTCGAGCTAGGATTCCGGTGAAGAGGCATGAATAAGCCATTGCAATCCAGTTGATCCGAAGCATCAATTGTTTTCATCCCCATACAATTGGCATTTCCCATAAAGAAAGCAAAGCCCGAAGTACTTTTCCTTTCATCTAAATCTCTTCTGTGTGGCCCGTGATCTCCGATTCAAGTCCTTCCTCCACTGGTTCAGTGGTCTCCTAGCCTTCTCCACGCAGCCTGCACAATGAGCGCACGACTAAGACCTAGCTGGGGGTTGCCCGGCAAGGCCCTCCGGCGAGAGGATAAGTATGTGTAGGAAGAGAGGAAAGAGACTAGGGTTTACAGTGGGTATTCGCGTGTAAGAGTGCGTACCTTTCTAGAGGCGTTATCCTTTAGTATTTATAGAGTTTCCCGACTTGCTCTCTAAGCACAGGCACATGCCTCGCGTGGGCCAAGCGATGTCACTGTGATGTCACCAAATAGATCTGGCAACCGCTTTTGGGGGGTGAGCTGGCACGATCCATGTGTGCTCATGATTATCCCATAGTGTAACCGTCTCCGCACGTGGGTGGGCACACGGCCGCGCGGGTGGCCGAGCCCAGAGGTGCGTGTCGGCTTTTCTAGCTTGAAGGGAAGCCGAGCCCGAAGAGAGCCCGCATTAGGTCACAGCCCGCGGGGCCACCCCCAGATGGTGGCCGAGCTTTGACAGAGGTTCTCTTTGTCGGCGGAGGCAAGAAGAAAGCGGAGTCGATGACTGGCACGCCTCGGCCCAAGCCGAGCCCAAACGGAATGAATTAGTCCGGTCGTTAGCCGACGATGTCAGTGAAGTAGAGGCGGTCCTTGCTCGTATCACAATGGGCTCGGCCTACTACAATAGCCCCTCAATCTCGGCCGTCGTCGAATGCGTGGTTGGGATTGATGTTAAACTTTGGCCGAGTCTTCTTGTCGCCGAGCATGGATCGAAGTTGCTGGACAGAACTTAGCCGGACCTAAACTTTTTTCAACAAACCGGCATGGACGTGACCCAATGGGGATACGCTAGGTGTCCATTTCTTATTGGGTACGGCAGATAGGGAGACGACGGTTGGCACGCGTGGAACTCTGCCAAGCCGTCTTATCAAGCCACGCGTCAGGTGCTTAATGGTCGTAGGTTCGGCGGTGCAATGGTTTTGGGCGGGAAACTCAAACCGTCAAACCCTACCTCTAAATATAGGTGTGGGGGTAAAGAGAGAGATCACGTTCATTTTCTTTCTCTATGCCTCCATTGTCAGAGCTTCGTTCCTCGCTCGTTCGTCTCCCAGTCTCGATTCTCAGCTGTTTCGCCATCAAATCTTGCCACAAATCCTAGGTATGAGTTCGTTTTCTGTTTCTCTTCACTTTTCCTGCAGTTTCTTGAACTTTTTCTCCTTTTTTCTGGGCTTTTTGGGGTTCTCTCTGTTCTGTGTGAACAGTGTGTTGCTGGGGATGAACCGTCTGTTCATCTCCAGCTTCAACATGTTCTTCCGAGCCCCAGTCTCGATGCTAGGGGTTTGGCCGACAACGGTGTCTGCCGAACCTGATGGCTTTGCTTATTTTCATTTTCCCGAGCTTGAGTCTTGATGGGATGTGGGGTAGGCCTAGTAGTTTAGCCGAGAGAAGTGAGATCCTTGCCATTCGGCCGACGATGAGTTGCCTCACCATTCTTTCCTTTGTTTTTGTTAGGTCTGGCTCACCTAATCGTTGTAATCTCTTCCGACTCCGAAAGCTCGGGAAACGGCTCCGGACACTTAGTCATCCGAGAGTACTTGAGTAGGCGCAGGAGCCGACGCCAAACTTCCTCCATAGCTTCCAATATGTCTGACGATTCTCAGGATTCGAACGCCGACCGAAATTATGAGTATGCCGATGATGAATTTCTTACCAAACCCGAGATTTCTTTGTCCAAATCCACACATTCCGAGCCCGAGCCCCATCTTGGGCCAGAGGCCGAGTCAAGATTTCGTTCACAGGCCGAGACTTCAACTTCGGCACGTTCGAATCTCAGCGGGGATATATCCGAGGACAGGGAGGTCGCCGACCTCTATGAGAGAGGTCAAGTTTGTCCCTATGCCCACTTCTTTTGTGGTGAGCAAGGTGAATATGAGAAATTCTGCCGAGATTACAACGTCGCAGATGACGTTGTTATCTGTCAGGTAGGTAGCAACCGTATTAGGGACCAAAGAGAGCACCACCCTGAGCATATCACGGTTCCATTGATGGCGATCTGCGAAGCCGGGCTTAGGTTTCCACTTCACCCGTTTTTAAGGGAACTGTTGGCTCGGTTCAGCATTGTCCCTCATTATTTTGCAATCAACAGCTACAGGATTGTAATGTCCGTGATTGCTCTGAAGGAATTGCACAATCTTCAGTTTACCGTCGCCGACCTTTTTCATACTTATATTATGTCAAGACATGGTCAAACCGAGCCCAGGTATTTGTCTACGCGTCGAGATAAGGAACCCCTAATAGACGGGTTGCCCGATACTGATAAATGGGCAAACCTTTATGTCGAGGTCAGTGGCAATTTTGAATTCGGCGACCAAGTTAACCGTAGGCACAGCGTTCCAAAGGTTAAAGATTTCAGAGGTAGCATCATCTCTTTAGACTAAGTCGAACGTGAAGTGCCGTGTAGTTTTTCTGATAAATCATTTGTTTTGTTTGTATTTTTTTAGATCACCGAGCCATAACATAGACTCGGCAGTCATTGTCTGTTGAAAAGCATGTAGAGATCCTCCTATCACAGCTCTGCAGGGACGTGCCGACCTTGCTTGGTTACGAACCTTCCTACAAGGGAAAGCTTAAGAGGAGGGAACGAGGAGCCGTTCAGAGAAAGAAAGCCGAGGGACAAAAGAGGGGCACGAAGGAACCAATAGTTGGCAAACGTCTAAGGCCGAGCGTGCGAGATAAGGAACTGAGGGTAAAATTCCCTACGTTTAGGAAGCCGGCTGAATTCTGGTTTCGTGACAGCCAGCCATCTGAGTACCCAGGTATCAGTGTTCCACTACAAATGCTTGTTCCCGAATTTGGAGAAGAGATGCGGCGGAGGAATGTTGTTCGAGTTAATACTAGGGACGGCGCAGCGGTTCGGCAGAAGGAGTCCGATGCGTCAGAGCCCATTGACAAGAGGCAGAAAGTAACACACGATTTCTTTTCGACTAAGCCGCCGACTCCACGCCCGACTGATAAAGAGAGGACTGAATCGTCGGCAGCTGGTGGTTCGAGGGCGGCTCAAAAGTCTTCAGACTTGGCTGGACCATTCGCGGTTCAGGAGTTTGCACCATTGCTTACCACAGCTGAGGGCAGAGTGGTTAACATTCAGGATAGTGTTAAAATGGAGCCAGGCTTGGCCGTTGCGATGCTTCAAGGTTTGGCCTTGCCGAACGATATGCAGAAGCTTCCAGAGGACCTTCAGCCGAGCCTGATCCACGCTAGTGCATACCTTGTTCAGGTACAGCTATCCTAATTTCTTATTAACTTGTTTGAGTTTGTTTCCGAGCTTGATTATTTTTTGTATCTTCATCTAGATTATTTTTTGTATCTTCATCTATGTCTTATAGGCCGACCAAGCTTTGCTTCGAGCTTCGAACAAAGCCGAACTTGTTTCTGCCAAGCGCTCTCGATATCGTGATGGCCTTAAGACTGAACGTGAGAAGATGAAGTCTTTGAAGAACAATTTGAAGGCTGCTAAGTCTCGGGTGGCCGATCTTGAGAAAGAGAGAGATGAGGCTGCTGAGAAAGCCAAGAATGTTGAGCGCGAGCTTGCTAAAGTTTTCAAAAGGGAGAAGAAGAAAATGAAGGAAGTTGATGAGAAGGCGTATCAGGCCGGATTTGATCGAGCCAGAGCTGAATACATGCGCGACGCTCGGAAAATGGTGAACGAGGCTGGGGAGGAGAGGGTGCCTATTGCTTACAGGAAGGGTTACAAAGACGGTGTGGCCGCTGCTGCCAGCGCTTTGCAGTTGGAGCCCGACTCCAACCTGTACAAGTCGATCCCAGCGCCTGTTGTTCCCGAGCTTGTTCTTCCATACACCGAAGAGGAGTGTGCGCCACTTCCTCCTGAGGAGTTCCCTGACAGTGACGACGATGATGAGGATGTTTCTGGGGATCGTGCCGAAGGTGGAGATGGGCTTGTGGAAAAAGAGATAGGTGAAGTTGGGGATGAAGATGTGGCCGAGGACGCTGAGCAGCAGCCAATGAATGTTGATAGGAGCATCGAGGCCGATGCTGATGTTGCAAAAGAGGACAATGCTCAAGCATGAGCGGCAGATCACCATTTTTCTCTTTTTGTTGTCTTTATTGTTTTTCAACTCGAACTTTGAAGTTTTTGTTGGGCTAGCCGAATCCGAGCTTGGGTTTTTTCTACCAGATGTAATAGCTTAGGATTTTTCTGTAGTACTTGTCTTCTTTTGAATGAATGTCTTTGACTTCTGTGTTCGCAACGTATCATTTTTGCCGAACTTCGATTGATATATTGTATGCTCTTTGATTTGAATGGGCGACCTTAACTTTTTGCAATGCTTGCTTCAATATGATATTCTTGCTTGTTTGAAGTAATATGAGATTATGGTTAACCGTAGCCCCCACTTTGGTCTATGTTCGGCTGAATAATATAGATGTTGGCTTGATGTTATAGTTGCTAGCTGTAGGTTCTCGCTGAGCTTAGACCAAAGTAGAGTAGGAGAATGGAGTGGAGAGCATGCCGAGCATGGTATTGTGCTCGGTAATTCAGGTTAGCCACAAAAGTTTTGAGTGTCCTTACTTGTGTTTTAGAGCTCGGTCGAGGTGCCAGCCCCTAGCCACGTTTGTGAAATGTTATGTTTGTGGGTGGTTTGCTCACCAAAATGTGAGTGTAACCAGGCCGTGGCCGGCCTCAATGTCTTGCCAAGCCGAACTGGAGCCCAAATTCCAGCCATATTGTGTCTTTGGGCTCGATGGACCTGATGTCCTTTTTGCTTCTTTTGGGCAGTAATAGTGGCCGAAGTAGAGGTATAGGAGCCGTTTGTGGGTGTGACCGAGGTCAACGTTTGTGGTCGGCCAATTATGCCGAGGTAGCATATAAAGTAAGAAATAGGAATTTTAAATTTGTAAATGACAACTGCCGGATAAAATTTTCTTTGACTTCCCAAACATGAAATACAAGTTGAAATGTAAAGACTTGGGCCGAAGCCAATAAAGGAAAATAGGATAGACAGTGGCCGAACATGGGGCACACTGTTGGGAATTTCCACTACATGTACGCCTTCTTGAGATTCTGTGCATTCCATGGGTTAGTTAGAACTTTCCCATTCATGTCCTCAAGCATGTAGGTACCTTCACCAGCAATCTTGACGATACGAAAAGGTCCCTCCCAGTTGGGCTTGAATTTTGTTTTTTTGCTGGCCTGCACAACTTTTGGCCAAACCAAATCGTTCGGCTTGAACTTTTTGATTTGCACGCTGCGGTTGTATCCCTTGGCCACCTGCTGCTGGTATTCAGCGAGGTGCAGGCGAGCGTCATCACGCTTCTCTTCTGCCAAAATCAGCTCTTGTGCCACAGCGTCGTTGTTTGTTTTGGGGTCAAATGTTTCTGTTCGGAGTGTTGGAAACTTGGACTCTAACAGGATCACGGCTTCCATGCCAAACGCCATTGAAAATGGTGTCTGGCTCGTTGAACGCCTTGGTGTAGACCGGTAAGCCCATAGAACGCGTGGCAATTCTTCATCCCATTTTCCTCTCTTTGAGTTCAGCCGACGCTTGATTTCGGCACAGACGGTCTTGTTCGTGGCCTCTGCCTGGCCATTTCCTTGTGGGTACGCTGGTGTGGAGTTGAAGAAATGTATCCCAAACTCGGCACAAAGGTTGGTGAGGTCCTTGCCGACGAATTGAGTTCCGTTATCAGAGACGATGGCGTATGGGATGCCGAACGTGGTAACAATGTTTCGCCATATGAATCTTCGGACATCAGCCTCAGTCGTTGTCACGAGGGGTTCAGCTTCAACCATTTGGAGAAGTAATTTGTTGCTGTAATCAAAAACTTGAAGCCTCCAGGAGCCGTTGGTAATTTTCCCACGATATCGAGCCCCCATTGGGCAAAGGGTATCGAGCCCCCATTGGGCAAAGGGCCAAGGACTAGTGATGGGGGAAAGGTCCTGAGCAGGCTATTTTGGGATGGGTGAAAACAGCTGGCAGGGTCGGCATTTGCGGACAACTTCCTCGCAGTCTTTCTTCATGTTCTTCCAGAAGTAACCTTGGCTCATGGCACGTTGACAAAGGGAGCGGCCGCCAGAGTGACAGCTGCAGCTTCCTGAATGAAGTTCTGTCAGAATTTCAGGCACTTGGGTGGGGTGGACAACGAGGAGGTACGACCCGGAGATGGATTTCCTGTATAGTTGGCCGCTTTCAGAAAGCCAATAGTAAGTAGCCTTATTTCTCACACGGTAAGCTTCCTTATTGTCTGTGGGTAGGGTGTCGTGCTTCAGGAACACAACGATCTCATCCATCCAGCTGGGACCGAGTTCGACATTGAGTACCTCTAGAGTGGGTTCAAAGGACGGGCGGTCAATGCTGCTGAAGTTGATGGTTCTGAATTCTGAGGCTATGGACGCCGAGGCGAGACCTGTAAGTGCGTCCGCATGTGCGTTGTGCTCACGGTTGATCTGTTCGATGCGGAAATTATGGAACTGAGAGATGAGCTTAGTTGTTGTGGCTTGATATTTCAGCATTCGAGGGTCCCGAGCTTCATAGTCACCGAGTACTTGGTTAACGATGAGTTGGGAGTCGCAGTAGACAACGAGGTTGGTGACCTTCAACGCGATGGCTGAGCGTAAGTCAGCGAGGAGTGCCTTATATTTTGCTTCATTGTTGGTGGCTGGGAAGTCGATGGTGAGGGAGCTTTCATGAAGTGTTCCACATGGTGAGACCAAGACTACCCCAGCTCCGGCTCCGTTGCTGTTGGAAGCCCCGTCGACGTTAAGTCGCCAAGTTTTGCCTTGGAAAAGGTGCCATGGCGTGGTCTCTGAGCTCCGTTCGGCAACATCTGGTGGGGTGGGAGTATTGAGTGCCACTGTGCCTTCTGGAGTGAGCTCTGCTATGAAGTCGGCTAACACCTGGCCCTTAATTGCCGTTCGTGGTTCAAAGCTGATGTCGAAGTTTGCAAGTTCGACAGCCCATTTTGATACCCGATGAGAGGGACTTCGGTAGGTTGTAGGGCTGACTCTGGGAGGTGGAGCTTTTTGAACAAATCATAGTACATCACCTCTGCCGAGCTTCCCTGGTCGATGAGGATTCGCTTGACATCGTGGACTCCGATTTGCACGGTAACGACAAGAGCATCGGAATGTGGAGTTTGTACGAACTCGAGATCGCGCTCCGTGAAAGTTATGGTCCACTTGGGTGTTTCGTCCGGACGCGGGCGTTTTGACCCCGGTCTTATCGCAAGCACCTATTTAGAAGTGGAGGCGCGATCGAGGTCGGCTTTGAGGTGTGCTGCGGATTCTTTTGTCACCGGGCCGTGGATGACATGTATCGTCGGCCGCGGTTCATTGGGGTTGGGATTTCAGACAGATGGGCAGGCGGGTGTTTTTGCTCGATCAATGTATTGGTCGAGATGGCCTTGGGCCGCCAGGCGTTCCAACAGTGCCTTGTATGGAGCACATGCCATTGTGTAGTGTCCGAGCTCATTGTGGTATGAGCACTTCTTTCTTGGGTTCTGATCCACTTGGCCATTGTCCGTGCCGAGTTTGCCTTGCGGCCACTCGAACCATGGTTGCCTCATGATTTCCTTCAAGAAGGACCAGATGGGTTCTTTGAAGTGGGTGGTTTTGGCCACATAGTCGTGCTCTTTTGGCTGGCATTTCTTCCCTTCTTTGATGTTGTTGACGTGTTTCTTTAGCTAGGATTGTTGAGTTACGATTAGTGTCTGCAGCTGAGGAACTATCGTTGGTAGGCAGTTGTTGAATTGGGGATTCCTTGAGCGGCTCGGTCCGCGTAGAACTCTTCAAGTGCACAAAATCATTCTACGACTCGCATCAATTCTCCCATGCCGTGCGGAGGTCGAATAGCCAATTCGTCGAGTATTTTGCTGCCAGACTCCAAACCATTTTTAAAGGTACGCGCAGCCCAGTACTCATCGATTCCGAGAATTTCATTGAAAAGTTGCCAGTAGCGCTCTGCGTAGTGCCTGAGCGTTTCATGTGGGAGCTTCCTCATCTAGGTTAAGGACTCAGGCTCCTTCGCTGTTCTGTTACTGGTGATAAAGCGAGTGTTGAAGGCGCGTTCAAGGTCAGCCAGGTTCCGTATGGTTCCAGTAGGCAATTTGTTGAACCACTGGAGTCCAAGAGAGTCGAGGTTGGATGGGAACGCTTTGCATTTGATTTCATCCTTCGTAGTGCACAGCTCGATGGTTTGGTGAAAGTGAATGAGGTGAATGTAAGCTTCGCAGCTGCTTGGGTCAAACTTCGTGAATTTCGGTAGGTGGAAATTGGGTTCGGCGATGGTGTTGATGATGTGGGAGGTGAAGGGTGAGATACCAAGCTCCTTTAGTTACCGTTCAAATCCAGGACGCGGTGGTTTGCCTAGCTCGTTCGCGCGCGGCCTCTTTGGGTGCTTCTCTCTTTCTGAGGTTTTCTCGCGAACTCGGCTGCGAAGCTTGTCCCGCAGGTCCGTTGTTTCCCTACGGGGGTGGTCGACGGACTTCTCTTTGTCGCGATAGGTTTTGTTCCCATTCTCCGCCCCTTCGATCCGTACGCCTTTGCCATTCCGCCGAACGTCGTTTTCATTATTCAAGTTTTCTGGTGGTATCCCCCCGAGGCATTCAGAGACGTGGCGTCTAGTTTCGACGGAGTCTCGGCTTCGGCGTGAGGCCGTTGTGCGAGAGAACTCCGCGCGACCAGTCGAGTACGTGCTCGTGAATGATTCGGTGTCCCTTGTCTGGGTTCGCTCGTGGTGGGACCTTGAGTGGTGTGTACTAGATGTTGTAGGTCTTTTGTAGAGGATAAGTTCCCTGGCGTCTCCCTTTTCTGGCGTAAACCCAAGGCGGTCTTTGACGGAGACGCGGTGGCCCGCATCGTTGGGGTGGTCTCGCGGCGGCAGAGGAGGAGGAGGGGGATGAGAGTTTCTTCGCTTCCGTCGTCCGCCTCCGGTAGATCTAGAGGCGGCTGGGGTTGCGTCCTGCATATGTTGCTTCATTTGGGCCACTTCCGCCCTTAGCGCTGCAAGTTCGTTGTCCCTTTCATCGTCTCGTCGTTGCAAAAGGCGGATGTAGGCCGTTGTTATGTCGTCTGTGGTCGGAGAAAGCCCAGAATCCGGGGGGAGTGAGATGGACATGTGCCTTTCTGAAAACGGTGGGAGGATTGCGTTTCCATTGGTGTCTTTGGCCCCCGAAACCGAAACGTTTGGTGGATCTCCGCCCATCGCTGTTGAGTTTTTGACCGTCTCTTTGAGAGGAAGGTGGTTTGGAAGAGAGTTTGAGCCGTTTGGATCAGAAGCTGAGAAGGTTTCATGTTAGGTTCACCAATTGTGTGGCCCGTGATCTCCGATTCAAGTCCTTCCTCCACTGGTTCAGTGGTCTCCTAGCCTTCTCCACACAGCCTGCACAGTGAGCGCACGACTAAAACCTGGCCGGGGGTTGCCCGGCAAGGCCCTCCGGCAAGAGGATAAGTATGTGTAGGAAGAGAGGAAAGAGACTAGGGTTTAGAGTGGGTATTCGCGTGTAAGAGTGCGAACTTTTCTAGAGGCGTTATCCTTTAGTATTTATAGAGTTTCCTGACTTGCTCTCCAAGCACAGGCACGTGCCTCGTGTGGGCCAAACGATGTCACTGTGACGTCACCAAATAGATCTGGCAACCGCTTTTGGGGGGTGAGCTGGCACGATCCATGTGTGCTCATGATTATCCCATAGTGTAACCGTCTCCGCACGTGGGTGGGCACATGGTCGCGCGGGTGGCCGAGCCCAGAGGTGCGTGTCGGTTTGTCTAGCTTGAAGGGAAGCCGAGCCCGAAGAGAGCCCGCATTAGGCGACAGGCCGCGGGTGGCCGAGCTTTGACAGAGGTTCTCTTTGTCGCGGAGGCAAGACGAAAGCGGAGTCGATGACTGGCACGCCTCGGCCGAAGCCGAGCCCAAACGGAATGAATTAGTCCGGTTGTTAGCCGACGATGTCAGTGAAGTAGAGGCGGTCCTTGCTCGTATCACAATGGGCTCAGCCTACTACATCTTCCCCAATCACTATCGGAATATCCAACAAGCTTAAAATCATCGACACAAGAATAAAGCAAGCCGTCATTGAGTGTACCTTTGATGTAACGAAGGATTCTCTTTGCCGCATTAAGATGTGATTGGTCCGGTGCTTCCATGAATCTACTAATCGACCCAACACCATAAAGTATGTTCGGCCTAGTGCAAGTGAGATACCAGAGACTTCCAACAAGACTTTTAAAGTAAGTCGGATTAACATTGCCACCATTAGTACTCTTCCGAAGCTCTAGCCCACTTTCCACGGGAGTGTTCACCGGATTACAAGATTCCATTCCAAATCTTTTAACCACTTCCTTTGCATATCCACTTTGCAAAATAAAAATTCCATCTTCCTTTTGCTCAACTTCAAAGCCAAGAAAGTGAGACATCAAGCCAATATCGGTCATCTCAAACTCCCGAATCATACTCTTCTTGAACTCTATGAACATGGTAGGAGCATTCCCGGTAAAGATCAAGTCATCAACATATAGGCACACAAGCAAAAAATTTCCATTGGCATCTACCTTCATGTACAATGCGTGCTCATAAGGACATTTTTCAAAGCCATTCTCCACAAAGTATTTATCAATTCTAGCATTCCAAACACGTGGTGCTTGTTTTAGCCTATAAAGAGCTTTTTTCAACTTATACACTTTATCTTCTTGCCCAATTTTGACATACCCCAAGGGTTGTTCCACATAAATCTCTTCTTCAAGAAAGCCATTTAAAAACGCTGATTTAACATCAAGTTGATAAATCTTCCATTTATGTTGGGCGGCCAAAGAAATCATCAATCTAATAGTCTCCATTCGGGCAACGGGAGCAAACACTTCACCATAGTCAATTCCGGCTCTTTGCTTGTAGCCTTTAGCAACTAATCTTGCTTTGTATCTTTGAACTTCACCACTTGCATTTCTCTTTGTCTTATACACCCATTTCACACCAATTGCTTTGTGGCCTTGTGGAAGACTAGTGAGCACCCATATACCATTCTTCTCAATTGCATTGATTTCTTCATCCATAGCTTTCTTCCATTTCTTCTCTTGAATGGCTTCTTCATAGCCAAGAGGATCACAATCCATATCCATAAAAACAAAACAAATTCAAGTTGTCTTCCTCCATTTCGATTTCTTCATAAATTTCTTGCAAGTTTCTTATTTTTCTTGGCCTTTCACTTGAACTAGCCTCCGATGATGATGATGATGGTGAGGAAGAATCACTTCTATAAGATGAGGGGGATCCATGTGGAGGAGATTGTGGCTCTCTTTCAACTTCATTTGGCACTTCCATCTCTTCTTCTTCAAGAAAAAGTTCAACATCATTGGTGGCTTCTTTTTCCTTCCAATCCCACATTTCTTCTTCTTCAAATATCACATCTCTACTCATGATCACTTTCTTGATAAGAGGGTTGTATAATTTATAACCCATTGTTCTATCACCATAGCCAAGAAAAATGCATTTTTCACCTTTGTCGTCAAGCTTTGTTCTTCTAGCTTCCGGAATCTTTGCATATACAATACACCCAAAAACTCTAAGATGAGAAACACTTGGCTTGAATGAGCTCCATGCCTCTTCCGGTGTCTTGCATCGAACACTTTTAGTTGGACAACGGTTCAAGAGATAAACGGCACATGCAACGGCTTCGGCCCAAAATTCTCTAGGCAAGTGCTTTCTTTTCAACATGCTTCTAGCGCTTTCCTTTCAATTGTGGCGTGTAGGATGGAGTCACTTTGTACACAATACCATGCTCTTTACAAAAATTCTCAAAAGCATCGGAAGTATATTCACCACCATGATCGGATCTCAACATCTTAATGTAGTTGCCATTTTGCTTTTCAACAGGAGTTTTGAACTCTTTGAATTTATCAAACACCTCCGACTTCCTCTTCAAAAAATACACCCAAGTCTTTCGGCTATAGTCGTCAATGAAAGTGAGGAAGTACCTATTCTTACCATTTGTCATGGGTTTCAAAGGACCACATACATCGGCGTGCACAAGCTCCAGAGGCTTTGATGCTCGCCATCTTGCTTCTTTAGGAAAGCTCAATCGATGGTGTTTGCCAAGAATGCACCCTTCACAAACTTCATTGGGATGATCAATAAAAGGCAAGCCTCTCACCATATCTTTAGTTGATAAAAGCTTCAAACCACCAAAATTAAGATGCCCAAATCTCAAATGCCACAACCAAGCCTTATCCTTAACAATAGCATTAAAGCATTTCAATTCATGTCTGCTCCACTATCAACTAAAGCAATAATATTGTTGATAGTATACTCCCTATGGATTACCAAATTGACCTTTATATGCCATTTTTGATAAATCACTTTATTAATAGAATTCAAGTAGGCCAAATCATCAACTTTGCTTGATTCACCTTTATTTTCTAAGACAATCAATCTTGTCTTTATGTCATAAAATTCCTGAGCAGCCTTATTCTGAAAAGTCTTTAACAACTTAATTTCTGCTTTCAGAGTGTTAATTTCACTCTTCAACTTAGGGATTGTAACAGGTTTAAAATTATCTACCTGTTCTAATCTATCAAGAACAATTTTCAGACTGTAATTTTCATTAGGAAGCTGAGGTCTTTCTTTCTCTTCTTCCTTCATGGAAGATATACAAGTTTCTATAATCCTCATTTTAAGTCAAGGATCATCAATTTGATCAATAATCTCGAGAAGACCCTGCTGTCTTTCAGTAAGAACATTAATACTAAGACCATTCATTTCTACTATTGCCTTCCAATAATCCTTAGAAGTTGAACACTCAATACCATTGCAATTGCAATCATTAGTGATTTCTTCCTCTTCCGAAGTAGAAGAAGTATCCTCGTTTTCAGGGAGATCATTTATTTGATCTTCTGAATCAGAATCACTAGAATCAATCAAAAGTTTGTAAAGGGTCTGTTTTAACCCTTCATCTAATTGAAGTTCTTCTAATTTTTTTTTAGTCTTGCATTTATTTGCATAGTATCCTATTTTGCCACATTTAAAACATTTGGCAGTGACCTTCTTTTCCCCCTTTTTATTTTTCTGCTTCCTAGCAGTATTCTTAGGATTTTTTGAGCTTGATTGCTCATCCCTATCCTTCTGCTTCTTTTTCCCATATTTCCTTTTAGAATACTTTCGAGTAGCCTTATTACTACTCTTATTCTTTTGGGGTTTCGAATACTGGGGTAAATCATAACTAATTTGGTCACAAAACTGTCCTAACTCTTGTTTCCCGGTTAGGTTTTGTTTTTTCAATTGATTATGCAATTTTATGTCATTACATAAAGTCAATTCTTCCTGTATAATTATAGCTATTAGCTGACCATAAGTATATCTATTGTAATCAATGGTTAGACCATTATTTTGGTCTCGCAATTTTTTCCTTATTTTTTCTGCAAAGAAATAAGGTAATCCATCAACAAATTTTGATTTCCAATGCTCACTATTAGCATCAAATCTCTGCATAACCTTGGCAAGAAACACATCCTTATACCAACGAAAATGGGTTAACGTTGGGCATTTTAAATTTTGAAGCAGTTCTCTGCTTCTTTCTCGTTGGTTATCCCAATGACCAACAAAATGTAAAACCATTGACTGGACAAGAGTATAAACCGCATCTTGTTTTACCTCTCCAGCCTCAGTAATTTTTATAGCATCTAAAATTTCTTGTCGTTGGTTTGAGGTCAAAACATTATCCCACCAACCTTTAATCATACCGGTGAATCCAACTGTGATCCAACCAGCAACTTCTTTATCTGCATTTTTATTATTAGTACATATCGTACTATACATCATCATTTGATGTACAACTCCAAAAATTTGGTATTCAGTCATACCATCTATGTTCCATTCATAGATAGTCCTACCACTGTAAGACATTTGTTTTTGAAAACCAGATTCTTCATATAACATATCCTGTGGAGTAGGTCTAGGATAATAATACCTATCGGTATGTTTTAAGGGCATTTTAGTCATGTCTCACCTGAGTAAATAATACTACTAGTAATTATTAAGTGTAATTGTTTGAGTATAAAATTTATCAAATAAAATCATCTAGTAATAAACTTTATTCACTTTAGACCTTTAATATTACCTCTCATGGTTTAATTAGAGTTTTTGTTATTTTATTCTTAAGATTATCATATATCTCATATATATATATATATATATATATATATTTAAAAATACTTATAACATTATTATAAACTAATATTATCACACGGTATCATGTTTGTATAAAAATAAGTCCATTATTATTTACCTACAATATTGTACTTAATAAGTGTAATATTAATTATCATAACATGTTTATCCTTTATACTTAATAGTATAACACCTATGTTGAATAACCAAATAAAACATGTCATTGGCCTAACTATAAACTTTAAAGACTTAACTGCAATAAGATAACCACTTGTAATTAATGATCTGGGCTGAAACATTTTGAGGAGGGGGATAAGTGTAATTGTTGTGCCATTTTTTTAAACTTCCAGCGGTTATGAACAGTTCCCAAACGTGAATACTATTCACAGTGAACAGTGAATTTTCGGAAAAACTGGATTGCATTTGTGCTATTCCAATTTCGATTCTATTCATAAAAACTAACAACTTATTACATTAATATACTTAGAGAGAGGTAGGAGAAAGATTATAAAACCATGGTTCCGCCGAGAAGCAAAAACGGCTTTCGGGTCGGTTTTGGTAAAACAGATGAGATGACGGAGACCACGGGAACGGCTTGGGATGAACGGAGGGTGCTGTGGTGGTGAAGATGAACGGATTAGGATTGGTGCAACTTGAATTGAGGCTCGGCTGAGTGAGAAACCGAAAACAAAGGGTGTCGAATGAGCGGATTTGAGTCAAATTGGGCAAGTTATAAGTGGGTTGGGTCTTTAATGGGTCATTGACTTATTTAGATCTAATTAGTTAGGAGCTCAATTACCCATACCAAACTCAACTCATTTATTTGAAAAGAAATCCGACCTGCCTATTAACCCAATTAAAATTAAAAATGAAAAAAATATCCATATACACTGAAGTGACCATATCGTCCTTGTACATTTAAATGACCGAATTGCCCTTGCATTCTAAAACTACCATAATACCCCCATATACTAAAATGACCAAATTACCCCTGTATACTAAAATTACTGAACCAAACGGAGAACTGTATGTCCCAGTCTACCAAATACATTAGCCGACTGCATCTTAAATAGAATTGCACAGTAATTGAAAAGTTTTGCATGAATAGATCAACATAAGACCAATCGAGTCTAACATAGAATTGGCTTACCAAGCAAGAATAACATAGAACTGCCCAAAGGCTTAGGGCTGAGATCCCTCGGAGTGACCTAGTTGGAGGTTCGATCTCCTCTCGAAGTGGTCAAGTTTTTGTCCACTCTCTATTTTTGTTTAATTTTCTCAAGTGATCCAATCCGGTTCTAGAAAAGTTTGGTTCTTCTATTTACTGTAGCTGTTCCAGCATCTAAATTCCTCATGGAAAACAACAAACGCAAAGAGAAACAGACTACTAGAGAGATAGAGAGACCACGAACAGAGTTATAGAGAGAGAGAAAGAGAGAGAGAGAGAGAATTATTGTTCGGAGCGGCTGATCGTGGCCGGAGCAGCTGGAGCTTTGTTCGAATTGGACTAGTTGCTGATTCTGATGGAGTATAGTTGGAGTAGTATTTTAGCCTTTAGGGCTCGGCAGAAACGTATATTTCCAGAGAGGGGAGTGTTTTGTTTAGTGGGCTACATTGATGATCCATTGGGTCAGTTAAGTTGATCCAATTATTGTCCAATTGAGACCCATTAATAGATGACTTAGATGGGTTGAGACCTATTCTAACCTTACTTATAAATAGGTTGGGTTAGGTCTAATTTTTAGTAAGTGAATTTGAATTTACTAATGGGTTTGGATTCAATTTGTCACTTCTACCAAAAACTCACTTGGTTTTTCTCTAGACCTCCATTGACGGCGATCAGATTCTCCCTCTTTTTCCTTTCTTTCTTTCTGAATTTCAGTGGTTGTGGGAGTGTGTTTGCTATGTATTTCGGAGGTGAGAGAGGTGGGGTTTATAGTGGTGACAAACCGGGCCGCGGTTTGGAGTGCGGCTGGCTTGGGGCGCAAGGTGGGAGAGGATAAGGGCGCCGAAATGGAAGGGATAAGGGTGGCTGAGTGGGCCAGTTGCTTGGAGAGGAAGAGAATTGCGTGGGGAGAAGGAGAGGCGGCAGAGAGAAGAGAGAGTTGGTGAAAAAATATTAAGGTACATGTGGAACACCAAGGCATTAGATTTAACAAAAATAATACTCACACAATCATTTAAACACAGCACCAAACACAATCTCTCACTTACATGTGGGCTCCACATACACTACTATGTATGAGTCCCACATGTATGTGAGAGATTGTATAAATTGTTGTGTTTAAATTGTTCTGTGAGTAGCATTGTTGTAAATTTAAACTAACGTTGAGTATAATTTTATGATTAATTAACTAAAATAAAGAAATAATTTTTTTTGTATAAAATTATAATTTGACGTATTAAAATTTTCGGATCATTATAACATATGGGTTAAGAAAAAAAAATATTGATAGATACTAGTTAGTTTAATTATTTAACAAAATTCAAATATAAATATTCAAAAAAAAATTAGGACAAAAATTTGGGTTGTTACAAGCGCCCCTGGATCCGGGTTGGGAAGAAAGGGAGAAAGGTGGGTTTCGGGAGAGATATATTGATGATTACAATTGTTGGCCTGAGGAGGGAGAGAGAGAAGGAGTTGAGAGAGAGAGCATCAATAGGGGAGAGTGGGTATAAGGGTAGATTAATCAATGTTATGAATACCGTTTCGGTCAGGGTACCGATTTTTCTACTGGTACGATGCGTACCGGTACTGGTCAAATGCCGGGTACCGTTTCGGATTTAGCGCAACTACAATTATATATGATTATAACTCAAAAAAACTTGTCATATTATGCAATTCATTCTATAATAAATATTCATTTTCTTTATTTTACCAAACACATTATGAGTTGATTACGGGACATAAATATGGAACGAAGTCAAATAAATTGATAATAAGATAGTCTTAAAGTATTTTCGATTATGCTAAAATGAATCTAATTGAAAACAAATTGATTCCTTGAAAATAAAACAAAAAGTAGCTCATAATTGATGAGTCTTGAATTTGAAGTCCTGTTTGAAAAAAAAAATAGTAATTTTGAAGTAATAGAAAAAGACTTCTTTTTTTTTACTAGTACTCCGTACGTTTTATCAGATGGCTTTTTCCTTTTTTTATTGTGTTCATGGGTTCCAGCTATAATGCATATCAAGAGGTAAAAGCAAATGGTAGAATAAGGTGTGGCACACATGAAAAGAAGCCAAATTTAAAGGTCAAGGACGAGTAAATTGAGTAGGACATAGTCTAGGAGTTTATGCCACAATTAGTCCATTTACTTTTTTCCTTATAGTCTCCGGGACAATTGGCACTTAGTCTTTCAAAAATACCCTCCAATGTATCTGTTCATTTTTTGTGTATCTCTTGATTTTTTAATTTTGACCATGATTTACGTTAACCGGTGTTAACTGGTGTATCTGTTCATTTTTGTTGTGTCTGTTGATTTTTTATTTTACATCCACCACCCAACCACCACTTCTACCACCATCACCACGACGCCGCCACCACCATGTCGCCACAACCTCCGCTTCCACAACCACTCCATTACCACCACTCAACCATCACTTCCATCACCACCACACCACCACGACGCCACCAAACCCTCCATTTCCACCACCACCTTTACCACCACGTGGCCACCACCTCCACCACTCAACCACCACTTCCACCACCACCACCACCACCGCCGCCACCATGCCACCACAATCTCCACTTCCAACACCACTTCTACGACAACTCCATCACCACCACGCCACCACATCCACCACTACCACCACCACTCATTTACCACTTTCACCACCACCACCATCATGCCACCACAACCTCCACTTCCACCACCACCTCTACCGCCACTCCATCACGACCACCTCCACCACTCAACCACCACCACGATGCCGCCGCCGCCACCACCACCACCACCACCACCACCACCATGCCACCACAACCTCCGCTACCACCACCACAATGCCACCGCTCCATCACCACCACGCCACCACCTTCACTACCTCCACCGCCACCATGCCACCACAACCTCCGCTTCCGCCACCACTCAACCACCACCACCACCACCACCACGACGCCACCAAACCCTCCATTTCCACCACCACTTTTACCACCACGTCGTTACCACCTCCACCACTCAACCACCACTTCCACCACCACCACCATGCCACCATAATCTCCACTTCCAACACCACTTTTACCACAAACTCCATCACGACCACGCCACCACATCCACTTCCACCACCACCACCACTTAACCACCACTTTCACAACCACCACCACCATGCCACCACTTTTACCACCACCTCTACCACCACTCAATCACCACCATGCCACCACCTCCACCACTCAACCACCACTTCCACTACCACCACTACGACGCCACCACCACCACCACCATGCCACCATTCCATCTACCGCCACGCCACCACCTTCACCACTTTCACCACCACTTTCACCACCACGATGCCGCCGCCGCCACTGCCACCACCACCACCATGCCACCACAACCTCCACTTCCATTTCCACCACCACCTCTACCGACACTCCATCATCACCACCACCACCACCACCTACCACTTCCACTACCACCACCACCACGCCACCGCCACTCCATCGCCACCACGCCATCACCTCCACCTCGACCACCACCACCGCTCAACCACCACTTCCACCACCACCACTGCGACGCCGCCGCCGCTGCCACCACTATGCCATCACTCAATCACCACGACGCCGCCACCACCACCACCATGCCACCACAACCTCCACTTCCACCACCACCTCTTCTACCACTCCTCCACCACCATGCCACCACATCCACCACTCAACCATCACTTCCACTACCACCACTACGCCACCACCACCACCACCACCACCATGCCACCATTCCATCTACCACCACGCCACCACCTCCACCACCACCTCCACCACTCAACCCCCCCTTTCACCACCACGATGCTGCCGCAGCCACTGCCACCACCACCACCACCACCATGCCACCACAACCTCCACTTCCACTTTCACCACCACCTCTACCGACACTCCATCACCACCACCACTTACCACTTCCACTACCACCACCACCATTCCATCGCCACCACGCCACCACCTCTACCTCGACAACCACCACCACTCAACCACCACTTCCACCACCACCACTACAACGCCGCCGCCGCCACCACAATCTCCACTTCCACCACCACCATGCCATCACTCTATCACTACCACACCACCACCTTCACCACTCAATCACCACGACACCGCCACCACCACCACCACCACCACCACCACCACGCCATCACAACCTCTACTTCCACCACCACCTCTACCACCACTCCTCCACCACCACCACCACCACCACACCCCCCGTCCCTCAGCACCTCCATAACCATTCCACCACCACCCCTCCACCGTTCCTGCCACCACCACTACACCCCCCTTCCCTCAGCACCTCCATAACCATTCCACCACCACCCCTCCATCGTTCCCGTCGCCACCACCACCACAACACAAAAACAGATACATATATACCAAATATAGATACACCAAAATAGATACAATCGATATACCACAACAGATACACAAACACAAAACAGATACAGTTATATCAATAGCAGATGTACAAAAAAAGTGGTTATTAGTTTTGTATTATTTTTGCACTAAAAAGTGGTTATTTTTTAAAATATTTAGGTAAAAGTAAAAAAAATTATTTTTCCAATTCTTCTCGTTGAAATGAATCAATATCCCAAAAAAATTTGGTGCAAAATTAATAAATACAAAAAAAAATTTAAATAAAAATAAAATTTTTAAATTTAAGTTAAATTTAAATTAAGTCAAAACAACGAAGTTTAGATGTTGCAGATTGCACATGGAGGGACCCAACTTCGAATTACATATATCGTACAATGGCTAATAAAAGTTGTAGTAGATTCCACGGGGAGTGCGGGTTGGCGAGAAATTTCTCTCTCTCTCTCTCTCTCTGGGGGCGTTCGGATTTTTTAAAAAAAAAAATTTTAAAAAGAAAATAATTTTAAGTTAAAAAATTATGTGTTTATGCAAATAATTTTCTTACCAATATGAATGTTGTTTGATAAATCTCATTGAAATCTTTTATACGGTGCCAAAAAAATCATAAAATTATTTTTCATTTTTATTATATTTGAATTTAAAATTAAAAAAAAAACTTATACAAAAAGAATCTTTCCTGGAACACCCAGCGTACTACACTCCATCTCCCTCTCTCTTGTCACCAGACCATAGCCATCCCCGCCCGCCAGTCAGTTGTTGTACCGTTACGTCCAGATAGTGGCGGGTTTTACCTTCATTCTGACATCGATTGTCCTTATGGTGCTGCCCATTCTCAAGCAATTAAACGACTGGGTCAAGAAGATTTATAGCCAGGGGAGTGGATTCCGGCGTGGAGAAGATGCTTGAACTCTCCTCAACCGTCTGGCCTCAAAGGTAATTTAGATCTTATTACTTTATTTGTGGACAATCTGCCAAAACAAGCCGATAATTTATGGTTGAAGAAATTAACAATGTGGAATTAGGCTGGTAGTGACAGCTAGTGATTTTGTGAAAAAAACATGATGGAATCATGATCCTTTGGAATGAATGATGAGCTTGTCTGGAATGATTTTGAGCTAAAGCTCGAGCCAAGCAAGCCCGTTTAGTTTAGATCGAGTTCTAAGTTCGAAGGAGCCGAGCTCGAGCCCTGATTTTTCGGCTCTATTCTAATAAGTATATATCTAAAATGAATAAGTATATTTTGACCAGTTAATTTACCGAGTTGTTGATGTACATGGTCTAAGAGCAACTCTAGCCCATCTCCAAAATAGAGAATTTTTTATTTTTTTTAAAGATCCAGTAAATAAAAGTATCAATTGCTATTACCTTTACAATAATTAAGATACTCCAGCGATGAGCGAAAGCCAAATTAGAATCCACAATACACAACAAAGATTTTCTTTAAAATGAAAATTTGCATTTGTGCCACACGCGGATTACACTACTGAGGACTTCAGAATTTCAGCAAAAATATTATACACAATAATTCAAACACAACATCAAACACAATCTTTCATCGAAAAAAAAAATACAATCTCTCATATACATGTAGGGTCTACACATACTAGTGCATATAAGTTCCACATATATGCATGTGAAAGATTGTGCTTGATATTGTGTTTAAGCTTGTAGACTTCTTCTTCTTCTTTTGGTTTTTTTTTTGAAGATAGCTTGTCGACTTCTAGGACGAAACTACGGTTAAAAATTAAGTCCTCTCTTTTGAACCAGACTATTCCAATCTTCTCAAACGAAAACCATAATATTCGAATCACCTCTCTCTCTCTCTCTCTCTCTGTCTCTCTCTCTCCATAGCCTTACAGCCCTTGCTACGACCGAGGCCGGTGAGAGCTTCATTCATGTTTCACACGGCTTCATCAGTTGGTTTCTCGGCTACTATTTGCGTGATGGTTGCAAAAACGGTTGCTGTTAATTAGTGCGGCGCCTTTGCAAACTCAACAACAGCTAGCTAGCATCTTCCAGTACGTACGGTTTCCGTTCCAGGCAGGATCTCAAAAGAAAATACTAATGGATTTGCCAGAGTTTGTAGCGCTGAAATCAAACTACAACCACAAGTACATGCAATACATAAACGAAGAGGGGGAAATCCACGGGTTTCTCCAATTCACCGGAGACAAGCTTGTGAGCCCGTACGTCAAGCTCAAGGTGGAGACGGCGGAGAGCGGGGACAGTCGACTGGTGCACATAAGATGTTGCTACAACGACAAATATTTGGCAAGGTGGTCGCCGGAGCACTGGTGGATTGTCGCGGAGGCTGACGAACCAGAAGAAGACCAATCCAAATGGTCATGTACGTTGTTCGAACCCCTGTTTGTAGGTGATGATGCTAAAATAGTCCGATTTCGACATGTCCAGCTCAACCACTACGCATGCTTATGGAGGACCGCGGCTCCGCACACTGACTGCTTATTCGCAGGATCAAAAGAGACCGACCATGATGGGTGCGATGTTTACACAATCATCGATTGGGAATCGGCAATCGGCTATGGTGGCGGCGTGATTCAAAATTCCGAGGAATCTTGTCGTTGCTTTTCGCTGTCCGAGATGTTAACAGCAACGAATGCCTTTGACGATGCATTAGTCATTGGGATTGGCGGATTTGGTAAGGTATACAAAGGCTTCATTGACGATGGTGCAACAACTGTTGCCATAAAGCGGTTGAATGTTGAATCTAATCAAGGTGCTCAAGAGTTTTGGACAGAGATCAAGATGCTTTCAAAGCTCCGGCATACTCATCTCGTGGCTCTAATCGGCTACTGCAACGGCTATCAAGAGATGCTCCTTGTTTACGAATATATGGTCAATGGGACCCTCGCCGATCACCTCTATGAAACAGGCAAAAAAGAAAGTGGTAAGAGTATTTCACATCTCACGTGGGAGCAAAGGCTCAACATTTGCATCGGTGCCGCACGCGGATTAGACTACCTTCATACTGGTACCGATCGAAGTTTCATACACCGAGATGTGAAGACCCCAAACATTTTGTTGGATGAGAATTGGGTAGCCAAGATTTCAGATTTTGGGTTATCCAAAGCCATTACAAGTCTGACAACAACCCATGTTAGCACAAACGTCAAAGGAACATTTGGGTATTTTGATCCAGATTATTTTCAGTCCCATAAACTAACCCGGAAATCTGATGTTTTTGCCTTTGGTGTGGTGTTACTGGAAGTGTTGTGTGGTAGGCCACCGGTAGATCTAAGACTCGAGGAGGAGCAAATTAGTTTAGAATCCTGGGCTCTGGAATACATCAAAAAGGGAAAGCTTGACCGAGTAATTGATCCCTCTCTGAGTGGGCAAATAACACCACGGAGCCAGAAGTACTTTGCGAAACTTGTCAACAAGTGTTTACGTAGTTCTCCAAAGGAAAGGCCTACGATGGCGGATGTAGTGGCGAGCCTTGAGGTGGCATTGGCACCACAGGAGAGCAGGGGAAGAAAGCAGGGCATCGCACTTATGCTAAAAGGTATGAATTGTTTGTGGAAAGGGAAGGACAACCGTGATCGACCCTAGTTCTTCCAACGACGACTTCTCCTTTGATAGCGAGTTACAGAATTGGCAGACGGAGCTTTCTTATCTCAGATTTTGATCTACCAGGTAGTAGATAGATCTTCATTGTGCTTGGAATAAAATTGGCACAAGTTCTGCTGGTTGGCATGAAAAATGTGTGTTTTTTTAAAAATTATCGGATAAATTTGTATCATTGCAGGGACAAGTGGCTTGCATCATATAAGTTAGGGTTTAACTACAATGGTCAGTGGCTTGAAATATTTTCGTTAAGAGTACACATTGTATGGACAAGTGACAAAAAAAAAAAAAAAGGATTTTAACTCGTCAGTTGTCATGTTGTTGGAAGTATCATCGGAAGGAACCCGGCTTTTCTGCAATTGACTGCAGAGAAGGGTGTGCGGTTCTATCTGAACCGTTCATCTTGAAAATAAATGGTTCAGATTTGTTGAATTTATTACTGGTCATCAATTGAAAACAAATTTGGACCCTTAAAAACTTTATCTAACGGTTGCGATTACTTGGACCGCACCTCTGACTGAACTGCAGACAAGCCAAATTCCATATGAAGGGGAGCAATAGTCCAGTTATTGATCTGAATCTGATTAGAAAAATATCACCTGCACCAGAATAACGGAGAGAATTTGTCGAAGATCAGATGGAGATATTGTTAGAAAAATCTTTTAAAAACTTCTTAAAAATAATTTATTTTGTTCCTTAAAATTTTAGTGGTTACAACAATTAGTCCGATAAAAAAAAAAAAACTTTTCACGATTAGTGGGTGACACTCCAACGATTAACGTCCATTGGTTTTTTGGAAGGTCATTGGAGATATGTTTTTGAGTACTTTGAGCATACGCACAGTTCTTGGTTCATGGATAATCTTTAACAACACTCAAATCTCTCTTGTGTCATTTGGCGTCATTCAACCCGGTGCAGAAATCTTCTGCGTTTACCCTACCACCTTATGCCATGTCATGCTTCAAATTGGCAGAGGGCTTATGCCGTGAGATTGAAGCTGCTATGGCGAGGTTTTGGTGGGGAAGAACCGGTGATGAAATGAAGATTTCATTGGTTAAAATGGAGTCGGCTGTGCAAACCGGAATTTAAAGGTGGGTTAGGCTTTCAGAGCCTCAGTGCATATAATCGCGCTCTCCTAGCGAAACAAGGATGGCGGATCATGTTGTCTCCCAGTTGTCTTATGGCTAGGGTTTTGAAAAGTAAATATTTCAAGAATTGCACGTTTATGGAGGTACTCATGGGAATAACCCGTCATGGGTGCGGAGGAGTATTCTGGAAGGAATGCGTGTATTGTCAGCGGGTGTTCGGTGGGCAATCGGAAATGGCAAGTCTGTTCAAATCGATAAAGATCCCTGGACTTCTTTACCTGGGGATCTCAATGCTAGGAGGGTAGTGGATGATCGAAATTTTGGGACAGTGGCGCAGCTTATCAATCAAAACATGACGTTGTGGAAGGGTGATGTTGTTAACCGGTTGCTCAGGAACGTAGTATTTTGAGTATGCCGTTGTCGTGTATTGAATACAAATTTCGAGTCTACAAAAAAGACAGGAAAAATGATCAGAGAAAAAGTAGAAACTGAGTAGGAGAGGGAGAGACGGAAGGAATGTGCATGCATGCATGCATGCAAATTGAAAATAAAAATAAGATAAATAAGATAAGATAATTATATTTGTATATATCTATTAAGGAAAATAATTTTATTATTTCGAATAATACTTTTTAAAAGATATTATTAATGATAAAAATTACGAGTTGTTACGCAGTCGATGTCTTTCACCGCGACTCAGACGTAGCCTGACGCAAATAGCGGCACTTGCAATCTACTATATAGTCATACCTAGAATCAACAGTCTCAAAAGAGATAAAGTCCTAACCAAAGATAAAAGATAACAAATACCTAGACAATTGGATGGACTCCAACCAAATATGAATGCACCAAATTTCAAAAAACTACATATCTGACAAGCCATGTCAATTGGCCCGCCAAAAACATCATCTAGGGTAAGAGCATTGTCGGCACAAATATCATTTGTCAAGCAACATTGTTGATAAGCACCCGTTAATGCAATGCAGGGTGCGTTAGTATCTAGTTTTAGTTAATTTCATCGCTTAATTAGTTACTTCTTAATTGCGTTTACTCATAAGGTATGTTTTTAGCGCTTTCAGGTAAATCGTGTGAATAAGGCATATTTTGACATCATCCATGGCCCGAGTGCGTCTAAGTACCCGAGGAACCAATGAAGACCCTGTCGGCCCCTGAAAATCTGTCTAAGTATGGAAAAATCACTTTTCGAAAAAATATCGATTTTCGAGATAAAAAATGGCGGTAATTGATCCTTGAATTTTTCTAAGAGTAATTTCAAAATTGTAAGGTTTTATTCAAAGATTAAGGTCATGTTTTGAGCCATTTATTCAATAGAAAAGTGTGCTGTTTTCTGTTTTATACTAAAAATTGGGGGTCAACATTTTGATTGGATTGAAATCTCAAAATTTTATTAATGCCATTGTTTCCAAATGGGGAGTACTTTCTTATTTTCATTAAATAAATTGAAGTAAAGAAAAGATAAAATAAATGTTTAAAATGTAATTTTTACTTAAGTTTAGAGAATGAAAATAAGATGCTGTAAAAGCTGTTTGGTGTAGGTCTGTCAATGTGCCGGATCCGACAGATTCGGATCCGGATCCGATAAGACACAATCCGATCCAGATCCGATAAGACTCAAATTCGATATTGGTAATCCGGATCCGAATCCAAAAAATCCGGATCCGATCCGAAAATCCGAATCCGATCCGGAAACCATTTTTACTTCAAAAATTTTAGCAAAAAAAAAAAAAATTTTTTTTCAAAAAAATACAATTTTTTTTCAAAAAAAAATTATTTTCTATTTTCCAAAAAAAATTTTAAAAAATTAAATATAGAAAATAAAAATAAAAATACAACTTCTTAAACATTTTTTTTTTCAAAATAAAAATTTTACTATTTTTTTAAAAAAATTAAATTTTAAAAAAAAATAAAGTTCGGATTCAGATTGATAACAGATTTAATCCGATCCGATCCGGATCCGTATTAAATTACTGGATTCGGATTATCGGATTATCGGATCGATGTTATCGGATTCGGATCCGGATCGGATTTTTCGGATCGGATCCGGTCCATTGACAGGCCTAGTTTGGTGTTGTGGAAGCTGCTGGGAGCTATGAAGCTGAAGTGCTGAAGATAAGAGGCTCGGCATCGATGGGAAGGGAAATGATCCATCGATGCCGAAGCACTTAGAGGTCCAGTTCCTTACTCATCTCGGCATCGATGGTAAGTATTATGTTGCATCGATGCCGAGGCCTTTAGAAGCAGCGTAAGCCCATTGCCATTGATGCCGAGGGCCTTAGCGGCGAATCTTCTGAGCATCTCGCGGTATATTCTGTGCGTGGATCCCCAGAGTATAAAATCTTGTGACATCATTTTGTAAAGAAAAGTAGAATAGATTGATTAGTACAATTTTGAGATTTAGAATAGATTTTGAATCTCTTTGCATTGTTCTTGAGTGTTCTTCATTTTCAGCATTGAATATTTTAATTTCTGCCTTTAGTTGTTAGTTTTGATATTGTCGCCTTAATTAAAGTTGTTGCTTTACTCCCGATCTATCTTAATCTCTAGTTTATTTCAAGTCTTGTTATTTCATTATGTTAAGTAAATTTTTGCTTGCTCTTATCTCTCTAGATATGGGTGAGTAGTTTTCTAAGATTAGGTTATGGGATGATTAGCATCTCATGGCTCAAGTAGAATTGCGTTTTTCACCATAAAGTTTAAATCTTTGGTTTCGATCATTGATGTGGGGTTCAGGTTTATTTGTCAAATCGCCAATGTGTTAATCTCCTTGATCATGTGTAGGTAGGAGCATCGCCTACCTACCACACATGGTACTTGGAGTTCTGACGCACGAGACATTTGTTAAATGAATTCTAGAGCTAACTTGGTAATCGAACCATTCTATTTTTCGATTCGGGAACCTTAATTGTGTATCCTGAATTGCGTATTTGGGTAAGAAATGCAATTTTAACTTGAGTCATGAGTGGTAGTAATTCCTAGACCTAACCTGTCTTTTATCTTAGTTTATTCGCATTCCAATTTAGCCCTTTTCATTTCCACTACGCACGTAAAACCAAGTTGACTGTCTAAAAGCCGAAAGCCCTTACTTGCATCTACAAATCCAGCAAAGCCGTATTAATTATTCCTTTGGGTATGATCCCGAATTTCCGGATTATCATGCTTCAACTGACGTATTAGGCCCTACGCTTGGGGCGTTATCTCTTATATCGAAGCGAACGAAACAATTGTCTCTGAAAGTACCTGATCTGTAGACAAAATCTTTGTATAAAGACGAAATTAAAAACTCTCGAGAATACGAGAAACAAAACTCTCACAGATCATGACAAGTTGTTGATCTAAAGATACGAGAGAAAAACAAAGGGAAGACAAAACTAAACCATGGCCTTCCCCTCCCACAGTCGTACAAGGGTCTGAAAACCCTTAGGGGGAGGGGAAAGGAGAAGAATGATATTTGTGGCGGCTAGGGGTTTTTTTTTTTTTGAGAGAGAGTGTATGTGTGTTTAGGTGTCAAATTTTTTTTAATAGTCAACGGGGGTTAGCAGGGTGGTTAGATTAGCACTAAGGGAGTCCAGTAGCTTTTCATAGCTCTGGGTCCCAACCGCCTCCAAGGAACCTCGAACCTCTGCCTCCTGGATGGAGGAGAGATAGGTTGTCAACTGCACTAGGCAGTGGAATCTTAGGTGTCAGTTGAAAGGGCAAAAATTATATACTACTAGTTACTCTAAGTATTTTTATGTTAATAATACCCAAAAACTATTTATGTACCAAATTATTTATGGCAGTTTGATTTGATATTTGAAGTATGTTTTTCTTATGCACAACTTGAATAGAGAAAAAGAATTTGAAGGGTAGTTTAGTATTTGAAGAGTCTGCTAGAATATATGAAACCTTGCAGGCAAAATTTTCAAATTCGTTGGCAGCGGCGACGGTGGTGGCGGCGGCGGCGGCCGCAGTGGTGGTGGTGGCAGCAGCGACGGCTTGATTGCAACAAAAATGAAAAAAATGAAAAAAAAACACATTTTCGTGCTAACCAAACAAGGCCTTTGTTTCTTAGGTGGGTATTTTTGTTATTAAAATTATTAGTGGACTTAATGGGTTATGAAACTTAGAAGTGGACTAGATGGGTTTGGAAACTGTTATAGTGGACTTATGTAAAATTCTCCCATGTTTTAATACCCCTCTATGCACAATATTAAAATTGATAGTTAACCTTTTGAGAATTATTTCGAATTAAGAAGATTCGCAATAAATTATAAGATTTGATATTATTGTCCTTTAAATAGAATTTGAAAACTTCCAAATCATCTCGACAAGAAAAATAAACTGGCAAAAGGGGCTTTGGCTCAACGGCATCCGGATTGTACTTAGGTGCAAAAAGAAAAGAGACACTGCGATTTTATGTACCGCCGTACCGGCCGCACTTTCTATTGATTTTCCATTGACAGGGTTTGGGGAACCACTGCTAGTAGGGGTGATACCGATCCGGTTTCGACCGGTTTTGGCATATTTTTCGGTCGAAACCGGTTATCCGGTTTGGAATAAATGTAAGCCGGAACAGGTCGAAATAATCCGGTCCGATTTATCCAGTTTCAGTCCGATTTTCCGGTTTATCTGGTTTCAAGACAAACGGAGAGAAACTATGCACCATTCTGTCGGCATCTACCGCCAGTGCCAGCACCAAGCTCCATCTCAAACCAGATCTGAGTTTGGGGTTTCAAACAAAACTAAAAATCAACAGACATGGAAGAGAGAGAGAGAGTCATCGTATAATAGTCGCCGGCCGCCGCACTTTGCCGTCACCATCGAAGATGTGCTGGCCGCCGCACTTTATGTAAACTAATTACAGTAGATGTATTCAATACTCATTGAGTAGGACAATTGGTATCCGATAATCTGGATCGGGAATTACAGTGTCTTTCTTGACCTTCTTACCAAGCTGAAGGTCAAGTGAAATTGATGAGAGACAGCCGGTCGTTCCTCGTCGTTGATAGGAGATGTGAGAGAGAGAGAAAGAGAGAGAAATTATGGACTGGAGTCGAAGGCTGGAAGCGCCGAGTGCGGCGCCTGTATTTGAGAGTGAGTGGAATGAAATTAGGGCTTAATTCGTAAGGGTGTGTGTATATATATATAATCGGTCCGGTTTCAACCAGTTTTTAAAATACATAAACCGGAAACCGGAAACCGGTTTTTAAAATTTTTAAAACCGGAACAGGATCGAAATTATTCAACCGGTTTAAAAAATTCGGTCCGGTCCGATTTTTCCGGTTTCGACTAACACCCCTAACTGCTAGTAATGGGCTCTATTATTTACATAGCAAAGAAAAAGTAGACAATATTCACCCTATCTCTAAAGCGGATGACCGAAATCACACAAAATAATAAATAGTTATAATTATCATAAGAAAAGTGGCTTATCTGATCAGTTGCCTAAATGGAAGAGAGAACATTCTCCCTTAATCCATGGAAGGCGAGGCTCATCGGCTTAAGAGTTCTAATTAGAGATCAAACTAATTAAACTATTAAACTTTCCAGTTTTCATTAAACTTAGGCTTATTTCGGCAAAATAAGCCAAGGTGACTTATTTTGTGTCCTTATTCAATTTTTTTTTCGCATTTATCAGTTTTTTGTCATTTTTTAGGGATTATTACTTATAAAAGTAAAAAACTATGGTCGAAATCCAATTTTTTTTAATAAAGACGAAAAAATTAGCTTATGGAAAAGTCTAAAATCAGCCAATTGGACTGACAATAAGAAGTGTGAATGTATATTAAAAAGTGTAAAAAAATATATAAAAATATGTGTTTTCCTTATTCTCTTGTGTGCTTATTGTCAACTCACTGGGCTGACAATAGAAAGACCGTTAACTTATTGGTTTATTTTTGTCTTTATTTAAAAAAATTAGGTTTAATAGTAATTTTTTACTTTTTAAATTCCTCTCGTCATGACGAAACAATAATTGCCAAAAAATTGACGAAAAACAAACAAATGCGAAAAAAATTTGAATAAAGCAAAAAAAATAAGTCAAGTGGCTTATTTAGCCGAACAACCCTATGTAGCCCCGTTCTGCTAAGGAAAATTAAATATTATTTTTCAAAAACGTACTTATTTTTTGAATTAAATGTAACGTATTATGTGAGAATGACATATCTCAAAATGCAGGATATAAGTACTTAAAAAAATCCTCCGTAAAAACCTTAGCGGAACGGGAATCTATAACCGAATATGTACACTTTCTTCTGTTTCCGCAGCATTTTTTTTTTTTGGTCAAGCGGAAAATCCGTTTCCGCAGCATTGCTATTGCTAAACGTGGAGTCTTTTCTAGTTATATTATATTGTTTACAATGCTTTCGGCAGTTTAGGAGTAATTAATTGTTTGGTTGAGAATATTGTTGTTTGTCAAAAAAGCAGTGGCTTTCAACAAAGTAATTTGGATAATCTGCCCCCGCACATGCTTCCTTCTAGGATTAAAATACAATAAATCAAGGGGGGAAAAGAAAAAAAAAAGAAAAAAGAAAAGCAAAATCGATTTCTCTCCATAAACGTCAATTAAGGAGATGTTTGGATCTAGGGCTGTAAACGAGCCGAACCGAGCCGAACCTGGTGATATTCGGGATCAGTTCGTTAAGGTGCAGGTAAGGCTCAAATTCGGCTCGGGCTCGAATCGAGCCTGAACAAAAGAGTTCGAGTTCGGCTCGTTGGAATTTTTCAAAGCTCGGATTCGGCTCGTTAGGGCTCGTTAGGCTTAAACGAGCCGAACCGAGCCGAATCCAAGCTCGAATACAGCTCTTTTTTCGAATACAGTTCAGGCTCGAATTCAGGCTCGTGAGATTTTTTTTTTCCCATTTTCAAATCACAATTCACGCATATATGACAAAAAATTGGGAAAAAAACAGTAAAATCATGACAAATATTATCAATAAAATAACCAAACTTAAAAATAGAAAAACAACCACAAGAATACAACCAAAAATCAGCTAGTCTCCAACAAAAGCATCCCAGAAATACATCAGAGATTTAGAATACATTGTCCAACAAGCAAAACACAAAAATAACAAGTGCTTGTAATCCAATTGCAAGTAAAAAAGCACTCAAAAGGTGGTTCCCATCCACAAGTTCCAAAATATGTACCCATCCAAAAAGAAGCATAATATGTTCCCATCCAAAAAGAAGCAAAATAAGTGTTATAAGGTTAGATATTTCAGCTTTTCCTAGGGCCTGCATTTCCTATCACCTGCATTAATTTTCAACCTGTGACATTAGACATGTTTAGACAATTCAATTATAATCAACACCATAATCACTTAAAAAAATAGGGCTGAAATTGACCTCATAAAGGTATCGACTAAGGAAGTATAATCTCCTGAATTGTTGGCTCCTCAGTCTATATAAAACAAATAAATGGTTAGCAACTTCTCTTATCAATATCTTAAAAATGATAACTACAGCATTTCATATTGTAGCTAGTTCTTGTAATAATTAAATGATAGTTAAATAATTTTTTTGCTTACTTCTGATTGCTTTTTGAGTCCATGTTGTGCACGTACAAAGTCAGCTCCACAAAGAAACATCTCAACCGTTTCAGTTGCTAATGACGAGCGGTATGGATCAATCACCCTACCTCCAGCACTAAATGTGGATTCTGAAGCCACAGAGGTAATAGGAATTGATAATATGTCAGCTGCCATCCTAGACAATATGCGAAACTTCAAATTGTTTGCTTTCCACCACTCTAATGCATCAAAATGGGAATCTGAGTTTTCATCACAAATGTAGACACCTTCTTCCAAATAAATGTCCAATTCGGATTTCACAGGTTGAATGATGTCCGCTTTTCTAACAAAAGACTCAAACTTGGATCTTCCACCACCCATTTTTTTAATCCCCCCTGAAACAACACTAGAAGAACAAACTTCTTTAGCACTTTGCTATGAATTTTGCTCAATGTTGACAAGAGAATACGCAGCAACATACTCCTTATAAAGCTCATGAAGAGACTGAAGCACTATAGAACTATTTCTCGCAGCTTCTGACTCCGTGTATATCTCGGGGAAACAACAGTCAATAAGCGTCATTTTGTATCTTGGATCCAACACAGCCCCCAAGGCCATCAATAGATTACACTCACCCCAATACTTGTCAAACTTTATCTTCATCTTCAAAGCCATCGCTTTCATGTACTCCTTTTCGCTGTCCGAATTTTTATCAATTACTTCTTTCATTCGCCAAACCTCGATGAGGAACAAATTAGAAGTTGGATACTCAGTCCCCAATATAATATTGGTGACATCATTAAAAATTGACAAATATTCACACACACATTCAACTTTCTCCCAATCCTCAACACTGGGCACATAAACGAAACCAACATCTCTTGCCTTGTACATAGGGAAGACATTTTTGAATGCCAACGCAGCAGACAACATCATGTAAGTAGAATTCCATCTCGTAGAACAATCTAATATCAGCTTCTTCAAAGGTAATTGCAAATTCTTAACAATCTCACCAAATTGAATAAGCCGTGCTTCAGATGCAGCAAAGTACTTCACACCTTCCCTAACACGATCAGTAATGCCTTTTATTTCCCCAAGCCCGTCTTGCACCATGATATTCACTATATGTGCACAACAACGCACATGAAAAATTTGACCCTCAAAAAGCATCTTCTTGTTCAATAACTCAAAGGTCGCTTTCAAATTTTTCAAAGCAACATCGTTGTATGATGCATTGTCTACTGTAATACTAGACACCTTATCCTCAAGGCCCCAATCAACTAGACACTTATAAAGAGCATCGGCAATGATAACACCTGTGTGTGGAGGTGGTACATTGCAAAAGTTAAGCACACACTTTTGAAGCTTCCAAGTTTCATCTACAAAGTGACCAGTCACAACCATATATTGAATTTTTTGGGTTGTCGACTTCCATAAGTCCATCGTGATACCAATTCTGTGAACACTCCTAAACAATGTTTTCAACTTCTTCTTATGTTGGGTATAAGTTGAGATGCAATCACCTTTTGCGGTGGCACGACTTATCTTCTGCCAATATGGAGTGGCTGCCCTCATGAATTTGTTGAACAAGACATGCTCCATTTTGTTAAATGGATACTCGTGATAAAGTATCATTTGTGCAGCTGCTTCCCTTACCTTTGCATGGTCATATTTAAATGTGGTGAGACTCATTCCGCTATCGGATCCTACAGTGTCAAATGATAGTGTCCTTTGCCTTTTCTCTTGTCCAATTGTAACTTGACGTAGTAGGCAGTTACGCATGTGCCTATTAAGATGACTAGTAACACCCGATTTATGAATGGTAAACTTGGTTTTACATGACTTACATTGATACTTCTTGGTTCCATCGGGAAGCGACACTTCTTCGAAATCCTTCCAAACCTCTGATGTTCGTTTCCTACCCTTCTTTTCGAATGGGTTATTCTCTTCTTCATGAACCTCCTCATCTGGAGGATTGCCCTCCACGAGAATCGCATTGTTTGCATTATCTGCATCTTCATTAAGATTCTCCATGATTGGACTAGTAGATGATTCTTCAAACGAACTAAATGCCGCACCAGAATCTCCTTCTAGTGAAGTAGGATAAATTTGTCCATTTGACATATCTGAAAGGAAAAAAAAAAAAACAGTAATATGACCAAAAGGAGATTGTAAGTAAATAAATTATCAATCATTTGCACCAGATTCCCCGTTTCAACCATACAACTAGTGTCACCATAATCACAAGTTCACACAATAGAGACCTTGAAAAACTATAAGCACTTGGACATGGGGGAATATTGAATTATCAGAAGCGTTCTCTTTTTAGTACATACATGAGCATAGGTTACTAGGTGTAGAAATCAAGTAGGCTGATCTTATTGCTAGAAGGATACAATGAATAAAGTGGATAGTCCTTCCCCTCCCGGCACAATCTTATTACGTCTCCCCGTCATTTTCGGAAGTTGAAATCAAAGGAACAGACTAATACGGTACCGAACCATATCTAAATTTAGGGATACTTACAACTTATGTATGAAAAAGTTGGCTGAACAAAAGTACACTTTAACAGAAATACTTCAGTACTCGGACCTATATGTGTTAGTCTGTTCCTTTAATTTCAACTAGCATGTAATACTTCAGTTTTGGGGCCCAAAACCTAGTTATATGTATAGTTATACTTCTATACGTATAATTAGGTTTTACGTATAGAAGTACATTAGTAATAAAATTGACGAGGAAATGAAGATGTCCATGGAGCAAAATAAGACTTAAAGACAATCATTTGATTTTATTACTAACGTAATGCACATTAGCAATATCATTAGCGAGATATTCTTTTGATTTACTAACAACTGAAAAAATAATGGACATGAGATGAAGACAGGAGGAGGACATTACTAACCACAGTAGAGTGATCAATGAGAGAACAAATAGCTCCCGATCCCCTTCACTAGAATAGACCCTGTTTCGGACATAAGCATCGAGATACCATACAATATCATGAATTAGTTCTAACAGTTGTCCAATACAGGTGCAAAAATGTACATACAGAATCAAATAACCACCCATGAACAGAAATCAAGACACCCTAAAAACACAGATACAAACCCTTCTCAAATTCTCCTTAAAAAAATCGATCAAAAAGAATACCTGGTACGAGAAAGGGAAAGAGAAAGAGAGACAATGTTGAGGAGGCGGTGGAAGAGGCGGGAAGAGGCTGTGGTCCTGTGTAGCAGGCAGAGACAAGTGATGTAGAAGAGCGGCGGTGAAAGCAGTGGGGGGTAAGAAACCCTAATGTTTTTAAAGAGGACTCATCGTTTGTATCGATGAGTAAAAAAAGTAAAAATTAATATATACATATAACCGGCTAAATATTGACGGAACAAACGTACGTACTGTAAAATTAAAAATTAAATTATACATACACCCTTAAAATATATAATATTTATAGATAAACCCCCAAAGTATTATTAATTACATTTTGACCCCAAGTTCGCGAGCCTAACCGAGACGAATACTATTAGGCTTAGGTTCGGCTCATTTATGGAACGAGCCTAAAATTGAGGTTCAAGTTCAGTTCGTTTAATAGACGAGTCGAACTTGAACGAGCTTTTACCGAGCCGAGCCTCGAACTGTTCGCGAACGGCTCAGTTCATTTACAGCCCTACAAGCCACACACCCTACGTCGGTTCTGCCGCTCCGGGTTCCTGGGTATCCGCAATATGGTTCCGCCGCCCCGGGTTCCCATTGGCACACACACACACACATCACACAATGGGCTACCACGTCCTGCCTCATTTGGAGTTTCAAAATATTTCTTCTTCTTTTTTTCAAAACACATCTCATCATTAACCACACCCATGTTTCTACTTTTACGATTTCTGTGTCTCGTTTTCATGCAACGACTCTGTGGTAGGACTTTTCAAATACGTAATCATAAATCATTCATTGTAATCTTGAAACTAAACTAGCAAGATCATCCAATTCTATATTAATCATCATGCTCAAACCACAACTTAAAGCACAACGTCACATGTACAGACGCCTTTGGAGTGAAAATCACTTATACTTTGTCACACCACAAGTAATACAAGCAATTCATGTATGCATGCTCATCAACATTAAATGCTTATCTTTCTAAATCCGCTCTTTCTTCTTTTGTGAAAAGTTCTAAACAACATATGTTTATTGAAGTAAAGGTTGATTATTCAACATGTTTATACACCCTTTAGCAAAATAAATTTACTAGCTATCTTTCATGCATTTCAAACATTATAGGCAACTAGACAAACTTATATATATACTTAGAGAGAGTAGTTAGGGATATTCTACATGATCATACAACTTTTATACTTAGAATTAATGAGTATGGGAAAATCTACCGTTCTTCTTGGTGGTAGGTACGGCTACGAAAAAAGTAAGTACGTCGGATGGAGTAACTTCCTACGGTGAGCTTTCGGTAGCTTCGAAAGAGAAAGGTTTCTCTCAAAACTAGATCTTGACTATACTACTAAACTTTTTGGATCGAAAGGGTGGTCGAGTGGTGATTTAGTGGCAGTTTTGGATGAGTTTCTTGAAGAACTTCAAGAAAAACTCAGGAACACTAAGAATACGGAAGAACAAAGTAAGAACTCAAGTATTTCTAGAGAGAGAAGTTGAAAGGTTGGAAGGTGTGGGTTAAATGGCAAGGATGGGATGCTATTTATAGCAAAAGTCTTGGCTATTACCCAAGGACCAAAATTTTTCCTAGCAATTATTGTCCAATGGTTAAGATTTTTTTAGAAAAATAATAGGCCAAAAGGTACATGTACCCATATATAAATATATTTATGTACTTAGAAAGTCTTGTAAAATACTTTACAAGGTACTATATAATCTTTAAAGATTTTCAAGTATCCAATAAAAAAAATATAAGATCAAAATTTCCTAATAAACTAATCTAATAAGCACATGTTCCTATTATATTATTATATATATATACACACATGTCCAAGTTTTCAAATATAAATGTAGGTACTATTAGGTATCATATAATCCATCAAGATTTCCAAGTATCAAATAAAATATATGGCCAAGATTTTCTTATTAGAATAATTCAAGAAGTAATAGTACTTACATATTTATTAGTGTACTTAGAAATCTAGGAAATTAGATATTCACATATCTTTAATGCATATAAACACATGGAAAAATCTAGGAAGTGATTTATTTAATAAATCCTAGTACTAGTTAGTAAGACTAACTTATTATCCAATGGATAATATTTTTCCTTGCATTTTTTGACCAATGGATAAAAGGAATAAGGTAATATATACTTGAATAATATTTAAAATAACCAAAAATGTTCTTTAGACATGTGTATATAAGTCTATATACAACTATATATGAGTATTTTATCAAATCTAACAAAAAATATCTTTGATAGAAAATCTAGGTTTCCTATTGTCCAATGGATAAAAGTTTTTCTAACTTTTATTGTCCAATGGGTAAAGATTCATCTATGGTTAGGAGATTGTAACTAGATAAATTAGTAGTTCGGTTCTTCCAACTAATCGGTTGAAAACAAATTTTACTTGCCACGTAGGATTTCTAGTAAAGAAATATAATTTAAGATTTTGTTTTATACACTAGGAAAATATACAAGTGTTTCTACAAGTATACTTGTCTTTTGAAAATGACTAGATTGTTCGGTGCAAAGAAATATAATTTTATCAGTTTCAAATCTAGTTATGATGGATTATTAAAGTTAAAAAGAGATTTCAAAAGCAATCCAAGTAATTAAAAATAAAAATTCAAAATTTTAATGAAATTTTTATTTACCAAAAATCAGGGTCGTTACAGGAAGCGTCTTTGAGATTGCTTGACAGGTCGGACGCCGTGCTTCACTGCGAGCATTTCCGTGTAATTCCAAGCGAAGACGTCTTTATACTCACAGAGAACTTCTTCAGGAGTGAGTGAGGCACTTATGTAGGTTGGTCATGGGTCATCTTCAGTCCCTAGGTTGATCTCTTTTAAATCGTCAACGATGGATTTCACTCCTTCCAACTTTGGTGGAGCATCTTCAGCATCTTCCTCTATTTGAACTTCATTACAAGAAGCTGTGATGTGGAATGAGGAAGTAAAACATTCTTCATCGAGGCCATCTTTCAATCCCCTAGAAGGCACCTTAGTTAACACCATAGTTTGTCATTTTACTTTCAGCATATCATTACCAAGTGCCATGATGAGAGTAGTATGGCGCTCCATGTGAGAGGGTATTTTGCTCTTTAACTTCTTATCATCTTCTGACAAGAGAGCAGTCCTTCATTTTGAAGCTTTCTCGATGGTAGTATTTGAGACACCCGATCGGCAATGCACAGACTTTCGAGGAGCATTTGATGAGGACGCCTCCTTTAATAGACTCAATCTGCTATGGACAGACTCGCACAAGATAGATGGTGTAGGGCTTTCACTTGGCGGCCCTAATCAGCTTTGAATGGATCTTCTCATGCAAGAAGATGAGACTCTTTAATTTTGGAGCGTCAATCTATCAAAGACTGATACTTGCGATTTCGGAGCACTCAAGCGATCAAAGACAGATGATGCCTTAGACGAGAATGATGAGGTTCCTTCTTCAGCCGTGATGTAATTGCTGGTGGATTTCTTTATGAAGATGCGAACTGGGGCAGGTGCAGTGTATCCAATGCCCGCTTGAGACTCCTTAACTGCGTATCCTTTTTGCTTGAGCATCTTTTGAGTTGAGTTCAAGCCATGTATCTTTTTGCCAGTCACTTTAGGCAAGAGTCTCCCTAGAGTGGTTGAAACTTTTGGATTATGTCCAGCCTTTTGTGAATAGCTTGTAGGCATTGGGATTGAAGCCATTTGTCTGCTGTGAAGGTAGGTATTCATGCTCCACTTGAGGGCCATGTGTGGCTCGAACGAATTCTTTCAGGGGTGGAGCAACCTTTGCTTCGTTAAGGTCGGTGACTGGAAGTGTTAATTCTTTCAAGGCCGACTCTTTGATTTTTTACAACTTTGGTACATAACAAAGTATTGGCGTACCTTTCTTCTTAGATGAATCTTCCATGTGATGCTCGCCACCTTGACTATTTTCCTCCTTTGCCGTAGTAAGGATGTTGGTTTTACCAATTTGAAGGTTGTTGGCCTCGGAGGGTTTATAACTTGATGAAGAGGCAGTTGGCACTAATTCAGTCAACACTATGTTTACCAAGTAGAATTTAGCATTGGCAAAATGGGATTCAGCTTCGCTAAAGGTTTGTCATTGGCTACCACCATCTTTGTCGCACCATCTTTGCAGTACTTGAAGCATTAATGGAGGGTTGATGGGACAACGCCATTCTCATGCAGCCACGACCGCCCTAGCAATACATTGTAAAAGGTTTTGGCGTCAATGATATGGAGCAGTGCACTTGAAGTCATATCATTGATGAGTAGGTCCAAACAAATGATGCCAACGGCTTTTTGCCCCCCTTGATTGAATCCTTGGCTCATGAGACAACTAGGTGCTAGTTCTTCTATAGAGATACCGAGTTCCTTCCGGGTACGAAGAGGCAAGATGTTTACCGCAGATCCGCCATCCAGGAGCATCCTATTGACTTTTTGTTTACATACGTATCCAGAGACAAAAAGCGGACGATTATGTGAAGTTACACCAAGCAATAAATCTTTGTTGGAGAGTGTAATGGCTCCAATGCAAGTAGAGCAATCTTTGGCGCAAATGGTAGAGCCAAGATGGATTGGAGAGTGCTTATATGCAATAGGCGACTCTAGTTCCGTGTCTTCAGTTTCTTCATAACTCACAGTATTGCATGAAGCTTCAAAAAGACTGGTGTTGCGAATTGACTCGGGTAAGAAGTCCCATAAAGTAAATGGAATGCGTAGTCTTCGGACAAGGATGTCTTCTTGCAAGTTTGAAGCTATTTTCTTCAGCTTCTTCCTTCTTTGTTGCCTTCTTGTATGCCTCCTTCTGGGACTAGGCTTTGGGGCCACGGATTGAGGATGGTTCGCACTTGGCTCACGCTTCTTCTTTCTGCGAGTAACAAGGGTCCATCCTTCCCCATCCATGTCATCTACTTTTGCCTTGGCACAGATGCTGCCCCCAAGCTGTTGAACAGAATGACATTGCACTACCTCAGTTGGATCGAATGACCCAAATTGAATCTTCACACTTTGCGGTACTTCAGGCTGTTGAGTTTCGTCTTGTAAAGTAGCCATAATTTGATTTGTAGCTACAATTTCTTTTTCTTCCTCAAAGACGATCTTTCCTTGGCTAGCGAGATCCACTACATTCTCTTTGAAAATGAAGCATCGTTGGGTTGGGTGACTAACCAAGTGATGGTATTTGCAGTAGTTTGGATCATTAACTTTGTTAGCTTCCTTGGGTCGCTTCATCTCTGGGAGCTCTATGAGTTTCTGGTCTAACAGTTAATCAAACATTGAAAGGACCTATAAATCGGGGAAAAGATATACCTTTTATTGTATCTCCTTCAACTTGAGTCTTTTATTCTCCTTCATTTGCAGCAGAGTGGACCTCTCTACTTGTTTTTCTTTGGATTTAGTACAGATCTTGAATGGTGCAACATTCACAACCATGGATTCCTTCTTACCTTCTTTGACTAGAAATTTGCCCCCTTTGCGAATATCTGGCTTGCTTCCTATGGTGTGAGAATCTTGCGCTTTGCGAGAGTTTTACACCGTTAGACCTTGCCTTCCATTTGCTGTAATGGTGAGCTCCATGTCATGAGCTTGAGAAACCAACTCTTCGAAGGTTTTAGGCAGGATTCCTTGAAGAATGTATTGTAGGTCTCACTACATGCCTTTGATGCGTATCTTGATTCCAGAAGTTTCAGACATCCTATCCTTGCAATTTAGACTCAAGTGCCGCCATCCATTGATGTAATCAGTGACCAGTTGATCCTTCCATTGGCAAGCATTCGTAAGCTTGAACATACTGATAATACGGCGAGTGCTATAGAAACAGTTAAGAAATTCTTGTTCCAGCTGCTCCCAACTGTCAATCGTACCAGGCTCAAGGTCGTAATACCAGTCGAAAGCATTGCCTTTGAGCTTTCGAACAAACTGCTTGACGATAAGATCACCATCAGCTCCAGCATTGTTGCATGTTTCCACAAAGTGAGCAATGTGCTGCTTTGGATTGCCTTTGCCCTTGAATTGTTGAAACTTCGGTGGTTGATAACCAACAGGCACCCTCAGAAGGTTGATCCTTCGAGTATAAGGCTTAGCATAAGTAAAAGAAGATTTTGGCGCCTCGTCATACTTTTGCTTGATAGTGCCTAGAATGAAATCCTTCAGCTAGTCTATAGGAATTGAACCATCACCAGAACGCAAAAATTCTATTGGTACTTCTTTCCATTTTTTTGAAGACCCAACTTGACTTGAATCCCCCATAGTTTCTATTTTGTTCTTAAGGGAGGCAATTTCAGAGTCGCATTCTTCTACGGTTTTTGACAATCCTTCAACTACTTTGGCCAAGGATGCAACTTGCTCTTCTAGACTGACTGCATTTATCGTCATAAACATCCATGATTGAAGAACTGACAGGCTTGGTGAAGGCATTAGGATTTGACCGAGGTGTGCTTCGAGAAGAGGCGTAATCAAAACTGCTTGAATAACCTTCTTACGGGTTCTTCTGAATTTCTGAAGCAAACTCATGAAGCATGGGGGGATAAACAAAGGGATTCTCAATGGTGGTTGCCATGTCTTTCATTGCCTCCATGGTAGAGCCACCTTCCTTCCCTTTTCGTGAGCTTGTGAAGGTTGGCAATGCTTTCGATAGATCAGCACCAACGACGGAGTTTGGTTTAGGCAGAAGCAAGGCTTGTGCTGATGCTTGAGCTGTAGCCTTTGACTTGCTTCGAGTTATTGGACCACCACTTCTAGCATGAAGCGTGCAACCTTAGCTTGAAGAGCCTTTGAATTATTGTTCTTAGGAGCCTTTGAAGCCTTTGAACTGTTCTTCTTAGCGCCATTGAGAGTTTGCTTGATTTGTTGAAGAGAAGATATGAAAAGCAGAGATTGTCTCATCGGGCGTGCCAAAATCTATTGAACACAAATTTCGAGTCTACAAAAAAGACGAGAAAAATGCCGAACAAGAGTCAATTTTATTGATTGAGAAAATTAGGGTTTACAATCTCTGATGTATTTCCTAATCAAAGAAAATAAAGTCTTCTGATTCTTCTCTTCGGATGTTGAAATGAGGGCTTAATGCTTGATCCCAAATCGAACGGTGGAATCTTCTCCAAGATTTGTGAAGAAGATGATGACTTGGGTTGAATGTTCTTCTCATCGTCTTCTTCGAGGCTTTGAGGCTTCGATTCGAAGAACCTTCTTGTTGGATGCACACTTGAAGAATTCTGAAGGACTTGAGGGCTTTGATCTTCAGAGCTCTAGAGCTTGTATGCTTGAATGTGCAGATGGAAAAATATGAGAAGGAGCACCTTTATTTATAGAGATGTAAGATGGAGAGTCATGACCAACTCTACCTCCTTCATAGTTATCTTTGTAATTATTTCCTTATTTAATTGAGGTTGGTGGTAGCGCGGAGTGGCGCCTCTGGAAACTGGATGTCCTGAAGAAAATTGGGATTTTTGTGTGGAAATGTTTAATTTCATGAGATTTTGCATACGAGAGGAGCATTGCATGGGAGGAAGGTGGTAGAGGATCCGGTTGCCCAGTTTGTGGGGGCGAAGTGGAAACGACTACGCATTTATTTTGGGGTTGCCCACGTGCCTAGTGGGTGGGTGGGTTCGTCTGGGATACTTAAAATCTCAGCACACGGTTTCCAATAAATTTTCTATTGAATATTTCCATTTAATTTAAAATTTTCAGGCTTGGATTCTTGCATATTATTTTCTCCCTTGGTTGTCTTTGAAAACCGTTGGATCGATTTTTGCAGAGAAGATCATACACCCCATGCTCATTTATTACCTCTTCTGCCTAGCCTTCAATACCCTCCGATTTCCCATTTACTTCTCTGAAAAAACCTTCAAGGCATTATCCTTGGTTTTCATTCTTGGTGGATTATACATAGCATTCTTCTCTACATAGCAAAATACGCGTACTTCTTCCAATACGGAAAACAAACACTCTCAAAAATAATATATACACTTTTGCTTCTTTTCTCTTAATTTTCACACTTTTTTTTTTCCACGCTTTGAAGCTATACTCTTTGAGCATATGGGCAATCATGGGTTCGTGAGTAGGTTTTAGCTGTACACAAAACTTCTCGAAGGATCGTTGAATCTTGGGATTAGAGCGTCATTCAACCCAGTGTAAAAGGGGGCATATCTTATCTTAGGAGGGTAGCACCATACGTGCCATGATCCATAGGCTTTTCTAATCCCTAATTTTTCTGATAAAGAATTCTATCTTTGTTGCTATTATTAGTGTTTTGCTACAAGTTTACAATAATTCCTACTAGTCTGTTAAATATTAATCCAATATTTTCTCTATCTCTCTCACCCCTCATTACACTTTAAAACCTCCCTTAAACCCAAGCCAATAAGCCCAGATCTTGGGAGTGCTCAGTTTACTTCGTTTACTGACTTTTGGAAATGCGTTGAATCTACAGTGGCAGAATGCGACAAATAAGGAGTGGCTTTGCTTCGGTAGCTACCGTGACATTGTGGTATATTTGGAAATGCCGGAAATGGGTCAGTCATTGATCAAAGGATTCTCCGACCCGGGTTGGTTAACAGCCGAACAGTGGAATGCTTACGTGAGAATCGCGCTGCTAATGGATGTGATGTTGAGTCTATGGCGCAGAATGGTGGAGAACCTCTTGTTTTGTGGCGGCGACCATCGGAAGGGTCTCTTAAGATCAATGTTGATGGAGCTTGGAAGAAGGAAACGCTGAATGGGGCAGTCAAGAAGTTCAGGTACGTCGTTCTCAGTGATGTCAAAGTTTTGGGCAGGGCTTTTCGATTTTGCTTTTTCTCTTTTGCCCGTAGGACTGCCAATATGGTAGCTCACTCTTTAGCTGGAAATCCTGGGTTTAGTTGGAATAGGGTATGGTCTTTGGACTGAGTCCCCCGGTGTGGCTCCCTTATCTAGGGATGAGGTTCCCTCTTGATATATTGATTGACTGAAGTAATAATATCTGCTATCCTTTTGACAAAAAAAACAAATCCTCGGTGCAGACCGGAATTTTAACGAATATTTCCAACAATTGAGTTGAAGAAGCTGACTACTGTTTATCTACCAGTTGCGTGGTTTGGGAAAAAATAAAAAAAAAAGGAGTTTTTTTTTTTTTTTTAAATGGCAAAAATATTATTAAGGTAAACTCGACAAAATGGAGTTAGTCATTTTCCATCAAGTAATTTTGGGACTTAGATTTCAATTACAGGTGTACAAGGCTTTCGATGTTTGATCAGTTATCCCCATAAACTCCATAAAATATTACTCCACATTGTAGCTATTTGTGACGTGAGATTCATAGGTATATAGTGTTGGAAAAATGATTTTGATAAATCATTTTAATTGTGAATGAAATGTTTTGAAGAGTTGTGTCTGTTCAGAGACACCTGTTTGGATGAACAGTTGTGTCATTCCTTTCATGCCTGTTGGGAACGGTCACCAATATATATATATTCGCCTTCCAATAAGGGATCCCTTATTGAGTTAAGTTAAGGACCTCCCATTTTTTAATCGAATTTTGATGATCTAAACTGCTCAATGTAAACAGAACGTGATTTTAAAGGTCCCGCGAGAAACCAACCAAAAATATGACCGAAAAGGTCTTAATCCGAACAGTTTTTCATAAAAATGCATTTATAGCTTTTTTTTATAAAAAACTGCTCGGATCAAGTCCTTTCGGATCATTTTTTTTGCCGATTTTTAGCAAGTATCCTTTAAATCACGTTTTAAACACATTGAACAGTTCAGATCATCAAAATTTGATTGGAAACAATGTCAAACTTATGAGGTCCATAACAAGTTAAGGGATCCCTCAGTGGAAGCTCACTGTGTGTGTATACAACAGACCGAACCGATCAATTATTAAGAAAGAGGCTAAAAAACCGAGCATTCGGATTACGTATGTCTGAAATTTGGCCTCTCTCCAAAAGAATGGGAAATTCACAAAAGCCCTAATTTTTTTGGTAACCGGAAGGTGAGTTTTTCCGAGGCAATTGGTATGGCGAAGGAGGAAATCCAACGGACAATTTCTATACAAAGCAGCAAAGAAGAAGAAGAAACTATTGGTCGTTGGTGGTTGTTGCCAACCGTAGTTCGTTCGGTGGCTGTTACTGTTAAAGAGACGGCATTTTGGATGGTGCAATTCGTTGTTGACGATAGTGTTAGACTTTATCACACGTCGCTCAGCTAAGTCACTCAAGTTTAGCTAATACTCCTATATTTTCAAAGTTACTCTATTTATTGTCAAATGATTTTAGGTTGGAACCCTCCAATAAATCTAACCGAGAAAACTCCTTAGATGAAGATGATTTTGACAAAAATCAGTAAAGGACACTTTGGCTTTGTTCAGGGACTCGGACTCTCTGTCTGACTCCTCTACAATGCCATTTTGGGCATGAAAACGGCAGCATAGAAACTTTTATATATTTAAAATATGGTTAAAAAAATTAAGTGGTTCTAATTTTTAACCTGTTTTCTAATCAATTATTTTATCTTAAAGAGTCATAATTAATTTTTGATTTTAGAGCTCTCATGTGAGAGTCCTAAGAGAATCATAGGACCAAATGAAAAGCAGATACTTAATTATGAGAGACCTCTATGAAAAAAAATTATGAAAGCCCTAGAGACAAATATAAATTATGACTTTTTACTATAAAATGATTAGAAAAATAAAATTTTTGCATTAGTTCAAACGGATTGAAAGAAACACTACATATATTTAATGACAAGCGAAAATTACTTATAAATTAATGGAGGAAAGTAGTATTTGCAGCACTCTCTAGACCAATGCGAGTGTTGGAAAGACCCTGGAATGAATAATTATTTAGTCGTGTTCGTGGTACCCAAAACCTCTCTTAACGGCACATGTTTTCATATGCTTATTGGTAGACTCCACAAAAAATACTTAGCCGCAGACCAACCAACTGCAGGAAAGCATGTAAAGTTCAATTTGAATTGTTCATATTGACAATTAATGTTTCAGATCCATTGAATACTTTTACCGGTAAAAACATATCATTACCGATAGAAATATGAAAACAAATCCGGACCATTAAAAATATTGTTCTTGCCATCACTTGAACTACGTACACCTTTGCAGTCCAAACCTGAATTGCTTTTTGTTTTTTTAATCAGAACCTGAATTGCTGACGAGCCATTTCTATGAATAAGCTTAAATATGGTCCTCCCACGAGGGGTGTATCAACGAAAATTCGCTTATCTTTCCCCGATTTTCGCTCCGCCGTGCCCGAAAAGCTAATTGAAGCGTCCACTCTTTGGAGTAACTACACGACAATACTAATAACCTCCCATTCAAAATTCAGATGCTTTAAGCCATTCCAATTTTTTTTTTCTACAAAAAGACCATTCTTGGGTGTTTCTTAATTTGTTCAAAAAACCTTGGAAGACCATTCTTTGTGTTTGACTATTTTGTTGGAAACTTGAGTAGTTACTAGTATCTCTCCGGAATGGGGATGGTGCCAAGCATCTTCCTATAAAAGTGCATGTAGAGCAGTTGATCTGATCGTTTATCTTGACAATCGACGGCTCGATTCCTAACTGAGCAATGGATGGTTCAGACTTATATGTGTTCGGATTCGATCCAAGCCGTCCGTACCAAAATGATCGACCAGACCGACCGCTCTACACGGGAGTGCTCGGCAACATCCCCATTCCCTCTCTCACTTTCTCCTTTGACCTTTCCTTGTCCTCTCCTCTCATCTTCCAATTCGTAACCGGAAAACTCATTCAGTATCAATTTTAGCTCTGTTTTTTTTTACCATACACTTTTCCTAGATATTATTTTTTGTAGTGGTAGAAAAACTACAATCTAGTATTCATTTTCTACTATTTGTAAATAACTTGTTCTGCCATGAATAAGTTTCTCTCGATGATTTATATTTTATTTTATTTGTTTGTTAATTGTTTATAGCTTTGACATTTCTATTATATATTTGACTATAAACTTGAATACGTTTGGACTACCCAATTACTCATTCCATTCCAAAGCTTTAGTCCACTATGTACAATTTTCGAATCAAAAAGTAAATGTTCCTGCAATATTAGTTGTCGCGGAGTACCACCCTTCAATTTCTCTCTCCCCTTGAGCAAGCTTCTTCCTCCAATGTTGCTCCCTGTCTCGCCGGGTCTCAATTTCTGGTACTACCTCACGATCATCACCTCATTGTCATGGGTTTTCTCGTCTTTGGCCATGGATTTCATCAAGAAAACCACCCGCCCCATCTCCGTCTTCCTCATTTCGACGCTTGTTCTTTCATGGTTCACTAGCAACTTCGCGCTTTCCAAGTTGTATTTTTCGTTACAAAGAAATCCAGAAACCGATCGTATCTTCCACGGCTACGAAGGTGCCGGGAAAACCATCGGCTACGTTCCTCTGCTCTTCGGCAACGTCGGTCTCTACTACTTCTCCGAGAAATCCGTTGCTTGCATCCTCACTTTCCTCTTTCTCTCCTTTTACTGCCTCTGCTGCCTCCTCTGCATCCAACCCTATACGGATTTTGGCACCCTAGAGTTCCTCCTCAGTGCGACTCTGAATCAAACTCTGAATCTTTTTGGGCTCCGTTCATCATCCACATGGCTCGTTATAGTTGCGTGCATTGGCATAGCTGGGCTCCGGCACTGTCTAGAGCCGGTGCATCCCCCCGGAGAACAAACAAGCGATGAAGCTGATCAACTCGAATCAGGGCAGTTACTTCCCACGGCTTGTAAAGAAGAACCCCCGCCTCTCGGGGCACAGTTGGCCAACAAAGATCCCTCACAATTCGGTTGTATTCTCGAGCTAGCTCTAAGCGGATCGACGAATCCCCTTTTACAAGGAGATTTCATTGGCCGCCTGAAAATTCCGCCGAAGAAAGGTCCGGTCAAGAAGAAGCTGATCCCAGAATCATTTACAAGTAGGCTTGCTAGACTGAGAAGTACTAATTAACCTTTATTGAGTCTAGCCAAGAAATCAAATGGTTGTGGTCTTGGTTTCTTTTCTTTTGGGCTTTTTGTTCTACAGTTTTTTTTTTGCCACACGGTAGAATGTTAGTACGTTAGTTAGATTACTACAAAAGGGCCGACCAGTACTCCATCAGCTCGAACCCACAACCTCACCCTTGGGACTCAAACCCAAGGAGAAAGACCACTGAGCCGAAGCCCAAGGTCTTAGTTGATGTTGTTTCACTAGCTTCTCCGGTTGGGGGAGTGAGGATACGGAGCATTAGATTTTTGAAGTCTGATTGGATTTAATTTACAATTTGTTGGTGTGCACCATGGATGTACTTTACACAATTTGAGAATCACTTAAGCCTATGTGTTTCTTGCGTTCTTTGATTATTTTCTGGATTGTTTTTCGGTCTGTGTGTTTGATAATTTGGCCGATTTCCTAACAAATATTTATTCTATGCTTGCGGCCAGCTCAGCATCCGGCCCTACCTCGTGTTCACGCATCCGAGCTTGAGTGGTACTGTGACACCAGTTTAGCACGCTGTTTCAGGATTACACAAATTCTGATTATTCATATAGATTGTGATCAGTTCGAGTTTTTTCCAGCTAAATTGTTCAAAAAACTGATTATACACAAGTCCGATCATCCCATAGGTGAAGAAATGTGTAGAAGTACGAATAGGATGAGAGGGGGGTTGCAAATTGGGCTGTAAAAGAACCGAGTAATTCGCAAGTCCGGCTCAGCTCATTAACGCTTGGTTTGTACGTATAGTAAATGAGCCGAAAGCTCGATCCGACAAAAGCTGGACTTGTTAAGGGAGGTTCGGCTTGTTTAAAGAAATTCGTTTAGTAAATGACTAAGTTCGGCTCGTCAAGGCTCAAGCCGAGCTTGGCTCAAATTTTTAGCTCCTTTAGTAAACGAGCCGACCTCGAGCTCGACAAGCTTGGCTCGGCTCATTTGCAGCCTTAAAGTCCTGCAAACTATAGAGGTGAGCTTATATGTGACCGGCCTAGTGATTTTTCCTCATTTGGGTTTAACTTTCTACTTTTAGTTTTTCCTAAATTTCATTGGACTGGTTTCCGTACCATGCAGAGTACGTAAGCAGTTGAATGAAGTAGACCTGTTTTTACAATTAAGTTCATTATTTGTGGGTGAGACGAACTTGCCATGAAGCAGCAATGTTTTAGCTCTATGGTCATGGGTGCCGGCCGGCCCAACTTGTGCTCACCCCACAAATCTCCTCTCCGGCCGGTTCGGTTAAATGTGGGTCATCCACACCGAAACTAGAAAATTCACAAGAAATTTATTTCTTTGAGTTTGACCTCAAGAATCGAGCCCTAGTAAATCGTACGGGGAGCAAACCCAGCATGACGGAAATCAATATTAAGGCTGATTTATTCATATCTCTGTTTCTCACAAAAATGTGCAAAACCGAATTGGCTTGGATTGCGGGCGTGTCTGGACAGGATTGTTGTCCGAGTTGTTTTAAGGCCTTCGTGCCTCAAAATCTGACTCCTTTCGAGTGATTGTGCTTGGCCCAAAGGGTAAGGCCTCTTGATGGTTCATTGGTTGCCTTTGCGGGATAAGGATTTAGTATTTCCTAACCGTGTAAAAAATGGAAAGAAAAGTAGAACAAGGCCTAAAACAGAATTAAAAGGACTTTATTAACGGTTTAACAAAGTCTGGTTACAAGAAATAAAATCTAGGCTTGGCTAGACTGAATGGGAAAGTAGCAATAATTGAAAGATAAATTGGATAAGCTGTGGGCTTGATGGTCGTGGACCGAAAGATAGAAGATAATTGAAAAATAAATTTCCATAAGCCGTGGGCTTGATGGTCGGGGACCTTGGCCAAGGCCTTCAATTCAAGTATTTGTAAGCAATGTTTCCAGGCCTTGAGCTGCTTCCACAGGCCTTCATGCATGGCTGCCAAGTGTCCTCTTGGTAAAGACTTAGGCTTGAGCTGCTTCTACTTCCTTCAATGATGCCACCTGTCCAAGCCTTGCTCCTCGCTCCAAGAAATCAGCTGAGGCCTAAAAGGCCTGCACAAACTCTCATTTCCTACATAGAAACTTGTAAAAGGGCAAAAGCAATTTTGGCTGTGCAGAATCACGAAGGCCTTTGGAGTTGCTTGTAAGCTGATTGAATGCCTGGATAAAAGATCTTGGGCCCACCAAGGTTAAAGGCAAAAATTTTACCAGGCCTTTCAACCATTTCATTGGCTCTTGAGCCCCTTTTGAAGGCCCACTGGCTATTTTAGGTATTTCCATATATATGCATATATATACATATACATTTATATATAGAATAAAGAGATTTCGTGGGACTTGTGCCCTACCACTTGCTTTCTTTAATCTTTCATACAGCAGGCCTGATTGAGCTGCTTGTGGGCTGTTGGAGAGAAACTTCTAGGCCTTTGAGCTGCTTGGGAAGGCCTAAGCTGCTTGTGAGCTGTTTGGGATGTCTCCATACATGGCTGCCATGTGTCCCAAGCCTTGCTTTATGCTGAAGGATAGTAGAGACTCAAGCCTTGAGCTGCTTGCAAGCACCTTACCTAGACTTGCTAAGCAAGAACATTCTAGGCCTTTGAGCTGCTTGTGAGCAGCTTGTCCAAACCTACCCAGCAAGAACATTCTAGGCCTTTGAGTTGCTTGTGAGCAGCTTAAGGCCTTTTCCTGCCAATTAAAGGCCATATGTGACATTTTTAAGGAAGTAGACTCATCTATCAATTGGGCCTGAATTTGAGGTGAATGACAGGCCTCCGTTCATTGTAAGCCTTGTAAGCCTAGACTTGGATAGGAAACCCAGGCTTTAACTGATTTGGATCTACTAGAAGGCCTTATCACTTTTAAAAACTGGACTAGGCCTGGGCAAAAATGCTCAGGCCTAGTGGGTCGACTCAAGACCTTGGCCAGTCCTGGGCTTGAATTTGTGATAACAAAATTTTAGGCATTAATTTGGTCTAGGCCTTTGCAAACTCAACTCAATCAGTGGCGTTCAAATTGGCCTGATTTCATGGATGACCAATCATGAGGCTTTTCAAGGCCTGAGACCATCATTCAAGGCCATCTTCTAACCAACAAATTTGATTTTTTGAATTTTGGACAAAAATGGGTGTAAACACTGCCCTCCCCCCCCGTCTTGGTTCTTTACTTTTAAGATCAAGGCGTGTATAAAAAGTAAAACCAATTTTGGCATCCAAACAGGCCTTGATTTCTATTTTAGCATGTCTTCTTTTGTTTGGTTTGCCTATGGACTTAGTTGGCATTAGGCATTTTCCATGCTTCACTTAGGCCTTTGACAATAGTCGCTAAATTTAGACATTGGAATAAGTCTGTCAACCATCTTTTTGGTTGGACAGTCCTTTCAAAGGCCTTTCTTAAAGATAAAGTCCTTAACATGCATCCTCTAGAGCTGTTTAGAGTGATTGGATGATGCTCATGCCTATACCAGAGTTGAATCTCAAGGCTCATAAGTATCGCCCCTTATTAGGCCTATTTACACCAACAGAGGCTATGTTCGAGCCTAAAAATATGTTTGGAAGGCCTGAACTCCCACTTAGAGTGCCCATAATAAAGATTCAGGCCTACTTAATGAGCTCAAAGGGCCTTCATCTCTGTGCAAAAGGCCTTCATACACCAATACGAGGCCTCTTTTCAATCCCGGTTGCAAAGAAGCTCCAAACCTATGAAAGGTTTGACAACAAGGCTTGGAAATACGTTAAAAGGCCTAAAAAGGTGGCTCAGGCCTAAAGAAAGAGCTCGAAAGGCCTTTGTATATGGACATAAGGCCTGGTTTCCAGGTCTGAACCATGAAAGGCTTGAACAAAAGTCCTAGACATATGTCAGAAGGCCAGACCTTTTGCTTGTAGTGCTCCTAAAAATTGATTCACGCCTAGTCAAAAAGCTTATAGGGCTTTTACACCTATATGAGGCCCGCTTCCAGGCCTGGTTGCAGAGAAACTACAAACCCATGAAAGTCCTAGCAAAAAGGTCTTAAAGTATGTTGAAAGGCTAGAATAGGTGGTTCAGGCCTAGAGAGAGAGAGTTGACAGGGCCTCCTTGCTGGCAAAAAGGCCTGTTTACACTAGTAGAGGCATGTGCTCAGACCTAAACCAAAAAGAGGCCTGGCAATAACTAAAATATATTGGAAGGTCTGAACCAAGAAAAGACCTGCTCAATGAAATAAAAAGGCTTCCACCTATGCAGAAAAGGCGTGGTAGAATTTTAATATGGCCTACTTAATGATTGGTAGGCCTTGGCCGAACAATTTAGAGATCTTCGTTCGGCCTTCGATGACTTTTCTCCACTTAGCCCTTCCCACAACCACGATGTTTTTGATAACACTCGTTTTTTATGTGCTCCACAAATCCAATGTGGGCGCGATTCCACAGCTTTAAGGCCTATAGTTGGCCTATGCTTGAAATGCCTTTTGGCAGGTCGGACAATGCCAAAAAGTCCTTCGTTAATAGGGGGAGGAGGGGGATCTCCAATCACAAATGAATCATGATCAAGCCCTAGAGTGTCATCGTTTTCCTCCTCGTCATGTCGTTCCTCCTCTTCTAGAACAGTTGCAACATGTAATTCAGACCTACCTATAGGGCTAATGGCAAGCTTGGATCGTTCTAGGCCTACATCAATAATCTCTTCATTGCCCAAGACTGAATCTGGATGTGGTAGCCCTTCAGAGACTTGAGAAAGCTTCTGAGAGGAGAGAATAGGTTGATCTTGCCTCATGATTGGACTTTCCATGTTTTGGCTTGTCTCCGATTTGAGATCTCATTCCCCTTGCACCAAAACAGGCCCATCTTTTTGCTCCTCCAGGCCTAGAAATAGCTTTCCAACTAGATGTTTGTGGAAAACTCCTGAATGTTGGCTATTACACTCTGCCCTGAGAATATTGTTGTGATCATCTTGATGTTTATCCAGACCTTGTCGTTGTTTGGGAATCCTCAAAGGCTTGAACTGAGAATTTTGCCCTCCGAGTCCAATTCCTTGGCCTCCTTGCCCCCCGAGTGCTGGGCTTTCAGAAGCTAAGGCTTGAGAGAAGCCTAGAGGCCTTGTGTGCTGGCTAGAGGCTTGTTTAGACACATTCAAACCTGAAGTCGAGCCTAAAGTGTCCAACCGTGATACCGGTGTTGGAGTAGGAGTTGACAACTTATCCTTGAGTTTAGCCATTACTTTATCAACGGCCTTGTCGAAAGTTGTTAATGGCCTGATTGCAATTGATAGTGGCCTTGTTGCAGTTGATTGTGGCCTTGTTGCAGTTGATTAGACATTCCTCAATCTTAAGCAAAGATGCATCCAAGGGATGAGAAAACTCCTATGAGAATTCTTCGTTGGATGCAACGGTACAGGTCTGAATGCTTATGTTTTCTTCAACTTGGCCTCCAAAGTTCTGAGTATGAGGATCACCAAAGCCACCATTATGGAATTCAGGCTGTTCGGGCAGGCCTGATTGCATGATACTTGAATAGCCAAGTGACTTAGCATTAAGAAGATAGGCTACCTCATTGCGTAGTTGGCTTTCCTCATCTTCAAGTCTACCAACTTCGTCTTCAAGCCTTCTAATTGTATCGTTGTAGAAGTGTTGTGTGTCGAGAAACCAACCATCTGTAGGATTAAGTTGATACTTTTCTCTGTCGAGACGGTTGATTTCGTCTTCAATCTCGTCGACCTTATCATAGCGTCAACTAATTTCTTTTTCACAATGCCGAATCTCAACATCCAATTTAACGTATTGAATCGGCGTGATCATACCCCTTGAAATGATTAGGGACCCACCGGGTGTGCCAAAATGTTTCTCACAAAAATGTGCAAAACTGAATTGGCTTGGATTGCGGGCGTGCCAAGACAGGATTGCTGTCCGAGTTGTTTTAAGGCCTTCGTGCCTCAAAATCTGACTCCTTTCGAGTGATTGTGCTTGGCCCAAAGGGTAAGGCCTCGTGATGGTTCGTTGGTTGCCTTTGCAGGACATTGACTTAGTATTTCCTAACTGTGTGAAAAATGAAAAGAAAAGTAGAACAAGGCCTAAAACAGAATTGAAAGGACTTTCTTAACGGTTTAACAAAGTCTAGTTACAAGAAAATGAAATAAAATATAGGCTTGGCTAGACTGAACGGGAAAGTAACGATTGAAAGATAAATTGGATAAGCCGTGGCCTTGATGGTCGTGGACCGAAAGATAGAAGATAATTGAAAAATAAATTTGCATAAGCCGTGGGCTTGATGGTCGGGGACCTTGGCCAAGGCCTTCAATTTTGGTATTTATAAGCAATGCTTCCAGGCCTTGAGCTGCTTCCACAGGCCTTCATGAATGGCTGCCATCAATATTGTTTAGTTTTCTTCGACCTCTCTTCCTTTCATGTTATTTGAAGTTTTGTTTAATTATTCGCACTCTAGTAACTCATTCTAATTTATGTTCTTAATAAAAGTTATTCGCTGGTATTTGATTAGTTTATATTTCTTGTTTGTTTTTCATCTCGCGCAATAGAAGCATGTTTCAATCTAGGGTTTCTTTTGTTTATTGCTTAATGATGAGTGAGTAGTCGTAGGGGTAGGGTCGCAAGGTAATTAGCACACCGTGATTGGATTGGATGTATTCTGCTCCTATTTTGAAATAAAGAATGTTTAAAAAATAATTTTAGATTGGTAAAATACTTCTCGTAGACGAACCTGAGCATTGTCGGAGCCCATGTGAACGAGGGAATGAGGGTCCAAAACTCATTCTCCGCTGCGCATGGGTAAACGGCGACCATAAGGGTTCACATCTTGCGGGGTATCTTTTCCAGTCTAAAATCAAACGTTTTAAAGAACACTGATTGGAGCAGATGAATCCGAACCGGTTACGAGTGTTATGAACCCTATGACCGTACCTTTCTCTTTATTATTTGAAAAATACCAATCAATTTCTAGGTTTTAGTTAATCTCAAACAACCGACAAGGGGTGGCTACCTAAGAGCCTGCTTTTATTAGTAACAACCTGAGTTTTTTGTCAGCACACATCACTGTCCCTGTGGATTCGACTCCGGTCTTACCGGATATTGTGCTACGTTAGTCTCCGTCCTACGCTTGGGGCAACCCATTAATTTATGTCTAGGAAATCGTCAAGCAATACCATTACACCCCGATATACCATTAGGAAGGAAAATAGCATATGCTGGCCGGTTCCCGTTATGCATTGGTCCGTTTTTGATTCACAAACTAATTCATGGCCGTTTCGGCTCAGCTCACCATGTTACAGCCCATCTCATCAGCCCCGTGGATTGATCATTCTGGGTTTAGTCCCAAACCGAATCGGGTCGGCTTGGCCTAGCCAGCTTGTCTCAACCCGTTTGCGTAGCCTACTGGATCCATTGTGCCCAGTCAGACCCAGCCCAAGTGGGTGGTCAGGTTCGGCCCACCACACATACAATCCGGCATCCAAACTCGAACTGCGCTGACAAAAGTGTTTGATACATAATAAATCTCAATGAAGAGGCCAAGAGCCCTTCCGCTCAACAGCATCAGAAGGTGCACTATGGTGCTAGGAGTAAGAAGGTTGGCATACTTCAAGTCTTGTAAGGTGCTTATCTAACTACTCTAATCATACTAACATTCGTCAAAAAAAAAAATTCAATGTAGCTTAGATCGAAGACACAGGGGCAACCCACCCAAGAATCTGACAGCTTAATAAAAGATAAGATAGACCTCCAAGATCATATGATGCCATGGCCTCTAAAATAAACGTTGGTTCATGAATATGACCAGAATACATCCCGCAACTGGCAATTCTTCCATTTGCAATGAATATAATTAAGGCTCCGTTTGGTTGAGTGTAAAATATTTTATTGCTAAAAATAATTTTTATGTAAAACATTTTACCGAAAAATACAAATTTTATAATTGTTTTTCGGTGTTTGGTAGAATGTGTAATTTTATTATTACACAAACTAATAACTCATCTAATTTGCATGGAGTAGTATTAATTTGAAGGTACATGTTTGGAGGATGATTTAGGTCAGAACCCGCCAAAAAATCAAACAGATAGAACTCTTAGATCGATGAAGATGATTTTGATTTTTGAGCACCGATAGAAGAACGAAATGTGGGGGTGGGGAGTTTGTGCTACTTGGGGACTGAAAGTGAGAGGGGTAATAGGACAAAAATCAGTAAAGGACGCTTCGGCTCTGTTCAGTTGGTAACTAAAAACGGAGTCAAAACAGTGTTTAATTAATGCAAGCGTTGGCCTAGTGATTAAGACTTACGATTTAAACATTTGCTTCCTCCTAAAGCACTCAGGTTTGAGGTACTATCAACTCTTTTGGGACTCCAGTAAATGGGCAGTAGGATTGGTTTCAAGATTAGATGAAGTGCGAGAAAGTTAGCTGGATACCTGGTTATAAAAAAAACACTATTACATAACAAGGGAGAACGGTTTTTGAATCTTATCTCTCTATAAATTTTAATCATTGATTTGCTTCATAAATCCTATGGCTCTCCCTCTCTCTCTCAAACAATGTTAATTACACAATCGCCACTAATTAGATCTCACGTGGCGCCGTTCCTTCAGACACGAGCAAATCCTAGTTTAATTAAGAGCAAAAATTACTTATAAATTAATGAATAATTAGTCATCTTTGTGGTACCCAACACCTCTCTCTAACGCCACATGTTCTCATATGCTTATTTAGTAGACTCCACAACAAAATACTTAGCGGTAGACCACCCAATAACTTTCCCCTGGAGCACGTCCTTATGAATAAGGGCCCGACTTCTCTGTAGTCAATTGCAGAGAAGCATGTGCAATTCAATTTGAACCGTTCATATTGACAATTAATGGTTCAGATCTGTTAAATATTTTTACCGATAAAAGTATATTCATATTCTTACCTTACAGGTAATAATGTGAAAATAAATCCGGACCATTAAAAACGCTATCTTTGCTATCACTTGGACTATACCTTTGCAGCGCGGCAGTCCAAACCTGGACCGCAGACAAGCCATTTCCATGAATAATCGCTCAAATATGGTCCTTCCAAGAGGGGTGTATCAACAAAAAATAAAATAAAATACGCCTACAATCTCACTCGTCTTTTGCCTAGTGTCAAATACATCCCAGGATATTCTAATCACTTGTGGTCTGTCCTTGGAATATATAATTGTTGTACTTTATGGACTAGCTGTTTGTGAAATCCCAAAACATTGCTTGGTCAAACAAATACAAAAGGCAAAAATACCGGACTTCGATTTACAAATTTCTTCCATGAGTTTGCTTGTCATCTTAAGGCCTGTTCTGGTTTGGCTTAATAAGTCACTTGACTTATTTTGTTTTTCTTATTTTTTGCTTTTATTTTTATTTTTTTTGAGTTTTGATAATATATATTTTTATTTCTCTTGTCGAGACGAATCAATAATCTACAAAAGCAAAACAAATTGAATAAACACAGAAAATAGTAATTCCAAACCAATTCAGTCAACGAGAATATTCAACACACAACAGCAAAACGACATGGGGATGCATGTTAAAATTTTCTGGCATGATATTTCACAAATTTTTCTCTCTATACAGTCAAATACAAATTAGTGAATTACTCATGTTTTTGTCTCTCCCATCAAGATTATTGGCAAAACTCAAATGGTTACTACTTAATAGAAGATCGAACATGGCCATAGAATAGTACTAGTTTTTTAACAGTAGAAGGCAACTAGTTTTGCCTTCTTTAATTTCACCTGTTTTCTGATTTTCTTTTTGGTGTGGTTGAGTGATTTTTGCCTTCCCCTAGGCTATTGGTGCTTTAAATTGAGCATCCCCTCGACGTACCCTTGTCAATTTTCGTTAGTAATACTTATTTTTCCTATAAAAACAATTTATGTTAAGATCTGGAACAAATGGAGATTCTTCTTGACTTTAACACATTTTTATTTTACAATAATAATTAATAAGACTAAATTCATGCATTCTTTTTTTTTGCCTCTCTCAGTGGATCCGATGGTTTTGTTTAACAAGTCTTTTGATCTACTTATGTGATGCTTTTAGTATGTGTTCTGTTTCCTTCTTTTTGATTTAATGGTTTTTTGGGCTTTTAGTTTTTGGGTTATTATTCTGGCGTTCTAATCTTTAATTTAGATGTGAAAAAAAAAAGGAGAGAGGAGCCATCTTTCGCTATCGGCCACAATCCTTCATCAATATTAAAGAAAAAAAATACGATTTCCTTTTAAACCGTCATTTTTATTTTTATATTTTTATCGCAACCAGTAGAAGAATAATATCTGATTTACATCGACGCAACATAAGCCCATAATCACGCAAAACCCAACTCATGGCTCAATAGAAGGACAAATAATTGAACAAATAAAGGGAAAATGACGGCTCAAGACGTGCTTTGATAATTAATACCTGCCAAGGACATATTGAGAACATTTGTTAATGCTGAAAATGTCCTTGGTTGGTATTAATAAAGGAGCAGAACTCACGAGAGACTAGTTAGCATACTAGTCCAAACGAGATAAACAAATTATCGCAACGAGCAAATCTTGCGCACAAGAAAGAAAGAGAGAATCTCTGAATATTATTGATAAAAAACTTTAAAAGTTTTATAATTGAATAGGTTACAGCCCTTTTTATAAGACCCTAACCCTAGAAATCCTACTATAAAAAGAAATCTTAAATCATGTCAAAACAACCGGCATTAAAGAAAAGATATTTCCTAATTAATCAAAATAAAATCCTAATTCTTGTAGACCAAAAATCCAAATAAAGGTAGAAATCAAAATCAAACTGAATTCAGAAAGTTAATAATTCAAATATAAACAAAATATTCTTGGTAAAAGTCTTATTCTAACACAATAGAAATCCTTCAATCTTGTCCTACATCAGTCTCATTTTCTTCAAAAGAACTCACCCTCGAGTTCTCATTAGAAATTTGCCATCTGCCATTCGAAAGAAATAAATATTTGGAATACTTCAACCTCTCGCTTGTCTTCCAAAAATCATTCAAAGAAAAGTGTTTATGCAATGATTTTTCTCTTCATGCTTCAACTTGTTCATAGTAGCCACTAGATGGGAATTGAAAATCAAGTCAAACTTTTCAACACCAAGAAAATCAACAACGTAAATTTTATGCTGACTCTGTGGATTCCCTCGATGTTGTCCCATCTTAAAATTTGTTGGCACTCCTTTGTTAGAAAATCGATTTCCCACAACAAATATATTTTCTTCTAGTGTTGCAGCAACTCTGTTGTGGGTGGTTTGTCAAGCACAAATATACAAACCACCGGTACCGATGCAATATTCTTTCATTCTTCCGCAACCGCATCCGAAACAATTTCAGTATCCTCTTGCACACAAGCATCGATGTCAATTTCGTCTTGATCTTTAACTTCAATTTTGACCTCTATCACGGTTTCTATAATAATTTGTTCTGCAAGATACTGTTTTGGCCTATATTTTTCCTCTAACAATTGCTCATAATTCCATGGTAAAAATCTCTCCATCATACGTTTTTTAGTTCTGTACTATGCATAAATTCGCCGCTTACCCAATCGATCTCTTAGAAATTGCATATCTAGCCACCATCGTAGTGCTGGACCCGTAAGCTTCACTAACAAATACCTCCACATTTGTTCTGTTGAAATTTTCGCATACTCGAAGGAATCTTCGATGTCTAGAATCCAATCCAAACGATCTTCAAAAAATTTGAGACCACAAAATTTTGGCAAATTATCGTAATTCCTGAAATTTTGGTTGTTGCTTTATCGACTGATAACCATCATGGTTTTTGAATAGCTCGCCTTCAAATTATTCCTACTATCGTATTGATAATAAGAATATTATCTGGAGACATTTTGGTTAATAAGTTGGTTGTGGGCAAATCCCTCAACGCGGTTCCTATCAACTTTGCGTTTAACAGGTTGACCATGGGCAAATCCCTTGGTGTGAGTCCTGTTAAATTCTTTCCCACGACTAACGTCAATGGGCGTGTCTTCAACCGTGTTTAGTGTCATTGAACCAGGAAAAGCATGGCTCTGATATCACTTGACGCAACGAAATTCACGAGAGACTAGTTAGCGTACGAGTCTAAACGAGATATTTAACTCGTCGCAATGAGCAAATCTTGCGTATAAGAAAGAAAGAGAGAATCGCTGAATATTAATTATTGATAAAAAAACTTTAAAAGATTTATAATTAAATAGGTTACAGCCCTTTTTATAAGACCCTAACCCCAGAAATCCTACTGTAAAAGAAATCTTAAATCATGCCAAAACAAGTGGCATTAAAGGAAAGATATTTCCTAATTAATTAAAATTCTTGTAGACCAAAAATCCTAATAAAGATAGAAATCAAAATCAAACTGGATACAGAAAGTTAATAATTCAAACATAAACAAAATATTCTTGGTAAAAGTCTTATTCTAACGCAATAAAAATCCTTCAATCTTGTCCTACATCGGTCTCCTTTTCTTCAAAAGAACTCACCCTTGAGTTCTCATTAGAAATTTGCCATCTGCCATTCGAAAGAAATAAATATTTGGAATACTTCAACCTCTCGCTTGTCTTCCAAAAATCATTCAAAGAAAAGTGTTTATGCAATAATTTTTCTCTTCATGCTTCAACTTGTTGATATTAGCCACTAGATGGAAATTGAAAATCAAGTCAAACTTTTCAACACCAAGAAAATCAACAACGTAAATTTTATGCTGACTCTGTGGATTCCCTCGATGTTGTCCCATCTTAAAATTGGTTGGCACTCTTTTGTTAGAAAATCGATTTCCCACAACAAATATATTTTCTTGTAGTGTTGCAGCAACTCCGTTGTGGGTGATTCGTCAAGCCCAAATACACAAATCTCCTATGCAATATTCTTTTGTTCTACTGCATCCGCATCCAAAACAATTTAAGTATCCTCTTGCACACAAGCATTGATGTCAATTTCGTCTTGATCTTTAACTTCAATTTTGACCTCTCCCACGGTTTCTACAATAATTTGTTCTGCATGATACTATTTTGGCCTATATTTTTCCTCTAACAATTGCTCATAATTCCATGGTTAAAATTTCTCCATCATATGTTTTTTAATTCTGTACCATGCATAAATTCGACGCTTACCCAATCGATCACTTAGAAATTGCATATCTAGCTACCATTGTAGCATTGGACCCGTAAGCTTCATTAACAAATATCTCCACATTTTGTTCTATCAGAATTTTGCATACTCGAAGGAATCTTCGATGTCTAGAATCCAATCCAAACGATCTTCAAAAAATTCAAGACCACTAAATTTCGGCAAATTATCGTAATACCTAAAATTTGGTTGTTGCTTTATCGACTGATAACCATCATGGTTTTTGAATAGCTCGCCTTCAAATTTATTCCTACTATCGTATTGATAATAAGAGTATCGTCTGGAGACATTTTGGTTAATAGGTTGGTTGTGGGCTAATCCCTCAACGCGGTTCTTATCAACTTTGCGTTTAACAGGTTGACCATGGGCAAATCCCTTGGTGTGAGCAATGGTGGGACGAGCGGGGGCACACGCCCCCACTTAATTTATTTTTTTTTTTGTAGAAAATTTAAGATTTTAAAATGTATATTTTGTATTTTGTCTAGTTAATTGTGTTTCATAAATCTACTTTTAATCTTTCTATGACATGAGATGTCTAATGTGAAAAATAGCAGTCACTTACTAATTAGAACTCTTTAATGCATAATGTCCAAAATTAAAAATTGCCTAAACCATGGGCTATATGTTTTATACTTTAGCAGTTATTAACAATTATTAACAATGGGAGCAATATTGCTAAATATTGTATAGTGAATTCTTAGACTTGATACGCTTAGACAATTCAAGCAATTCGATTGTTTTTATATTCTATATAGTTACTATATTAATAAATATATTAGGTTTTTTAATTCTTAGCACAAACGTTTTAACGTTGCTTAGTAAGCAATTTTTTGGTTGAAATGTGCTTAAAAAATGCCCCCACTTACATAGATTTCTGGCTACGCCACTGGGTGTGAGTCCTATTAAATTCTTTCCCGCGACCAACGTCAATGGGTGTGTCTTCAACCGTGTTTAGTGCCATCGAACCAGGAAAAGAGTGGCTCTGATATCACTTGACGCAGCGGAATTCACGAGAGACTAGTTAATGTACGAGTCCAAATGAGATAAATAACTTGTCACAATAAGCAAATCTTGCGCACAAGAAAGAAAGAGAGAATCTCTGAATATTATTGATAAAAAGCTTTAAAAGTTTTATAATTGAATAGGTTATAACTCTTTTTATAAGATCCTAACCCTAGAAATCCTACTGTAAAAGAAATCTTAAATCATACCAAAACAAGAGGCATTAAAGAAAAGATATTTCCTAATTAATTAAAATAAAATCCTAATTCTTGTAGACCAAAAATCCTAATAAAGGTAGAAATTAATCAAAATCAAACTGGATACGGAAAGTTAATAATTCTAACCTAAACAAAAATATTCCTTGTAAAAATCTTATTCTAACACAATAGAAATCCTCTAATCTTGTCCTACATCCTACATCAGGTGTGTGAATGTACCTTTCTAGGGTTCATCCTCTCTTATTTATAAGCAAACGTACTTGCCTTCTGATATTCCGCTTGACCTAAAATAAAAAAAAACGTACTTGCCTTCCAAGCTAGCTAGGTGTGCATGACACATGCCGATGACAATACGTGTAACCGCCCTAGCTCGGCGACGTTCAGCCCATGCTAGCCCTAGCTCCAAGAACGTTGGAGAAACTCCTAGAACCAACTAGAAGGATCTTGACATAGACGCTTGTAGGGTTGACCGACCCACCACGTGATGGGTCTCGGGTTTTAACCTGGGTTGATTGATAGGTGGGCCTTTCGGCTTGGCCCACCACATTTCGACCCCTCTCAGTAGCCCCGTGGATTCATTCCGGGGTCAGGCCTAGACCAAATTAGGTCGGCTCGGCCTACCCCGCTCGTCTTAACCCGTTTGCTTGGCCTACTTGATCTGCTATGCTCATTCAGACCCAGCCCAAGTGGGTGGTCAGGTTTGGCCCACCACACATACAATCCACCATCCAAACTCGAACTGCGCTGACAAAAGTGTTTGATATATAATAAATCTCAATGAAGAGGCCGAGAGCCCTTCCGCGCAACGGCATCAAGGATACACTATGGTGCTAGGAATAAGAAGGTCGGCGTACTTCAAATCTTGTAAAGTGCTAATTTAATTATTCTAACGATACTAACATGCATTGAGAAAAAAATTCAATGAATAGGTTTTATAGGTGATTTTTAGCTTATCTTCGAAGACAAGGGGCGACTCCCCCTCGAATCTGACGGCTTAGTATAAACAATTAGATAAGATAGAGCTCAAAGATCATATGATGTTGCCATGGCCTCTAAAATAAACGTTGGTTCATGAATATGACCCGAATGCAGACATTGCCCCGCAACCGGACAATTCTTCCATTTGCAATGAATATATAATTAAGTCTGCCGAACATATTCGGAAATTTATTTCTTTCGCTAGCAATTTATCAATGCCGATATTTAGCGACCTTGTCGCGCCCTTGATTTTAAACATAATTAATATTAACTTTTACTTAAATAAACTATCATCATCCTCATACACAAATACTCATAGATGATCATGACATGCCAAAATCATTCCATAAATCAGTGCCCTTGCAAATTGCAAAAACCAAGAGGTCATGACAACCCATAAGTACCAAAAATAGGAAAAAGAAAAGTGTTTTTACATTCATCTAGAGTCAAAAGATGTATAAATAAAGTCATATTTGAATGATAATCATAAAACAATATAATTGGGGTTATATTTTGATTTTGATATTTTTGGTACTATAATTCAAGGAAGCTAAAAAACAAAATGTAACATTGATATTGTTTTTGACTTGTATGTCTTTCGGGTTAAAGTAATCCAAACATCTGGGTCGGCCTTGATAAGGATCTGATTTCTCTGAACCGTTCATACTGGCAATCAAAGGTTCAGATATGTTTTGAATACTTTTTTTTTAATCGACGATATGTTAAATACTTTTACCTATAAAAGTATATTATTACCAGTAAGAATATAAAAACGAATCCGGACCATTAATTAAAAACCCTATTCTTGAGATCACCTGGACTGCACTTCTGCTGCAGTCCTCCAGCAGGTTTGGACTGCTGACGAGCCATTCCCATGAATAATCGCCCAAGTAGGGAGGGTCCTTCAACGAGGGGTGTATCAATCAAAATTCGCTCATCTTTCCTCGAATTTGGCCCCCGCCGTGCCCGAAAAGCTAAATTGAAGTGTCCGTTCTTTGGATTAATAACTACAGAACAATCAGTCAATCACTAATTAATTGGATCGGATCTCCCATTCAAAATTCAGGCGATTTAAGCCATTCCACTTTTCCTACAAAGACCATTCTTGGGTCTTTCTAAATTTGTTCAAAACACTTGAAGAAACAAATTCTAACACTCTCTCTCTTCTTTCTTTCTCCAAATCCGAGCAGTCCAAAACTGAAATGGACGGTCCGGATGCACCGAGCGGGCACCATGTGGTACCCGCCCGACACTGAAAATCTTCTCCTCTCCTCTCACCTTCCAATTCCTAACCGGAAAACTCATTCCATATCAATTTTAACTATTTTTTCCCCCCATATACTCCTACTTTTCTTAGGGTATTATTTTTCGTAGTTGTAGAAAAACTACAATCTAGTATACATATCCTTCGATTCGTACCAATTTTTTCCAAAAACTACACGTATCACATCCCGTATCATTTTTCTATCGGAATCCTACCATGCGATGACATATCCTATGATTACTTTTTGAACAAAAAAGTTATGCATGCCATAATTTAAGAAGCAAAAAGCTGCGAAACCCCAAATGCATTCTAAGTGATGTGATCTAATTATGGTGACATGCATTAAACTCAAATTCTATTTAAACGCGCTCTAAGGGGCTGTTCCGATTTTTAAAAAAAGTAAGTTTTTGAAAAAAAAGGCAATTTCAAACTCAAATATAACAAAAATGAAAAATAATTTTTCAATTTTTTTTGCACCGTTTAAAAGATCTCAATGAGATCTATCAAACAAGATCCATATTGGTAGGAAAATTAATTATGTAAATACATAATTTTTGAGCTTGAAATTGACTTCTTTTTCAAAAAGTTACTTTTTTGAAAAACTGGAACAGCCCCTAAATCCCTTTATGAACTAATTTTTTCTTTTTTTGTTATACGCCTAGATGATGATTGTGAAGCGGGAGTGCAAACGTTAGAAAAACCTTTTATTTTTCTTTTATGTGAATAGCCATGCTCTAAGTTTGAAAAAACAAATTGATGAAAAAATAAGGAACCATCATGGTTTATATTTTGTTTTTTTTGTTTGTTAATTGCTTCAGTGGTGCTACGCCCACCGCATGGTATTACGGCTCTCTCAATATCACCGTCCGTCTCGGCAATCAATGGTTCGGATTTTAAACAAACTTTTCCAGAGAATAGTTTCTTAGAAAAGTCTTTTAAAACCAGACCGTCCTTGGACAGTAAGAATGAGAGCGGTACGTGAGGGGAGTGGTGAAAGTGGGGCGGGGGTAGACTTTTCCTAATTGCTTATAGCTTTGTCATTTCTATTATGTATTTGACTATAAACTTGAATATGTTTGGATAGCTTATAGCTTTGTCATTTCTATTATTTATTTGACTCTAAACTTGAATATGTTTGGACTAACTTTGTCGCAATTACTCATTCCCTTCCAAAATTTTTTTTTGTCACATCAGCGAGAGTTTAGTGGGGGTGTTAGAAGTTAGTATTACCACAGGGGGTTGATTTTCTATCCATAGGAATCGAACCCATGATCTCCTACTGCCAAAGGGAGCTACACGACCAACTGGACTAAGCCCAAAGTTCCCTTCCAAAACTTTAGTCACTATAAAAAGGAAAACACTTCCGACACAGACTATTTCTACGCATACATTGCACAGATTTTTTGTGAGGCCCACTATGGGGTCCCACGCCGTTCATTAATCTTAAAATATTTTTTTAAGGAATCTCGTAAAAAATCAGCTCAATTGGATACATGTAAATGCTTGAACCAATCTTACAACTTTTCATTCAGAATTCCAGAGAATGAAAAGTTGTAAGATTGGTTCAAGCACTTACATGTATCCGATTGAGTTAATTTTTTACGAAGTTTCTTAAAAAAATATTTTAAAATTAATGAACGGCTCGGATCATTTTGTGGGACCCCATAAAAAATCTGTGCAATGTATGTGTAAAAGTAGTATGTGTGACTAGAACGGTTCCTATAAAAAGATGGATGCACTATTTTCAATTTATCTCCCCTTGAACAAGCTTCTTCCTCCAATGTTGCTCCCTGTCTTGCCAGGCCTCAAGTTCTGGTACTACCTCGCGATCATCTCCTCATTGTCATGGGTTTTCTCATCTTTGGCCATGAATTTCATCAAGAAAACCACCCGCCCCGTCTCCGTCTTCCTCATTTCGACGCTCGTTCTTTCATGGTTTACTAGCAACTTCATGCTTTCCAAGTTCTATCGCTCGTTGCAAAGAAATCCAGAAACCGATCGTTTCTTCCACGGCTACGAAGGTGCCGGGAAAACCATCGGCTACATCCTTCTGCTCTTCGGCAACGTCGGTCTCTACTACTTCTCCGAGAAATCCGTTGCTTGCATGCTCACTTTCCTCTTTCTCTCCTTTTACTGCCTCTGCTGCCTCCTCTGCATCCAACCCTACACGGATTTTGGCACCCTTGAGTTCCTCCTCAGTGCGACTCTGAATCAAACTCTGAATCGTTTCGGGCTCCGTTCATCGTCCACATGGCTCGTTATAGTTGCGTGCATTGGCATAGCCGGGCTTCGGCACTGTCTAGAGCCGGTGCATCCCCCAGGAGAAGCAACTAGCGATGAAGCTGATCAACTCGAATCGGGGGAGTTACTTCCCTGCACGGCTTGCAATTGTAAACAAGAACCCCCACCTCTCGGGGCACAGTTGGCCAATGAAGATCCTCTCACAATTCGGTTGTATTCTCGAGCTAGCTCTAAGCGGATCGACGAATCCCCTTTTAGAAGGAGATTTCATTGGCCGCCTGAAAATTCCGCCGAAGAGAGGTCCGGTCAAGAAGAAGCCGATCCCAGAATCATATACAAGTAGGCTTGCTAGACTGAGAAGTACTAATTAACCTTTATTGAGGCTCGCTAAGAAATCAAGAGTTTCTTTTTTTCTTTTTCTTTTTATATCCTAAACTATGCACATTTTCTCTATTTAGTTTCTAAACTAGCAATTTGATGATTTCATTCCCTCAACTATCATACCGTTACCTACTTAGTCCAATAGATAACGGAAATTAGAAATTTGGACGGAAAATATCACGTAAAGCCCTGTTTGGGATATTGTAGAGTAGATACTTGATTATGAAAGCCTTAAAGATAAAAATTAATTATGACATTTTAGGATAAAATGTTCAAAAAATAAGATTTTCGCACTGGTTTAAACAGATTGAAAATTGGAACACTTAAATTTTTTACAAGGTTCATATGTTAGAATCTTATGTGGCATTTTATAGAGACTAACACACATATATTTTTTTAAGAAGACTCAGTTCTTTATATAGAATTTAGACTATTTATATATTCAAAATATGGTTAAAAATTAAGAACTTTAATTTTCAATCCGTGTGAATCGATCGATGCGAAGATCTTATTTTTTCTGATCATTAATGCTAAAAGGTTATTATTAATTTTTGTTTACATGGCTCTCATAATCAAGTATTTGTACTAAAGGGTTCCAAATAAAAAGCAGATATTTAATTATGATAGCTCTGAAGATAAAAATTAATTATGACTCTTTAGAATAATATTATTAGAAAAATAAGATCTTTGCACCATTCTAAACAGATTAAAAATTCAAGCACTTAAATTTTTTTAGAAGGTTTATATACTAAAAATATGGTTAAAAAATTAATTGCTCCAATTTTCAATCTGTTGAACCCAGTGCAAAGGTTATATTTTTATAATCATTTTATCCTAAAGGGTCATAATTAATATTTATCTCTAAGGCTATCATAATCAAGTATCTACTTTACAGGGTCCCAAACAGACCTTACATGACATTTTTCGTCAAAATTCCTAACTTCCGTTATCTATTGGACTAAGTAGGTAACGGTATAATAGTTGAAGGGATAAAAGAAAAAAAAAAAAACTCAGAAATCAAATGCTTGTGGTCTTGGTTTCTTTTCTTTTGAGCTTTTGTTCTAGGAGAGAAACTTATTCATGGAGGAGCACAATCTCACCCGTCCATTCGCACAATCAATTGTTGAAATTGCTTTTCTATTTCGACCGGTAAAAAATAATTAATTTTCAATCCGAACCGTCCAAAAACACTTTTGGACGCGCAATTGAGCCTCAGTTTACGGAAAGCTCTATAAAGAGGTTATTCTCATGTTCTATAGTTGATGTTGTTTGACTAGCTTCTCTGGTTGTGGGAGGTAGGATACGGAGTATTAGATTTGTGAAGTCTGATTGGATTTAATTTACAATTCGCTAGTGTGAGCCATGGATGTACGTTACACAATTTGAGAATCACTTCAAATCTATAAGTGTGTCTTGCGTTCTTTGATTATTTTCTTGATTGTGTTTAGGGCTATGTGTGTTTGTTGATATGGCTGATTTCGTAACAAATATTTATTCCATGGTGGCGGCCAGCTCAGTATCGGGCACTACCTTGTGTTCACGCATCCGAGCTTGAGTGGTACTGTGACACCAGGGTAGCACACTGTGTCACGGTTACACAAATGTTGATATTCATATAGATTGCGATCAGTTCGACTTTTTTCCAGCTAAATTGTTCGGAAAACTGATTATACACAAGTCCGATCATCCCTTAAGTGAAGAAGTGCGTAGAAGTACGAATATGATGGAAGGGGGAGGGTTAGGTTGTAAATGAACCGAGTAATTCGCGAGCTCGGCTCGAATTGACTCGACTCGTTTAGTAAACGAGCCGAGCTCCACTACGCTTGTTTAGTTACGAGCCTAGTGGAGCTTGGCTCATTAAAGGAGGCTAGTTTAATAAATGACTAAGCTCAACACGTTAAGACTCAAGCTAAACTCGGTTTGGTTTGTTTGCAGCCCTAAAGTCTTGCAACCTATAGAGGTGAGCTTATATTAAGGAAAAACAATTTACAGAAATGGAAAAGATGAAGAGAGAGAGAGAGAGAGAGAGAGCTAGAGAGAGAGAGAGAGGAAACTCAGTTCTCAATTCCCATCTTCGTTGTGTTCAATATGAGATCGGATCCCCTGTCCAACTCCCATCCGGACAGGGGCTTGTCCGACTCTTCTTGACTGTTGATTTGCGAGATCAACAGTCAAGAAGAGTCGAACAGACCCCTGTCCGGATGGGAGTCGGACAGGGGATCTCCTTCGGTTCAACATTACACAAACTGGCCTTAAATCCCCTCAACGGAATGCCAGCTTAGCAACACATTCCACTAACAAACCATTCCACTAACCAACTAACCATAGAATTGCTACACGTGTAACTAAACACCAGATTAACTAATGCTAAACAGAAATGGAATTAACTAACACTAAGAGCGGCCAAAAGTGGGCCCGTTCCACCTCATATTTTAAAAATTTACAATCCACACCCCACGATCACAGATCAGCAAAAAGGTTACACGATGATAGGACCCAGAAGTGGTCACACGTGACAGACCTCAAACGCGGCTGCACATGAGGGGGGATGTTAAGATAATAAAGTCTTACATTGTTTGGAAGTGGAAAGGGTGATCACTTAATAACATTTGGGATCTCTCCACTTATTATCAATTGGTTTTGAGATGGATATAAAATTTCTACATATATGTGACCGGCGTAGTGAGTTTTCTTCTTTTGGGTTGACTTTCGTCTTTGATTTTATTTTGGGAAAATGACGGTTAATGACGTATTTTGATACTTAATACCCGCTAAGAATATTTTTAGCATTAACAAATATTTTTAGCATATTCTTGACGGGTATTAATTATCAAAACACGCCATGGGCCGTAATTTTCCCTTTTATTTTCCCCTAAATTTCATTGGATTGGTTTCCGTACCATGCAGAGTACGTAAACAGTTGAATGAAGTAGACCTGTTATTACAATTAAGACAATTAAGTTCATTGTTTGTGGGTGAGAGGAACTTGCCATGAAGTTCCTTAGTCAGGGGTGCTGGCTGGGATAACTTACGTTCATCTCCACAAATCTTCTCTTCAGTCCGGTTAAAGGTTGATGATCTACGCTGGGACTAGAAGATTCACAAGAAATTTATTTCTTGCAGTTTGACCCCAATAATCGAACCCTAGTAAATCGTACAGGGAGCAAACCCACCATGAAGGAAATCACTATTAAGGCTGATTTATTCATATCTCCATTTGAAATGAGAGACTCCAACTATAAGCAATAACGCTATTGGTACATATGAGTTTGTACATACCATGTATATATGAGTTTTGTGGGGTCCACCTCGGGACCCATAAAGATTATTCGAACCAGCTACTATTTTTAAAACATTTTTTTATGGAGCCTTGTAAAAAATCAGCTCAATCCAATTTCGGTAAGGATTTTTTTTGAATTTGTGAGGGCAAAACTACTTAACTGCTCAATTTCACTCCTACAAATTAAAAAAAAAATTCCTTACCAATATCGGGTTGAGATGAATTTTTACATGGCTCCATAAAAAATTATTTAAAAAAATAATGGGCGGTTCGGATCATCTTTGTGAGACCCGAAGTGAGCCCCGCAAAACTCATATGTACATGGTATGTGCATTGCATATGTCCTCATAGCACTACTCACAACTACAAGCCTCTACAGCTCTAGTGAACTATGGTACCGATTGATGAGTCGTAGAGTTGAAACAGACAGATTTGAAAACCAAAAACAAAATGATCAACTCTATGGCTATGTTTGGTAACACTACCACTTTTCTGTTTCCTATTTTCTATTTGCTGAAATCAGTTTTTACTTTTCCTAAAAAAAAGTGAAAGCAGAAAATATGTTTGTATCAACCTGTTTTTTTAAAAAAAAATCAATTTCTGAAACTAGTTTTTACTTTTTCTAAAATGGTCTTTCTTGCAATTTTTCCACTAGTTCCCAAACTATACGAGAGAGAGAGAGAGAGAGAGAGAGAGAGAGAGAGAGAGAGAGAGAGAGAGAGAGAGAGAGAGAGAGAGAGAGAGAGAGTCATCCTAGCCTTTGCAGTCATGTCAGATTCAAATTCCATACTTGATATTCTGAAAGAAAGGGTCGGGTAGATAGACCAGGCATAGTCGGCTTAGAGAGGAAGCCGAAGAAGTCGTTGCTTCCGGCCCCCGATTTTTTAGCCCGAAGAGGGCTCCAAAAAATATAGTTTTTTACTTTTAAATAATAAGAAGTTTCAATTGCCTTGAGTAACATCTTTTTGGTCATGCGGCAGGTTACACTACAAGAAAAATCACATTTTACAGCGTTTGAAAAACGCTATTAAATGATATAGACAGCGTTTTATTAAACGCTGTATTAGCCGATGTTGTTAAAAGTCCTGGACTTTATACAGCGTTTTAAAAACGCTATAGAATGGTAGACTTTTTATAGCGTTTTTAGAACGCTGTAGAATGGTGGACTTTCTATAGCGTTTTTAGAACGCTGTAGAATGTTAAAATTCTACAAGATTTTAAGAACGCTATAGATGTTAAAATTTCTATAGCATTTTAAGAACGCTATAAAATGTGAAGTTTCTACAAGATTTTACGAACGCTATAAATATTAAAAATTTTATAGCATTTTGAAAACGCTATAAAATGTGAAATTTGTATAGCATTTTACGAACGCTATAATTGTTAAAATTTTATAGCATTTTGGAAACGCTATAGAATGTGAAGTTTTTATAACATTTTGAGAACGCTATAAATTGGAAATTTCCAACAACATTTGAGGAATGCTATAAATTGAAAAGTTTCCACAATATTCGAGGAATGCTGTGAATTCAATATGTGTACCCATTGTAAATTTTGTACAACATTTTTAGCCTGCTATTTCTTACACTTTATACAACTTGCAATCCAACCTGAATAGCATTGCACATAACAAGTTCATACAATGCTTAAACAAAAAAAAGATGGCGTCTCCAATAACTTCCTTGGCAATATATTTCACGATATTTAATACAAAACCAACAAAATGTCTCAAAACATCAAAGCAATTACCATTACATAAAAGAAATTCAATATACTAAATATCCTTCCAACATTTCTATCTAGAACAAGCCTTGTCACCATTTATCAACAAAAAGGCTTTCGAAATTATCTACGTATCGCAAAAGTGGAGTACAAGCCTTGTCACCAAATATCAACAAAAAGGCCTTTCAAAATATCTATGTATCCCAAAAGTGGAGTTCAAACCTTAGACACCAAAATATTAACACAAAGGCTTCAACCAAAAGAGTGCTTCCAAAATCTACCCATCATAAGTATCAACAAAAAGACTTCAACCAAAAGAGTCCTTCCAAAATCTATCCATCCCATTAGTATCAACAAAAAGTCTTCAACCAACGAAGCGATCATAACAACCATCACACTAGCAAGATCATACCTATATCTTCAGCATAAAGTCACAACAGCACTTCTTTATCAACCCATAAACCTACATATGGTAGAAGCAAACATTTCAATTTGATAGAGTCATAACAATTTCTACTAAACATTTCAATTAGAAAGAGCATCTTCTTTCAGATTATTCGAAGGTGATCTTGGTGTATCATGTTCAATTTTTTCATTATCAACCTAAAAATTGCGTAATAAAAAACTATTGTAAATGACCAATGAGACTGTGAACATATATAACGAGTAGAACAGACAAATAACGAATGAGTCTAAATTTAATGCTCAAGCTGCCGCTAAAGCATGGATACTCTATTTCGTCCTCCGAATCATGTATCGGTATTCGATATGGATACCGATACTCTCGGATACTCTCCGTACGTATCCGATCGTATTGTGTCTAAAGAGTTTTTAGAAACTGATCAATCTATTCCACAATCACACAATAGCAGCGATTACATCAGTTATATATATCTCGCACTACTCACTGATCTTGATTACAATCCACTTAACAAGATCCCTAACTAACTTAGCACTGTTCTGTTATGGACTGAGAATCTATTACACAAGGTGGAGGAATCCAGTGCTTCTCAATCTAGGTGTTACACAATATACTAGTCTGCTTATCAGTGTCCATATCCCGTGTCCGTATCCGTGCTTATCTTGGACTAACAAGAGAGGTGGTGGTGGGTATAACAAAATCAAAGCATTTGGCGTATGGGGACATCCCAACTGATAACTCTTGGACTCCAAGGAAGATTCTAAGTGTTAAGACATTTAGGCCAACCTTGTTGGGGGAATAAGGGACCCAAAAATAACGATGGCAGCTAGAATGATAAGAGACCTTTATCAGTTATCGATGAAACTTGACAAGATACCTGTATCCATCATTATCATGCAATACAAATCAGAGCACCTAAACAGTGGGAACAATTAAAATTGCTAGCTTATAGAAATACTTGTTAGTTAGCTGTTCTTGAGATTTGCACCTCCCTCTCTTCCTCTTGAAGTTATGAACGGTTGGTCGACAGACTCGATGTTCTTTTTAATACAAGAAAAGTCAATCAGCTACAACCTGTTAAGGATCCATAGCATCCAATTGCCCATGCCACCCAAAAAATAAACACAAATATCACCCAAAACATTCTTAAACTGAGCAAAAAACATAGCAGAAATGCAGCAGAACAGAGCAGATTTCCTGAACACAAGTGAGCTACAAATGTGCAGTTTTTCCAGCAATAAAACAGAGGAAGAAGTAGATTTATCTAGGCACAAGAAAATTGAATTTTCTTTCACAAATCCAAGCTTTACAAAGCTTCCTTCACATCCAAAACATAGCACACACAAGATAGAAAATCTTCTTTTTAAAACCTTTGATAACAGGCAACAAACCTTTCATTCAATCAAGCAACAAAGCTATTAACAAGCTGTCCACATACCATATTGGTAACACCCATTACATGGGACTAAACTGGCCAAACATAAAACTATGCCTTCAACGTCTAAAATGATACTTAAATCGATTATATATAAACAAAAAATGGTCACCCACCACTGTAGGAAATCACAGGACATAAGTCCACTCAGCCACCACTTGGAGAATCGTGTTTGTTCACATCCGTCATTCTACTGTCAACTACCCATTTGTTAGGACTTTGACTAGTATCAGATTGTGACCTGTTTCTAAACAGTTCTGATGTTGTTCTGTTACTGATCTATTAGGTAGCTGCTTGTTATGACTGCTGCTACTGCTATTATTTCCCACGGCTGTGGTTGTTCTGCTACTATTTCTGTTATGGCCATTATTTTCATATGGTGTATCCTGCTTTCTGCTGCTCAGTCCAGCAGCTGAACAGTTCTGTTACTGCTATTGTGTGCTACACAAAGTATCTAGTGATCCCTCTTGACAGCTATGTGTTGTTGCTATTGTATGGTTCACTGCTATTCTGCTAATTCCTCTCGGCTGCTGAGTTCTTCTAAGTGTAGTTCAATGTGTATGCTAGTTCAAACTTTCTGTAAATTAACTGAATCCGTGGCATAATTGCTGGTGGTTCTTCTCGGCAGTTTTGTCCAGTCCTGATTGTTACTACCAGTTAGTTCCATGTCTCTTTTGTAATGCTTAGGAAGCCTAGGATACAATTGGCATCCCTAACCGGAAGGTCCAAGCACAGGCTATGACATTCATTAAGGCGTTGTTAATATAATTTTAACAACAACCATTTTAGTTCATCTAAACAAAGTAGATACAAGATATTTTGTACGCTGAAACTAGCGAGATCATCTCAACAAAACAAGAGTTCATTCCAACAGCATTTTCAGGAACAAAGTGGTGGAGTGGGATGATGCACATACCTTGAATTCTTTACTAGTCTTTTCCTTCACAAAATCCTTCCAATCATGCAGCGATTTGACATTATCAAGCTATAGCTTTAGCCTTTCTTCCTCATTTGAAGCGTTTCTTATCTTTTTTACTAATATCGACTTTGAGGCTCTCCAATCTTCATTCATTCTCCGGAAAATCATTTGTCTATGCCATTCTTCATGAAGATTGAATCTTACCTAAAAAGAGCGATGTCACTTGCATGAAATTCTATAATTTTTACTTCCACAAGAGTAACTTGGGGAAAAAAAAGAGTTGAAGTCATGAGATTCTATCATGTAACTCTATGCCTTTCTTCATGAAGATTGGATCAGTGAAGATATGAAAAAAGAGAGTTGAAATTCTAATATCATGTAACTAAAAGCATTATAATAGTTGGGCACTATGACATACCTTAATGGATTGCCATACGATTTCTGCCATTCCCGAAGGAAGCTTTCGCCAATCCGAAAGTGTATATGGTACAATCTCTCGAATTAGAGGTCCCAAGAAAGAAGACAACTTGACTGATCCCTCACCTATTGGTTCACCATTCTCATCAAACTTAACTTCAATCCGACTACTTCCATCTATAGCAATGGTTTTCAACTTGGTCGGGCCTCTTTTGCGTTTGAGATTTTGTGGTGTTCTTGTAGGGATTGCAGGAGTTTCTATAGAATTTGGCATTGGATATGAATGTACTTCTAAAATATTACATAAAAAAAGTAAACAAACAAGAAATAAACTCATAATATTGTTTCTCACCCACACAGCCGACAACCGTATGTGGGCTGCAAAACATGTCAGTTTGTTCAGCAGGTGATGTGGGATGCTGCTCAGCTTTGGTTGCTCCCTAGGTGCTGCCACTTTGTTCTTGAGTTATTTATGATTTTCTCAAAGGTTGTGCACTAGAACAAGCCTTCTTCTTTCTTGGACCTATACCATTCACCTGAAAATATGAAAGAAGCAATGCATGAATGAAGGGGAGTGGACAACATTGTAATGAGCATGTAAATTATAAAAAGAGCATGTATATGGAAAACATGTAGAAGTAGATTAATCTATCAAAGAGTATACTATCAAGACAATGGTGACTCAAATTCCGACAATGTTTGCAAGGGCATAGAATCTTTCCTAAATATCCTGCGTTTTGATTAGCCATCTCCACAAAGTTCAATGCTGCGTTCATATACTCGTCAGTGCATCTACAAATGTACAAGCTAAGTGTGTTAAATGTTTTCAGAATATGTAACTAGTTTATCTATAGTTGTCTAAAAAAGTTTTTTCTATTACCTATTCAAACGCACCCAATCTTTGTCCACCATCTTAACAACACCAAGGCTTGTTTCCTGATATCATACAATCATACATGTAACACATTGGGTAAGTCCACTCGTCTTGGAACAATAACCGAGAAGTATGCCAACAAAAATCCTAGAAATTATCCCCCAAAAAAGCATGTATATAGAGCTCCACATTACAAATACCATCAATAGGAAAAGAAACCTACAAACTACACCGTAAGCATAAGAAGCACCAATATAACAACCCTAAGAGATAATATCACAGCACAAGAAACCCCCAAATGGATTAAGAGAACTGAAAAATTGAAATGAGCAATTACAACACCACAAAACACTGGATTGATTTACATCCAAATGCAGCAATCTTACTTCATGAATCCCATAGTGATATTCTGTCCCCTCATCCCAAAAAGCCTTTCTTTGACTAATTAGATTAGATATCCTTATGTAGTTAACTTCTGGTCTATAACAAAGACCTTATAACAAGACCAATTATGCAGCCCTTTGTAACTTCAACCAACAACCAATCAGTTAATTAACTTCAGACAAACACACACTATATGACCACTTCAAAGATTTTCTTTATAGTTGTTTCACAAAAGGTAGGGTAGGACAACTTTTATAGCAGAAAACCTAAAGCTCCAAGGTATGAAAGAACAACTTCTACAGCAGATAACCTAAAGCTCCAAGGTATAGCCCCCCCATGGTTTCCTGGAGCTGCACCTCACGGACTGCACACAAACAGCAGTAGATTATACACCATAGGGAAAAGCAGCAAGATACACCATCTTGACATGAAAAATAGTTGCCATAACAGAAAATTAGCCACAAAACAGTGACAGCAACAGCTGTAGAAAAACAGCAGCAGCAACAACAAAATAGCAGCAGCAATTACACTGCTCTATGATGCCTTCACATCCAAATCTGGATGCTCCATGATACGGCAGACACAGCAGCAGAAACATAGCAGCAGTAGCAGACACAGCAGCAGCAGAAACACAGCAGCATATATACAAAACAATGCAGCTTAAAGATTCTTCACAGCAGCGAACAGTATGGTTTACCAGCAGGAAAAAAAACATGACTCTTGTTGAAAATACAATCAAGACTGAAGTGGTTTGTGGTAGGAACTAACCCACTCCAAGCCACACCCTTAGGACACGCCCATAAGAAAATGCAGCATACCAAAACAGCAAGGTACATCTTCATGAACAAATGAATGCAGAATAACCCTCCACCAGCAAGTATTCATCGCAGTGTCGAAATTTCATTAGAGCTTTTAGCAACAACACTAATGAAGCCATTGGTTTGCACAAATTGATTTAATTACCCCAGCCAGCCCTCCCCCCCAAAAAAACCTCTGTATATGCTCATAAATGAACTACTCAACTACCCTTTGGAATTCCTGAAAAAGCAGGAGTGCCATATGTACAATATATTTACATAGGTCCAACAGAGTCAAATCACGAGAATACCCAACCAACTTTGTTAGCATTCAATTATATGCTATCTAACTAGCTACCAATTCCTATTAAATTTAATGTTTTCTTTGTCCGTGGGGTATAGCTGGAATTATGATCGCTAATGAGCATGGGCTTAGTTGTAGGCACATGTATCCTTAAATTGGGCATTGTACAATTGTATTAATCAAACTACCTTATTCCTAATCCCCTTTCAAGTGTCCAAAGCTGTCCAAAGCAAGTGAAACAGATTCAGTACAGATTCAACCAATTGAAATAGAGTCAATGCAGTTCAAAAACAGATTCAATGCAGTTGAAGCAACTGGAACAGATTGAATACAGATTCCCACAGTGCAGATTCAAGTAAAGCAAGTCCAACTAAAGCAGGTTCAATTACTGAGTATCTAACTTTCTCTAAGTTCATCCATTCATTCATTCAAAATGAAGAGGGACGAAGCTAAAATCACTGCGTAGGAGAACCTTCAGAGGGCAAAAGCCAAGGCAGCAATAAGGAAACTAGAGATTCGTTAAAACCTTTCCAAATAGCATGTGTTATGGAGTTCTAGGTTCTGTGGAGAAGTGTCACATTACTTATCCATCTTATACGCAGAACATTCCAAATAATTTTAAGAAATCTGTCAAGCAGGAATCAATAACTTTTTCACAAACGCTAAAGTAAATAACTTTTTACTGAGGGAGAAATAATGGGTGTAGTTGGTGTTCCTACCGTTGCCGGAATAATAGATACCTCAATAAGTTCCTGACTCCACTCACGATAGTTGACATGAAGTTATGTTTAATAGTTGCCCCAACCGGTGGTGTAAATTACTGACTTAGAGCGAATTACAAATAAGTATGTAACCAAGTTGTTACCAATTGCAAATCCTATCTTAGAAATAGCCACCGAAGTGCAATAGCCAAACTATCTTCAACTAAACCTATTGTTTTGATCCAAGATTATCTTCGAAATCTTGGACACGCTCATGTTCTAGTTCGTACAATGGGAGGTGATATGGTGGTGTTACCTTTCATAGATATTGCCGAAAGAAACTCAATGTTCAATGGGGGAAAGATGGCTTGGTTGAGGGAATGGTTTGTTGAGTGACAACTTATGCACAAGAAGTGGCAAGATAAAGAAGTGAACTAGCATACTACTGATAGACAACATCCTAGGCTAGAAGTTGCTTTGTTTATAAACTCTACACGATGATCTTTAGAAATATCAGGTAACACTAAAGGGGACCGAAAAGACTAGTGTGCATAAAGAGGAGTAATCAAACTCATGATCAAATAAAGTTAATTAATTTACCAACCTTGGATCAGTTTGAACTCAAACTAAGATCCCCACCAAAATGTTCGGGATGAACTGAATATATTTTGCTTGACCATGTTAATGGACAGGTATTTCCAACATAATGAGTTTTGGAAGACTTTGAGGGAGAATCCCACAAAAACTTCCTTTGCACCAACTCTATTCAATCACTTGCAGACAAGCAAAAAAAAGTGCCAAAAATCAGAATCAACGAATCCAAAACAGCCGGGTGTCATCAATATCAGGTTCCTATCATCTCTCCAACTTCCATCTCCAGGAAAAGATTGATAGGAAGAGCCAGATAGTCCCACAAGAAAATCAGGAGGGTGGCAATTGTTATCTTAATTAGTGTTTCCAAAAATAGCTTTCAAAATTCAACATGATGTCTTGCCAGATTGTTACCAGCTTCACCATAGTACTTCCCCGAAAACAAAAAGAAATTGTGCACCATCAGGGGATAGCCCTCCACCATACCACAAATCATCACAACCATGACTGAAACAAATGATACCAGGTCTCTAGTACGACTACCTAATGGAAAAACACAAAAACTAATCTGCGCTCACTTGACTGATACGTATATAGTACATTTGACAGAACAATGATAATTAGGATGACACCCTCAGCATAGATAAACACATAGTGAAATCACTGAAATTAATCATTCACACTTCAAGTTCTGACCATATCCAATCAAATAACATAAATTTAAGAATGACATTTAAACCATTGAAAAGTAGACTTCTTCTTCTACGATCCGAAGGTCATACATCAAAAAGAAACGGAGTTCGGGTAACCTTACTACGGCCTTGCGATTATGGCTCAACGTAACCATGAAACTGGTGCAAAGGCAGAATTTGGGTCAGCTTTGGATGCAAATCTGTTATTGCTCGGACATACCCATGATGCATGGGATGTATCGTTGGAAAGCTCTATGTGTCTAGTTTCTAACAAAACAAACGGCGCGTCATTTCAAGTCCCGAGCTAGGAGTTATGGCCATTTTACCAAAGTCCGCCGGTGCTGTCAGATTCTACGCGGGAATAAGTACAATTGATTGAAAAATCATAACTCTTCCATCTTAAACCCAAAAAATTTGAAACCAATGCCAAAAGTTGCACCACTACAAGCCCTACACTCAGTAAAAATTCCAGGTTCAGAAACAAGAGGAGGTTAACCCAACAATCAAATGAAAAATCGATTCACAACCATTTTCACACCAGTCAACCAACCCTGCTTTAGAAATTCACCAAAAATTATATACAAATTGTCATTACTTGATTCCAACGCCAATCTCTTCTTAACTTAAATATGCAGATCCTGTAAAAGACCCAAAGCCACCCAAAATGTTCATCATGCCCAGAAAGTTAAAAGAAGACAGCCACGCACAGATTCGCACATCCAGCAAACAGCCAGTATTCAAAAATTCATAACTAATTGTGTGATTATCGGTCTTGCATGATCTTGGTACCGAAATCTTCGTATTGAAACGTACTTTAACAGTTATGAAGACACCAAAAATTGATTCCTAGCAGAAGGGCCTCCAAATGACAGATTACCAAAACCCACGAAATTTTCAGCATACACTAGATTTATTCAAGACTCAAAATAGATGAACAAACTTGATTCTTGTACATCAAACTAACACTTAAACATGTAAAGAAGGCAGGAGATCCCTACCTCAAGTATCAAGACCAAGCTTTGAGCTCAAACCAAACCCTTTACAAGTTTATACTTCCTCAACTCAAGCAACTACATGCTGAAAACAACACAACCGAGCAATTAAAAAGCAATTACCAGAATCTTGTTTATTACCTGTATACTGACAAACTCTCAACTTTCACTGGAAATCACTGCAGTCATTGTAATGCTCTCAACCTCCACAAATAAACCATTGTCCTTCTACCGGTGCAATATGTTCAAAGAAGGTTAGGAGATTAATAAGGAAACAAAAGTTAATGGATACACTGACTAAAAAAATCCTTTTATAAACTGACTTCACCAAGCATATAATATCAACTCTCGAAATGATTTGGGGACATTAAAACACGTTCAGTGGAGTGTGAACCACTTCAAATCTTTCTTTTTTTATAGTTGTTTCATAAAACCTAGGGTAGGAAACCACATTATTATTTATAATAAATTCTCCTCCATGCTCTGCAAACTATGTATACAAAACCCCTAATATCTAATAAACAATGTTGAATCATAAACCCCCAAAATCCAACCCCAAAATTGCTTAACCGTACATATATGTTAGTCAAGTATTTATGATAATAGTTCTTTAAGTGGCTGGGTTTGTGCACGTTCGCTTTGATGGCAGATTTTGAGAGAGAGAGAGAGAGAGAGAGAGGGTGAGTGAGGGGAACAAACCCATTTAGGTCAGATTTATGGAAAAATAGAGGAGAAGGACCAAACCTTTGGGTGGGACACAGAACGAAGTGGATATCCCTCTTCGACCCCAAAGAAAACGGCCATGCCCCTTATCTCCGAGAAAATGGTGCAGATTTCTGGCAACGGCAGTGTGGAGGTGAAGAGGGAGAAGACGGTAGTGGTTGAGACGCCGGAAGGGATCGATTTCGTTAGGTTGTTCGAGGATGAGATTGATAAGCAATTTGTTCCCACATCGATTGGAATTTTCATCGGTTCTCCATCTACTCATACAGATAGATCGATTCCCCTTCTCCACCGAGAGAGAGAGAGAGAGAGAGAGAGAGAGAGAGAGAGTTGAAATTGAACGAGGAAGAGAGATTGATCGATTTTGGCATCTAATATTTTCCCCCAAATAGGGACAGCTGGCGCCTTTCAGGAGTGAACGCTATAATTGATTTTAGTGGAACGCTGTGAAAATTTTTCCCTCCCGCTACAGTACCGTGAATGTTATAATAGGGACTGGCGCCTTAAAATACAACTCTGTCATAGCATTTTTTTAAAAACGCTGTAAAATTATGCTATAAAAACTCATGTTTGTTGTAGTGTTAGGCTCTTTGAATGCCTTAAAAATTGGGTTCGAATCTCCACCCCTTAGTTTTTCTCAACATTTTGCAAAATTTTGTTCAAAGATGAGGAGATAAACGGCCTCCCTATTACGACGTTCGCTTCGGGCCCAAATATCTTTGACCCAACACTAAATCCAGGTGAAATTTTCTAATTCCAAAGTCGGTCCTTTATTGACCAGATGGTTTTTCTCCTTCGATAAGTACAGGTATATGGCCTATATTCGCCCTGCATAAGGAAAAAAACAAATACCATGCATTAAGAGAGGAGACAGAGAGAGAGACAGAGAGAGAGAGTCTTCAAAGGCTTGGGTTTGAGAGAGAGGAAGAGGAAATGAAAAAAGACCTCCAAGGAATTGAAGCAGAGCAACCTGTTTTTTGTTTCTGAAAATAGTGAAAGTTGAGTTTTGTAGCCGGTCCTGTCTGGGTGAAGAATAGTCCACTAGGCCTTACTCAAAGAGCCTATAGTCCAATAGGTCCTCTTCATTATTTTGTTGACAAAAATACCCCTCGCAAAAAATAGACGATTTTTGAGAGAGACGATCCAGCCACCACCACCACCACCACCACCACAACGCCGCCGCCGCCACTACCACCACCACCATGTCGCCGCCGCCACCACCACCACCACCACCACAAAGCTACCGCCGCCCCACCACCACCACCATGTCACCACCACCACCACCACGCCACCGCGCCGCCGCCGCCACCACAACGCTGGCACCACCACTCCACCACCACCACCACTCCTCCACCACCACCACGTCGCCGCTGCCACCACCACCACCACCACCACGCCACCATCGCTGCAGCCACCACCAACACTACCACCACGTCGCCGCCGCCACCACCACCACTACAATTAACAGTGTTAATTTTTGTCCAAATTAACAGTGTTAATTTTTGTCTAAATTCACACCTCAATTAACAGTGTTAATATCCGGATTAACAGTGTTAATCCGCCACGATTAACAGTGTTAATTTTCGTCTAAATTCACACCCGAATTAACAATGTTAATCTGCCACGATTAACAGTGTTAATTGTGGTGGTGGTGGCGGCGGCAACATGGTGGTGGCAATGGTGGTGGTGGTGGTGATGATGGTGGAGTGGTGGTGGTGGTCATTGTGGTGGCGGCAGCGGCGGCGGCGTTGTGGTGGTGGTGGAGGCGGCGTGACAGCTGTGGTAGTGACGTTGGTTGTGGTGGTGGTGGTGGTGGTGGTGGTGGTAGTGGTGGTGTAGGAGGTTGTATGGGTTCATTTATTTTTTAACAAGGGTAAAAATGTAAAATATACTCCACAGGATCTATTAGGAATTGCACTCTATAGAAAAAGGATCTAGTGGACTATGAAATTGAAAAATAGGACCGGCCCAGAATTAACTCTTCCAAGATGCATCCTGCTACTTCATCCAACGGATCACCGAGTCATCAATACCCCTAACACCATAAAAGAGAAGTCGGTCCGGGTTGTCTTCAAGACAAAATTAATTTTTGATTGTTCTCATTGAGACGAATAATTAATGTAATTAAAAAATTTGACGACAAATTACACAAAAGATTAGTAAAGGTAAATAATGCCGACTGTCTTTAAGAATGAAGACAAGTTGATTTATGGGAGACTTAAAAAACCATCCTCAAATCTCATCTAATTTAAGTATTCATCACCTATTTTTTGAACAGTTATGTTTTTTAGTGAGATATATATATAGATTTATCACCGGAAAATGAGACCAAAACATAATCTTTCCCATCCCGTCCCACGATTTTCGGTCAATCCCTAAAATTTTGGATCCCAAAACTTCTGGTGGGATTATATATAAGTAAGCATCTCTCTCTCTCTCTCTCTCTCTCTCTCTCTCTCTCTCTCTCTCTCCCCTCCAAAGTCCTCCACTCGTCCTCCATAAACAGCTGCCGCCATTCACTAGTCCTCCAATGTCCTCCGGTGGGCGACGATGCACTCGTAGTCCAACGTCCTCCACTCTGTCGCCACCATTTGCCTCATCCAACCCCCATTCAATTCCCAGAACGTCCCAATTTCCACTGCCACCGAAATCGAAATCCCAAAATGGCGTCCTCTACAATTGCAGCTGCCCAATCATCTGACCCACTATTGCTTATCAACCTCATTGTCACCGTCAACCAAATCGTCGCCAACCGGCACAGTCAAGCCATCATGAAATTTGATCTCTCTCTCTCTCTCTCTCGATTGAGACTATCGCTAGCGCCGCCCGACGAATCCACCATGCCATCCCCGACTGGCTCTGTCAACACTTGGTTGAATTTTTTTTTTTTTCAGGTTTTAGTTTTCATGGTAAATTATTTGTATCATTTACCATGAAATATGCTTCTCTGTTGTATCATTTACCATGAAATATACTTCTCTGTTATTTTCATTTTATGATAAATTATTTGAACCATTTACTATGAAATATTTGTTTTAATCATGGGATATTTTCGTGTCCACGTTGTAATTGTTATGGTAATTTAACCATGTAATGTCATGGTAATTTAACAATGTAACAGTTTGAGTATGGCAATGTTATATATATTTTTTATGGTAATTTAGCCATGTTTCGTGTAATAAGATCAATGGAAAATATGACTTTTTGTTGTCTAGTTGGCCAACTCGAAGAATGAAGAAAAAATGCAAAGATGTGGTTAACTTATCATGTTATATTCCTAAAATATCAATTCCTCAAATACATTCCATGATAAAAAAAAAAGAAAAGAAAAAGTAATCAATCATATTGAAATTTACCAAATCCCATTGAATTAGGAAAATAATCCAATCCAATCCCACCAAATTTGGAAAACAATCCAATCCAATCCCACTAAATTAGGAAAGTAATATAACATAATATATGTATATCATAGTGAAAAGGATAAAAAAGGTAATTCACACACTAAAATAATGAAAACATAAGTATGAAAAAAGGACGGGATGAATTCTTACATGATATAAATAAAGAGGATGAATATTTAAATATTCTTTGATTTATGCCACTCACCCTAAAAAGAGCAATAATCTAATTTTATGGTCACATTCCACTTTCCTCCTTCGTTAGTTGACTAGGGGAAAATGATGACTGCTAGCGCAAGGATTTAAAAATCGGGGTAGGCCCGATGCGGGACAGTTTTTCCGCATTGCAATACCATTACACCCCGATATACCAGTAGGAAGGAAAATTGAATGTATGTCGGTCAATTCCCGTTACGCATTGGTTCATTTTCAATTCACAAACTGATTCATGGATGTTACGGCCAATACTCGAAGGTTATGGATGATTTAGGCAATAATTTTTTTTATCTCAAAATGAATTTTATAACTTCACGACCGCGACAGCCGATTCCTGTTATGTATCATTCGATACTTTCAACACCGTTCACCTTCACCGTAACAATTACGTGTCCCGATACTGTTATTTAAAACATTCAACGTGACTCCACCCATGCAACCACTGCCCTCTCTTGATCCAACCTGGCAATTACCACTGCCCTCTTCATCGTCTCCATGCAATCACCCATCACCAGAGTCAACTTTGAACTAAAACTCGAGGTGCGGCTTGCTTTAGGCTCTCCAAAATTTAAACAGGTCCCTCCTACTACTTTTGGATTCCTTATAATAGTACTCCAACAGAAAGGGCTCATATTTATTCTTCGTTTTTGTTACGGCCTAGTATTTTTATTAATTTATTTAATTATATTTCCCTTATAATTGGGTGTTATGAATGGGTCACAATTATTTATTTTGAGCGTGGTATGGGTATTGTTGACACGATTGTAACCTTTGGAGTATGAGATTGATTGCGGGTAAAATAGTGGGTATTAGATGGTAATTCTAAATTTTTGTATTAGGATAGATTGGATTATAAATAAATTTATTTTGCTATTTATCCATCTAAATTCTATTTAACTACTTAGCTGTAGTTTAGGGTGCAACATGTGTTAAGTGGGTAGTTTTGTAAAGTCACTTTTAAGGAGATATATACAGAGTAGGGTTATATTTGAGGAGAACGTTTGAGATAGGATGTCTGAGTAGAGAACTTTGTGTGAGAAAGAGAAGCCGCAGTAGAGGGTTCGGTTCGTTGGTGATGTAAGCAATTCTTGTTCTTTTCCCATTAATTCTTTGTCGTTCATGGGTTTGTCTTTTGGAAGGTATAGAACAATGGAGTTACTGAGAGGTTAATTAAGTTCTGTTATTTTGGCACCAATTGTTTTCTTTTTATGCTATTGAAAAATGGGGTAGCGATCATTGGCTGTGTGGCGTTTTGTGAGATGTGGGCATTGTGCATGGCTGTGTGGCGTGGAATATTGACAAGTGTGGGACTGTGGATTTGATAATAACAGTGGTAGAAGGAATCAAATGGCCTTGTGCTTTGATTTTGTGTTTGTGCGTACGTGTGGCATATTATACATAGTTTAGGTGTAGACAATTGATTTTTGGAAGGGAAACAGGTGGTATCATGGTTTTGCTCTTAGAGTTAGTGGGAGGATTTTTGGTGCTAGAAATTAGGATTAAGTTAGGTTTATTTAAATAGTAGGTGGTATATGTATATATTTTCGTAGTGTATATTTGGATAGGTCGTCATTTCGTGCTTGTTATTTTTTACAGGTTAGCCTCTTTTTGCGTCGTTTAATCGGATTAATACTTTTTGGATCCAGGTGAGTGGTTAAGCATGTTATGTACTTTCGAACTTTCCCGTGTCCTTTAAATTGTTGTTTTGAAAAATTTATGATTGAAATTGGAACACATATTGTTTATATTTGATTATATTAAATTGGCATGCGGCATCGGTGAAGCCATTTGTTGTTCAAATAATCTTTTGATGAGAACTTTGTGGATATCGATGGGAACATATTTTGGAAGTCCTTGGAAATTAATCCTTGGAACTTTGTGGATATCGATGGTGACTCTGGCCATTAGGGAAGATATCGGATTAGGCCGGTGACTCTAATGCTCAACAGTTGTTATTGACCAGATCGTTCTTAGAGAAAAGTTCCACAGACTGCCTACTCGTGATGACTCTAAGTTCTGATATTGGATCCAATTTTTGAGAGATTTATTCCCTGGCACTTGGTACTATTGACTTTAGTTGTGATTCCCCATTGTTGGAGATTCTGTTGAGGTCACTATTAAGTTTTATCGGATGAATCGTTAATTGGATTAATGGATTATTTTGTTGTTCACCTGTATGCCAAATTTATGTTGACGTGGTAAATTATTTTGATCCCTCTTGTAGAACTGTATTCTAATATGCATATTTTGTCATTCACTGAGCTCGTCAGCTGACGGATTTATTCCAACTTCTTTTCAAGCAGGTTGGGGAGTTAGGCAACCAAAATCTTAAAACTGATCCCACCGTAATCAGCTCATATTTTAGAACTGATCCCACCAACCATAATCTTAAAATTGCGTAGCAACACCGTAAACTGTAATCCCCTCTCATAGCTATTTTACACTTTAAGCTTTTGCACGCAAAGAGGGTGACCCAAGTTATTTTGCACGCCGTAAAGTTGCGTTGAATTTTGATTTGAGCTGCATAAGAAAACCATTTTTTTGCTGAATGGCAATGCCAGACTAAAGAAATATGGAAACTTTTTTCTGAACAAACATAAATATACGTAGTTCTTCAATCCTAACCTCAATTTAAACTCATCACACCATACCATCATTGAAGAAAGAAAAGAAAAGAAACTAATTAATACAAGTACCATGAAAAAGAAAAACCACATTGCAAGGAATTAAACAGAAGCAAATAATAGACCGGAAAATATAGCCACAGCCCATGCTTCTAAAACAACCGAAGCTTATATATCAACGTCACACAATTTGCTCTCGAAACTTATAGCCGATTGACCGCAGACGAAAACAGAGATCAAACCTAGAATCACGTGCAGTAATACAATTAGAGGCCGGGTGCCCACCATGCGTGTGCAAATTATTTTTGAACTCTTACTATAATTTGTTGGTGCAGTTTAATACTCCCTTCGTCCCTTTTTTTGTGTCCAGTATTCCATTTTGGGTTGTCCCTTAATAAGTGTCCATTTTGTAAAGTTAGGGGGGGTAAAAGTTGGTGTATTGTCTATTTTGTTCCTAAAAGTAGATTTTATTTTGAAAAGTTAGTGAGTAAAAGTGTAATGATGATGGGTAAGTAGGGAAAGTGGACGAAAAAGTTGATGTGAAAGGTGTAATGATGATGTCTTTTTAATAAGTTGGAGTTACGAAGCAGGACGTTTAAAAAGGGACGGAGGGAGTAATATATATTCCTATATCTTCGAAATGGGTTTCCGTCACAAAAATGAAGTAAAATATCAAGAAAACAGAAGTCGTTTCAATTCAATTAGAAAAAGAACTAATTAAATTCTCTACCCTCTCCTCCAAATTAAAAGGGGGGCAAATTGACAAAGAAATTAATAAAAACTCACATGTTCCTTCTAAATATTATCTGTCCACAACCATGAAATGGACGCCTGTAGAAAGGGAGAGTTTGCAGTTAACATTAAGCCCAAAGAACTGAAGCAGTTGGCGGAGGAAGGGATAAAAAAAAAAAAAAACTGCAGCAAAGTTCATGGGCCTCGTTTGATTCGTGGATTAATTTCATCCTAAATTTGATTCGCGGATTAATTTCTGCCTCTAATGACCTTGGCCCTCATTGATTCGCGAATTAATTTCATCCTTAATTTTTCCGATCCAATGTTTAATTCGCGTGGGATTACTTATGGGATATGGAACACTTTTTTGATAAAAAAAAGTATTTGAAAAACTTTGGTCGAAAAAAAGAAAGATTTCAAGAATCGAAACAGCTTGAAGCCTTGAACGACACTTCAAAACCATAACTGCTAGGGACACCGACGTTGCACAGACTGGCACACGGAGCCCACTCCGGTCGCATTTAATTAATTGCTATCTTTCTTTGATACCCATTTTGCTATCTTTGCGCATACCGGCATGTAGGGTCCACTCCGGGTCCCACATGGAGAAGAGTGAAAGTAAAATTACCAAAGATAATCATTTGCTTTCATTCACTTCATTTGAATTTTTTACAAAAGGAACAATTCCATTTCCACTTGCTGATGAGTACTACATGTATATATGGGTCACACCAGATGGCTCACAAGCAAAACAGCTTCCTTATATATATATACTAGCGCATACCCGTGCCTGAAGGCACGGCTCGAAGAATGCGGCATTGGAATTGGCTTTTAGTGTCGTTACTCTTCAGCAAGGTCGTGCCTATGGACACACACCCACATAACTTGACCCCAACACAAATCGATTTTTAATTAGTGGGGACCACTTCAACTAATCTAAAATTCAACAACTCCATCAAGAGTCAGTCACACTCACACTTGAAATGAAATTAACTACAAACAATGTCATCTTGGCCTAAACGTAATGTGATTGCATGTTCAACAAATCAAATACAATAGCAATTACAAAACCAGACACAACACCAGTGAGAGACCCATCTCCGTCCTCTAACCTATTAAAACACAGTCAACCGTAATAAGTTTCAAACCCCAATTTATCATGACTTACATCCGAATCCTCCATCAGATTCTCACTTGTTATAACCCACTTCAACCCATTCGTATCTCTTTCCACTTCTTACCATAATCAAATCCTCTATTCTCATATCCCTCTAGTAATAGCAGGAGGACCTCACGTCTTGCAATATTTCTGGATGAAAACTGGAACCCATTGCATGTGATCCCTATGCACCTTCCCACCTCCATAGCTCTCTCATGTAGTTTCTCCAATCTGCAACACCAACCCCTGCTTCATAACCTGATAAAAAGATATTAAAAAAACTAAGAATATCATCAAAATAAATATTTTATTTGTCCGACCGCATATTAATTCGACACAACATTAAAAAAGCAACAAAGACACAATCTTCAATTAGAATTGGAATTCCCATAAGAAACTGGAATAGAGATCAAGTTGATAATGAATCTAATGAGACAAAAAATTATGTTTACAGTAGTATTAGTTTCAAGCAATGAGTTTCACTCCATCCACAAACTCGTCATTTCATATACTTGTCTCACATACAATCGATTAAGCTAAGCCAAACCAAGCAAATTTGAGCCAGTATGTACATAGATGCCTATGAAAAGGTGTTTTGGCACTTTTGGCATACTATGGTGTGGCAATGGAAAACACAGCTAGCAAAGCATTTTGGTCATTATATTCCAACTAAATGTGTAAAATATGAAGGCCAAGCAAATTCAAAACAGAAAAGGTTCTAAACGGTATAATATTACCACCAAAAACTAATCCTTATTAGACCACCAAAACCTCAGCCATATGATTTCTCTGACACCAAAAAAATCATTTGTAAAATAAATTCATGTATAATATTAAAACTTCGAAGTCATGACTGAATATAGTATAATAAGGAACATCTCTACCTAATTAACTTCCCATAATACAATGGAGTCTTCGGTCAAACAACAAAATGCTGAAAGCCATGTATGGAAATATAGAATCGCAAGATCAAAACAATTCAATCTTAATGTACACTCCAATTACTTTGTATTTAAAAGAGTTCCAAAATCCTCAGCAAGATGTGGGCGCAAAACAAAATTAAATTTCGAATTAATATGAACTATGACTTCAAACTGAGTCGTCTCAGTCCCTACATTAGGAAGCGTTTCTCTGGCAAATCCTCCAAAGCTAGATTGTCAAATCTGTTTATTTTACCAAAGCCATGATCAATAAAATAACCCTTTTAATGCAGTATGCTAATTAATTCATGGCCTTACATATGACATCCATTATACAGGGCCTTGCTATGAAAAAAAATAATGTTTAATTAGTTGGCAACAAAGAGAAACTGTATCAATAAAATACAGTGCACTATAATAGTGATTACATAACATAAACATAAAAATATGTCACATACCTTGTTCAAAGATAAGTTTTCGGTATATACATCTGGATTGGGTTTCACTGGTAATGGTTGTTGAAGACAAATGCTAATGAAAAATTTGGAGTTACAATTGGAGATCTCTTGGAGTTGCCATGGGCAGTTCCTAAATGTGGTTTGAAGGGGATAAAACCCTACGGAGGATTTGTGGATGCTTTTCCAAAGGCCAACTCTTCATTTTTCAAAAAAGGGGCGGGGGGGGGGGGGGGGGGGGGTGTATTTAAAAATACTAAGGAGCAGAGAGAGAAAGAGAGGGGTACTGGTAGTTTTTTAAAAATACTAAGGAATACATTTCAAAAAATCAGTGAAACCAAAATGTCTTATTCAACAATATCCGCCCCACAACAAACCAAACGAAAGAAATATTAGAGGAAGCAGAATAAAATGATAAGAAATATTGGCATATGAAAATTGCTCCGATGTAGTAAAAATTTCCACCAAACAAACCGTCTACCTTCGATATAGTAAAAATTCATAAGCATGTGAATGGATAAATGTAAACCAAAACTTTAATCGAGAATAGAACATGGTAAGTGTACCTCAATTTTCCGATAAACTTATTAGGTAAATCTGCTGCAAAACAAACTTAAACATCATAAATTAATTTAGAAATAATCCCTACATAGTCGAGTTTTGATGCGGTAAAAAAAAAGACCTAAACAGAAAGACCCAAACTGGAGCACGGGAAGAACAAAACTTTGTTGCCATCGACGTTCTTGGATGAACTCATATTCATGTTGCAAAAACGTGAACAAAAAACCCTAACCGAACAGGTACAGGACCTCTCAATTTTTGAACCACAGTTGAGAGAGAGAGAGAGACGTTGGATTAATGTGAGAGGGAGAATGGGTTTTCTCGTGAGGGAGAGAAGACAGTATTGAAGAAGGTTTTAAATTTTGAACCAAAAGGAGAAGGGAACAAAATTAGGTTTTGGAAAAGGAAGCAAAATTAAATCAAAATCATACCTCATTACTGATTCCTCTAATTCTATATCAGGGAAATATCTTTAAGACTAAAAAAGGAATATAAAATGAAGGGTGGAGATTTATGTAGAAGGAGGAGATAAATCTGGAGCGTTGATCGTCTTTTGGATTCAAACAGAGCTCTGTTTTATTATATATATATATATATATATATATATATATATATTCTATCAATTTATTGTAACTATTTTTAGCTTCTTTCCTTCATCATGGAATAAAGCACTTTGAAATTGAAATACTCCAAAGTGGTAGAATTAATTAAAGGAGTAGTTTTACCCTTAATATATATGAATTATTCTGTCTAAGCCTTGTGAGGTAGAGGCGAATTGGAAGACCTTTTTCAGGAGTAGACACGAGATTCACAATCATCTTCTCGTTCGGAATCATCTTTTCCCACTTGAACCTTCTCACTAAGTGGTGCATGAACACAAGTATTTCCAATCAGGCATATTCCTTCCCGGGGCACATCCTTGGCCCTCCACCAAAGGGCACGAATGTGTACGGAGCCGGTCCAGATCCCTCAAATCTCGAGGGATCGAATTTTAGTGGCTCTGGAAAGAATTCAGCATTCCAGTGCGTTGGATACACACTCTAATATATCTGCATATCAATGTAGAATAGGAAATATAAATACTTATAACAAAATGACTTTCAGCTTTTTAAGTAGACGACATGCATGTTAGTTGAACGAATAATTAAGTCAGCAGGCCTAGAAATATTCAGATCAAAGTTCATATCAACTGTCCAGCTCTCATAAACTATCACTCCTACTATCAGATCTTCACATCAATTACTTATCACAAACAATGAAAACAAAAAGTTTACAGCCCAATAGTTGACTCGGAAAAGTATTTTTTTTTTTAAATTTTTACCCTAATACTCTTTATAATATCTAATATAAAACCCAAAAATGTCAACTTTTTGGACTTTATCTTGTATATTTCTTAAAATATTTGAGTAAATTAAAGTCATAATTTTTTTTATCGGCAAAAGTAACAATTTATTAGGGATAGGGAAAAAGAATCTAACAAAAAGTTGAAAATACAGCCTTAGGAACAAAGCCCAATACACACTTGATGGCCTAAAATGCCCAAATAAAAATAGATAAAGCTCAAACACCCAAAAGGCCTAAAAAGCCCAAATCTAACAATGAAGCTCAATCCCAAGAAATCCCCAAACCTAACCCTAAGAGTGCCGTTGACTCCCAAATAAGACAGTAAACCCAACACCGCCGGTCAGCCACCGTCGAATCTCGAAGCCACCCCTGGCCGTCCCTTCGAAGAAGTCATGCATCCCGGAACCCAAACAAGCCAAACTACCGCGGATGCTACCCTTGCTGTTAGGTGAGTACCAGGCCATCCAACAAAGACCATGGCAGGAGCCACGCCAACCGCAACACGCAACCTGTAGAAACCTACGCTGTTAGGCATGATCGGAAGACCCAACAGAGATCCGATCGGGCATCCAGGAGTTGGTTTCCGGCCGTGAATGGGAAAAATGAAACAAAGCGGGCAAGGGGTAAAAAAAAATAGAGGGGAAAAAGGAGAAGACAAAGGATCGTCAACAATACTAGATCCAACCTCGTCGGACGGCCGAGATCCCCTCACTACAAGAAAATCGTTCTATAGCAACGGTCGAAAGCATCGCCAAAAGACTCAAAAACCGTTGGCCAAACCGTTGCAATATATCTGTTGCTGTAGAGGTATAGCAACGGTTTTGACGAGCGTTGGTATAGATTTCTTTTTACTACAGTTCATATAATCATTGCTAAAGGCAATTTTCATTTTTATTATCATATAATCGTCGCTAAAGGCAATTTTCATTTTTATTATTTTTTTTTTACTAACGGTTCATATAACCGTTGCTAAAGGCAATTTTGATTTTTTAAAAACCAACCACTGTGTGACGTAAGTCTCCACGTGGCGCTGACGTGGCAGCCGCGTGGCGCTGGCATTGTGCCCGCGTGGCAGGCGAAATAATCTTTGCTCCTCCTGAGATTCGAACCGCCGACCTCGCATGCGCGCGCGCGCAAACCAACTGTGCTAGGCCATGAATTGTGTAAAATCATACACCTTTTAATATTTATACTATACTAACCGGATTTTTTTAATCTTTTTTTTTAAATCCGGTTTATATTATACAAACACTTACTAATATCATTTTTTTATTCGATCGGAAGCGTCTATTTTTTTACATAATGAGTACAATATTCGCACGAAGAATGAAATTATTATTACATAGAATTTAACGCTAGGTTCAATAATTACCTTTTAAAATTGGTATAAATGCACAAGACTGTATGCATGTAATCATATATGACACTATATTTAATTATAATTGTTTTTTTTAACAGAAATTATAATTATTTAGATTGATGCAAAGTAGAATAATAATTTTGAGAGGAGTTTTATTTTGTAATATTCATTTACAAAAAATGATATCTTGTGTGAGAAAAATAGTTCCATTATTCACTCATCTGCAATTAAATTGACATGCACCATGTACATAAAAAAAAAAACCTCTCTGTTTTCCTAATTTTTTTTCAATATTAATTTTGCCTTTTCTAAATTTTTGTTAGATTCACAAAATTTTTTTTGATTGGTAAGTCATTTCTATGAGATGAGTCTAAAAAATAAAATAAAAATGCAATTAAAAGCATAAAAAATCAATATGGGCAAAAAAATATCAAACAAACATTTGTTGTCTTTAGTGTCACCTTATATGATATTTTTTTCAACTTCGGTCCACAATTTTATACTTTTTTTATTCTTATTAAGATGAATGATTAATCCCAAAATGAATGATTAGTTTCAAAAATTACCACAAAATGCTAAAAAAATACGTTAAATAAACAATACCGGAAAAAATATCACAACAAAAATTTAGGAAAAATAGTCCTAACAAAAGCAACGGTCTCGATCATCATGATTGTGTCACGGTCAAGGGGCTAAAGTATGTTCAAGAATGAAGTTAATCTAGTATCGCTATACACTTATTGGACAGAAAAACTCATATTTTATTTATGAAATTGTGTATCGATAAACAAATTTTCTAAATCTGATTGAGCCAAATTTCTACGAGAACGATTTAATCAACATGAAAAAAAAATCAACGGTCTCGATCGTTAGTTCGGGTTTGGAAAATTGATTTTGGCGGTGTAAAATTCTACTAACGATTATTGAAAACCGTTGCTATAGTCCAGTTTATAGTAACGGTTACTGAAAACCGTTGCTATAGTCCAGATTTTACTAACGGTTAATGAAAACCGTTGCTATAGTATTGTAATCTATTAACGGTCACACGAAAACCGTTGCTATAGTCCTGTTTCTAGTAACGTTTTGCAAACCGTTACTATATACCATCTATAGCGATGGTTTTTTCAACCGTTGCGAAAAAACTGTTGGGAGATCCTGAATTTCTTGTAGTGCCATGTTGCGAGCCGTCGTGAAGCTCTATGTGTCGGCTCCCAAAACCGGCAGAGGAAATTGGCCGTTGAGATCCATGGACGCTTGCATCGCCTCCGGAAACCGCCGTGGCCACCATCTCGTTGCTGCCTTTGCTGATTGTTTTGCTCGCATCGGTTGAAAATCTGATTGTTCGCCTCTGCCTTTTTGGTTCTAGAGAGAGAAAGAGAGTCAATTCTTCTCGTCATAATTTTTTACTTTTTCGATTCTTCTCACTGAGACAAATTAATAGGTGTAAAAAGTTTATCACAAAACGAACAAATACGAAAAAATTCAAAAATAAAGACAACGAAAAAATCCCAAAAATCCCTTAGCGGAACTTAGCCGCATTTGAAAGCCAAGATCCCTTTCTACATAGCAATAACCAGCTGGGTATGCCTTTTAACTCGTGTTGACGTATCAATTTCAATCAAACTCTTTTTAATAGAATTAATAAATTTTATTAAACAGAGTTTTTGGGGTTTTGGTGGTAAGATTTGGCAATTTTGGGTTCTCGTTGTTTGTTTGCTCAGTGAAAGAAATTTTATAAATCTATGAAAAAAAATACAAAGATTAAAGGGGAAAGGGCAAACAAAAGCTATCCGAGACCCAAGGAGAAATGTTGGCAAAGAACCAACAAAGAAAAGAAAACTCCTCAGACACAGCCAACCCCAAAGGAAAAACAATACCCACTCAAAAGCTACCTAGGTTCTCCTTGTTGCAATTTTTGCTGTATCAGTGTTTGGTTTTGTTAGTCTCCTGCGAACTTCCTTTGGGCGTTGGGCAACATATGATTATTGGGATGTGTTCGTGTTTGTTTGTTCGCTCGCTCCTTCTTGTGATGCCACTATGTCCTGGGTCCCTTATTCATCTTCAGCAATTAATAAATTTGTTTGCTATTAAAAAAGAAAAGAGAAGTGCTACAATACACATCCCTTAGTTGGGTGTATATTATATGCACCCTCATTGATTACCATTGGATGTTTGAAAAAAGATCTGGACCATTTAAAATGTTATGATAGGTTACTAACAAATATCCTATTACCAATGACAAGTAAACCCTATGAATTAACCAAAATGGAAAGAAAATCCCCTCATGCCTCTCACTCTCTTCCCAACTAGTGTATATCTTTCTTTTCCTTCAAAAAATTAGGCCCAATTTTTTTTTGATAATTAATTTATGTTAAAAATAATAATTTTATTTTTTAAAATCTTTGAAGCTAAAATTATTTCAAATGAAAATAATTTACTTCTTTAAAATACATTGTTCTCGATAATTATTAAAGAAAAAAGATACTATCATTATCATAATGTAATAAAAAGTCAAGTTAATGCATTTTTTTTTACAGGATTTTTAAAAGCCAATGATTTTGGCACTCCCCATTTTGTTAATGGCACTCCCTTTGGGAGTGCAGCGGATTAACTTTGGCTGCACTCCCCTTGGGAGTGCCATTAATAAAATGGGGAGTGCCAAAATCATCACCATTTTTAAAGTGTTTCTTATATGTAGCCAATTTTTTTTGGAATTTTTTTGAAATATTATGTAGAGACCCGTATTTTCAAAAAATCATTTAAAGGTTTTATTAATGTTAGACTATCAAGTAAATGTGAAATTTATTGAATTTATTTGATTTGGGGTCAATGTGATAGGATTAAAAGTGGAAGGAGTGCAAGTGTGGTTGGTGTGTGTGTCCTAGTACATATATATGTGTGTGTAAGGGTGTAGAGGATCAAAATCCCCAACCCTCTCTCTCTCCTCCTGATCTCTCTCTCTCTCGGCTTCTCTCGTTCTCTCTCTCAAACTCTCACACTCTAACACCCCAAAATACCTCGAACCCACCTCAATCCGCCGCAAAGTTCTCGCATTCAAGTGTTCTAGAGTTTGGAAATTCGTGGGTTTGAGCTCGGAGAGGAGTATTCGGATGATTCGAAGTTTTCGGAGCTAGGGCGTGCTTGGTTGGGCTTGGATTTCGTTCTTCGACGTCGAGATAGGGATTTCTCACATCTATTATATGTTTATGTGTTGATTTGGTGTTTGAATCGCACCCTAGATCATTGGTTTTGTTGTTGAAATTGTTCTGGTGAAATCTAAAAGTCATGCACTGAAAATCCAAGTCCTACCGGTAGGAGTTTTGGCCCTACCGGTAGAAATACTATCAAGTAGAGTCATTTTGTGAAATTCTGGTCTCCTACCAGTAGAAAATTGTGTCCTACCGGTAGGAAATGGAAAATCAGCATTTTTGGTAAAACTTTGGAAGGGCATAACTTTTTCATCCGAACTCCTTTTTGGGTAAATTTTATACCGAAATTCATGTGCCGGAAGTCTACTTTCCAATGGTGGCGGTCCCATCTCCTAATTCTTAGCCAATAAGATTTGGTAGCCAAAATAAGATAGATATGTTTGTAGATGTTGAAAAATCATTTTCCTTAGAATCGTTTGGGTGAGACATGGATGTTCTTAGGCTCTCCTATGCACTTAATTGAGTGGTTTGACGAGGCTAGTGGTATATTAGGCTTTGTGGTGGTCGTTGGGTTCCGTATGAGTCTTATGACGCCGAAACGAGAGTTTAGAGAACATAAGAAATATAGGTGGGCGAGGGTTGTATGTGTTGACATGCAATGTGAGAAACAAACACATAGGACATTCCTTTGAGTTAAGAAATGCTAGGTAGGGGTATGTGAGACATGTTCCTTTTGTTCGATATATGATACGTCATTTGCGTAAATTGTATGGTTTTATGAGTTGTAAGGTAAAAATCTATGAGTCGTTGCGAGAGAATATCCTTTGATATGTGAATACTTATATGAAGAATGAATGGTGTAATGATTATGAGTTGAATGAAGTCGGATTATCTTTATTACTATTACAACTACTACCTTTGTGAATAAGTTTTCGTTGTGAAATCATTATATGTGATTGAGATGAACGGTTGAATTGTGAGGTGTTTTGGACGAATTGTGGTATAGTGATCTATATTATGTGATGTGATTTAGTTCCTTTAGTGAGGAAGGTATTTGTAAGGAGTAGCGGGGCTCCATAAACAGCCCGGAAAGTGCACTTGCTTGTGACGTGTGATGTGGGATTGCAAGAGTGATGTATGTGAGTAAACGTAAGGGTTTGTTTGATGAATGCATGAGAGAAATGATTGGTTGTCGAAACAACACTATAGAGTCATGTGTCAACAGGTTTTTTTCTTTAAACGTGTGACGTTATGACTAAAGTGAAGTCGAAGAGCGGATAGAGTATTCGGAATAGGGTGTTGTGGTTAGTTTAGAGTTTTAGTGTGTAGTCATGGAACTTCATTTATGTCATCGACGTTGGGAAAACTACTAGTCGTGTTTTGTTTTTTCCATTGAGATATCGTACCTTGCTTCTGTTATTCACTCTTGGTTTTGTTATTCATCCTATCAGTCATCCCATTTGCATATAATGGTTGTGTAGATTTCTCTACTGGGCTAGTGTAGCTCAACCTATCATTTTTCAGGTATGAACCCGGAGCAGTAGAATGGAGCGAAGTGCATGCATTCAAGTGCGTATTTTCAAAAGAAGTGGCAAAAGAGACTCATGGACTTTTGATAAAACTTGTTTTGGGAATGTAATAGCACCTTAACTCTATTTCTTTTTATGATATAATGTATTCAAATTCTTGAAGTTGGATCTGTAATTTAATGATTAGAACATGATGAACTCTTTTGGGGTATTATATAAGATAAATTGAAGGGTTTTATTTAGGAAAAGCTATCTTTATTTATGTTGAAAATCGAGGGCGTGACATATTATGATGTTTAACATTTTTCACAATACCTTTAATTGCATAGTGAACTTTCACATGTAGATAAAAAAAAAAAAATTCATACGAATAGTCCAATTAAAAGGAATAGCGAAGTCAATCATCCGTATTAATCAAGTAGGAAACACTAACAAAGTTAATGGGTGATCAAGAGGGCGATGGCGACGAGATAAATTTACCAATATATTTTAGAGTTATGTGCAAATGACAACAACATTTAGGACGTGCTATTTATTTTTTGGTCATTAGACATACTACAAGAGTTTTATAAATTAGTGCTCGCATTTGAATTACAAATAACTAATACTCATATTTGATAATGTAAGCGATTACAAGTGTTATCGATACCAATCAATTACGCAATTGAAACCGCAGAAAAATATAATCTATCATGTAATCAATTATTTTTGTAATTCAGAACAATTGATTTTGAAATCTATTGCACTATTGTTTTTAACTTATTTCGCAATTGATTAGAGGACTTACTGAGACCCATCAATTGATTAGCAAATCGATTGAGTAATCGACTTCACATTGTTTCCCAATCGTACTCAATTCAATTACAAAATCGATTATATTGTCTAATCGATTACATAATTGAACATAACAAAATTGATTACATATTCGATTATGATGTCAAATTTATTATAATTTCTATTTACAAAATTGCAAAATCAATTATATTTTTTTATTATGATGTCTAATCAATTGAAAAATCAATTATAAAGTATAATCGATTATGGAATTGAACATTGACATAATAGATTACATATTTGATTAACTACCGCTAAAAAAATTGATTAAGTAATCAATTGCACAATTGATTATACGTTACTCCCTCCGTCCCTTTTTAAGTGTCCTGCTTCGTAACTCCAACTTATTAAAAAAATATCATCATTACACCTTTCACATCAATTTTTTCCTCCACTTTCCCTACTTACCCATCATCATTACACTTTTACACACTAACTTTTCAAAATAAAATTTACTTTTAGGGACAAAATAGACAATACACTAACTTTTACCTCCCTAACTTTACAAAATGGACACTTATTAAGGGACAGCCCAAAATGAAATACTGGACACAAAAAAGGGACGGAGGGAGTATTAAAAAGTTATGAAATGGACTAATTAAAATGTTATGATTCCGTAGTGAAAATATTACAAACTGAAATGTTAAGATTTTTTTATAAAGTTATGAAACACACCAAAATATTATGATTCTAAAAATGTTATGAATATGTTGCTATAAAGTTTTGATTGATTAGTGTAAAAGTTATGATATGCACTAAAAGGTTATGCTTTGTAAGAAAAATATTATGAATGAAAAGTTACGAATTTTTGGTATAAAAGTTATGATAAAGCTAAAATGTTATGAAGGACCGGTATAACAGGTAATTTTTTATGAGGTGGCATAATATGAACCACACAATAGGTGCATATGATACACACCTTAAAAGGATGTGTATTAAAAAATTTCCCAAGGAAAAACCTCTTTTAATAGAATTATAGAAATCTCAATTTATAGACAATTTAATATGCTTAATTACCTTCCAACCCTTTGGAATTGAAAAACCATTGTACATGAAATCATTGATGGCTTCTCTGAAAGCACCTTGGACTGGTGGAGAAAGCCTCATCACTTCACATGCCACGTTCCATGAATACTTCATCTTCTGAATGTCACCCCAATTTTGACAATTCACCTGGTGCTTTTGATTTTGCAATTTCCATTTGCTCTATTCACAAAGTAGAAAAAGTACATAAAATCACATTAATGGTTCCATTTGCTAGCACTTATAGTCAACTTATTTAGCTTATATTTGATTTAAAAAAGCTAATCATGAATGGTGTTCATTAACAATTATAAATAATTACTTATTTGATTTTTCTAACTTATTTGACCCAAAAAGGCTAGATTATTTAATGCTCCAATTTGAAGGGTTTTTTTTTTTTTTGCTTATGTTAAGTTGTTAGAACATGGCTTAGCAAAAAAAAAGTTGTTAGAATAGGAATGGACAAAAGAATTCTAAGGTAAATAAGTTATTCTTATTCTAGTTTTAATTAGGACAATCTAGACATTTCGTTTATAAAAAGCCATTTGATCATAGCTTAATGAAGCAAGCATGTTATATTTTTTTTCACAACTTATATAAAGCTACTATAACAAACACTTTTATAACTTATTTTAATTTATTTAAGTGAATTATCTAAAAAACTATAGTCCAAAAAGTTAACTTATAAGTGCTAATTAAGTGCTAGCAATCGGGGCCTGCAACTTACTTTCCCTTGATTACTCTTCAAACGCGAACAAAACGAAGAAACATGAAGACGTGAGCTGGCGATCTCTATTCGAGGATGTTTTAAAACTGACAATTATCTATTAAGCTTAGTTGTTAATTTTGAAGAATGAAGATGCGTATTGCTAGGGCAGCCCATTCTGGGCACACGCCTCAAAAATAGAGAATGGGTGCGCCCTTTTAAAAGAGAGCGTGACGAAAACACTCAATTTAGAGTTGCCAATTGAATTTGAAGGTTGACCCTCAAGGAACCGAACTTGAAATGCTTGTCACGTTGTTTGATTTGAACAAGGCTTGTAGACTAGTCCATCGTCACCTTGATATCTTGGGTTTGGGAGCCAGGTTACGAGAGGGGAAGTGTTTTAAGGCATCTCTCTCGCCCGATCTGAAGATCGGTCTCTATTTGAGCATTTGCGAAAGATGTTTGCGATTCTGTTTGATTATTCGATTCTTCAGCCATATAGGGGCGAGGAACAGTTTAATGGAGATTAAAGCTATAACACGTCTACAGGATGTGATAGATAGCATGGATGAGAAGGCAGTAAATGGGATAAAGGCCAGGTTCTATTTAGCAGAGCAAACCTAATGCACTGTTTTGAATTGATGTGCACAAAAAAGAATCTACATGCATTGATCCAGTTCATGTTGATTACTGCATGTGATTCAAACTTGCACGCACGCACCCCACACTAGCTAGCGTGAGTTTACTTTGCTCGCAGCCTCTGTTTTTACCCCTTTGTGAGCCCTGGAAGGACCAATGCACACCCGGGACAAACCATACAATTTATTACATTTATACTATGCAGTTTAAAGGCTGAAAAGCCTAACAAATGAACAAAACACCTCGTAAACAGCGTGAGGACAAAACAGTGGCTAAGGCCAAGTCACCCATGCAAGAGCAATGCACTGGAAAGCCAACGAATTAAGCACACCTGCGCGCGCGGGTTGGTAACTTGCGCACGCCCATCCAAGCTGTTTCCAATACTTGTTCTCACATGAATGGGGCGTTGGGACATGTCCAGATATACCCTAGTTGGTGTCCTAACAAAACAGAAATAAGTATTGAAAGGCAAACTAGCAGTTTTAACATAGGAAAGTAGTAAACTGGTTTTATATGCTTGCAGTGATGATCTATAAGGAAAACAACATAAAAGAACATGGTCCCTGTCCTCGCACATATCTGCGCGCGCAACTACAGAGTAGTGCGCACATGCTAAGGACCGATGTCCGCAGGTCCTTTGTTCACACGGTTTTTGAACCGTGTTAGCCTTTGGGCTATGATTGGTATTGATTACTAGGCTTGACCATGCCAACCCCCCTTAGGGATCAGAACAGAGAGCGGCAGGTGTTTATACCTTTGAATGAGTTTGAAAGGTTGTTTGAACTTGAAGTATTGAGGGCTTGTTTGATGCATGTTAGAGGGTTGAGAAATGAAGAACAAGGGTGCTTGTTGCTTGGGAGAAGGATTGCTTAGATGGCTTTGGGTAACCAAAGTTTATGAACCAAAAATTCTAACCCTTTGCAAGGATGGCCAAGGGGATCGGAGTATTTATAGAGGATGTGAGAGAGATACTAGCCTTCTTAGCCCTTAAGCCTTCCCTCTCGTTGGATGAGAGAGAAAAAGGTATTTTTGTGGGGAAGTGGACACCTTTTGTCAGAATACTGTTTTTCAAGTAAAATGGAAGCTTTTAATGTGCTGTTCTCCATTGATCATGACTTCTGCATGCTGAATAAAGCAAGTTTGACCAGACGTTGATCAGCATGCGCGAGTCAACACGTTGACGCGCACCAATTGTGGACTAGCGCGCTCGAGTCCAAGCCACCCTATGCTGGTCCACGGTCAAACCTGACCATTTGACCAATACCTGGCACTTTAACCCGCATGCGATGGGTCTCCACCAACGTTTGCTAGTAGGGTTTAGTAGGTTTAAGGGTTAATCAAGCACTTCAGGTTCAAACACTTAACATTCCCAAGGTGCTCTTAATCCATTTTATTATTGGGGAAACAAAAACCGAAAATAAAGAAAAGCAATTTGAAAAAAAACCCTAGATTGGGGTGTCTACACCCATCAATAATCTCTCTCTCTCTCTAAACACTGGCGTTAGGGTTTTGTAGGGGGAGGTAGCGGCGCTAGCCGACCTATTAGAAATTTGATGGCGTACTTTTTTTTTTTTTGCCATTTAAAAAAAGAAAGATGTGTATTGCTCACCTCTTAATAATTTAATCGCCTATTTTCCACAAAATAGTGCTATATTTCAAATTCTCAATTTCGTAAAAAGAAAACCCACCATGCATGTTGTTTTTTCTATTTTTCTCATAAGCTAGTATAATAAGCTGTGAAAATCAACTTTTAAATAAAAGCCTTTACATCTCTTATTGGTCATTATGTTATGGGATTTCAGACTTCCGATATCGTTATATAGTTACACATATCGGCCGGTACACCCCGATTGTATCACCGATACCGATATATGTCTCCCGATACTGCGTTTTAAAACCCTGGTGAAAACATAGGTAGACAAGCACAAATTTAAAAAAGAGAACTTTGAGAACTACCTTTGTAGACTCCTTCGTAAACCTCAGGCAACTCAACAAGAAACTTGACAATGGATGCACAAGAGGAGCTAGCAGTGTCATGGCCACCAATCAACAGGCCTAAGATTATATCAGCTATATCGGCCTCGTGCATGAACTTTCCATTTTCGTCACTTGTCAAAAGCATGTGTGACAAAATATCTAGCTTGGGCGACGCTTTTCCCTCAGCCAAATCCAACGTCCTCTGCTTGATAATCGCCACCAATTCCGTCCTAATGAAATTAAACGCCTTGATCGCCCGGTTAAATGGGGTTCCGGGCAAGTCTATGGGTACAGATACTATCCCCGTTGATAAAACACTGAAAGGGTCTTCGAACTTGGCCACATGGCTAAGATCTTCGACGCTGACAAACAATCGACAGGCAATCCTGAACGTGTAGTGCTTAGTTAGAGGGAAAACCACCGCCAAAAATGCTTGACTGATTCCTAGACCTAAAATAATGGGTTGCCCCAAGCGTAGGGCTGAGACCGATGCAACACAATACCCGGTAAGACCGGAGACGAATCCACTAAGGACGGTGGAGTGTGTGCTGTGAAAACTCAGGTAGTTATAATTTAAATGGATTCTTAGGTAGCCACCCTTTGTCGTTTTGATTGAGAGATTAACTAAAACCTATAAATTGATTGTACTTTTCAGAAAATTAAAAGGAAGGTACGGTCGTAGAATTCATAGCACTCGCAATCAGTCCGGATTAACCTACTCCATTTAGTATTCTTAAAACGTTCGATTTTAGTGAGGAAAAGATACCCCGAAAGATGCGAACCTTTATGGTCGCCGTTCACCCATGCGCAGCGAAGAATGAGTTTTGGACCCCCATTTCCCCGTTCACATGGGCTCCGACAATACCCAGGTTCGTCTACGGAAAGTATTTTTTCAATCTAAAATTGTTTATTTTATTTTAAAAATAAAAGCAGTGTCCAGACTGACCATGGTGTTCTAATCACCCTACGACCCTACTTATATCACTACTCACTCAACATTATGCATGAAATAAAAGAAACCCTAATTTGAATCATACTTCTATTACGCAAGATGAAAAACAAACAAGAAATATAAATTAATCAAATTCCAATCAATAACTTTTATAAAGAACAGAACTTAAAAAGAATTACCGGAGTGCGAGTAATTGAACACCGAAGAAAAGTAAAACAATATTCGGAACAAAAACATGGCAGCCACCGTTCTTTGTTTCTCGGCAGCCCCGTTTCTCTATTTCGTCGGTCAAAACCTATCCAAAAGCCGCTGAATCAATCAGCAGGGTAACAAAGTTGGTTTTATCGGGATTGAAGGCAATAATTACATAGTGGCCCTTGAACTTCACATAATTAAACATTAGCCATTCAACTTCGAAGGACTTTGCATCTTGATCCAAAACTTCTATAAAATCTTCTTTTTACCCAAATTATTGAAAATCGAGCTCGAGTAACCTATAAACATTAAAACACAGAATAAAAATCAGTTAACAAAAATAAAGGACTAATAAGCAGCTTTTGGATAGGTTTTGACCGACGAAATAGAGAAACGGGGCTGCCGAGAAACAAAGAACGGTGGCTGCCATGTTTTGTTCCGAATATTGTTTTACTTTTCTTCTGTGTTCAATTACTCGCACTCCGGTAATTCTTTTTAAGTTCTGTTCTTTATAAAAGTTATTCATTGGAATTTGATTAATTTATATTTCTTGTTTGTTTTTCATCTTGCGTAATAGAAGCATGATTCAAATTAGGGTTTCTTTTATTTCATGCATAATGTTGAGTGAGTAGTGATATAAGTAGGGTCGTAGGGTGATTAGAACACCGTGGTCAGTCTGGACATTGCTTTTATTTTTAAAATAAAATAAACAATTTTAGATTGAAAAAATACTTCCCGTAGACGAACCTGGACATTGTCGGAGCCCATGTGAATGGAGAAATGGGGGTCCAAAACTCATTCTTCACTGCGCGCGGGTGAACAGCGACCATAAGGGTTCGCATCTTTCGGGGTATCTTTTCCTCACTAAAATCGAACGTTTTAAGAATACTGAATGGAGCAGGTTAATCCGGACTGATTGTGAGTGCTATGAATTCTACGACCGTACCTTCCTTTTAATTTTCTGAAAAGTACAATCAATTTCTAGGTTTTAGTTAATCTCTCAATCAAAACGACAAAGGGTGGCTACCTAAGAGCCCATTTAAATTATAACTACCTGAGTTTTCACAGCATACACTCTACCGTCCTTAGTGGATTCGACTCCGGTCTTACCGGGTATTGTGCTGCATCGGTCTCAGTCCTATGCTTGGGGCAACCCATTATTTTAGGTCTAGGAATCGGTCAAGCAACCTGGTCTTTGTTCTCCCAATCAGCGGCAAAGTGTCGCTGAGCGATCCCATCCATGATTCCTATGTACCTCTGCAACGCATCCGCCTTGAGGAAGTTGGGGAGCATTTTTCTCAATCGGATGGCCTCTTCGTTTGATGAGGTTTGGATTGAGGTCGGGAAAATTTTGTCAACAGAGCTAGGCCACCATGGCTGGACTAGCTTGTTCTCCTTAGGGAACAAAAACTTGTTAGCGGCTGCCCCGCAGAACACAACTGTGGGAGAGCCCAAAAGACTCGTCCTGAATACAGAAGACGAGTACTTGGCTATGCGATCGAATACAAATTTCTCAGGGTGAGACCTTTCCATCCGGTGGAGAAAATCAAGGCTCTCGCCCACCATTGGGAACCTGCTACTAGGTGGGAGGTTACTGAGATTGGAGTTGGATTTTTTCCCGTAGAAATGAAAGTGGAAAGATAGGGCGAGAAAGAGAACAAAGAAGGCCGGGAGAGAAGCATAGAATAGCTCCATGTTCTGATTAATTGTTGTGTGTGTTTGTTTGGTTTGAGTTGGGTAATAAGGGGCAGAAGCAAATTTATAGGCCTAGAATAGCTCCAGTGTGAGCACAAGGGAGGTAATTTAAACGTACCTGCAGTTGCATTTATGCACCCAAAAAGAACAAAAAAAGAGGAGCTTGAAACGTTTAAAGTAAAAAATTTTAAAAATTAGTCTAGGGTCCACTATAGAGAACTTGAAACCCAGTTAGTCCACTTCTAATGTTTGTAACATCTCTAGTCCACTAATATAGTTTGGTAAGGCTTTAAGTCCACTTCTTTTAAAAAAGAAATTAAACCAAGACAAAAATATCCTTCTATATAAGCTATCATATAGAAAGAAACCCTAGACCACCACAAACAAATCTAGAGCACAGCCTCCTCTCTCTCTCTCAAACTCATGGCCTCCAAGCTCCTCTCCCAGTCGCCGACCTGATGTCCCTCCCCGTGCCCACGATCGTCACCGTCATCGGCCACACCTCTGTTGTCGACGATGGACGGGCTCATGATCAACGTGACCTGTTACTACCCAGACTCCGCCCAAGTGCAACGACAAAGAGCTCCAAGCCTGGTACACCGAGTCCATCAACGTGGGCCACGCCGACCTCCGCCATGAGAAATGGGTAGTCCTTGATTAGGAGTTTTTGTCCAGTACTGCCATGCCCCTAAATCATTCAATCAAGATAAAAACGTTCGTTGGTTATTTTGGTTGTGCACTACTAACAGTATTCTACTTTTTCCAATCCCCGAAGTCCCCTAATCAAATCATTCCCAACAAATCTCTCTCTTTCTCTCTCTAAAGAACCATCTGTTCATGAATGGAAGCAATCAGAAAATAAGCCACCAAGCTGATTGTTTATGACGACTTTTAGAGCCTTACTTTGATCCATGTAAGTTCTTGTTTTTTAGATCCGTTGGAAAGTCTTAGTTGTTAATTCTGAATTTTTTTTCTTCTATCGATTCATGTTGCCTAGGTGCGCAAGGTCCACGAGAAGATGGTGAGGGTGGAGGTCGTGGAAAGTCTTAGTTGTTAATTCTGATATTTAAGGTTATAGTCTAATTCTTGCACTAATCTTGAATGAATTTGGATTTTCGACTTGTTATGTGTGTGGAATTTGTAGTTTCAGTCAATTATATAACGTTATTCCGTTTTTTCATAAACGTGCTTTAAAGTTGGTTTGTCTATCGTATTAAAAAAGTTGATCCGGTCTTTTATTTGTTTTACTGGAGAGAAATCTAGAGTAGTAAAAACAAAAAATATAATATTATATGAAGGTTGATCCGGTCTTTTGTGTGTCCCGTGTCCCGTTATCATTAGATTTGGAGGTTTTCGAATAAATACATAAGGTTGTATGTGTGTTTTTCCTAGGGTTAAAGATATGAAGTGTTTTAAATAAATATATAAGGTTATATTTGTACTTTTCATCAATCACCTATTGATTTGGTCTGCGCAGCGGCCTCTCCGACTTGCTTCCGATATATTTAGAGTTTTTTGAATAAATATATAAGGTTATATGTGTGTTTTTTTCTAGGACTAGACATATAAAGTTGGAACAGATTGTGTTTTTTGAAAAAATATATAAGGTTATATGTGTGTTTTTTGTGCCACACATATAATGTTGTACGTTAGGAAATTTTTATCACTCATATAACGTTAAAAAATCAATACAAGAAAAATAGGAAAAAACAAAAAGAGAAATTTGTCACATATATAACGTTAAATATTAAATGTAGCGGGTTCAATAAAAAAAATCGAGAAAAATGAAAAAATACGTTTTTTGTTACACATATAACGTTATATGTGGCGTGATGGCAGCGGCGATGGTGGTAGTGGCGGCGGCGGCGGCAACCACGGCTTGATTGCAACAAAAACAAAAAAAAAATGAAAAATATATATTTTTGTGTTAGCCAAACAAGGCCATTGTTTCTTAGGTTGGATATTTTTGTCATTAAAATTATTAGTGGACTTAGTGGGTTGTGAAACTTAGAAGTGGACTAGATGGATTTAGAAAGTGCTATAGTGGACTTATGAAAAATTCTCCCTAAAAAATTTTGCCATAATTGAAAATTTTGTTTAGTATTTCTTTTTTGGAACAACAAAAAACATTTATTAATCTTTGAAAACAAATTACAAAAATTAAAAGGATCCAAAGCACGAGGCACCAGAAATTAGAAGGAAAAAATAACCACCCTTAGAAGGCAAGAAGCCAACCAAGGCGTGTGACCCCAAAGAAGAAGCACTACACCAAAGATCCAACCATGGCAAAAAGATACCTAAAAGAAAACCCACTTTTGAAATGACTAATGCCTTGTTCTCTTCCCTTTTCAAAAAATTCCTCCTAGGTTCTCCCTAGATTCTCCACACTTCTAACATTTCTCTTTCTATCTCTCTCCACTTATTACCCCTACTATTTTTCAAAAAAAATTTCAAAACACAAACCAAACAAAGCATAAAGATTAATCATTACACTGAGAATCCTAAACATTGGCCGTTGCCCCATCTTCGGCTGCCGTGGTCATGAATTTCCTTACTGCATCTCATCATTACCCTAATAATCGACCCCCAAAATTTTCTCAATAGACCAAGTAGCTCTTGGCTCATCTAGATGAATCTTGTTAGTGCCTTCAGAAGAAACGGATAAAGCCACATACAGCTGCATTCACAGATCTCAACGCAACACATTTTTTCTTCTTTCTTCAAACTGTCTTCTTAATTAGCTTTAGGAATATCCAACATTTTCTCAACCGACTTATGCTTCCAATTACCTTTCCCCATTTCTTTAGCCTTAACAACTCGGTCGAGGTCCACAACTAACTGGATACCATCAATAGTTTTAACCTGAGCCGGGTTAAGCTCAACTACTTCCATATCCGTTTGATTTAAGAAATCGGCCACTTCTAAAAGATTCCAAAATCCTTTATCAAACTCCTCAACATCCGAAGCCGAATCATGAATTGCTAGCTGTATCAACTCCCAACAATGGAGTTAGATTCTCTGCTGTAATTTTGCCAACTTCCCAGGTCAAATTGCTTTCCCTAACACCAGAAATTGAATCGAAACAAGTATCACCCACCACTGACTCCACAACCCTGGAACTAGAATTTTGAATTTCGAAATTAAGATTTGTACCTTCAACTACCCTCTCCCCAACATATGAATTTGCACTATCATTGATACCATCTTGGAGTTCGGTGACCGGAGAGAGCTCACAACCTAACGGAAATCCATCAATCTTAGTCTCGTCCCCAAATCCCGACCTTCATTCTCCTCCAATCCATCCTTTAGTATTGGGCGTGCATGTGATGCTGTCTTTCAGATTTTTTCCTTTTCTCTTCTCTTCTCATTATATGTATGACGATCCTTATCCTATAGGAAATGGATCCTCTCCTATCGTACTTTTGGATTACTAGAGGGGACAGTCCACATTATGACCATGCATTTGCTGCAGTGAATGGTTGAGATTTGTTCAAAAACTCTTCCGTGAGAGAGTTAACTCTTCATGTTTCATGGTAGAGTTTTAAACAAATACGAACCATGGATTATACCAATGAACGATTGCGATGTGAACTATTCCCTCTGGTCCAAAAAAGTACGACCGGAGAAGAGTCGGATCTTATCCTATAAATGGTTTTCGTAAGAGTCTTTCCTTCTTCCTTTTATATGATTGTTGCCCTGTTTGCTAGCATGTATAAATTACTAGTTTTTTAAGCTTATAACCTTTTAAATGATTGGCTTAAAAAATTAAAGAATTTGTAAAATTGTTTGTTATACTCTCTCCGTCCATTTTTAAGTGTTCTATATTCCATTTTGGATTGTTTCTAAATAAGTGTCCATTTGTAACGTTAGTGGGTAAAAGTTAGTACATTTCTATTTTGTCCCTAAAAGTATATTTCTTTTTTTAAAAGTTGATGAGTAAAAGTGTATTGATGATGCCTTCATAGAGAATAAATATGAAAATTAATATTTCGGAGGTACAATTATGTTGACTCATAAAACTGCATGAAAGTCAAATTGGGACATTTAAAAAGAGACGGAAGGAGTATCTTTTTATAAATTGCAAGAAAAGGTTTAACCTATTTGCTTGAAGAAGCTCTCAAATAGCTTATTACAAATTTAATGTCTAGGATGTCCTTAAAATATAGTAGCTTTTTTAGTTTTAACTAATTCCAGCAAAATAATGACAACAAAAGTAAAAATATTTTTAATTACAATGATTTTAGAATTCGAACAAGCATCTACATCAAACAACTAATACATAACTTCTACATGTATTTACAGAAACACAGTCCATGCATAATATACGAAAATTAACTAATTATATATTGATAGTTATAGTGAAAATCTATATGATAAAACAGAGCGATTTTCTTTAAAAATGTCTAGGCATACAAACAAAGAAGCATCTATAGCCGTTCGATCGTACTTTCTGATAAGGTTATAGCTGTCGGATTGAATGGATATTTCCTATTATATACATCTACTCCCCTTCCTTTTTCAATTGATTTCTCTAAACTTGATTTCCTTACATTCAATTCAATATTTGCTTTTGAGTTGATTCATTTTAGGTTGATTTTCCAATAGCAAAAAAGAAACAATTATTTTTGGATTCATACGTGAAAAGGAAACAACCATTTTTGTAAGAATACACACAATTCTTCTACGTGTTTCTTCGAGGAAAAAAAAATTGAACTATTTTGAGTTTTTTTTGAACAGTATTGATGAGTGGCCCCGTTCCAGTTCAAAAATCATGTATTTACTCAAATAATTTTTCTACCAATATGGATCTTGTTTGATAAATCTTATTGAGATCTTTTATACGGTGCAAAAAAAAAAAAATGAAAATTTATTTTTCATTTTTATTATATTTGAGTTTAAAAATTGAAAAAACAAAGAACTTTTAGAAAAGGAAGGTAAACCGGAACGGGACCTGAAGGAGGACGCTATGTTGAGTTTTTTTTGCCTTTGTATTAAAGAGGTTGGAGGGATATTCAAGAATAATTTTTTGCCTACCGATTCGGAGCCGTGTCTTTAGTCACAAATATGCGCTAATAATATATAAGAATAAGTAGAGCGGGGTTGGGGTGGATCCAATTGGGTATCGGATTAGAGAATCGAAGGTAGATGGAGCCGCCTCCGAGCCGATCCCTAAAACTTTTTACAATTTTGCCTACACGTATAGTGCGTCTGATTCGGAAGTCGAATTCACACCCTCTTGGATTTACCTTTTGGGCTTTACAACGTACGGAAGCTATAACTTGTGAGTTTTACAAGGCAACAAAGGCTTCCGTGAGCTTTAGAAGTCAACAAAGACTGCCAAATCTTGTTTAGGATAGGTTGATGACCTCTTCCTAGCTCCATCTAAATTAGGCCGTGTGGGCAAGGGTGAGTTCTCCTACACTTATAAGACTAGGGTGTTCGCAACTGTCATGCTCGTTGGTCTAATAATTAAATGTATCTAATGTTAATTGTTTAATTTTTTGGCCTATTTGGATTTTTTTTTTTGGAGATTGTTGTAAAACAAGTGAATATTATGGTTTCTTTTTGGTAGATAACCGTTATATTGATGAGTGATGGAGGATGCTATGTTGAGTTTTTTTTGCCTTTGCGTTAAAGAGGTCAAAGGGATATTCAAGAATAATTTTTTGCCCACCGATTTGGAGTCGTGCCTTCAGGCACGGGCATGCGCTAGTAGTATATAAGAGTAACCAGTGGGATTGGGGTGGATCCGATTGGGTATCGGATTAGAGAATCGGAGGTAGATGGAACCGCCTCAAAGCCGATCCCTAAAACTTTTTAGAATTTTGCCTAGACGTATAGTTCGTCCGATTCGGAAGTCGAATTCACACCCTCTTGGATTGCCTTTTGGGCTTTATAACGTACGAAAGCTATAACTTGTGAGTTTTACAAGTCAACAAAGACTGCCAAATCTTGTTCAGGATAGGTTGATAACCTCTCCCTAGCTCCATCTAAATTAGGCCGTGTGGGTCAAGGGTGAGTTCTCCTACACTCATAAGACTAGGGTATTAGCATCGGTCTATGTTCGTTGATTTAATAATTAAATGTATCTAGTGTTAATTGTTTAATTTTTTTGGCCTATTTGGATTTTTTTTTTGGAGATTGTTGTAAAATAAGTGAATATTATGGTTTCTTTTTTTTTTTTGGTAGATGACTGTTGTGTATTTTACTTATGGTTAGTTCGCTTAGCTTTTGCTTTTTTTAAAGTACTGTTGTTAGGCCATCCACAGTGGTATAACCAAAAGCCAATTGTTGTTAAAATTAACAATATTGGTGCAAAAAATGGTTCACAATGGTATAATCAAACTTAACAACATTCTTAAAAATAATCAAATTTTAGGCTTTGGATAACCAAAACTAGCAACTTTTTTCAATAATCAAAATTTGTGAACCCCACACCACATAAGTTAATTGGTTCCAAAATTTACATACATGCGTATTTCAACTAGTATTTTCTTCTTCTCTTCTTCACCTACTCTATATCTTTTTCACTTCAACCACAAATTGTTTCTCTTTCTTTTCTTCCAAAAGTGAAACTCATATTTTTCGACCATTTACAATTTAACCCATCATTACCGGATTACGGTATTTCCCTCTTCTTTTCCGTTTCTATTTTAGGCTGCATTCTTATGACCTTAACTTAAATCTGAAAATTGTCTTTATTTGATTTTTTTTCGCATTTGTTAATTTTGTGTCAAACTTTTATGGGTTATTGATTCATCTCGACGAGAGAAATCGAAGAAATATTTTTTTTTACTTTTACCCAAGTATTTTGAGAAATAATTACTTTTTAACAAAAGAAATAAATTTTTCGACTAAAAAGTGGTTATTCTTTTTTGTTCGTCCCCTTATAGTTTAGTAAATGAAGAACCTTGCAAAAAAAAAAAAAAAAAAAGGAAGAACCTTGCATTATTTTTCAATTTCAAGAACATGTCTGATTTTTTTTTGAAAAATTAAGAGAGTGGTGGATTTGTGATATAGGCTACAGGAATAGGAAGAAAAAAAAAAGTTTCGGTGTTGTTTTGATAAATAACACTAGGAAGAACACCATATGTTCGATATATTTTTGACCAAAAAAAAACATAATGGAGGGAAGTGAATGGCGGAAAACAGAGGGGGAGAGATAGATTGTGTGAAATTGTAGTGGACTTCTTATTTTGGTTATGGACTAAAAGTGACCATTGTGAACCTCAACGTTGTTAAGCTTAGTAACCTCTTAAGTGAATAATTAAAAGCTGATGTGTCAACTTTTAGTTATCCATTTTTGATTATACCACTGTGGATGGCCTTACAATAAAAGATACGCTTATTTTTAGAGCAAGAATAACAAAATTAAACATATGCACATTTTGGTGCAAGATGACTATGTTTTTCCCCTTATCATGTTTTTTGCCTTTTTTTTTACCCTTTGGATGCACGAAACACAAATGACAGTTATATTTAATCTATTAAACCGTTGGCTGATGGAAGAATAGGGTAATAGTAGTTATAATATCTATTTTGTGCAATGGTTTGTACTTAACAATGGTTTATTTATTTGGTAATTGTGGGCAACATGCCTATAAAATAGGCGGATCGAGGGAGTGCTATGCAGACGAGCGCTCAATTCAGAGTTGTCACTTGAGTTTGAAGGTCCGACACCCAAAAAATTGAACTTGAAAAGCTTTCTATGCTATTTGATTTGAAAAAAGTGAAGGCCCCAGTCCATCATAACTATATATGGGTTCGGGAGGTTACAAGAGGAAAAGGGTTTTAAAGCACCTCTCTCACCCAATCTAGAGATCGATCTCTACTTAAGCATTTGCGAAAACACTTGTGATTCTATTTGATTAATCAATTCTTTAGCCATTTAGGGGCGAGAAACAGTTTAATGGCGATTAAAGGTGTAACACATTTGCAGGATGTGATCGATGGCATGAATAGCATGTTACGGTAAGCAATAAACAAGATAAAAAGCCAAATACTGCTTAAATAAGCCAACACAGTGCTCAAAATGGAAGTGGGCATAAACAGGGGCGAGCTTGCATGCACTGATCTGTTACACGTAGATCACTGCATGGAAACACACCTGCACGCGCACATCCATTACTGACAAGCGTGTGTAAACTTGTTCCAACAGTCTTTAGTTTTTATCTCCCTCTGGGTTCTGGAATGACCACTGCTCTGATAAGCACCAAAGATTGTATGATCGTGGTGCTTTAATCCTTTAAATTGTAGCATCTTTATTTCTAATTCTTCGTTTTTATTTGATATTACTCGGAAGGTAGTTTGTTTAGTGTTATAGGTAAAACGTCTTGAAAAGGGTGTATTTTGATCACGAGGTTAACCCCCAAGCGAGTTCAAGTATCTGCGCCGAGTGGAACTTCTGCCGTGAAGACTCAAGAGCGAAGGCGTGAGGTGTCGAGTGAACTCCGAGGCCGATGGTTGCCAAGTTTTGATGGCTGGACTAAAGACCTGGAGATAAGCTCCCTGTAAGGCTATATCGATACACGTTGGCTTCATGGGAAGGCAGAGAATGATGTATCGATGCGGATTAAGTTCGTATTGATACCAAAGCTTTACAGAGAAAATGGCCATTTCAGCTTAGCAGTGTGGTATCGATACACTCCATAATAAGTATCGATACCACGAGCCTTCGGCCAGATATTTTACTACTTTTAGTATGTCTTAGATATTTTGTTGAGAGAGAGAGGCAACTTTGTATAAATAGGGCCATCTTCTCTCTTCTTTGTATCTAGCTCATAATATCTTTTTAATTTTCCTCCATTAAAGTCTTTCAAGCTTTTTAGTTAAATCCTTCAAGAACTTTTGTAAGTTTAAGTAGTTTGTTAATTTTTCAAGTATTAAAGTTGTAGCTACGGCTTGGATCTTCCTTAATATCAAGTTTGTTTTTATTTTCATCCACTACTACAAAATGGTATAAAGATCACAGTTCGAAAATAAAAAAGATCTCACTTTTTGAAAAAGCGTAATAAAATATTATGGACTATAGTTTTAATCTCAGTTATATATAAAAACTGAGATGAAAAGATTTTTTAATCTCAGTAATCTAAAAAGTGAGATTGTAACTTAAAGAACAGATATCATTTTCGAAAAACTGAGATTATTTATGAAAGAATATATCTCGTTTCGGATAAAACTGAGATGGAAAGATTTTTTACTCTCAGTAATATAAAAGTGAGATTGTAACTTAAAGAATAGATCTCGTTTTTTTAAAACTGAGATTGTATATGAAAGAATATATATATCTCATTTTGGAAAAATTGAGATAAAAAGAACCTTTAATCTCAGTCATCTAAAAACTGAGATCGTAAGTTAGAGAATACATCGCATTTTTTTTTTATTTGGATTGAGATGAAAACTGTTGAATAGGAAAAGTTGAAGACTGCTTACCCCTTACGAAATTGCCACTTTTAACCTCGGTTTTTCCAAAAACTGAGACTATTTCTCTCTAAACAACCACGGTTTTATAATAAAACTGAGATGTAAAGTTGTTAAAGGTCACGGTTTTATCATTTTTAATCACAATTTTTACTTTTTAGTCATGGTTTTAATGAGTTTTAATCACGGTTTTTATCACGTGGTTAAAAGATATGGACTTTTGATTACACCTTGACAGACCACGGTTTTGAATGCGAGAGTAAAAGTGAAAGATCACACCAAATGACCGAGATCTTTATCTATTTTTGTAATAGTATATCGGTTAAAAATTATGTTTCATTTTTATGCTTTCTTTTGTGCTTTAGCTATGAGTGAGTAGTCGCTTGGGTAAGTCTCGGGGTAATCTTTTCCGAGGACTTAGGTAGTTATTTGGTTATGAAATCTTCGGGCTTAAAATCATGGTTTTCAGAGTTAAGTTAACCTAGCCATTTTGGTCTTGGCAAGCGGCGTATTGAGGGCTTGTGGCCTCCTACGTGTTAGATACCTTAGCAAAAATAAGTTAGTTTAGTTCCGATAAATCACATCTTTCGATAAACGTAATCGTTAAAGTTAAATCTTCCGAGTGTGAGCACACGGTCGTGATTCTCACTTTAGTTATAATTGAGAATCGGTAACGGCCTTTGTCAAGGGAAAGAAGATCCCTAGACTTGCCTCTTTTAATTTATAAAGCTCATTTTTAGTCTTTCGTTTTAGCATTTCCACCATTTAAAACAAAACCAAGTTGGCCGTCTTAAACGCCGAAATCCACCTTATAAAACCTACAATCCGTTTAAGCTATCTCTGAATCCCTGTGGTACTATTCCGGTCTTACCGATTTATTATGCTACCGACGATCTAGCCCTACACTTGGGATTTTCCAACCTTATATTTGAAGGCAAGGTTTACGGAGCTAAGCATGCTCACCCAGGACAAACCAAACAATCCATATGTAAAATAAAGACAAATAACTATAGGTAGAACGAATAATAATTGAAATGCACCCCATAAACAGAGTGGAGAATAAAACAGTGGCCAAAGGCCAAGTTACCCATGCAAAGCCAACTACGGGAAGCCAAGCTACATCAGCGCGCGCAAATCAAGGACATGCGCGCCCCTGTTTTGACCGGGCTTCCAGTATTTGGTGTTGCATACCTGGGCTCTGAGACATGTTCAAAAACAACCCAGGGGTATTCCAACACAACAGACATGCATATTGAAAGACTACTAGCAATCTTAGCAAAGAAAGCAGTAAAGCAGGTTTTAACATGCTCAACAGTGTCTTATATGACAATAAAAACATAAAAGATCAACACCTCTGTCCCTACGTAGATCTGCACGCGCAGCCACGTAGTGGCGCGCGCGAGCATCTGATTGATTTGCGCAGGTGTGATGGTCACACTTGAAACCTTGCCAGCTTTAGGACCATGACATGTATAGATTAGCAGCCTTGGCCCTACAAGCCCCCCTCAAAGATCAAAACAGGAAAATAGTAAATGTTTATACCTTTGTTTGAGGTTGAAAGAGAGTTTGAACTTGGTTTTGGATGATTGAAAAATGGATGTATAGTGGTTGTTTGAGTGATATAGTAAAAATGTTTGCTTGAGTTTGAGAGAACTAGGGTTAAGATTTGATAGCTTTTTTTTGGGTCAACTTGGTAACCTTGTAACCCTTGGCAATGAAGAACCATGGGGGTATTTATAGGGGGAGCAAATGGAGGTGTAACTAGCCAACAAGAACAAAAACAAAAAAAACTGAAAATAAAAACTTTTCCTAACATAGCCTAATGGTGACACATTATGTTTTATATTTTATTCTGTTTGTTTGTTTGTTGATTGCTAATAGCTTTGACATTTCGGTTATGTATTTGACTATATACTTGAATACGTTTGGACTAACTTTGTCGCAATTACTCATTAGGTTCCAAAGCTTAGTCCACTATAAAAAGACAGTACAATTTTTTAATCAAAAAGTAATGGTCCTGCAATATTAATTGTCGCGGAGTACCACCCTTCAATTTCTCTGTCTCCCCTTGAACCAGCTTCTTCCTCCAATGTTGCTCCCTGTCTCGCTGAGCCTCAATTTCTGGTACTACCTCGCGATCATCTCCTCATTATCATGGGTTTCCTCATCTTTGGCCATGGATTTCATCAAGAAAACCACCCACCCTGTCTTCATCTTCCTCATTTTGATGCTCGTTCTTTCATGGTTCACTAGCAACTTCGCGCTTTCCAAGTTGTATTTTTTGTTGCAAAGAAATCCAGAAACCGATCGTTTCTTCCACGTCTACGAAGGTGCTGGAAAACCATCGGCTACGTACATTCCTCTGCTCTTTGGCAATGTCGTTCTCTACTACAACTCCGAGAAATCCATTGCTTGCATGCTCACATTCCTCTTTCTCTCCTTTTACTGTCTCTGCTGCCTCCTCTGCATCCAACCGTATACGGATTTGGGCGCCCTAGAGTTCCTCCTCAGTGCGACCCTGAATCAAACTCTGAATCTTTTCGGGCTCCGTTCATCATCCACATGGCTCGTCATGGATGCGTACATTGGCATAGCTGGGCTCCGGTACTGTCTAGAGCCGGTGCATCCCCCCACCGAAGCAACAAGTGACGCAGCTGATCAACTCGAATCTGGGCATTACTTCCCAGGGCTTGTAAAGAAGAACCCCCTCCTCTCAGGGCACAGTTGGCCAACAAAGATCCGTCACAATTCGGTTCTATTCTCGAGCTAGCTCTAAGCGGATCGACGAATCCCCTTTTAGAAGGAGATTTCATTGGCCATCTGAAAATTCCGCCAAAGAGAGGTCCGGTCAAGAAGAAGCTGATCGCAGAATCGTTTACGAGTAGGCTTGCTAGACTGAGAAGTACTAACCTTCTTGAGTCTAGTAGCCAAGAAATCAAATGCTTGTAGTCTTGGTTCCTTTTCTTCTGGGCTTTTTGTTCTATAGTTCTTTTTTTTTTTTGTTTTTTCTGGCCAACGGTAGAATGTTAGTATGTTAGTTACATTACTACAAAGGGGCCGACCACTGCTCCATCAGCTCGAACCCACAACCTCACCCTTGGGACTCAAACCCAAGGAGAAAGACCACTGAGCCGAAGCCCAAGGTCTTAGTTGATGTTGTTTCACTAGCTTCTCTGGTGTTGTTTGACTAGCTTTTCCGGTTGTGGGAGGGAGGATACGGAGTATTAGATTTTTGAAGTCTGATTGGATTTAATTTACAATTTGTTGGTGTAAACCATGGATGTACTTTACACAATTTGAGAATCACTTAAAATCTATGCATGTCTTGCGTTCTTTGATTATTTTCTAGATTGTTTTTCGGGCTATGTGTGTTTGATAATTTGGCAAATTTCCTAACGAATATTTATTCCATGCTCGCGGCCACCTCAGCATCCGGCCCTACCTCGTGTTCACGCATCCGAGCTTGAGTGGTACTGTGACACCAGGTTAGCACGCTGTGTCGCGATTACACAAATTCTGATTATTCATATAGATTGTGATCAGTTAGAGTTTTTTCCAGCTAAATTGTTAAAAAAACTGATTATACACAAGTCCAATCATCCCACAAGTGAAGAAATGCGTAGAAGTACGAATAGGATGGGAGGGGCGTCGCAAATAGGGCTGTAAATGAACCGAGTAGTTCGCAAGTTCGGCTCAGCTCATTAATGCTCGGTTTGTTTAGTAAATGAGCCGAAAGCTCGATCCGACAAAAGCTAGACTTGTTAAGGGAGGTTCGGATTGATTAAAGAGATTCGTTTAGTAAATAACTAAGCTCGGCTCATTAAAGCTCAAGCCGAGCTCGGCTCAAGTTTTTAGCTCCTTTAGTAAACGAGCCGACCTCGAGCTTGACAAGCTTGACTCGACTCATTTGCAGCCCTAAAGTCCTGCAAACTCTAGAGGTGAGCTTATATGTGACCGGCCTAGTGAGTTTTCCTCATTTGGGTTAACTTTCGACTTTTAGTTTTCCCTAAATTTCATTGGACTGGTTTCCGTACCATGCAGAGTACGTAAACAGTTGAATGAAGTAGACCTGTTACAATTAAGTTCATTGTTTGTGGGTGAGAGGAACTTGTCAAGCAATCACATTAGTTAGTTAGGTAGTTAAGTTTCCAAGTATACTTAGCTCTTCGTTAATCTTGTTTAGCGGTTAGTTAATCGAGTTTTGTGTAATTAGTTGACTACAGTTTGCAGAGTATAATTAGTTTGTAATAGATTCTGTTAGAGAAAGGGTGCTGGGTATAAAGCACGATCTCAGTCTTGTAATCAGTTCAAGGAAAAGAAATAAAGATCGATATGTTTCTCTTGATTCTCTCTCTATATTCTTGTTTTTCCATATGGTATCAAAACCATTACAGAGACGAAAGTCCTTCGATTCACACAATGATCTTTGATACAACAGCGAAATTAGGTCATCATTCCTTCAATCAAAACACAGTTCTTTGATACAACAGCGAAATTAGGTCATTGTTATCTTCTCAATCTTGTTCGTTTCCACATTCAACAAATTAGGTCATCGATCTTATCGATTATGACATCAAATTCAACTATTGCAATGTCGACCACAACCACTGCTGTTACGTTACCTCCGGCGCTTGCCTTTCTCGTTTCAAATTGGCACTCTCTGGTCAACATCAAGTTGGATAGCACCAACTATTTACTCTGGAGAATGTTGTCAAAGCAAATGGATTTCTTGGTTATCTTGATGGTACGGTTGAAATTCCAGCCACACATGTTTGTGATACTCAAGGTGAACTTACTCTGAATACTACCTTTTCTCTATGGCGTTTGATAGATTCACAACTTCGGTCTTGTTTAACTGCTTCTCTCTCCCAAGCCACACTTCCCTATGTTCTAGGGTTACGCACTACGCATTGGGAATCTTTATCAAATCGCTATAATACCTTATCAGAAACTCATGTTCAAGAGCTTAGGGATCAGCTGTATAATCTGACCAAAACATCTACTATTGATGTCTATATTGATAATATCAAGGAAATAGCACAAAAATTGGCTGCAGCAGGTAGTCCAATTGAAGATGATGAACTTGTTTTTCGTGCTTTACATGGCTTACCTAAGGTGTTTAATGGTCTTTGAACTGTTGTACGGGCTATACGCACCAGAGGTCATAATGTGAGTTTTGATGAACTTGTGGTAATGATGAAAAGTGAAGATCAACAGTTAAGTAGAGAAACTGCTGAGACAGAGGTGCACAATACCATTTTGGTTGCTGCTCATGGAAATCCAACATCATCTCATAATGACATAGGCATTCTTTCCTCTGTGCCCTTGGTTAACTCTGTTTCTCAATCTCATATTGGTGCATCACAGTCTCGGGGGGTTAATTTTAACCAATTTCCATCTCCAACTCAGGGTGTTGGTTTTAATCAGTTTCTACCAACCTCTCACCAACTGTTTCCTCAGCAATTTAGACATTTTCCAAGAGGTAGAGGGAGTAGAGGATCTTATTATCCCAAAGGACCTTGTGATATATGTGGCAGAACTAATCACTCCATTAATTACTGTTACTATAGACCAAACAATGGGTTTACTGGTATGTCAAGTTCTCAGTGGAGGGGTTATCAAGATCCCTATCAGTTCTCTCCATGGATACCTTATATGCTTTCTGGTTCTGGTTCCTATTAGTTTCATGCACCTCCTTATTCTCCTTTTTCATCATCATCACCGAGATTTCCTCAGCGTTTCACTGGACAGACCAAACCTAATGGGGGATTCAGACCTCCTCCTAATCATTCAGTGCACCCAATGCAACCTGTTCAAACTGCTTTTGCTGGTTTTACTGGTGGTTATGAGTTGCCTTCTAGTTCTACTGGTTTCTATGGAAATCCTCGCATCTCACAACCGTCTACTGCCTTCCATGGTTTAGATTCTTCTTCTGCATCTGTTTACAATGATGATTCAGTCTCACAACCTTGGTATTTTGATAGTGGGGCCACAAATCATATTACTGACAATATGCAGCACCTCAATTTGGGTCATTCTCCTTCCTCATCTCTGAATGAAGGTGTCATGGTTGGTAATGGGAATACACTGCAGGTCACTCACACTGGAAAGGGTTTACTTCCAACACCTCATACTTCTTTTCAGCTTTCTCACATTCTTCGTACTCCACATATAACTCACAATCTTTTGTCTGTTCATCAATTTGCTAAAGACAATCGTTGTCTGCTTACATTTGATTCCAATGGTCTTGTTATCCAGGACAAGCACACTCTTCAAGTTCTGTACAGAGGCCCATGTCACAAGGGTTTATACCCCATTCTGAGCCAATATAGGTCAGTGTCATCCAATTCTAGTCCACTTTCTACTTCAGACACTGTTGTTGTTCCTGCTTTCCTTAGTAGATCTACTTCCTCTGAGCTTTGGCACAGAAGACTAGGGCATCCTAGTACTCCTTTGTTTGTTTCCTTAACACAACAATTTAGTTTACCTGTCGACAGAGTTGTTTCTTTTGACTGTAATAGTTGTCACATGGCTAAAAGTCACAAACTTCAGTTTCCTATCTCTGAAACTCACACTACAGCACCTTTTCAGTTAGTACACATGGATGTATGGGGTCCATCCCCTGTGGCTTCTAATAAAGGTTTCAAGTACTATCTTCTTGTCATATATGATTTCTCAAGATTTTCTTGGCTGTTTCCTATGCATTATAAATCCGAAGTTAAGTTCAAGATTTCGGATTTCAAGGCTTATGTTCAGAACCAATTTGGTACTTCTAATAAGATTGTTAGAAGTGACAATGGAGGAGAATTTGTTAACCACTTTCTTCTTCATTTATTTCTTTCCACTAGTGTCATTCATCAGACAACTTGCCCTCATACACCAGAACAGAATGGTGTTGTTGAAAGGAAACATCGGCATTCGATTGAAACCACTATCACTCTCTTACTTCAAGCTAGTTTACCTGTTACATTTTGGCTCGAAGCTTTAATCACTGCGGTTTACTTAGCCAATCGTTTACCCCATTCTTCTTTGCACTATCGAGTTCCTTATGTTCGTCTGTATAACACCACACCCAATTACTACAATCTTAAACCCTTTGGTTGTTGTTGCTATCCTTGGCTTAAACCATATACAAGTCACAAGTTACTTCCAAAATCCACAACATGTGTATTTTTAGGCTACTGTGATAACACTAAGGGTTTCAGATGTTATGATCCTCAAACCACGAAGGTATACACTTCTAGGCATGTGCAATTTCTTGAAAATATTTTTCCTTATCCCAGTCTTGTCTCTTCTAAATCTGACTCATCTTCTGTTGATTCTTCCTTTACTGTTCCTGTAACCTCATTTGATGATCTTCTTATCTCTGTGCCTGTTTCTGTTCCACCATCTCATTCCACTTCAGTTTCTATCCCTACTCCTCTTGTTGATCCTAGAACTTCTATTCCTTCTAGCACTCCTATTATTTCTGCTTCTTCTCCTTTAGCTCTTCTTATATATATCTCATGTTTCTTCTTCTGAACTTGTTCCATTTTCTACTTTTGTTGATCATTCTTCTAATAGTTCCCATTCTTCTTCTTCCTCCTCTGAGTTTTCGTGCACAGAACACACCCCTTTTCCTACTAATTAGCATCCTATGGCCACTAAAGCTAAGCATGGGATAGTTAAACCTAAAACTATTGTGAGTTTGACTGCTGTCACTTCTTCTGTTCCCACCCCTAACACTGAACCTACATACTATTCAGAGGCTGTTAAACATTTTGTGTGGCAAGCTGCCATGGCTGAAGAATATCAGGCCTTGGTTAAACAAGGCACCTGGTCTCTTGTTCCACCACCTCTAGGGGCAAATATCATAGGTTGCCAATGGATTTACAAAATTAAGCGTAATTCTAATGGCAGTGTGGCACGATATAAGGCACGACTTGTTGCCAATGGAAATCAACAGGAAGAGGGTTTAGACTTCACTGAAACATTTAGTCCAGTCATTAAACAACCAACTATCAGAGTTGTTCTTAGTCTTGCTGTTCATTATGATTGGGCAATTAGACAGCTTGATGTATCCAACGCTTTTCTCCATGGAGTTGTTGAAGAAGAGGTGTATATGAAACAGAGTGTGTCTCATCCTTACCATGTTTGTAAGTTGCACAAAGCTCTATATGGTCTGAGACAAGCTCCAAGGGCTTGGTTTTCTCTATTTTCCAGTTTTCTTATTCAACATGGATTTATCAATAGCAAGGCAGATCCTTCTCTCTTTTCTCTCAAGACAGATCAAGGCCTTACTTTAGTGCTTGTGTATGTTGATGACATTCTCATCACTGGTGGTAACACGTCTTACATTAACGAGCTTGTCAAGATTCTCAGTTCCAGGTTTGTGATGAAGGATCTTGGCACTCTTAGCTATTTTCTAGGTCCCGAAGTTTTGAGACATGGTAAGAACATTATTCTTTCTCAAAGCAAATATGCTACTGATCTACTTGTTAAAGCTGGAATGTATGATGCAAACCTAGTCCTTCACCATCTTCTACCAAACCTGCTCTCTTGGATCCTGATCCTTATTTTGAGAATCCACATTGGTGCAGAACAGTGGTTGGTTCTCTTCAGTATCTTACCTAACTAAACCTGAGATTTCTTTTGCTGTCAACCTTGCTTGTCAACATATGCATGCCCCAAGACAGAGTAATTATGTAGCTGTAAAACGTATTCTGAGGTATATCAAGGGCAGCATACACCAGGGTCTCCACTTTATGCCTGGTCCTTTAACTTTAACAGGATTTAGTGATGCTGATTGGGCAGGGGATCATGCAGACCGAAGGTCTACAACAAGTTTTTGTCTATTTCTAGGCTCAAATTTGAGGTCCTGGTGTGCTAAGAAGCAACCCACTGTGGCATCCACAGAAGCCGAATACAGAGCCCTGGCTCAGACAGCTGCTGATGTAACGTGGGTACAACAATTACTTCTTGATCTTCATGTTCTCCCTACTTTGCCTCATTTGATTTGGTGCGACAATCAGTCTGCTATTGCACTGGCCTCTAACCCCATTTTCCATGCAAGAACCAAGCATGTCGAGGTTGACTATCACTTCATCCGAGAGAAAGTTCTGAGTAAACACATTTCAGTGCATCATATTGGTACTTTGGCTCAAATTGCTGACATTTTTACTAAATCTCTATCTGTGGAAAGGTTTCAGTTCTTGAAGGCCAAACTCATGGTCTAGCCAACTCCCATGAGTTTGCATGGGGTTGTCAAGCAATCACATTAGTTAGTTAGGTAGTTAAGTTTCCAAGTATACTTAGCTGTTAGTTAATCTTGTTTAGCGGTTAGTTAATCAAGTTTTGTGTAATTAGTTGACTACAGTTTGCAGAGTATAATTAGTTTGTAATAGATTCTGTTAGAGAGAGGGTGCTGGGTATAAAGCACGATCTCAGTCCTGTAATCAGTTCAAGGAAAAGAAATAAAGATCGATATGTTTCTCTCTCTTGATTCTCTCTCTATATTCTTGTTTTTCCATAGAACTTGCCATGAAACAGCAATGTTTTGGTTCTATAGTCATGGGTGCTGCCCGGGCCAACTTACGCTCGCCCCACAAATCTCCTCTCCGGTTCAATTAAAGGTGGGTTATCTACGCCGAAACTAGGAGATTCACAAGAAATTTATTTCTTGTAGTTTGACCTAAAAAATCGAGCCCTAGTAAATCGTACGGGGAGCAAACCCACCATTACGGAAATCACTATTAAGGGTGATTTATTCATATCTCCATTTGAATTGAGAGACTCCAACTACAAGCCTCTACAGCTCTAGTGAACTATGGTGCGATTGACAAGTTGAAAACAAACAGATTTGAAAACCAAAAAAACTTGATCAACTACATATTCATCCTTCGACACTTCAGACGACGAATGTTCCCAGTACCGGCCCATGACATTCCAAGATGCATCCTGCTACTTCATCCAACGGACCACCCAGTCATCAATACCCGTAACACCGTAAAAGAGAAGTCGGTCCGGGTTGTCTTTGAGACAAAATTAACTTTTAGTTGCTCTCGTCGAGACGAATACTTAATCTAATTAAAAATTTTGACGACAAATTACAGAAAAGATTAGTAAAGGTAAATAATGCCGACTGTCTTTAAGAATGAAGACTGATTGATTTATGCTACTCATCCTAACTAATTTTATCGTCACATTGCACTTTCCTCTTTCGTTGGTTGACTGGGGGAAAATGATGATTGCTAGTGCAAGGATTTAAAAATCGGGATAGACCCAATACGGAACAGCTTTTGGCCTCGCGATACCATTACACCCCGATATACCATTAGGAAGAAAAATAGCATGTGCCGGCTAGTTCCCGTTACGCATCGGTCCATTTTTGATTCACAAACTAATTCATGACCGTTTACGGCTGATACTCAAACGCTATGGATGATTTCGTCAATTTTTTTCCTTCTTAGAAACGATTTTTATAAATTCGATCACGACCGCGACAACTGATGTCTGTTATGTATCATTCGTTACTCCTGACACCATTACACCTCTTTCGTAACAATTAAATGCATGTCCCGATACTGTTATTTAAAACATTGCATGTAATTGCAATCACCAACGCCACTCCACTCAGGCAATTACCACTGCCCTCTTCATCGTCTCCATCATCCATCACCAGAGTCGGCTTTGAGCTAAAACTCGAGGTACGGTCTGCTTTAGGCTTCTGAAAATTTATATGTGTTCCCCTACTTTTGAATTCCATATAATAGTACTCAAACAGAAAGGGCTCATATTTAATCTTCGTTGTAGTCCCAAAAGGCCAGGGCGGGCCCTACTCATCACCCCACACCACACACAACAAGAGTTGCCCTTGAAAACAATTCGCAATGGGAACTTCTGGCAATTCAGTCTATTGAGGTAACATTTACATAATCAGTCTAAATTGTGGTAGTTCTTTTATATTTCGGAACTGATTGCACCAACCATAATCTTAAGTTGCCTAACAGCACGGCGAACTGTAGTCCCCTCTCATATCTATTTTACACTAGTTTTTACTTGCAAGGAGGGTGACTCAAGTTAGTTTGCATGCCATCAAGTTGCGTTTAATTTTGATTTGAGCTGCATATATAGGAAAACCATTTTTTTTCTGAATGGCAATGCCAGACTAATTAAAGAAATATGGAAACATTTTTCTGAACAAACATAAGTATAAGAACATTTGTAAACTGAACCAATTTCTCTCATTTCATCGAATTGATTATTTTCACGATACAATGGAATCAAACCCTAACTTCTACTTATATACAAATCAGAGAGCATTCCTAAGCTTTATTGTTACACTAACAGAAAACCACTCACTATCAAAATGAAGAACTTTCTCGTGAACAAAATGAAAATCAACTTCTACATGTTTAGCCCGGGCATGAAATACTAGATTTCAAACCAAAGAGATAGCTGAAACATTGTCACACCATAACAAAGGGGAAGGAACAGAAGTAGGTAAATGTAGGTCTTTGACTAACTGCATTAACCAAACTAATTCAGCAGCTGTGTTGGTTAAAGCCTTATACTCTGCCTCTGTGGATGAGCGAGCAACAGTAGGCTGCTTTTTGGCAGACCGAAAGATAATTAAGATTAGGACCAAAATAAACGCAGTACCCTCCTGTTGATCTTTTGTAAGTAGCATTTCCTGCTCAGTCTGCATGAGAAAAGGCAGAAAACTGCAGAACTCCTTTAGTAAACAGAAGACCTTGAGTAATAGTACTCCTGAGATACCGTAAGATACGTTTAACAACAGTGAAGTGGCTAGTTAGGGGATTATGCATATGCTGACAAACAACATTAACAGAAAAGGATATTTCTAGTCTGGTTAAAGTTAGGTACTGCAAAGAACCAACCAAAAAAAAAAAACTTTAACTTACCCACAAAAAAAAGAAAAAAAAAAAGGTTCTATAAAATTCTGGATTAGAAAAAGGGACATCATGCCAGACAGAAGAAGGCTTGAGAGAAGAGGGAGATGCACATGGTCTACAATCAGTCATACCTGCCTTCTTAAGCAAATCCAGAGTATACTTAGCTTGAGAGAGCATAAATAAGACCTTGAGAAACAATGCCGACCGTCTTTAAGAATGAAGACAAGTTGAATTATGCCACTCACCCTAACTAGAGCAACAATCTAATTTTATGGTCACATCGCACTTTCCTCCTTCGCTAGTTGATGACTGGGGTAAAACGATGATTGCTAGCGCAAGGATTTAAAAATCACCGTAGGCCCGATACGGGACAGTCTTTTGGCATTACGATACCACTACACCCTGATATACCATTAGGAAGGAAAATTGCATGTGTGTTGGGCAGTTTCCGTTACGCATCGGTCTGTTTCCGATTAACAAATAGATTCTTGGCCGTTATATGGTCAATGGATGATTTCGGCAATGAATTTTTTTCTTCTCAAAAACGATTCTTATAAATTCACGACCGTGACGGCTGATGCCCTTATGTATTGTTCGATACTCCCGATACTGTTACACCTCATCTGTAACAATTACGTGTCCCGATACTGAGATTCAAAACATTACATGTAATTGCAATCACCAACGCCACTCCACCCAGGCAACCACTGCCCTCTCTTTCATCCAACCCGGCAATTACCACTGCCCTCTCTTCATCATCTCCATCACTCATCACCAGGGCCGGCTTTGAGCTAAAACTCGAGGTGCGGCTCGCCTTAGGCTCCCGAAAATTTATACGGGTCCCTCCTACTTTTCGATTCCTTATAATAGTACTCCAACAGAAAAAGGATCATATTTAATACTTGTTTTAGTCCCAAAAAAGCCAAGGCGGGGCGGGCACTACCCATCACCCCTAGCCACACACAGCAGGAGTTGCCCTTGAAAACAATTCGCAATGGGAACTGTTGTTGGGATTGTGCCCGGTAATCCCACTCGCAACGGAAGCGCAACAAACAAAACGAAATCACACACAAGAGAATACATGCAACCAAAATAAGTGGTTTCCCAAACTCGGGTATATCCACGGGAGAGAGAGAAATCTTCCACTATATGAAAAATAGAGATTACAATGTGAGATATAAAACCCTCCCGAGCTCTTAACACACGGCTCTATACAATGTTTTACACTCACCCTCACAACTCTATTTTTCCCTCACATCTTTTCTCTCTCTCACACAAAACCTCATGGTGGGAGAGACCCACCAAAGGGGTTCCCGGACTGACTCTCCTCTCTGCTTAGTCTCTCTTTCTTTCTCCCCACACTCTCTCTCTCTTCACACACAGCACAAACCCTTCTTAAATATATGTAGCACAAACCCTCTGGATTTGCCCAGAATATTCTGGAGCCCAGCACCAAAATCCCACACATGCTCCATAGTAATTGCTCATGCTGGCTTTTTCCTTGAAACATGCATTGACCAATGGTCCAAAACCTTTCCAGATTTTTCCTTTGCCCGAAGGAAAAACCAACCAACTCTTCTTTTTTGTTTTTTCCTTATTTTTCACATAGCAAAAACCCAACAGGAACTTCTTAATCTTCACATGGCAATTCAGTCAATAGAGGGTAACATTTACATAATCAGTCTAAGTTGTAGTTCTTTTATATTTCGGAACTGATCCCACCAACCATAATCTTAGGTTGCCTAACAGCACCGTAAACTATAGTCTCCTCTCATTGCTATTTTACACTAGTTTTTACTTGCAAGGAGGGTGACCCAAGTTAATCTGCGCACTGTTAAGTTGTGTTTAATTTTGATTTGAGCTGCATAGGAAAACCATTTTGACAATTTTTCCCATTACAGTTCAAGCAAGAAACCATGGATTAGGATTTAGAATTTCTTCAACAACGGTGGAAGCAACAGTGGTCTTTCTAATTCTAAGACTCCATTTTGTCTACTTTTTCATGCCTTTTTTTTTAAATGGTTGTCGTTACGTTGTGTGTTGGGTGAATTAATTTATTGAGGATCGTGCACAGGGATTTTGAGACCATTGAAACGAACAAGCCATGAGGGAAAAGAGAAGCTGAACAAGAGAGAGGAAGAAAGGAGATGCATGGTTGGACAATTCGAAATTTATGGTAATTACAAACGATATTATTGAAGTTATCTTCATTTGCTTGTAGATAAGTATAAATATGGATGACTAATATGGTCGTCATTGAGGCACTTTTGGAATTAAGCATACTAGTATATATCGAAGTGTCGAAGTATCATGATGAAATGTTCAAGGTTGCATATATGTCTATGGACACACCGATGGTGTGTGCATCGACGGTGCACATACCGGCATGCGGAGTCCACTCTGGGCACTACTACAATAATAGATATGCGCCACACTAAGGAGATTCACAAAGATCACGGTTTTCAGTGAAAGCGTGATAAAAAATGGTGCTTAAATTTTTTTATCTTAGTTTAAGTTCAAAGCTGAGATAAAAAGCAGGTTTTAGCGCGAAATAAAAGACCTCGCTCTTGCAGCGAGATAATAGAAAAACAACTCACCCTTGCGGCGTGATAAAAGATTTTAGGGCGGAAAAAAATGAGATAGAAGATCTCACTTTTGTGGCGAGATAAAAAAGAAAAGACCTCACCCTTATGACGTGATAAAAAAGAAAAAAGATCTCACCCTTGTGGCTTGATAAAAGATTTTAGGACGAAAAAGAATAAGATAAAAGATCTCGCCCTTATGGCGAGATAAAAGATAAATGACCTCACCCTTGTAACGTGATAAAAAACTTTAACGCGGAAAAAAGTGAGATAAATGATCTCACTCTTGCGACGAGATAAAAAGCCTACCCTTTTACGTGCGCTGTCTGAATTTTCACGTGGGCGAGCTGGTACTCATTTAAGCAGACTTTGAAAAGTTATTTGAGAAAAACGATGTCGTTTAAGAACTTTGAAAAATTCTTTTTTTTCTTTTTTACAAAAAGCAAGAAGGTAAACCCTAATTATACTCATCCCAAAAAATCTTTACGTTTCATCTTTATCTTCATGCACAAAATATATATATATATATATATATATATATATATATATATATATATATTTATCGAGAGAGAGAAGGCAAATCCCACAACTGGGTTTCACCAGTGCCCAGTTGTTTCTTTGACGACGGGCGGATTGTTCCACTAGTGTCCGATTTTCACATGAGTGAGCCGTGACCTTTATGGTTTATTGTAGTAGTGAAATTTAGTTATTTCGGATGTCTTCCAATTATACAATTGACATATTAGGTAAAAAAACAATTATATTGTTATGGCTTAGCTTTATCTAAAAAGGATTAAAATCCAATTGAGAAGCCACATTGAAATTGAAATTCAATATAAACACAAAATCCATGTGAAATGGTTGGTTTATAAATAAATAAAAAATCTAAAGTTTGTCTATAATGTTACAATTTGCAAGTTGTGATAATTTTCATAAAAATGCAAAGCGTACACTACAATAAAAAACACTATTGTCTACTAAATTTACTAGCAAAAACTAAATTTTTCGCCCCAAGAAAATCTTTTGGTGACCAACAACTAATTTTGATTGGCAAAAGATCTGTTGTCATATTTTTAAAATTTTTAAACAATGTTTATATATGTATTTTTATATCATGTTAATTGCATTTTAAAAAATTCAGCAAATTTTAAGGAAAAAATTGTTTTCTCCCTTTAGGTAGTAAGTATAAATATTTTTGTTTTCCTAATGTAACAGAATTTCTTGGCTAGCTTAGTAGTAAGGGTTTGAGAAGTCAAATAAGGGTGCATGGGTTCGAAACTTTGTAATGACAAGAAAAGATAGTCTAGTAGATATAAAGAAAGAGAATAAATTCTTTTATACCGCCGCTGTAAACATTTATTTCTTTCAAATCAATTGTATTATGACACATGTCAAAATAGTGGTCCCAATTAATAAAAGATGGCGACGTGGTGCAATGCAATTGATTTGGAGGAAAAAATGTTTACACCGGCGGTGTAAAGAATTTATTCTCATAAAGAAAAGATCAAACGCAATGATTTTCCATCTCAGTTTATGGTGTGATCATTTTGAACTTTCAATCACGGTTATAAACCATGATCTAAAGTGACATAGAATCACACCCAGAAAAGATAAACGATCACGCCCAAGAGAAACAATCACGGCTTATAACCGTGATAAAAGAGAAACGATCACTCATTTTGGCCGTGATTGTTTCCATCTTTCAATCACGGTTTATAACCGTGATAAAAGAGAGTGACTTACAATCACACCTAGATCCATCACGGTAGTAGGAGCGTGATGGAAAACTTACAATCACAACCAATAGCTGTGATCTTTATGGTTTATTATAGTAGTGGGGTCCCGTACGGATAATCTGAGCCGTTCAATAATTTTAAAAAAACTGAGTGGACCAGTGAAAAATCAGCTTGATTGGGTATGTGTACGTGCTCTATCCAATCTTTCAATTTTTCATTCAGATTACATGCCGTGAGGGACCTGGAGTGGGCCCTACGTGCACCCTTGGTGTCTTTAGGATTTCGCTTCAAAACTAAAAGTAATTGTTGAAACAGAACGAGATGATGAGATTCGAGGACTAATTTGAAGCGTATCTAAAGACACTATCTTTATATAAAACGTTATTTGCTCCCCCTCGGTAGAGTTTGTTATTGGGTTTAAGCAAAATCATTCCCAGGATACAACAAAGCCTTTGGGGTGAAGAATTGCAACCAATAAAATTGAAAAACTTCCAAGAAACCTTTTTGTCTACTGCCCCCCCTTCTTATAAGGACTACCTTATTTTAATAAAATGCGGATCTGTCTTTTCCGATTGAATTTCGATGATCCGAGCCGCTCAATATGTTCAGAACGTGATTTTAAGGATACCCGCTAGAAATCAACAAAAAAAAGGACCGGGAAGGGCTTCATCCGAGTAGTTTTTGTTTATTTTTTATCTAACGGTTCAAATAACAATTGCTCAAATCAAACCCTTCCTGGTCATTTTTTTTTCCAATTTCTCACGTGTACCCTTAAAATCACATTCTGAACACATTGAGCGGCTCGAATCATCGAAATCCGATCGGGAAAGGCGAGAAATGGGAGGTCCGCATATAAGGTCCTCATTTTAAGATCCTTACCTGAAGATTTCTGTATATATATGGCCCCAAAAAAATTTGGACTAGTCTCCTTTACACAAAATAGGCCCAAATGAAATTTAGGAGCCACAAAATAGGCTCATTAGAAACGCTAAGGCGAAAAAAAATAAATAATAAGGGACAGCCGGAAGAATATATTGTGCCAATCCAAAAAAGTAGAAGTAAGAAACGCAGCAAGCTGCAAACGCTTCATGCTTCACGCTTGAGGAGTTGAAGGGAAGGGAGGACAACGATTGACGACCGTGGACGGAAAATACTTACATACGGAATTCCTTGGTCAAAAATTATCTTCGGTCAACCATGTCTCAAGAAAGATTAAATGGATTGGCTATATTGTCTATCAAGAAAGAGTTGGTGAAGCAACTTGACTATGGAGACGTAATAGTACACATTTGTAGCAAAAAATGCAAGAAGACTAATTTTCAAATAATGAATTTTGAGGTATTGTAATAGTAGCTTTTTTTTTTGGATAATTATATATATGCTTCTATTTTATAATAATGGTAAATCTTTTGTAATAATTTTTTTCATGAGACTCTTTGTAGACTACTTTAGTATGAAAAATATAGAGTACTTTAGTATGAAAAATATAGAGAGAATACAGAGAGGTCTCATTCAAGAGATTCGCTTCCGGCCGGCTTCCAAAACTTATGAGCCGACCCTGCCATTAGCGCTTGGCCCGGCACCGACGTTGACCACCACCAACGGCAATTTTTGCCGGGGAAAGGGTCCACCGACGCGACCACGCACCACCAGCGTCTCCATATATTCATACTCTCTCTACCATAGCCCTAGAACTTGTCCGATATCTGTCTGATTAGTGTTAGGGCTGAATTGAAATTGGGGATTTGAGAACATGTTTGGGTTTTGATTTCCCTTGGATTAGGGTTAATGCTGAACATAACTTGTTTCGATTTCACTCGATTCACTCAAATTGTCTCACTCGATTTCACTCAAAAGCGGTACAGTTTAGCATCTACATTTCGAAAATATTTGATGTGCGATGATTGAGAAGCATTTATATTTGATGGTTCCTTTCACACCCGTTTGTTCGATAGACACACCCGTTGAACAGTCGCTCCGAAACCTATAGTTTCACACTGTTGATTTTTTCATTTAATGAACTGGAACCACGTGATGTGTGCGAAGTGTGCATAATCAAACATGAAACAAAATGGGTATTAAGAAAAGAGAGCAATATAATTAAATGCGTCATGGAAAAGAGTGAAAGTAAAAGGGCGCCGTTATTCACAGCCCTCTATTTTCTCCCATAGCCCGTTAAAAATTTTCAATTATACTCGACAGTTAGTTACCGAAATTAAGATATGTTTTCGGCATTCAATTACTGAAATATAATATTCTTTTCAACAGATATTTACCGAAAATGTATGTTCGGCAGCTGTTTACTGAAAATTGAACATATTTTCGACATGTAATTACCGAAATATAATCTTGTTTCAAACAACAATTTACCGAAATGTTATTTATGATTTTCAACAACCGTTTACCGAAATGCAATGGGCTATGAGAGAAAATAAAGGGTTGCGAATAACAGCGCCCAAGTAAAATTACCAAAGATAATCATTTGCTTTCGTTCACTTTGATCATTTGAATTTTACAAAAGGAACAATTCCATTTCCACTTGCTGATGATGAGTACTAAATGTATGTATGGGTCACACCAGATGACTCACAAGCAAAACAGCTTCCTTCTATATATATTAATTCTATCAATTTATTGTAACTATTTTTAGCTTTCTTTCCTTCATCATGGAATAAATTAAGCACTTCGAAACTGAAATACTCCAAAAGTGGTAGAATTTGTTAAGGAAATAGAATCCCACATTGCTTGGGAGTGGAATGGATGATCACTTAATAACATTTGGGATCTTTTCACTTATTGCCAATTGGTTTTGAGATGGACATAAAGTTTCTACATGGTATCAGAGCGGGGCCCGTTCCACCCCACATTTTAAACCCACACCCCACAATGACAGACGAGCAAAAAAGCTGCACGATGATAGGACCCAAAAGTGGCCACACGTGACAGACCTCAAATGTGGCTGCACGTGAGGGGGGATGTTAAGGAAATAGAATCCCACATTGCTTGGAAGTTGAATGGGTGATCACTTAATAATATTTGGGATCTCTTCACTTATTGCCAATTGACTTTGAGTTGGATGTAAAGTTTCTACAGAATTAAAGGAGTAGTTTGGCCTTAAATTATATGTGAATTATTTCTGTCTAAGACTTGTGAGAGTAGAGGCGGATTGGAAGACCTTTTTCGGGAATAGACATGGGATCGACAATCATCTTCTCGTTAGGAATCACCATTTCCCACTTGAACCTTCTCACCAAGTGGTGCATGAACACAAGTTTTTTCATGTATTCCTTTTTGGGGCACATCCTCAGCCCTCCGCCAAAGGGCACGAATGTGTACGGAGCCGGTTCTAACCCCTGAAATCTCGAGGGATCGAATTTCGTTGGGTCTGGAAAGAATTCAATGTTCCTATGCGTTGAATGCACACTCCAATATATCTGCATATCAATAAAGAATAGGAAATATAAATATTTATAACAAAATAATTTTCAGCTTTTCAAGTAGACGACATGTTAATTAGTTGAACGAATAAAATTAAGTCAACAGGCGTAGAAATTAATCTTCACATCAAAGTTCGTATCAACTGTCTAGCTAGCTCTCATTCATATATCAATCCTACTATAAGATCTTCACATCAATTACCTAATTATCACAAAAAAACGAAAATAACACCTGCTAGCAAATTTTGTTGACGTATCAATTTCAAAATAGCCCCAAAACTAGTATGCCTTTTAAATTCATGATTTGACACCTGCTAGCAAATTTTGTTATCAATCTAATAGAATTTGACGTAAATGGTCTATGTAAATAACGGAAGATAACTTTGAGAGTAAAATTGATTTTTTTTAAAAGTTTGGGAGTCGATCTATGTAGAGACCCGTAAATTTCTTTTAAATTTTAATGTTTTATAAGTGGACAAATATTGGTTTAATGTGGAAATTATAGTTGTGGGTTAATGTGCAAGGTTTGAAAGTCAAGGGTGTTAGTGTAATTTGGTGTGTGTATATGTGTGTGCCCAGGGAATTTATTTCCCATTTTTCCCCTCTCTCGTTCTCTCTCCCTCTCTCGGCTCTCTCTCCATTTCTCTCCCTCCCACTCTCAAATTTCACCTCGAACCTCAAAACCCATGAAGATTGACCTTCATTCCACCCTCTGTACGTGATCTTGAGCTTGTATTCAATGGGGTTTAGCTTGGAGAGGAGTATTTAGTTGATTTTTTAGGTTTCGGGAGCTAGGGCTTGTTCAAATCGCTTGGATTTCGCCTTCCGACTTGAGGTAGGGAATTCTACCTCTCTTCATATGTTATTTGAATGTTTCTATGTCTTGTTCGAGTTTGTATTGGTTGTATTTGAGATTGGATCGAAACTTGAAATTTTCTGTCGAAATCGTCTATAAGTTGCTCTCCCGACCGGTAGGAACTTTTCACCTACCGGTAGGACGATTGAGAAATTCCTTCGTAACCAGCTCAAACGTACAACAGCTACTCAATGTATCAAACTTCTACCGGTAGGAATTTTTCACCTACCGGTAGGTGAAACTCAAAAGCTGCTCAAACGTATTCAGCCACCTACCGGTAGGTCAAGCTCAAAGATGGTTGGCTCTTCTGTTCGTAATTTCTACCGGTAGGAGTTTTTTACCTACCGGTAGGTCAAGTTCTATCGGTAGGACTCGTTTACCTACCGGTAGGAGATTGAGCTGCTGCAGTGTCTTTCAGCTGCTTTCCTATATCTTATAAATCACATTTTGAAGCTTCTCATCGACTCTAATGGATTTGTTTGCACATTCCTTCAAGTGTTTTGAAGAGTATTATTTATCTCACTCTTAGAGTGGTATTTGATGGACTGTAGGAAACTCGTTGTGTTAAGAAATGAGAAATGGAGGATATTACACATTGAAATAGGAGCGATACACCTGACCATGTCTAGGGATCCGATGAATAGATTGCAATTCATTTTCTTTCGACTCGTAGAGTTCTTTAGGTTCCTTTGGCATATGTTTTACGGACTCCAAGTATAGAAACTAGAAGATCGGGCATCGCAGAGCCTAATCGTGAGTTGATATGTGGTATGTGAAGGTACGAGGGTGTACTTAGAGGTACGGTGAGGACGTGTGGTATTGTGCTATGCTTAAAGGAAAGGGCGTGTATTAGTTAATTAGTCGGAGTCTTGAAATGAAATCAATGTGGTGGATTGGTAGAGTGTTTAGAATGCTTGAAGTGAAATCAATGTTGTGAAAGAACTGTTTGAGAGGGTATAATAACTTGTGTCCACCCGACTCGTCAAGTCTTTCAATCCTTTTGGCACCCTCCCTATGAGGCTCAAGTGTAGGAACTAATGGATAGAGTATTGTAGGATTATATATGTGGGCTTAATACGCTATATCTGATGCGAATGGGTAAGCTAATGAAAAGGCATGAACATGTATATTTGGGAAGTTAGGTAATGGTAAATTGAAGTTTTATGGTAAAACCGACAGAGTGATGATGAAATTGATTATGAAACGATGACGATTATGAAAGATGTGAACGGTGACCCAAGTGGTCGTTATTGAGAGAAAAGACTCGGGGTGACCCTGCACTCGAGGAAACTAGACCCGAGGTGACCCATCTGATTATTGCTATTGAGGGAAAAGATTTGGGGTGACCCTGCGCTCGAGGGAACTAGACCCGAGGTGACCCAACTGATTATTGCTATGGAGGGAATAGACTCGGGGTAACCCTACGCTCGAGGAAAATAGACCCGAGGTGACCCTAGTGACTATTGATGGAAATATCTGATAAAAGGAAAGATAATGTAATAAAGAGATTTGAAGATGATGACTGTAGACACGAGAAAGATTTTAATATTGTACGAAGAGTAATAAAATGATTTAGAATTGATTGTAGACTAAGGTGGATGGATGTGAGTTCATTGATGTATCTAGTCCGAGGAGTAAACAGTAAGTGACATTCCGGTAAAGTCTAGAATCCCCTGATCAAAGCGTGCAGCTCGTTGGTAATCGTTCAAACTTTGGGCGCATCTGTCAATACACACGCATTCATAGTGCATGATTCATCAAATTTACAAATAGTTTGAGCATAGAATACTCTATTGGGCACGTGTTTGCTCAATCTACCACTTCAGGTTCATTGCAGGTCATGGTCATGGAGTGCTTGAAGTGCAAGCTGGCAATATCAAGTGAAGCTATTTTTGGAGCGTACTTTATATTTCTTGTAAAATAAACCGCTTGTTATGAAACTCCTATTTTTAAAAAGTTGTAATTGTAAGCCATTTTGTGAATGTTTGGAAATTGTACTGTAGTTTGGGGTAATGTACGTACGATTGTGAGGACCTTGTATTTCAAATGGTATTGTTAATTTATGTTAAAAATCGAGCGCGTGACAATCTATTACTCGTTGAGTTTAAAGTTTGGAGGTATATATTGATAGGCGCGTAAATGTTCACATTAGCACCTCCTAATTTATCTTTGTTATGTCTCATTTATATTATTATTTAGAGTTTAATGCTTAATTTGTGTATTGTAGGTATTTGGAGGATTTAGTGCAAGAAGTGCGAAATTAAAATATTATATGGTGATTGAAGGTGGTCCGTTTGAAGGTCAATACAGAGTCAAGAATTTTGCTATGAACTTAAGTAGTCCATGGGCATGACTACATAGGATAATAATGGCTTTTGGATCAATTGGGAATTAGGTCGGTCAGTAAAAGTGTGGCCCCGACTGGGAATTAGAATTAAAAAAGGAGAGAAAGGTTTTTCTTTTGAAGTTTTCTTCATTTGTTTAAATACTCGCACTTTGATAACTCGTATTAATTTTCGTCATTCATTAAAGTTGTTTGTTGGAACTTATATAATCTATTTATTCTGTTTATTTCGTATTCGGAAGCATGTTTCAATCTATGGTTTCTTTCATTTTTTATTTGATGTTGAGTGAGTAGTCGTAAAGGTAGGGTCGCGGGGTGATTAGCACGCCGTGATCAGTTCGGGTACTGCTCCTGTTTTCAAACAATGTAAAAATGATTTAAGATTGGAAAAATACTTCCCGCGGACGAATCTGGGCATTGTCGGAGCCCATGTGAACGGGGGAATGAGGGTCCAAAACCCATTCTCCCCTACGCATGGGTAAACAGCGACCATAGAGTCTCGCATCTTGCGGGGTATCTTTTTCAATCTCAGATCGAATGTTTATAAGAACATCGAATGGAGCAAGTTAATCCGGACTGGTTACGAGTGCTATGAATTCTACGACTGTACCTTTGTTTTAATCATTTGAAAAGTACAATCAATTTCTAGGTTTTAATTAAATCTCAATCAAATGACAAGGGGTGGCTACCTAAGAGCCCGTTTAAATTATAGCAACCCGAGTTTTTAAGTCAGCACACATCACCGTCTCTGTGGATTCGACTCCGGATATACCGGATATTATGCTGCGCCGGTCTCTGCCATACGCTTGGGGCAACCCATTAATTTAGGACTGGAAAATCGTCAAGCATTTTTGGCGCCGTTGCCGAGGACGGTAACGTGTGTTAAGAATTCGGGTAGTTATTTTTTTTTATTTGTTTTCTTTTTAGTTCTTTAATTTTTTTAATTTTTTTTAATTGTTGAAAAGTAAAAAAAAAATGGCCAATTTTGCAAGGTTCTATGGAGGTTGTGCAAACCAATTTGATTGTTCAGTGGCAATGCCTATATTTTATGGTTTGGCCTCAAAATATTCTTTTTTGCATATTCATGAACTTGAGGAGGTTTTTGCTGGCGATGAAGTGGCTCTTTTACATGTATTCCCAGCATCTTTGCATGATAGTGCTCTAGATTGGTTTAATTTATTGAGTCAAAGATTGACATGGGTGAGATTGTAGTACAATTTTTCAATCATTTCAATCCCTCATATGAGACTCATATGCTTTTACAAGAACTAACAGATTTCTCTCAACATGATGATGAGTCTTTGTCACAGTATTGGGAGCGATTTAAATTTGTTGTATTCTCTTGGTCGAGTTTTAATTGTGAGCTTGGCAGTCTTCTGGTTATCTTTTGCCATGGTTTAAACCTTAAGCCATGCGAGGTGGATTTTAGATCCACTGACGAATTCCTGGATAAAACCCCTGAAGACGCTTGGGATTTCTTAGATGAATTAACCCAAAAGCTCCAATTTTGTGAATTGACTGAAAGTCCTGAGAATACCAATTCTGATGCTAGAGAAAAAGAGGAAATAGAGTCGCTTCCTAAGGATATTAATTCTGATGCTAGAGAAAAAGAGGAAATAAAGCCACTTATTAAGGATTCTGATGCGAGAGAAAAAGAGGAAATAGAGCTACTTGTCATTAGTGAAGGCTATATGCCTTTTGAGGAGTCATTGCAAATAGCTGTTGAGGAGTCATTAGCAATAGTTTTTGATGAGTCATTCCCAATAATTGCCCTAAATAATCAAATATTCTCAGCTCTAGATGGTGCCACTCCTCCTTCTGAGTTTCCACTTTCGCAAGAGGTTTTAAATGTGGAGCAGATTGATTTTCTTTGTGTTGATGAATTTAATTTAGTTTGTCATTCATATCTTGTGGACTTTGTCAACACTTTGAAAATTGATCTAGTTTGGGCTAAGCACTTGGTTGAACTTAAGTGTCTAAATCGAATTCGACAAATGCGCTATTCGAAGTATCTTATCTTGTGGCATGGTCGAATTCAATTTTTGATAAAAGGTGTAGAATGGAGTGCTATGTTCATTGTCTTAGCTCTCGTTGACATGATAAATGTTCGGTACCCTCGTTTGGCTGCTCGTACATAAACTTTTTTTTTTTTGGTCTGGTATAGCCACTCGTTTCTCATTTGAGAAATAGGGAGAAAAGTAGTACCCGTGTCTTTCGCGTGAAGAAAGTGGATGATTTTTTTTATTTTTATTCTTTGTATTTCATTTTATTTCTTGTATGGTTTTTCTTGTTATCTTGGAGGCTAACGTTTTGCAAGTTGTTCGATTCAAGTTGGGGGGTCTCCCTTTCTCTATATTTTACTCTGCTTAGTCTCTCCTTTTCGAGGTGATATCTATCCTCTCTTTTACGTTTCTGTCTTATCTTTATTTTTCATGCCTTCAATGCGGACATTGAATAATTCAAGTTGGGGGAGGGATCACTTTGTTCTTTATTTTGTTAATAAAATAATTTTGAAAAAAAAAAAAAACTTGTTGGATCCTTTCTACTTGGGACTTGGAAATTGCAAAGTCTACTTGTTGGTTGGTTGTGCTGAGAATTTATGGGCATTCATTGAATATTTATGTTACATGGTAGTTCTTTTTGCTAACTTGGCGATAGGAATTTATCTTGGCATTCACTCTTAGCATCTTTGTACTGCACGTTTCTTGGACCTTGACTGCTTGTGAGTTGTGACTTGAGTGCTTTCAATGGCTAGATTAGTGGAGACTTATGCCCATGTGAGCTTTAGCGCCTTACTTTCCTTTGGAGTGGTGTCACACAAATTCTTTTGTTTGTCATTGAAAAAAAAAAGGGAAGTTTAATCGTTGTCGATCTCATTATCTTTGTCGTCAAGTATTGGGACTTAATGCATGCCTATTATTACTTCTTTTGGGACTGAAAAGTTATATGGGTGTATTGCCCTTAGGAGATGATAGTAGGCCATTTTTGTGCTTTGAGCCGGTTCGTTTCTTTTTCTTAAATACTTATCCTTGCGAGCCACATTGAGCCTCTTGCATTAGCCTTTTTCTTGTTAAACTTCACTAACCATGTTGTGTCTTGAGAATGGCAAGTTAATCATGTGAAAGTTAATTTTTGAAGAGAATATGGTAAGTGTTTCGAGAATGTGGTACTCGAGTTGCGGTGTTCTTTTCCATGCAAAAAAAAATAAAAAGAGATTGAAACTTGAATAAAAAAAAAGAAAGATAAGGGAAGACACCAATATACTTGTTGCAAGGAAGATACAAGTTGTTTCATTGGGGAATTGTGTGAAGGGTAAAAAATTTGAGAGATATGGCAGAGTTGAAAGAATGATAAGAGGGTGCACATTGGTACACTTGCCCTATGTTATTTTAACCTATTTTCGGACACTTGCTTATGATTTATCCTAACCTTTGAAGCACTTTTCCTTACCCAACGATATAACCGAAAAAGTCCTATTTGATCTTAGGGGTAATGTGTTGTGGATCGATGGATAGATAGTCTTTAATGCTTGACATTCCTTTCATGAGATCATGTGTCTACTTTAAAAAGCTTTTCTCTTCGTGTCTAAAGTGTGCAGAGTACTTTGATTCGTTATTGCATAACTTCCGCCTGCACACATTGAGAGTTTATTAAATGAACCATGTTTCGAGCGTTTCCTTTTGTTGAGTGTATGACATGGTGAGAATTGAAGTCGAGACTCGGTCCGAAGAGAGTACTTGGTTGTGGTTCACTTGTGGTTAAGATCCTTACTCACACACGCTAAGCTTGGATACCATGATTTATTTCTATGTTTTGATAGCCTCTAGAACTATTTTCGCATATGCTATATTCTTGGCATTGGCGTATCAAAGAGTTGCATTGCAGCTTCTTTTTGGGTTCCAAGTGAAGGGATCCGCGGTGTTTTGTGGATGATCACTGCTGAAAATTCTCACGAGACTCCACTCGTCCTCTGGGGATCGCCTAGGGGTTTAAAAGGCTTGTTGCACGTGCTAAGTGCAATCGTTAGTCCTACGAAAGTGGCGTATTTAGAATTATATTTTTTTTTATTTTCTTTGCTCGAGACTAGCAAAGTGTAAGTTGGGGGGTGTGATAGGCGCGTAAATGTTCACATTAGCGCCTCCTAATTTATCTTTGTTACGTCTCATTTATATTATTATTTAAAGTTTAATGCTTAATTTGTGTATTGTAGGTATTTGAAGGATTTAGTGCAAGAAGTGCGAAATTAACATATTATATGGTGATTGAAGGTGGTCCATTTGAAGGTCAATACAGAGTCAAGAATTTTGCTATGAACTTAAGTAGTCCATGGGCATGACTACATAGGATAATAATGGCTTTTGGATCAATTGGGAATTAGGTCGGTCAGTAGAAGTGTGGCCTCGACTGGGAATTAGAATTAAAAAAGGAGAGAAGGGTTTTTGGCTTAATATATATATATACACATGCCCACAGATGAAAAGAGGAGATTTGGGGGCTGCCGAAATCAAAGAACAAGGCGGCGGAAAAGAATGAAGAACGGGACTGCCGAGAGCCATTTTCTTTGGTTAGGATTTTATTTTGGCAGTCTTTAGATGTTCGTTTTTCTTTCCAGAATTTTTCTTTTGAAGTTTTCTTCATTTGTTTAAATACTCGCACTTTGGTAACTCGTATTAATTTTCGTCATTCATTAAAGTTGTTTGTTGGAACTTATATAATCTATTTATTCTGTTTATTTCGTATTCGGAAGCATGTTTCAATCTATGGTTTCTTTCGTTTTTTATTTGATGTTGAGTGAGTAGTCGTAAAGGTAAGGTCGCGGAGTGATTAGTACGCCGTGATCAGTTCAGGTACTGCTCATGTTTTCAAACAATTTTAAAATGATTTAAGATTGGAAAAATACTTCCCGCGGACGAATCTGGGCATTGTCGGAGCCCATGTGAACGGGGGAATGGGGGTCCAAAACCCATTCTTCCCTGCGCATGGGTAAACGGCGACCATAGAGTCTCGCATCTTGCGGGGTATCTTTTCCAATCTCAGATCGAACGTTTATAAGAACACCGAATGGAGCAAGTGAATCCGGACTTGTTACGAGTGCTATGAATCCTACGACCGTACCTTTCTTTTAATTATTTGAAAAGTACAATCAATTTCTAGGTTTTAATTAAATCTCAATCAAACGACAAGGGGTGGCTACCTAAGAGCCCGTTTAAATTATAGCAACCCGAGTTTTTAAGTCAGCACACATTACCGTCTCTGTGGATTCAACTACAGACTTACCGGATATTATGCTGCGTCGGTCTCTGCCCTACGCTTGGGGCAACCCATTAATTTAGGATTAAGAAATCGTCAAGCATATATTATGAAATTTTTCCTTCAAACTCTTTTTAAAACAGATTACCTTAAGCCTTACCCTTAAGCGTTACCTATGCTCGCCAACTTATGATGCTCCCTGAGCTTCTTTTTGATTCAATAGTCTGCCACGAACCTCAAGTTCGATCTCCGGAATCAACCGGCTCCGAATAGACTTTTCATCAATCCGGCCAACAGCAACAAGGCACGAATGGATCACCAAATGAATGATATATAAATGATGTGCGGTATGAACAGGACAATCTAAAAACGTTCGGATGGATGAAGGATGCAAAAATGTTGAGACAGGATCGTTACAAACACTCAATATGAGTTGACGTGGTTGTCAACTCATGAAAACTACGAAATCCAAAACCTTGTAATGATATGTTTCTGCAAAAAGGTTCGGTGGTGTCCAAAATATGATTAAGGATATATTTATATGATTTTCTAGTAAAACAAAACCCTAATCAAAATAAGGAAATAAAATATAGGAAATAATAGCCCATAGCAAAACAAAATCCTAGCCTCCAATCTTTTTCTATTCTCAGAAAAAATCACCTTTAAAGATGTGTGTAACAAAGGAAAATTACGTGCAATACCAAAACTCTAAAATTGGTAACAAGATCCACTTAATATAAAAACTTGACCCAAACATGCACAACACAATTTTAATCAAATTTAAGCTTTTTGTACACAAATAAAATATTATGCGTGATATGCCGTGAATGATTTTACCTTTGATAAACGGAACGGCTTCACAGGATCAAATTAGCAAAGGCAAGGGGTGGAGGGAGCATCACGCGAGACACTACCCCCTATATAACCTACCCTATTACAATTAAGTGAAAAATAAATACCATTGTAACAAGGTGCGTTTTGGACAATTCCGGAACGTGCCAAAAAAACTAATAGTTCGTGTTTGTTCGCTCCTTGTTGTGTTATGCGCTGGGTTCCCTTTCATATCTCCATTTGAATTCAGAGACTCCAACTACAAGCCTCTATAGCTCTAGTGAACTATATATGGTACGATTGACAAGTCGCGGAGTTGAAAAATAGAGATAGATAATAGATTTTTTTTTATATCAACAGGGGTTAGCAGAGTGTTAGTATATTAGTCAACGGGGGTTCAGAAGCTATCCATAGCCCTGAAACCCAAACGGGCCAAACTTGCTCCCGTCAGACTCAAACTCAGGTCACCTGTAGAGGACCGAATGCTACCGTCCACAGCCGGTCTTCGATACCGTGTCTAAATTGGGGCTCGGCATCTGGCCGAGACTCGTCCACTTGAAGATTCTTCAATGAGCCTCTAGCGTCGGATATAGTTCAAGTTCGGCTACCGGTGGTGAACGTACACTTGTTCTCAAGGTCTCTGCACATACCGCCTATCAGGCTCGGTCAAGTGTCAGGTCCGGCAGGGGATGGGGCTCGGTACAAAGCAAGGCTCGGCCACCCGTCGGGTAATGTGGCCTTTTACAAGATAGAAACGGTTACGCCAAGAGATAAAGATGAGTGCACGTGGGGCGTGCCAGCTCATGCCAAAACGGTTACCAGATCTATGTTATGACATCATAGTGACATCGCCTAATCCGTGCAAGGCACATGCCTGTACTTGGGGAGCAAGCCAAGGGGACTCTATAAATATTGAAGGATGACAACCCTAAAGAGGTACGCACTCTCATACGCGAAGACCCTCTAAAAACCCTAGTCTCTTCCCTCTCTTCCTACACATACTTATCCTCTCGCCGGAGGGCCTTGCCGGGCAACCCCTGGCCAGGTCTTAGTCATGCGCTCACTGTGCAGGCTGCGTGGAGAAGGCTAGGAAGCCACTGAACCAGCGGAGGAAGGACTCGAACCGGAGATCACGGGCCACACAATTGGTGAACCCGACGTGAAGCCTTCTCAGCTTCTGACCCAAACGGCTCAAACCCTCTTCCAAAACCACCTTCCTCTAAAAAAGATAGACAAAAACTCAAAAGCGATGGGCGGAGATCCACCAAACGTTTCCGTTTCAGGGGCTAAAGACGCCAGTGGAGACGCAATCCTCCCACCGTTTTCCGAAAGGCACATGTCCATCTCACTCCCACCCGATTCCAAGCTTTCTCCGGCCGCGGACGACATAACAGCGGCCTACATCCGCCTTCTGCAACGACGAGACGACGAAAGGGACAATGAACTTGCGGCGCTAAGGGCGGAGGTGGCCCAGATGAAGCAACATTTACAGGACGCAACCCCAGCCGCCTCCAGATCTACCGGAGGCGAACGACGGAAGCGAAGAAGCTCTCCTCCCCTACCTCCTCCTCCACCACGAGACCACCCCAACGAGGCGGGCCACCGCATCCCCGTCAAAGACCGCCTTGGGTTTACGCCAGAAAAGGGAGATGCCAGGGAACTTATCCTCTACAAACGACTTACAACATCTGGGACGCACCGCTCGAGATCCCACCACGAGCGAACCCGCACACGGGACACCGAATCTTTCATGAGCACGTACTCAACTGGTCGTGCGGAGTTCTCTTGCACAACGGCCTCGCGCCGAAGCCGAGACTCCATAGAAATCAGGTGTCACGTCTTTGAACGCCTCGGGGACATCCCACCAGAAAACATGGATAATGAAAACGACGTTCGGAGGAATGGAAAGGCGTACGGATCGAGGAGGCGGAGAATTGGAACAAAACCTATTGCGAAAAGGAGAAGTCCGTCGACCGCCCCCATAGGGAAACAACGGACCTGCGGGACAAGCTTCGCAGCCGAGTATGCGAGAAAACCTCGGAAAGAGAAAAGCACCCAAAGAGGTCACGCACAGAAGAGCTAGGCAAACCACCGCGTCCAGGATTTGAACGGCAACTAAAGGACCTTGGTATCTCACCCTTCACCTCCCACATCATCAACACCATTGCCGAACCCAACTTCCACCTACCAAAATTTACGAAGTTCGACCCAAGCACTTGCGAAGCTTACACCCACCTTATTCACTTTTGCCAAACCATCAAGCTGTGCACTACAAAGGATGAAATCAAATGCAAAGCGTTCCCATCCAGCCTCGGCTCTCTTGGACTCCAGTGGTTCAACAAATTGCCCGCTGGATCTATACGGAACCTGGCTGACCTTGAACGCGCCTTCAACACTCACTTTATCACCAGCAACAGAACTGCCAAAGAGCCTGAGTCATTGTCCCAGATGAGGAAGCTCCCAAATGAAATGCTCAGGCACTACGCCGAGCGCTACTGGCAACTTTTCAATGAAATTCCTAGAATCGATGAGTATTGGGCCGTGCGAACCTTCAAAAATGGGCTGGAATCTGGCAGCAAAATACTCGACGAACTGGCTATTTGACCTCCGCACGGCATGGGAGAGTTGATGCGCGTCATAGAATGATTTTGTGCCTTTGAAGAGTTCTACGCCGACCGAGCAGCTCAGGGGATCCCCAATCCAACAACCTGCATGCCGACGACGACTCCACAGCTGCAGACACCAATCGTAACTCAGCAATCCCAGCCAAAGAAACACGTCAACAACATCAAAGAAGGGAAGAAACGTCAGCCAAAGGAGCACGACTACGTAGCCGAAACCACCCACTTCAAAGAGCCCATCTGGTCCTTCTTAAAGGAAATCATGAGGCAATCATGGTTCGAGTGGCCGCAAGGCAAACCTGGCACGGACAACGGCCAAGCGGATCAGAACCCAAGAAAGAAGTGCTCGTATCACAATGAGCTCGGCCACTATACAACGACATGTGCTTCGTACAAAGCGCTGCTGGAACGATTGGCGGCCCAAGGCCATCTCGACCAATACATTGATCGAGCAAAAACACCCGCCCGCCCACCCGTCGGAAATCCCAACCTCAACGAACCGCGGCCGACGATACATGTCATCCATGGCCCAATGACAAAAGAATCCGAAGCACACCTCAAAGTCGACCTCGATCTCGCCTCCACTTCTAAACAGGTGCTTGCGGTAAGACCCGGGTCAAAGCGCCCGCGTCTGGACGAAACGCCCAAGTGGACCATAACTTTCACAGAGCGCGACCTCGAGTTCATACAAACTCCACACTCCGATGCTCTTGTCGTTACTGTGCAAATCGGAGTACACGATGTCAAGCGAATCCTCATCGACCAGGGAAGCTCGGCAGAAGTGATGTACTATGATTTGTTCAAAAAGCTCGACCTCCCAGAGTCAGCCCTACAACCCGCCGAAGTCCCTCTCATCGGATTCAACGGAGCACCGGTTTGGCCACTCGGACGGATCTTCCTTCCGGTCGTCGCAAGTTCGAAAACGTTGATCGTCGAGTTCATCGTCGTCAACGTGCCGAGCCCGTATAACACAATTATTGGTCGAGCCTGGCTTCATAACATGCAAGCAATCGCTTTAACCTACCACCAGGTTGTCCGCTTCATCGGCTCCACTGGACGACAGGAAGACCTGCGAGGTGACCAAGTAGCCTCCAAAAAGTGCTATGTCTCGGCCGTCCACAACTCCGCCAAAGCCAAAGAAGTACAATGGGTTGAAGTCCCCGACATGGCCGTAATCTACGACGTCGGCCAGAAAGCCGAAGACAAAGCAGAAGAGGACCTCGTCCAAATGCCAATCAACGAGGATGGCTCCCGATTCTTCTTGATCAGCTCTTCCATCAGCGAGACTGACCGCGAAGAAATGTTCCAATACCTCAAGAAAAATATAGAAGTCTTTGCTTGGACCCCCAACGAAATGCCGGGGGTCGATCCCAATTTCATCAGCCACTCTCTCAACATCAAGAAAGGCGCCAAACCTGTCACCCGCGCGGTGTTCTACTGCCGAACACGCCGATGCCATCATCGAAGAAGTCAAACGTCTGCTGGAAGCCAAGGCCATCCAAGAAGTACAATACCCAACATGGTTGTCCAACACGGTGGTTGTCAAAAAGAAAAATGGAAAATGGCGAGTATGCGTGGATTATACCAATCTCAACGACGCTTGTCCGAAGGATTGGTTCCCACTCCCGAAGATTGATCAACTTGTGGACGCAACAGCAGGCCACGCCCGGTTAAGCTTCCTTGACGCCTACCGTGGCTATCACCAGATTGCCATGGACCCCGACGACATGGAGAAAACTGCTTTCATCACGCCTTATGGCATCTTCTGCTACCGCGTCATGCCCTTTGGACTAAAGAATTCAGGTGCAATGTTCAACAGAGCAATATTCAAGATGCTACAAGAACAAATTGGCCACACCGTGGAGGCTTACATTGATGACCTAGTCATCAAGAGCAAGCATGAATCCAATCACCTGCGGGACTTGGCGGAAGTCTTCGAAATCCTCAAGCTCCACAAGCTTCGACTAAATCCTGAAAAATATGCGTTCGGAGTAAGCGCCGGGAAATTCCTCGGGCACCTTGTCACTCGAAGAGGTATTGAGGCCAACCCTAACCAAATCAAGGCTGTTAAAGATTTGCGCCCACCAAGGACAATCAAGGAAGTACAAAGGCTCACTGGAATGGCAGCGGCTTTAAACCGATTCATCAGCAAATCCTCAGATAAGTGTCACGCATTCTTCCATGCCTTGAAGGGAAAAAGCCGGCGCAGCTTTGAATGGACCCCAGATTGTGACTCCGCTTTGGCCGAACTTAAAGACTACTTAAATTCGGCCCCACTAATGGTGAAACCAAAGGAGTTCGAAACTTTATATCTCTATCTCGCTGTGTCTGCCCATGCAACCAATTCTGCACTCGTATAGAGAGATGGAGCCATTGACATGCCAATCTACTTCACAAGCAAAACGCTCCTTCCAGCCCAAACTCGCTACCTGCCACTTGAAAAATTGGCCCTTGTTCTAGTTTCAGCGGCCAGGAAACTCCTGCCCTACTTCCAATCACACCCCATCATCGTCTTAACCGAACACCCCCTCAAAGCTCTCTTTCGGAAGGCAGACCTCTCCAATCGAGTATCAAAATGTGTAAAGACCCATATTTTAGGGCCGTATTTTTTTTTTTTTAAGAAATATTATAATTACCGAATAATGGTATGGTTACTTGATTGGGGTTAATGTGATGTCATTATTTGTGAAAGGGAACAAGTGTTATTAGTGTGTGCGTGCATGTATATAAGTGTGGGTGAGTAGCATGGAATAATTTTTCCTCTTTCTTTTTTCTATGTCAGCCGACACACACACATCATCTCTCTCTCTCTCTAACTCTCATCCGGCTCTCTCTCGGCTCTCGCCTCTCCCTCAACTTTTCTCCTCGATTTCATCTTCTTAGAGCAAGATTCCGGACAAAGTCCGAGAATTAAAGTTGTTCTACAGAGCGAGGGCTTTCCGAATATTCAAGAAAAATCATGATCGGACCTCGTGGGAGCTCGGTTGACTTGGTCAAAGGGTCGGGTTTTGCTCAAAACCCATGAGGTAGGGATTTCTTGCTCTTGTTATGCGTTTATAAGGTGTTTATGTACCTAGATCGTATCTTGTTTCGTTGTTTAAGCTTGTTCCTTCCATTTCTGAAAATCAGCAGAACAGGGCCTGCGTTTTTGGGGTTTAATGTCTTCTTAAGTTCGGAACTAAATTTTGGTTCCTTCGTATGAAATAGAGTAGACTTAGAGCCCGTTCTAATGCCGCTGGAATCACTCGAAACCGTTGAGAATTGAATTTATGGTGATATCTAGAATACTGGTCTGCAATCTGTCTCGTTTTCTGGGTTTCAGCCCACTTCGAACGGCCATAACTTCCTCGTCTGATGTCCATTTTATGCAAACTATGTATTGGTTCGAAGATCTTAAAGTTAGCTTTCATTTGCCACTGGAATCGTCTTAAAACTCTTAGTACACAAAAAGTTATGATCGATTGAGTGGAGGCATGTCAATCTGTCAGGCAGATTCGTGTAGCCTCGGTAAACCCCTGTTTAACCACCCTTGGATTGCAGATTTGACTAGGGTTCCGTCATGTTTTTCAAACTTCGTTCAATCGCGCAACTTTTGGGACTAGAATCACTCAAAAATATTAAGAACTCGATTTATAGTGATTTTTAGAAGATTGAACTGAAATCTGGGAATTTGGGCAGCATACAGGGCTGCGGGTTTTTCATCGTTTGTTATAGCTACATGACGCTATTGGTTATGGGTCCTTATGGGTTTTAAAGATTGGTAAGTTTGTGATCTTTTGGCGTTGGAATCATTGAAAAATATTGAATGTGGAATTTTTAATGAATTGTCGAACACTGACTGCTCTCTGGGACAGTTTTGGTCCGTTGATTCTCTTTTGTCTGTTTTGACTCTCAATCACTTCTAACACCTTTTAAACATCGTTAAACCATCCCTAAGCTTGATTACTTGAGTTCCTATGAGTTAATGATCATTCAAATTCCTTCGATACCCATTAAGCGTAATCTTAGTGTTGTTGTAAATGGAATATGTGATTTAAGATTGTTTAGGAGTACCGAAGGCTAAGTGAGACATTGTGGGAAGTATAGTTGGTAGACGCGAGCTTGTCTAGTGATCCGATGGGTAGTATTGTGACTTGTATTCTCGTGCTTCATCTTGTTGATCTTTCTAGGTTCTTTGGGCACCCATTCTAAAAGATTCTCGTTTAGAACCTAGCGGGTAGCGTGTCGTGGAGTCATTTGAGGTTTCGAGTTGTAACACGAATCGCTTTGAAACGTTATTGATCAATCGATATGTGGATATGACGAGATTGTGTGGCATGTTTTATGAATGATATAGATTGGTTATATGTTGAGCATGAGGTCATTAAGGAATGTGAAATGAGAAACAAGAAGTAGAACGGTACGACGACTATAAAGAAAGCCACGGATCCACCGGGTGGTGCGATGCCGGAATGAACACGGGACGCACGGGGGTCCCAAAAGCCCGGAATTGAATGAAAGGATTTTAGTGGACGCACGGGGGTCGTAAAAGCCCGGAATTGAATCAAAGGGATTTTAGTGGACGCACGGGGGTCCTTAAAGCCCGGAATTGAATAAAGGATTTTTGTGGACGCACGGGGGTCCTAAAGGCCCGGAATTGAATCGAAAGGATTTTAGAGGACGCACGGGGGTCCTTAAAGCCCGGAATTGAATTGAAAGGATTTTAGTGGACGCACGGGGGTCCTTAAAGCCCGGAATTGAATAAAGGATTTTAGTGGACGCACGGGGGTCCTAAAAGCCCGGAATTGAATCGAAAGGATTTTAGAGGACGCACGGGGGTCCTTAAAGCCCGGAATTGAATTGAAAGGATTTTAGTGGACGCACGGGGGTCCTTAAAGCCCGAAATTGAATGAAAGGATTTTAGTGGACGCACGGATCCCAAATGCCCGAAATTGTATTGAAAAGGAAAATGGCAAACTCTTGAGAAGTACAAGAAAAATTGATTATGTTCTAAAAGGAAATTCAATGACATGTTCGTTTTGTTCTGCTGAGAGATATACTCGTTGTCATTAGCATCTTGGGGTTCGTTGTACATATAAATTGTTGCTCACATATTACTATTGATGCGTGGTTGTCACATATACGTATAGATTGAGGCAAAATGGGGTATTTGAATAGCAATGGACAAGTGATGGTTGATGATAAATTGTGGTCTAATTAGGATAATTTGAGTCGGTTTATACTTCTAGTTTGACGTATGAGTTGTTAGGAATACCTTTATGAAATCATGATCCCCTGGTTGTGGTATGCTTGTTTGTGGTGGAAGACTCACGTTTCTTTGTGCTATCTCGTCGTATTCACTCACTCTAGGTGCATGATTCATCTCATTTTCATGTAGCTTGTGTATAGATTTTCCTACTGGGCTAGTGTAGCTCACCCTATCATTCTCAGGTACACTGCAGGGATACAGCTTTGGAGTGTGTGAAGTGTGTGCAGACATTACAGGCTAAAGTTATTTTTTTTTAGAGTACTTGTCTTTCTTCGTAAATCAACTGCATTGTACTATTTTCTCTATTTCGAAATACTGTATCAGTTAGACAAATTTGTGAGATTTTGGAATTGCATTGTAATTTTGGGTATCGTATGTATTATTATGAGGATTTGTATTTAAAATGACATTGTTATTTATGTTAAAAATTGAGGGCGTGACAAAATGGGCCATCGAACTTGCAAACTTCGACATCAGCTTTGAGCCACGAATGGTAATTAAGGGCCAGGTGTTGGCCGACTTCATAGCAGAACTCACTATAGAAGAGACAGTGGCACTCAATGCTCCAACCCCACCGAACGTTGCCGAATGTAGCTCCTCAAACAAACTTTGGCACCTTTTTCAAGGTGAAACTTGGCGGCTTAATGTCGATGGGGCCTCAAACAGCAACGGAGCTGGAGCCAGGGTAGTCTTAGTCTCACCTTGTGGAACACTTCATGAAAGTTCTCTCACCATCGACTTCCCAGCCACCAACAATGAAGCTGAGTATGAAGCTCTCCTCGCTGGTTTACGCTCCGCCATCGCAATGAAAGTCGTCAACCTCATCGTCTACTACGACTCTCAACTCATCGTTAACCAAGTACTCGGTGACTATGAAGCCCGGGACCCTCGAATGCTGAAATATCAAGCAACAACAGCTAAGCTCATCTCTCAGTTCCGCAATTTCAGCATCGAACAGATCAACCACGAGCACAACGCACATGCGGACGCACTTGCTGGCCTCGCCTCGGCATCCACAGCTTCTGAATTCAGAACCATTAACTTTGGCAGCATCGACCGCCCGTCTTTTGAGCCCACCCCAGAGGTACTCAATGTCGAACTCGGTCCAAGCTAGATGGATGAGATCGTTGCGTTCCTAAAGCACGACACCCTACCTACAGACAAGAAGGAAGCTTACCGTGTGAGAAACAAAGCCGCTTACTATTGGCTTTCTGAAAGCGGCCAACTATATAGGAAATCCATTTCCGGACCATACCTCCTTGTTGTCCACCCCACCCAAGTGCCTAAAATTCTGACAGAACTTCATTCAGGCAGCTGCGGCTGTCACTCTGGCGGCCGATCCCTTTGTCAGCGTGCCATAAGCCAAGGTTACTTCTGCAAAAATATGAAGAAAGACTGCGAGGAAGTTGTCTGCAAATGCCGACCCTGCCAGCTATTTTCACCTATCCCAAAACAGCCCGCCCAAAACCTTTCCCCAATCATTAGTCCCTGGCCCTTTGCCCAATGGGGGCTCGATATTGTGGGAAAATTACCAACGGCTCATGGAGTCTTCAAGTTTCTGATTACAGCAACAGACTACTTCTCTAAATGGGTTGAAGCCGAACCCCTCGTGACAACAACTGAGGCTGATGTTCAAAGATTCGTATGGCGAAACATTGTTACCAGGTTCGACGTCCCATACGCAATCGTCTCTGATAATGGAACTCAATTCGTCGGCAAGGACCTCACAAACCTTTGTTCCGAGTTTGGAATACGTTTCTTCAACTCCACACTAACCTACCCACAGGGAAATGGCCAGGCAGAGTCCACGAACAAGACCGTCTGTGCCGGCATCAAGCGTCGGCTGAACTCCAAAAGAGGAAAATGGGCTGAAGAATTGCCATGCGTTCTATGAGCCTACCGGTCCACACCAAGGCGTTCAACGGGCCAGACTCCATTTTCAATGGCGTTTGGCATGGAAGCCGTCATCCCATTAGAGTCCAAGTTTCCAACTCTCAGAACGGAAACATTTGACCCCAAAACAAATGACGACGCTATGGCACAAGAGCTGATTTTGGCAGAAGAGAAGCGTGATGATGCTCGCCTGCACCTCGCGGAGTACCAGCAGCAGGTGGCCAAGGGATACAACCGCAGCATGCGAATCAAAAAGTTCAAGCCGGACGATTTGGTTTGGCGAAAAGTTATGCAAGCCAGCAAGAAAACAAAATTCCAGCCCAACTGGGAGGGACCTTTTCGTATCGTCAAGATTGCTGGTGAAGGTGCCTACGTTCTAGAGGACATGAATGAGAAAGTTCTAACTAACCCATGGAATGCACAGAATCTCAAGAAGGCATACATGTAGTAGAAATTCCCAATAGTGTGCCTCATGTTCGGCCACTGCCTATCCTATTTTTCTTTATTGGCTTCGGCCCAAGTCTTTACATTTCATCTTGTACTTCATGTTTGGGAAGTCAAAGAAATTTTATCTGGAAGTTGTCATTTGCAAATTCCAATCTACTTTTTCCTACTTTACATTTTACCTCGGCATACTTAGCCGACCACAGACGTTGACCTCGGTCACACCCACAAACGGCTCCTATGCCTTTGCTTCGGCCACTATTACTTCCCAAAGAAACAAAACGGGCATCAGGTCCACCGAGCCCAAGGACACATAATATGGCTGAAACTTGGGCTCCGGTTCGGCTTAGCAAGACATTATGGTTGGCTACAGCCCCGGTTATACTCACTCTTTGGTGAGCAAACCACCCACAAACGTTAAAAAATTCACTTGCAGGCTAGGGACTGACAAGCTAACCGAGCCCCAAACCACGGGTGCGTGCCCCCACAACTTGGCGGATAACCTTGGTATCATTCACTAAAATAGCAAACAGGCCGAGAACAACACCGCGCTCGGCAAATTCTACAGTCTACTACACTACTTTGGTCCAGGCTCGGCAATGCCCACAGCTAGCAACTTCAACAATTGAACAGACATTCCTACCACTAAGCCGAACCCAAACCAAAGTGGGGGCTATGGGTAACTATTGTAGCTCGGCAACCTATCACATCAACATCTCTACTATGGCCGAGGCTCAACTGTCATACCACTATGCGTGGATTAAGGTTTGGCAAAATTTCACACCAACAACTTTAATATGGCCCAGGCACGGTTGCAATATCTGTTCATGGTTCGGCAAATACCAACATGATGAAGCAGCTTCTACTTTGCTAAAATATCAACCTAACTCAGACGACTCCAAACCAAAGAAGGGGCTATAGGTTAAAAAATTATTCAAACATTCAAGCCTATCAAAAGAAAAGTCAAGATTCGGATTAATCTCAGCAAAGAAAATACATTGCAAGCATAGAAGTCAAGTCATTCATTTAAAGAAGAAAAACAGGTGTTGCAGAAAACTCCTAAGGTGGGAGACACTGCCAAATTTTATCATTTGAATTCAGTTCCCCATAAACTATTACATCTAGCGTGGTAAAACCCAAGCTCGGATCTGCCCAGCCCAGCAAAAATCTTAAAGTTCAAAATTAAAAAAAACAACAAGAACCACAGAAGGAAAGAAAATGGGAGTCTCCCACTCATGCTTGAGCAGCATCTTCAGTAGCCTCGGCCAAATTAGTATTAGCTCCAACCTCTGCGTTTTTGTCACATTGGAAGTTTCTTGTTTGGCAGTTTTAAACGCCTTTTCAGCAGCTTCATCAACAATTTTTTCAACATCAACCGCAGCCTGCATAGTGGCCCCCACCTCACCATCACCAGAAACCTCTTCAATCTCGTCATCACTGTCAGGAAATTCCTCGGGAGGGAGGGGTGCACACTCTTCATCGGTATACGGTAGTACAAGCTCAGGTGTGACGGGTGCAGGAATCGACTTCGTCAAATTCAAATCAGGTTCCAGCTGCATTACAGCACATGCGGCCTTTACACCGTCCTTGTATCCCGTTCGGGATGAAATTGGGATTCTCATCTTTATTTCATCGTTCACCATTGACCGGGCTTCCCTCACGTACTCAGCACCCGCCCGGTCAAACCTTGCTTGATACACTTTCCCATCTACTTCCTTCATCTTCCTTTTTTCTCTCCTAATTACTTTCCCAAGCTCACGCTCGGCTTTCTTAGCTCTCTCCTCCAATTCCGCCTTCTCAGTCTCAAGCTCGGCCACGCGAGCTTTAGCAACCTTTAAGCTCTACTTCAAAGACTTCACCTTGTCTCGTTCGGTCTTGAGGTCTTCACGATATCGGGACCTTTCTGCTGAAACAAGCTCGGCCTTATTCGAAGCCCTCAGTAGAGCTTGCCCAACCTGAAAATTGAAACATAATACAACTAAAAAAGTTGAAACCTATAAACAGATTCAAAAGTGAACTTAAACAAGTACGGAGAGAAGGGAAAACGGACATATTCGGACGAACCTGGACAATGTAAGCGCTTGCATGGACCAAGCTCGGCTAAAGTTCATCAGGAACCTTCTGCATATCGCGGGGAAGAGCTAGTCCTTGAAGCATCGCCACGGCCAATCTAGGATCCATCTTCATCGAATCTTCAACGTTAACAACCCTACCCTCGGCTAGGGCGTAAGATGGAGCAAACTCTGGAATAGCGACCGGCCTAGCCGAACCAAATGACTTCTCAACAGCCTTAGAGCCACCTGCGGCTGAAGACTCGGTTTTGTCCTTGTCACTTGGATACGGTGTTGACGGCTTAGACGGAAAAAAATCATGAGTGACCTTTTGTCTCTTCTCCACGGGCTCAGCTACATTCGTATCTTTCTGATGAACCGCAGCACCATCCCTAAGGTTAACACGAATAACGTTTCTTCTTCCCATCTGACTGGTGAGCTCGGGTAAGAAGGTTTGAAGAGGAATATTCACGCCTGAGTGCTCGGATTGCTAACTCTCCTTAAACCAAAACTCGGCCGGCTTCCTAAACGTGGGAAATTTCACTCTTGGCTCCCTCTGCTTTTTATCTCCCTTCTTCCTCTGACTCCCCTCTCCAGTTGAAAATCCCTTCTTCTTGGCAACCCCTTCCCTATTGCTCGGTCCACCAACCTCCTCCTTCCTTTTAAGCTTACCTCTGTATGATGCGTTGTAACCAAGCAGCGTTGGCGCGTCTCTGACAGCCTGAGAAAGCAAATCTCTGTGTGCTTTTCAATTGCCAAAGACTGCTGAGTTTTGGTAATGGACCTGTGATCTGCAAATAATACAAAAGATAACAAACATCATTGGAAGAAGGAAGGATGCAAGAGCAACGCTAGGTTCGGTAGAAAACAGAAGTTGAAGAAACTCTACCTCGGAAATCTTTTGTCTTTGGAACAGCGTACCGACGGTTGGACTGGTCGCCGAACTCGTAATTGCCATTAACTTCAACGTAAAAACTTGCCCATTTATCAGTATTGGGCAAACCATCCACTAGGGGCATTTTTCCCCTACGAGTGGATAAGTACCTACGCTCGGTCTGGCCGTGTCTGGACATTATGTACATATAAAAGAGGTTGGCCACTGAGAAATCCAAGTTGTGAAGCTCTTTGAGAGCAATCACCGTCATCACGATCCTATAGCTATTGATGGCGAAGTAATGGGGGACTAAACTAAACCGAGCCAAAAGCTCCCTCAAGAACGGGTGGAGTGGAAATCGAAGGCCAGCCTCGCATATTGCCATCAACGAAACCGTGATATGCTCGGGATGATGTTCCCTCATTTCTTGAATACGGTTGCTGGCAACCTGGCTGATGACAACATCATCAGGGATATCGTAGTCTCGGCAGAATCTCTCGTACTCACCGGGCTCTCCGCTGAAAAAATGGGCATGGGGGCAAACTTGACCCCTCTCATACTGGTTGGCAACCTCTCTATCTTTCGAGGGCACCTCACCTTCCCCAGATCTTATTGAAGAGGTTGCCTCGGCTTGAGAATTGAATCTGGATTCGGCTTCGGCTTCGGCCCCGGGCTGGGGCTCGGCCTCGGAACGCGTTGACGATGTAAAAGATATTTCCGGGTCAGTGTTAAACCCATCCCCGTCGTACTCATAGACGCGTTCGGCGTTTGAGTCACCGGAATCAGACGACATGTTTGAGGCGATTGAAGAAATCTGGCGTCAGCTCCTACGCCTACTCAAGTACTCTCGGATGACTAAATGTCCGGAGCCGTTTCCCGAGCTTTCAGAGTCGGAAGAGATGACAATGATTGGGTGAGCCAGACCTAACAAAAACAGAGGAAAGAAGGGTGAGGAACCTCGTCGTCGGTCGGATGGCAAGGATCTCACTTCTCTCGGCTAAACTACTAGGCCCACCCCTTATCCCATCAAGACTCAAGCTCGAGAAAACAAGGATTAAGCAGAGCCATCGGGCTCGGCAGACACCATTGTCGGCCAAAGCCCCCAGCGATTGAGGCTGGGGCTCAGAAGAACAGAATGAAGCTGAAGATGAACAGGCGGTTCATCCCCAGCATCGTACTGTTCACACAGTACAAAAATCTCAAGGAAAGCCAAAAGATCAAAGAAAAACAACGCGTAAGACTGCACAAAGGAAGAGAAACAAAGATCGAGTGCATACCTTTGAATTTTTTGAAGATTCAACGAACAACCAACGAGAAATCAAAGCTGAAACGAGAGATGGGAGCTTTGGCAATGGCGTCCTAGAGAGAGAGAGAATTCGTAGCCTCTCTCTCCTCTCTTCATCCTTATATAGGCGTAGGGTTTGGGATTCGAAATTCCCGCCCATCTCTGCACCGCCGAACCAAGAACCAATCAGTTCTTGACACGTGGCAATAATGGGACAGCTTTGCAGGGCTTTGCACGTGCCAACCGTCCTCCCCACGAAACGTAACCGACTCAAATGGGACACCTGGCACACTCCCGTTGGGGTTTACTTATAAAGGTTATTGAATAACAGTTGAAGCTCGGCCAGGAATCCCATTTTTCTGCCGACTCCACCCGTCAAGAGGCAGGTTCGGTCAAATCTCATACATCATTCTCCACCGCGCGCTCGGCGACGGCGGAGATTGAGGGGCTGTTATAGAGGACCGAATGCTACCGTCCACAGTCGGTCTTCGATACCGTGTCTAAATTGGGGCTCGGCATCTGACCGAGACTCGTCCGCTTGAAGATTCTTCAATGAGCCTCTAGCGTCGGATATAGTTCAAGTTCGGCTACCGGTGGTGAACACTTGTTCTCAGGGTCTCTGCACATACCGCCTATCAGGCTCGGTCAAGTGTCAAGTCCGGTAGGGGACGGGGCTCGGTACAAAGCAAGGCTCGGCCACCCGTCGGGGAATGTGGCCTTTTACAAGATAGAAACGGTTACGCCAAGAGATAAAAATGAGCGCACGTGGGACATGCTAGCTCATGCCAAAACGGTTACCAGATCTATGTTATGACGTCATAGTGACATCGCCTAATCCGTGCAAGGCACATGCCTGTACTTAGGGAGCAAGCCAAGGGGACTCTATAAATATTGAAGGATGACAACCCTAAAGAGGTACGCACTCTCATACGCGAAGACCCTCTAAAAACCCTAGTCTCTTCCCTCTCTTCCTACACATACTTATCCTCTCGCCGGAGGGCCATGCCGGGCAACCCCCTGCCAGGTCTTAGTCGTGCGCTCACTGTGCAGGCTGCGTGGAGAAGGCTAGGAAGCCACTGAACCAGCGGAGGAAGGACTCGAACCGGAGATCACGGGCCACACATCACCACTGAGAAGAAAAATGTGACAACCAACGTGACAAGCTTGGTTTCTCACAGTGATCAACTATATATTCATCCTTTGACACTTCAAAGCGAATTTTCCCAGTCCCCCAAACCATCAGAATTCCAAACAAATCATCAGAGAGAGTGGTGAGATTGATCGATGGTGCATTGGTGCAGCAGTAGGAAATCGAGGGAGAGAGAGGGAGCAAATAGCCATCGTCGGAGATCGATATATATATGTTCACGTTCATATATGGTTATATCTGAAGCTACCAACTCCTGTATTCTATGGTTAATTCACCAAATCCAATAAACGGAAAACCTCCAGGAAACTTGTCTAGTTGTATAACATATCTGCTTATCTTAAGCAAGTTGACGTTGCGTGCAATGCTGATGAATCGAAACTTATCGTATTTATTTACCCAATTGGATTAAATTAAATCCACTTGGGATCGATCCGACGGTGCATGCTATAACTTGTTTAGTTCTTTCAATATTGATTTTGGATCCGTCATCGGGTCTCCATTTCGGACTTCGGGTTGGTGATGTGCGAGGACGGAAGGACATTAATTGGTACAAGTGGGGTCAGTGACCCCACTGCCTTCCAACTTTCACCATCGATAGGTACTAGTTTACACCCAAATAATTCTTGGTTGCCCCCACTTTGAAAATCTAATTTGCCCCAGCCTATTCATTGTTTTGGTACTTAGAAAACTTGGGTCGGCGAATAGGAAAACATCATTCACGACAAACACGAAAAGTGAGATCTGTAAGAAAGAAATGAGATATTGGGGTTATGTGCTTTACTGTTTTATGGGTTTTTATGATAGAAACTCTATCCCTCTCCCTTTGCTCTATTTGGGTTATGGGTTTTGTTGTTTTTTTGGATTTTCTGATTGTGTATAAAGACAGGTAAAATATTTTTTAGGAAATTGATATTTACACTCTTCTTTTATTTAAGTGCATTTTATTTTTTTTTGTCTTTATTTATGTAGAATTATAAAATTACCCTTCATGCATATTTTCTTTCTAAATACAGAATGATATTTCTTTTAACAATATAAATAAAGCTATATATCATGCATTGTTTTCAAAATACGAAAAGTGATCAGGATCAATTATAAAGCAAAGCTACATTTATTAAGACTGGGTTTCTCCTTTTTTCTAAACGACCTAAAGCCATTAAAAATATTGATTTCGAGACAAGTCATTTTTCTCACTTACATCCAGTAAAACTCCATTCAACGAAAACGTGTCTAAAGTCCTTAAGTTTTTAAGCTATAGACACTTTTTGATTACCTCAACGTAATTGTTTCGTTAGATAAGTGAATCGCACATAGGTCAAAGTTTTGACCCCACAAATAAAAAATTCTGGCTTCGCCCCTGGTGATGTTGAACAGCACTGTGTTGCGTATCTCTGAGCCAACACATCCAATGGCCCGGAGGTGCACAGGATGCTGCGCACACCACTGTACAACATTATCACTCAACAACTCCATTTCTATCCCAAAGTGGGCATATGCAACTTGTTAGGGATGGTCATGGTCCCCTTCATAAAGTTAATTATGCAATTATTTTAATGGACTTCGGATTGGTGTTGTGCAGTGAGGTACACAGCACCGTGCTGCATGCACACCTCCGAGCCATTGGATCGTGTATTCGACGGCTCGGATCTCATCTCGGCAACCAATGATTGAGAGCCGTTTATTGCCAAGATGAGATTCGAGCCGTCGGATGCACGATCCGACGGCTCAGAGGTGCGCAACATGGTGTTCATTATAGAGAAAACATTACGAATTGTATTGCTAAAAAGTTATGAATCATATAAAGGTTACGAGATACATCAAAATATTATAAATCATAATGAAAATATTACAAATCGTACTGCTGAAATGTTATGAAATCTAAAACAAAAGTTACAAAATACATTAAAATGTTATAAATGAACTATAAAATAAGTGCATATGATATACCATTTTAAGGGGTGTGTAGTGTGGACTTTTCCATATATTTATATTATATTATTTATGTCTAAACAAGAACGGAACAACAAAAATAATAATAATAAATCATGGCCAAAACAAGTAGGCATTGAAGACCAAGAACTCGTGATGTAAGACCAGGGATGCATACTTTGCATGTGAAAGATAACTTCGTATTGGGACAAAGCTCCTCAACACCAACCTCATTAAATAAAAATACTAAAAACATCAATTTTACAAGTACTTGTTTATAGCAATTTTTAATTTTAGACAAGGCATATACTAGTTACATAATTTTTCAAAATGTTTTGCGCTCATTTTCAATCCTCGCTATTGATCTCAATCCTCATTTCACAAATTTTAGTACGTTACAATGTGTTTCAAACGAGTTTTTACGCTCGTGCTCTAGCTCGCGTACTCGAATTATGCATCCTGCTACTTCATCTAACTGACCACCCTCTCCTCCAAATTAATTAAAATGGGGGCAAACAAAGAAACCTGATCGAAGCAGTTGGCGGATTAAAAAAAAAAAGAAAAAAACTGCAGCAAAGTTCATGGGGGTAGTTATAGTTGTTCTTCCGCTAATGTCCATAGGCCTCGTTTCATTCACGAATTAAAACAGATGGTATCAACAGTCCTTGAATTAATAGCCCCTATATTGTTTAAAAGTGTTCTTTCGAAAGGCACTTCAAAAGCAGAACTGCTATAGACATCGATGTTGTGTGCACGTACCGGCACGCAGGGCAAACTGGGTCCCGCGCAAATAATCCAAAAAGTTCAATAATTTAAAAATAAAAAAATAGAGCTTGGGAAAAATCAACTTGATTGGATATCTGTACGTCATTGATCTAATCTTCCAATTTTTCATTCAGATTACATGTGGATTATTCGTGTAACATTCAGAGTGGGCCCCACATGCTGGTATGTGCACCGTCGGTGTCTTTAGTAGCGCAAGGACCTGACCCAAAATGGGTATTAAGAAAAGATAGTAATTAATTAAAGGCGTCATGGAAAAAAGTGAAAATAAATTTACCAAAGATAATCATTTACTTAATTTCATTCACTTCATTTGAATCTTACAAAATAAAATACATTTCCACTTGCTGACAGATGACTCACAAGCAAAACAGCTTCCCTTCCAATACTTAACAAACATATATATTCTCTATCAATTCATCTAACTATTTTTAGCTTCTTTCCTTCATCATGGAATAAAGCACTTTAATTGAAACTGAAATACTCCAAAAGTGGTAGAATTAAAGGAGTAGTTTTAGTCTTCAAGTATATCTGAGTTATTCTGTCTAAGCCTTGTGAGGGTAGAGGCGGATTGGAAGACCTTTTTCAGGAATAGACATGGGAGCGACAATCATCTTCTCGTTAGGAATGACCTTTTCCCACTTGAACCTTCTCACCAAGTGGTGCATGAACACAAGTATTTCCAATCGGGCGTATTCCTTTCCGGGGCACATCCTCGGCCCTCCGCCAAAGGGCACAAATGTGAACGGAGCCGGTCCAGACCCCTCAAATCTCGAGGGATCGAATTTCAGCGGCTCTGGAAAGAATTCAGCGTTCCTGTGCGTTGAATGCACACTCCAATATATCTGCATATCAATATAGAATAGAAAATATATTTAGATAATAATAACAAAATAATTTTGAGCTTTTGAAGTAGACGACATTTTAATTAAGCGAATAATTAAGGCTCCGTTTCGTTAAGGGAAATAATTACTTATTTTTTAAAATAATAGCTTGTCTCGTAAAATAAGAAATAAACAATTTAAAATTAAAACTCTAGCACAACGGAACCTAAGTCAACATGCAGGCCTAGCTAGAATCTTCACATCAAAAGTTCATATCAACGGTCTAGCTCTCATGCACAACCAACCAAAGACTTATTGCTCCTCCTATCCTATCAAAAGACGAAAACAAAAAGTCAGCAGGCCAATAGTACTTGACTCATTAAAAAGCCAAGATCCCTTTCTAGACAGCAATAACAACCTGGGTATATGCCTCTGTACCGGATTTAAAAATAAGTACTTATTTTTAAGAAGGCAATTTCAATTTTCATCATTTTCGAGTGGGTACCACTCGTTGACGGATCAATTTTCAACTCTTTTTAATACTCCTTCTGTCCCCCTTCTTTGGTCCGTTTTCGGGATTCTAACTTATTAAGGGAACATAATAATTTCATGTATGACCACTTGATTTTCCAATTTTATCCTTGAAACATTTAGGCAAAAGTGCTAATTGGGACAAAAGAATGGGGACAACATTTAGGAAGGGTAAAATGGGAAATTCTCTGACTTTTAGCCATTTAGTTCTAAAGTGAGATAGAAAATTTGGAATAGCCAAAAGTGCTAATTGGGACAAAAGAATGGAGACGGAGGGAGTAGATTTTATTATAAACAGAGTTTTTGGGGTTCTAGTGCTAGGATTTGGCAATTTTTCGGGTTCTCCTCGTTGCAGTTTTTGTTGTATGATCAGTGTTTTGGTTTCGTTGGTCTCTAGCTTGCCGACTTCCTTTGGGCCTTAGGCGGCATACGATTATTGGGATGCGTTCGTGTTTTGGTTTCAGTTGTCTCTTGCCGACTTTCTTAGGGCCTTAGGCGGCATACGATTATCGGGATGTGTTCATGTATGTTCGTTCGTTCCTTATTATGATGCTGTTGTGTCCTGGGTCCCTTATTCGTCTCCGACGATTCAATTTTATGCATTAATATGCTTATAATAATAATAATTACCTTCCAACCCTTTGGAATTGAGAAACTATTGTACGTGAAATCATTGATGGCATCTCTGAAAGCACCTTGGACTGGTGGAGCAAGCCTCATCACTTCACATGCCACGTTCCATGAATACTTCATCTTCTGAATATCATCCCAATTCAACAATTCACCTGGTGCTTTTGATTTTGCAATTTCCATTTGCTCTGTTCTCACAAAGTCAAAAATAATTCCTATTCTCAATTTCGTACAGAAAACCCACCATGCAAGTATAATAAGCTGTGAAAATCAGCTTTTAAATAAAAGTCATTACATCTCTTATTGGTTGTTATGTTGCGGGATTTCAGACATCCAATATCGTGATTTACTTACATGTATCTGATGTATAGTTGTATCACCGATACCTATACGTCTCTTGATACTGCGATTTAAAACCGCGGTGAAAACATAGGTAGACCGTAGACAAGCATAAATTCAAACAGAGAGCTTTGAGAGAAGACAGGAATGAGAATTACCTCTGTAGACTCCTTCGTAAACCTCAGGCAACTCAGCAAGAAACTTAACAATGGAAGCACAAGAGGAGCTAGCGGTGTCATGGCCACCAATCAACAGCCCCAAGATCTTATCAGCAATGTCGGCCTCGTGCATGAACTTTCCATTTTCGTCGCTTGTCAAAAGCATGTGTGACAAAATGTCTTGCGTGGGCGACGCTTTTCCCTCAGCCAAATCCAACTTCCTCTGCTTGATAATGGCTACCAATTCGGTCCTAATGAAATTAGAGGCCTTGATTGCCCGATTAAACGGGGTTCCGGGCAAGTCTATGGGTACAGATAATATCCCCGCTACCAAACCACCAAAGGGGTCTTCGAACTTGGCTACTTGGCTAGGATCTTCGACACTAACAAACAATCGACAGGCGATCCAGAACGTGTAGTGCTTTGTTAGAGGGAATACCACCACTTGGTCTTTGTTCTCCCAATCAGTAGCAAAGTGTCGCTGAGCGATCCCGTCCATGATTCCTATGTACCTCTGCAACGCCTCCGCCTTGAGGAAGTTGGGGAGCATTTTTCGCAACCGGATGGCCTCTTCTTTTGATGAGGTTTGGGTTGATGTCGGGAAAATTTTGTTGACAGAACTAGGCCACCATGCCTGGACGAGCTTGTTCTCGTTAGAGAACAAGAACTTGTTACCGGCTGCCCCGCAGAACATAACTGTGGGAGAGCCCAAAAGGCTCGTCTTGAATACGGAAGACGAGTACCTGGCTATGCGATCGAACACGAATTTCTCAGGGTGACCTTTCCATCCGGTGGAGAGAAACTCGAGGCTCTCGCCCACCATTGGGAACCCGGTGCCACCGGGTGGGAGGTTACTGAGACGGGAGCCGGATTTTTTGCCGTATAAAAGTAAGTAGAAAGATATGGTGACAGAGAGAACAAAGAAGGCCAGGAGAGAGGCATAGAATAGCTCCATGATTGCTACTTCTTGTGTTCTCTGATTGTTGAGTGTGTGTGTGCGTGTGTGTTTTGTAAGGGGAAGAAGCAAATTTATAGGCAAAAAGCAGCTTTCCAATGTGGACACAAGGGAGGTTTAATCTTGAAATGTTTAAAGTCAAAGTTTGCCGTAATTGAAAATTTGGGATACATAATTAAAGGTGGAGTATTTCAAAATTTGTGATGCTGTATTTCAGATTTTTTTTCTTTTTTCAAATACTCCCTCCGTCCCAAATTCTTTGTCCGGTCCGCAAAATGGAGTGTTAAAAATAATGCAATTTTTTCAAGAAAAAATTCAAACTTTTTTCACAAATTAAAAATACTCATAAATATCTAGTAAGTTGTTAAAAAACTTTTGATTTTTTCTTGTAAATCTCACGCATGAAAATAGCATTAATTGCTCTTGGATGTTACTCCCATTTTTTCCCAATAAATACAGGTTGTATTTGAGAGGTTGAGTGTGTGTTAGCACAGATGTGAGGGAGAGGGTGAGGTCTAAGTTGGTGGGGGGGGGGGGGGGGGGGGCGGGATTGTGGCTCTCGGAGAGGTTTTTTCAAATTTGTATATATTGTATGAGTATCTATATAAATGGAGTTTTTGGTGTGTGTGAGTGTGTGGGCAAACCTGGGGCACAACATATTTTTCGGATATGTTTTCTTACCCCACACTGATCTTTACACAAAGGCTCCAGCACAAACTCAGGTGCACTGCTATATAGCACAAAAAGCCCTTGAGTTGTTGCAACGTGCTTGGCTAATGAGTCAGTTACTCCATGAGCCTCGCGATAACAAAACATAACCTGCAGCGAAGAAAAATCAGACGCGAGGAGCATAATCTCTTGCAACACCCTTCAAAGCCGTCCCGCTTGCACCTGCCTCCTACATAAAACATTGAACAAAAATGTAGAATCAGTCTCAACAACAATATTAGCAAACCCAAACTGACGGACAACCCATAACCCATCTTGCACAGCCCACATTTCTGCCATGATATTGGAGTTGACATGAATCTCTCTTTCGAAACCCAAAACAAAGTCCCCCACACAATTTCGGAATGCACCTTCCAACCCTGCATGTCCTGGATTTTGAATAGAGGAGCCGTCGACATTTAAATTTAAGCAACCAGAGCTTGGAGGAACCCAAGATATCCATAGCAAAAAATTTGGAGTGTAGGGTTGGGCCTTAGCCGGCACAGCTTCCAACCAAGATGTGGCAAAATTGGTTAGCCGCGCACACAACATTTTGGTGGCACAGAGGTTCATTATTGAAGATGGCCTTATTTCTGGCTTGCCACATAAACCATAACAGAGCAACAAGTTTGAGATAAACATTTTCATCCAACATGTGTCGTACCTCTGCCAAAGAGACCAACAGATGTTTGCTTGGTTGCAAAAGGGCCAAATTTATACACTGCGGTAGAGAACTCCACGCCGAACATTCCTATACAATATGTGACCATGATTCAGTGGAGTGTCCACACAATATACATTGTGCCGTGTTGAGGATGTGACGGAGGAATAAGAACTCATTGGTTGGCAAAGCATTGTGACAAACAAACCATAGAAACAGTTTTAATTTTGAGGGTAATTTCAGCCTCCAATTCGTTTTCGTTGTTTGGTTTTGGTTTGATTTCTCTGTTTGTTTTGTTGGAATTCACCCATGTGGGTGACGGTGATGTTTGGCCAAAGTCAAGAACAGATTTGCTTGAGCAGCCACTTATGACTTTTGGCAGCTATTGGAGATCCTGGGGGGTGACTTTTGGCAGCTATTGGAGATGCTGGAAATCTCATGCATGAAAAGGGCATTCATTGTTCTTGGATGTTTTGTCATGACCCGCTCGCCAGTTGACCTGCTAACCATTCGCCTAACCATGTGACTCAAAAGATTAATTTCAAGTTATACAGTAGGTCGTCCCACATCGGTAGTGTACAGAAAGTTGATTCTGTATAGTATGAATCGCGACAAGCTACTGTATAACTACTTGAGATTAACCTTTTGAGCTAAGTAGTTAGGTGAAGGGTTAGCAGGTCAGCTGGCGCGCATCGTGACAAGTCGTATCAGAGCTTGCACCAACCAGATGTTTGCTTGGTTGCAAAAGGGCCAAATTTATATAGAGAACTCCACGCCGAACATTCCCATACAATATGCGACCATGATTCAGTGGAGTGTCCACACAATATACATTGTGCCGTGTTGAGGATGTGACGGTGAAATAAGAACTCATTGGTTGGCAAAGCATTGTGACAAACAAACCATAGAAAGATTTTTAATTTGGAGGGTAATTTCAGCCGCCATAGCAGCCGCCAAGGAAGGCTAGGCATTCAATTGGGGGGATGAGAGTCTGGATAAGGAGCCAATTATATGCTGACTTGAAGGTAAAATCTCCCTGATTATTTGGTTCCCGAACAGGTGTGTAAATGGAAGGGGGCAAGGGGATAGGAATTGATTGAATTGACTCAAGAATTTGGGACGGGAGATAGTCTTTTAGCAGATCCATACGCCAAGAAAAACTACTAGAGTCAAACAAGTCTCTAACTTTAAGATGTACAACGTTGGTTGCAAAATATAGTCATACAATTTGTAAGGTCCTACCCAATGGTCCAACCAAACAGAGAAATCACTATTAGCTCCAAGTTGTTTGATTTGTTCTTGGTATTCCTTTTTGTACTATTCTCTCTTTTTTAATAAAATTCTTCTTCGCTGTTCATAAAAAACAAAAAAAAACAAAAGAAAGCAAATTACACCCTGTTTTTCGGATATGTTCGGTTTGTTGTTTCCTTAATATCATGGCGATCAATGATCGTCGGGTTGTGGTTGGGTCCTTCAGGACCCGCCACACAACATCTTTATAAGTTGGAATCTCCAAAAGAAAGCAATAAATTAGATTAGAGGGAGTATTAGATGGAAGGAGTGGCGCAGTAAGGATTTCAATGCTAGAAGTTCCTGGTGCTGAGTTACTCAGTACTCCTCCACTCTAAAAGGTCTTTAGATTGAGTTTTACAGCAGTTAATCCAACAGAAACAATTTTATTTGAAGAATTGTGGTGCGATTGGGAAGGTGAGAAGTGATAGAGCCATAGATTAACTTCTTTTTATTTTTCAATTTATTGTGGTGACTTCATGGCTTCATTTTATTGTGGTTGATCATCATGGCAAAGGATGGGTGGGAGAGGGTGGAGCTAGAAGATGGTGGTGGTGGATACTGGATAGCAGTTGTGTTCTAGTGGATGGTGTTGTTAAAAAAAATAAAAAATTTGATGTAGTATATTGATTGTGTCTAAAACATAACCCTAGAATACTTTTGTATAGGCTTTAAGACTTGACCATCATTGATTATATAAACAGATTGATTTTATATCAGAAAAATTGATGTACGTAGGATTTTGTTGTAAGCCTAGCATTTCTCTTTTTCATGGCCCTTAACACAAGAAACCTAACACATCACTGCTTTATGTCTACAATTTGACGGAATTAAACAGGAGGAGCCCTATTGATTAAGGTATGTAAATTAAGTTTAGACAGCGCGTTAACATTGAAAAATCTAGAGTTTTCTAACAATCCGTAAAACCCCTAACAGTATGAAAATTAACAAATTGCTATGTAAAACTATCAGCAAAAACTATGCAAGCAATCAATGGCACAACGCAAAGATATACGTGGAGAACCCCAGAATGAGTAAGGAAAGGAATCAAATCGCTATAATTATTGTGTAGTTATAGATATACTTATGCAAACGAAGTAAATTCTCACAACGTTCTAAGTATCACTTGTCGAGTCGCACGTACAATTCCTAACCGGACAACTTATTCCATATCGATACATGTGGAGAACCCCAGAATGGGTTTTCTTTTTGGATGACCATTCTTTGTGTATGACTATTTTGTTGGAAACTTGATACTAGTAGTTACTAGTATCTCTCTCACTTAATTCTCCTTTGACTTTTCCCTGTCCTCCCCTCTCATCTTCCAATCCTAACCGGACAACTTATTCCATATCAATTTTAACTGTCTTTTTCTTCATATGTTTCCTACTTTTCTTAGGGTATTATTTTGGGTAGTGATAATGCCAAAATTATTTTTGTTAATTGTTAAAAAACTACAATCTAGTATACGTATCCTACAATTCGTACCTACTATTTTCGAAAACTATACATTTCGCATCCCGTATCATTTTTCTATTGGAATCCTACGATGGCATATCCTACAATTACTTTTTGAAGAAAAAAAGTTATGCATGCCATAATTTAAGAAGCGAAAGCTGTGGAACCCCAAATGCGTTCTAAATGATGTGATTTAATTACGGTGACATTAAACTCAAATTATATTTAAATGCATTATAAGTGCCTTTAACCCCAGAATGAGTAAGGAAAGGAATCAAATCACTATAATTATTGTGTAGTTATAGATATACTTATGCAAACGAAGTAAATTCTCACAACGTTCTAAGTATCACTTGTCGAGTCGCACGTACAATTCCTAACCGGACAACTTATTCCATATCGATACATGTGGAGAACCCCAGAATGGGTTTTCTTTTTGGATGACCATTCTTTGTGTATGACTATTTTGTTGGAAACTTGATACTAGTAGTTACTAGTATCTCTCTCACTTAATTCTCCTTTGACTTTTCCCTGTCCTCCCCTCTCATCTTCCAATCCTAACCGGACAACTTATTCCATATCAATTTTAACTGTCTTTTTCCCCATATGTTTCCTACTTTTCTTAGGGTATTATTTTGGGTAGTGATAATGTCAAAATTATTTTTGTTAATTGTTAAAAAACTACAATCTAGTATACGTATCCTACAATTCGTACCTACTATTTTCAAAAACTATACATTTCGCATCCCGTATCATTTTTCTATTGGAATCCTACGATGGCATATCCTACAATTACTTTTTGAAGAAAAAAAGTTATGCATGCCATAATTTAAGAAGCGAAAGCTGTGGAACCCCAAATGCGTTCTAAATGATGTGATTTAATTACGGTGACATTAAACTCAAATTATATTTAAATGCATTATAAGTGCCTTTATGAAATTTTTTATTTTTTTTGTTATATGCCAAGAAAAACCCTTTTATTTTTCTTTTATGTGAATAGCCATGCTGTAAGTATGAAGAAACAAACTGAAAAAAAGAAGGAAGCAAAGGGCAACTCGGGCCTTAGCTGGCCGGGACGCAAATCGAATTAAGGGTGACATATTAGAGCATCCGCAATGGTAATAATCAAAATCAATAACCAAAAAACTCAATAACCTCTATTTCCACATTGGTTATTTTTGCATCTCTAACCAAAAAAACCCCCATAATACACAATGAACATTTGTCCAACCGCAAACGAGTTCCAATCACGCACCCGACCACACCAAACTATTTGTCTCGATGAGATGATTCCAATGTGGGGGTGTTTTTGAGTTATTGAGAGTTTTTGAGTTTGGTTATTGGTAAAAGTTGTTAAGTTTGGTTATAGAAGGGGTGAAATTTGGTTAGTATTTGCTAAAAGACTTGTAACTTTACTTATTACAATATGGGGAATTTTTTAGCATTGTTGTTAAATTTACTTATCCACATCAATTTGCTCATTACAATGAGGATGCTCTTATGGTGCATATTTTGTGTTGTTTGTTGGTTAATTGCTTATAGCTTCGACATTTTTCTATTTTGTATTTGACTATAAACTTGAATATGTTTACACTAACTATGTCACAATTACTCATTCTGTTGCTAAACTTTAGTCCACTATAAAAAGACGTACAATTTACGAATCAAACAATAATGGTCCTGCAATATTAGTTGTCGCGGAGTACCACCCTTCAATTTCTCTCTCCCCTTGAACAAGCTTCTTCCTCCAATGTTGCTCCCTGTCTCGCCCGGCCTCAATTTCTGGTACTACCTCGCGATCATCGCCTCATTGTCATGGGTTTTCTCATTTTTGCCCATGGATTTCATCAAGAAAATCACCCGCCCTGTCTCCGTCTTCCTGATCTCAGCGCTCCTTCTCTCATGGCTCACCAGCAACTTCGTGCTTTCCAAGTAGTATCTTTCGCTGCAAAGAAATCCAGAAACCGACCGTTTCTTCTGTTAGGAAAAATATGCAGAATTTTTCACAAATAAATCACGATAGAAATAATAAAACTGCAGCGAACGTAATCCAAATGCACAAACCACAAACCAAATGAACACAAAGAATTTTTACGTGGTTCTCCCAAAGTGTGAGGTACGTCCACGGGACCGAAGTCCGATTCCACTATCAACAAATGTCTTACAAATGTGTTTACGGAGAGGAAAGACCTCACCAAATGGATGAAAAAAACCCTCCAAGAGCAGCTGGAAAAGGAGAGCCGGAAATAGAGCACAAACCAGCCCCAAATGTTGATGAAGAGGATGCTGAATATTGCTTCAAGAGAGAGAGAATGGCTGCCCCAATTGGTTCTCTTACCCACCGAAACACTAACACACAGTGCATTGAGCTTTTCTTTTTCTTTTCAAAGGCTACTAACTTTTCTGGATTTTCCCCAAAACAGACGAAAACAAATTAGCTTCCAGTAGAAGCTTTTCTGATCCCAACAAATCATGTGCCAAACATGTGCTCCAAAGTGTGTAGAATATTCCAAAAACTAGCCCACAAAAATATACTAACTCTTTTGGGTCAAACAAAATTATTATTGGGCTAACAAAATATTGGGCTTCTACTAAAGAAGGAACCCAACATTCTCCCCCTTCCCGACTAAAGTGGAAGGATCGACCAACCTGAAAAAGCTCGAAACTTCTCATGCTTGTCCTTGGACAAAGCCTTAGTCATCATATCCGAAGGATTGTCATCTGTTTGGATTTTCTCAAGTTGCAACAACTTTATGTCAAGTGTGTCCCGAATCCAATGATATCTAACATCAATGTGCTTTGGTCGAGAATGGAAAGTGGAATTCTTGCTCAAATGCATTGCACTTTGACTATCACAAAAGAGAACATACCTCTTTTGATTCAAACCCAACTCTTGCAAGAACTTCTTCAACCACAACAACACCTTGCAAGCTTTAGTAATTGCAATGAGCTCCGCTTCCGTAGCTGATAAAGCGACACATTTTTGCAACCTTGATTGCCAATTGACAGCTCCCCCTGCAAAGGTCATCAAATACCCCGAAGCGGACTTCCGAGAATCAACATCACCCACCACGTCGGCATCCGTGAATCCATCCAACAAAGTTTTACCATTTTCGAAACACAAACAAACTCTAAAAGTACCCCGGAGATACCTGAAAATCCATTTCACAGCTGCCCAATATTCTTTTCTAGGATTTGAAAGAAACCGGCTAACAACTCCAACTCCATGAGCTAAATCCGGTCGCCTAGTACAAACCATAGCATATATTGAAGAACCAATCGCTGAAGCATAAGGAAAATTTTCCATCTCTACCTTGTCTTTTTCACTTGTAGGATATTGTTTCGAACTAAGTTTGAAATGATTCACAAGCGGACAACTAACAGGCTTTGCCTTACTCATGTTGAACCTCTCAAGAATCTTTACAATGTAACTTTCTTGAGACAACCAAATCAGCCCCTTCTTTCAATCACGAGTAATTTTCATGCCCAAAATTTGCTTTGCCGGTCCCAAATTTTTCATAACGACGGATTTACTCAACTCCAACTTCAACTCGTTGATCTTCATAGAATCTTGCCCCACAATTAACATATCATCGACATAGAGCAAGAGAATAATGAAGTTCCCATCCAGAAACTTTTTCACAAACACACAATGATCCAAAGAGGTTCTTGAATAACCATGATCCACCATAAAAGAATCAAATTTTTTGTATCATTGCCTTGGAGCTTGTTTTATGCCATACAAGCTCTTCTTCAATTTGCAAATAAGGTTTTCTTTCCCTTTTTCTTTGAAGCCTTCAGGTTGCTCCATATAAATCTTCTCCTCTAAATCACCATGAAGGAACGCAGTTTTCACATTAAATTGTTCGACCTCAAGATTCAAGCTTGCGGCCATACCAAGAACAACACGAATGGAGAACATTTTCACAATGGGCGAAAAATTTCCATCAAAATCAATACCATTTTTCTACCCAAACCCTTTCACCACAAGGTGTGCCTTGTACCTCAAATTTTTTCCATCATGCTTCAATCAGTAAACCCATTTGTTTTTCGAAGCTTTCTTGCCCTTGGGTAATTTCACCAAATCATAAGTGCAGTTTTCAAGCAAGGACTTCATTTCCTTTTGCATAGTCTTAGCCCACTCACCTTTCTTATCATGCTCCATGGCTTTTTGGTAGCTCTCGGGCTCTCCCTATTCCGTTACTGTCACGAATTGATCGGGAGAGTACTTTCTTGTCGGTTGCTTGTCTCTAATAGATCTTCTCAATTCTAGTTGCGGTGGTGGCTCTTGAATTGAATGCTCCCCCTCATTTTCCAACTCAACTTCATTCAGAACATCAACATTTTCACCAACTTCAAGAGGAGGCTTCACATCCTTTTCATTTTCAATGGGTGTCGAAGGTGAAGGAGTTGGCTCCAAGTCAGTTGGCTCCAAGTCAACAAGATCACTAGCAATTTCCTCCGGTTGATCATCCTTGTCAAAGTCTTTAATTGTTTGATCTTAAAGAAAGACAACATCTCTACTTCGAATGATTTTCTTGCCAACTGGATCCCACAATCTATAGCCAAATTCCTCATGCCCATAGCCAAGAAAAATGCATTGTACGTCTTGCCTTGTCATTAAGCTTGGACCTTTCATTTTTCGGAATGTGAACAAATGCCCGGTAACTGAAAACCCTCAAGTGATCATAATTGACATCTTTGCCCAACCAAAACTTTTCTGGAACATCGCCATTCAAAGAAACCAAATAAGACAAATTAATCAAATCAACCGCCGTCTGCATTGCCTCCGCCCAAAAAGACCTTGGCAATTTCACATGTGAAAGCATGCATCGCATCCTTTCCACCATAGTGCGGTTCATCCTCTTGGCAACTCCATTTTGTTGAGGAGCTTTCTTTACGGTCTTTTGGTATTTAATGCGTTGGCTACGACAATATTCATCAAACGGCCTAAGATACTCACCATCGTTGTCGGAACGAACACATTTCAACTTCTTCCCGGTCTCACTTTCAACCTTGGCCTGAAAATCTTTAAACACATCTAAAACTTGATCTTTAGTTTTCAACGGATAAGCCCATAATTTTCTCGGATGATCATCAATAAAGGTATCAAAATAAAAAGCAACACTATGAGTTCTAACTTTCAAGGGACCACAAACATCTGAATGAACCAAGTCCAATAAATTAGGTTTTCTAGTAAAAGACTTGAAACGAAATGCAACTCTATTTTGTTTACCGGCCAAGTAATGAACACAAGTTTTAAGAGGGGTACCTTTCATACCGGGTAAGAGCTCTTTCTTGGCAAGAATGTGCATCCCCTTTTCACTCATATGCCCAAGCCTCTTGTGCCACAATTTGGTAGAGGAGCCATCGTCTAGTATATTTTCAAACCCCTTGCTAATTTTTCCTTTCATCGTGTAAAGTGAGCAAGTCTTGTTCCCATTAGCCACCACAAGAGAACCCTTTGTGAGCTTCCATTTTCCATTACCAAAATGGTTGTTGTAGCCTTCATCGTCTAGCTTTCCGGTGGAGATCAAATTGAGACAAATATTTGGTACATGTCTCACATCTTTAAGCACCAACTTGCATCCAACACTTGTTTCCAAGCAAATATTACCCATGCCAACAATTTTTGACAAACCTTCATTTCTCATACGAACACACCCAAAATCTCCTTCATTGTAGGAAGTAAAGAAATCGGCTCTTGAAGTGGCATGGAATGAAGCACCGGAATCAATCACCCAATTAGTATCTTGGCTAACCAAATTGACACAATTCTCATCACATACAACCACAAGTTCACCATCAGAAGAGACCGCCATTGTGTTTTCTTGCTTCTTATCACCATGCTTCACACGATTTTCCTCGAATTTGAGCTTTAGGCATTCCCACTTCATGTGGCCTTTCTTTTTGTATAATGGCACTCTATATCTTGCTTCGAAGGTGGTCTTTCCCTCGAACTCCCACGGCTTTGATCACGATTGTGGGGAGTGGTACTTTGACCTCTAGATCTCCCTCTTGATTTAACAAGTGCCTCCGAATGAGAAGAACCAGTGGACTTTCTTCTCGTCTCTTCATTCAACAAACTACTAGTAACTTGGCTCATAGAAACAACTCCATCTGGCGCCTAGTTACTAACCGTCACAACCAAAGTTTCCCAATTCTCGGGTAGAGAACTAAGAAGCATCAAAGCCTGCAACTCATCATCAAACACAATCTTCATAGAAGCAAGTTGATTAACAATGCTATTCATTTCATTCAAATGTTCCGCAATAGACTTGCCCTCTTTAAATTTCAAATTCACCAATTTTTTGAACAAGAATGCTTTGTTAGTGGCCGATTTTCTATCATAAAGACTTTCCAATTTCTTCCACAAATCGTAAGCCGAAGTTTCGATGGAGACATGATGAAAAACACTATCGTCAATCTGTTGACGAATAAGCCTAATAGCTTTTCGATTCAATGTGGTCCAATCCTCACGTTTCATATCGATGGGTTTAGCCGTGTCATCTTCTACAGGCCCATGTAAATCTTTACAATACAAGAGGTCTTCCATTTAAATTTCCAAGTCACCCAATTAGTTCCATTGAAACTAATCATCCTACCAACACTTCCTTCCATGATTTACACCAAAAATAATAAACCCCAGCCAACCTTCGGCTCTAATACCAGTTGTTGGGAAAAATATACGGAATTTTCCCCAAGTAAATCCGTTGCCTGCATGCTCACTTTCTTCTTCTTCTCCTTTTACTGCTTCTGCAGCCTCCTCTGCATCCAACCGTACACGGATTTCAGCGCCCTGGAGTTCCTCCTCAGCGCGACTTTGAATCAGACTCTGAATCTTTTTGGGCTCCGTTCATCATACACATGGCTCGTCATGGTTGCGTGCATTGGCATAACCGGGCTCAGGCACTGTCTAGAGCCGGTGCATCCCCAGGAGGAGCAAGTAGCGATGAAGCTGATCAACTCGAATCAGGGCAATTACTTCCCACAATTTGTAAAGAAGAACCCAGTCCTCTCGGGGCACAGTTGGCCAACAAAGATCCCTCACAATTCGGTTGTATTCTCGAGCTAGCTCTAAGCAGAACGACAAAGAGAGGTCCGGACAAGAAGAAGCTGATCCCAGAATCGTTTACAAGTAGGCTTGCTAGACTGAGAAGTACTAACCTTTCTTGAGTCTAGTTAGGAAATCAAATGCTTGTGGTCTTGGTTCCTTTTCTTTTGGGCTTTTTGTTCTATAGTTGATGTTGTTTGACTAGCTTCTATGGTTGTGGGAGGGAGGATACGGGGTATTAGATTTGTGAAGTTGGATTGGATTTACCTTACGATTCGCTGGCGTAAGTCATGGATGTACTTTTACACAATTTGAGAATCACTTAAAATCTATGTGTCTTGCGTTCTTTGATTATTTTCTTTATTGTCTTTCCGGCTATGTGTGTTTGTTAATTTGGCCGATTTCTAAACAAGTAGTAGTATTTATTCCATGCTCGCGGCCAGCTCAGCATGGGGCCCTACCCCGTGTTCACGCATCCGAGCTTGAGCGGTACTGTGACACCAGGTTAGCACATGCTGTGTCACGGTTATACAAATGCTAATTTATTCATACAGATTGTGATCAGTTCGAGTTTTTTCCAGCTAAATTATTCGAAAAACTGATTATACACAAGTCCGATCATCCCCCAAAGTGAAGAAGTGCGTAGAAGTACGAATATGATGGGAGGGGGGTTCCAAATAGGGCTGTAAATGAACCAAGTAGTTCGCGAGCTCGGCTCGGCTCGTTAACGCTCGGCTCGGCTCGACTCGTTTAGTATACGAGCCGAGCTCGAGCTTTTGACTCGACTCGTTTAGTAAACGAGTCCAGTGGGGCTCGGCTCGTTCGACAAAAACTCGGTTCGATTAAGGAGGCTCGTTTTCCGATCGTTAAGGCTCAATTCGAGCTTGGCTTAAGTTTTTGACTCCTTTAGTAAACGAGTTGAGCTCAAACTCGACAAAGCTCGGCTCGACTTATTTGCAGCCTAAAGTCTTGCAAATATGGAGGTGAGCTTATATGTGACCGGCCTAGTGAGTTTTCCTCTTTTGGGTTGATCGACTTACGTCTTTTATTTTCCCTTAAATTTCATTGTACTGGTTTCCGTACCATACAGAGTACGTAAGCACTTGAATGAAGTAGACCTGTTATTACAATTAAGTTCATTGTTGTGGGTGAGAGGAACTTGCCATGAAGCAGCCATGTTTTGGTTCGATAGTCAGGTGTGTTCTGGCCAACTTACGCGCACTTCTAACAAATTCCTTCTCCGGTCCAGTTAAAGGTGGGTCATCCACGCCGGAACTAAGGGTTTCACAAAAAAATTGTTTCTTGCAGTCTGACCCCAGGAGTTGAACCCTAGTAAATTGTACGGGGAGCAAACCCACCACAATGGAAATCACTATTAAAGCTGATTTATTCATATCTCCATTTGAATTCAGACACTCCAAACTACAAGCGTCTACAGCTCTAGTGAACTATGGTGCGATTGACAAGTCGTAGAGTTGAAAACAGACAGTGATTTGAAAACCAAAAAAATTAAGTGACCAACGATATATTCATTCTTTGACACTTCAAGACGAATTTTCCCAGTACCGGCCCATGCCATTCCAAGATGCATCCGGCTAGCTACTTTATCCAACCGACCACAATCATCGATGCCCGTAACACCGTAAAAGAGAAGTCCGTCGGGTTATCTTTAAGACAAAATTAACTTTAGATTGCTCTCGTCGAAATGTATAATTAATCTAATTAAAAAGTTTGACAGCAAATTACACAAAAGATTAGCGAAGGTAAATAATGCCGACTGGCATTAAGAACGAAGACAAGTTGATTTATGCTACTTGCCCTAACTAGAGCAATAATCAAATTTTGTGGTCTCATTGCACTTTCCTCCTTCGTTAGTTGACTGGGGGAAACTGTTGATTGCTAGCGAAAGGATTAAGAAATCGGGATAGGTCTGATACAGGACAGTTTTTTGGCCTTGCGATACCATCGCACCCTGATATACTAGTAGGAAGGAAAATGGCATGTGTGTCGGGCAGTTTTCATTACGCATCGGTCCGTTTCCGATTCACAAACAGATTCTTGGCCGTTACAGCCAATACTCGACCGTTATGAACGATTTCGGCAATTAAATTTTTTTCCTTTCTAAAAAATAATTTTTATAAATTCAGGACCGCGAAGGCCGGTGCCTGTTATGTATCCTTCGATACTCCTGACACTGTTATACACCTCGTTCGTAACAATTACGTGTCATGATATTGTTATTTAAAATATTGCTTGTAATTGCAATCACCAATGTGACTCCACCCAGGCAACCACTGCCCTTTCTTCATCTAACCCGGCAATAACCAATGCCTCTTCATCGTCTCTGTTGGAGGCAAGAGCACACACACACAACTCACAATATGAAGAAGATGATAATTCCAGAGAACACTTCGAATACTTTAATTCACTCATACTTGAAAACAAGGATTATATGCAAATTTATACTAAACACAACATGTAACCCACTACTCTCTTAATAGGAACGTTTCACAATCCTAACTCCATTACTCTTGTAACTCTAATATAACTTTCACTATCAAAACATGAAACGACACAAGGGAAATATAACTCCCTATTTATTTATTAAAACAAGTTTATTTTCCAACACCCCCTCCTTAAACTTGCTTCTTCATTACTCCAAGCAAACTTCTCAATCTGCAAAAAACATCTTCTTTGAGTGGCTTGGTGAAAATATCGGTAACTTGATCTTGTGACTTCACAAACTTGAGCTCCGATCCACCTCCTTCTTGGTCACGCATTCTCTAATAAAATGATACCTTGTATCGATGTGCTTGCTTCGATTATGAAACACTGGATTTTTCCCCAATGCTAGTGCTGATTTGTTGTTGATATAAATCTCCTTTGACTCCTCTTGAGACAATTGAAGTTCTTTCAACAAACATCTAAGCCAAATAGCTTGACAAATACAACATGTTACAGCAACGTATTCGGCTTCATAAGTTGAAAGTGTGACAATAGATTGCTTCTTTGAACTCCATTCAAATGCTGTCGCTCCTATGAAAAAAACAAATCCGGTAGTACTTTTTCTATCATTCACATCTCTAGCCCAATCGCTTTCACAATAACCTACTAGTTTGGAATCGTTAGAAAAGAATACAACAACCCAAAATCAAGAGTACCTTTAAGATAACATAGTATTCTCTTCGCCTCTTTGAAATGGGTCATAGTAGGAGCTTACATATAGCGACTTACAAGTCCAACACCAAAAAGAATATCGGGCCAGGTGCATGTAAGATATCTCAACTCCCAACAAGACTCTTGAATAGAGTAGAATCCACCCTCTCACCATCATCAAGTTTTGTTAATTTTATTCCAACTTCAATGGGTGTGCTCACCGGCTTGCAATCTTCCATCTTGAACTTATTTAGAATTTCCTTAGTATAACCTTCTTGAGATATAAAAATATCTTCATCTGTTTGCCTCACCTCAATACCAAGATAATATGCCATGAACCCAATATCCGTCATCTCGAACTCCTTAGCCGTTGCTTTCTTCAATTCTTCAAACATCTTGGGATTATTTCCAGTGAAAATCAAATCATCCACATACAAGCAAACAAAGAGCACATCTCCATTTTCATTCACCTTTGCATAGAGAGCATGTTCATGGGGACACTTGGTGAAACCATGAGCTTGAAAATAGCAATCAAGTCTACTATTCCATGCTCTTGGTGCTTGCTTCAAACCATATATATAACGCCTTCTTCAACTTCAACACTTTATCTTTATGATTTTTCACAAAATATCCCATGGGTTGATCAATATATATCTTCTCTTCAAGAAAACCATTCAAAAAGCGGATTTCACATCCATTTGATGAATTTTCGAACCATTAACAGCTGCCAAAGAAATAGTCAAATGAATTATTTCCAAATGGGCAACCGGAGCAAATACCTCATCATAGTCAATACCTTGTCTTTGTTTGTAACCTTTGGTGACCAACCTTGCTTTGTTCCTTTCAATTTCTCCTTTTGCATTTCTCTTTATCTTATACACCCATTTGACTACAATTGCTTTTTGGCCTTTCGGAAGTGTGGTTAGCTCCCATGTACCATTCCTTTCAGTTGATCATTGTATCTCCTCATCCATTGCATCTCTCCACCTTTTGTTTTGTGTCGTTTCCTCAAAATCTATAGGCTCACTATTGGAAAGGAGGCAAAAAAAAATGTCAAATCACTAATTATTGAAGTTACCTCTTCCATAGTGTTGTAGATTTCTTGAAGGCCTCTCATGCGAGGCAGTCTTGTACTTGAACCTGATTCGGAAGATGATGGACTGGCCTGTACATGAGTTGGACCTTGTGGTGAAGGTGGGGGAGAAATGGCTGGCTCTATGACATCATTACCATGCTCTTTTTCCTCCAAGAATGGGAAAAAATCAATGTCTTCTTCGGGATCTAATGACAATTTTTCCATAGCTTGGATTGTAAAGCTTGTAACCTTTGCTTCTTGAATGATACTCAATAAAAACAAATTTCTCACTCTTTTCATCTAGTTTGGTTCTGTTCTCATCTGGTACATGCGCATATGCAATACTCCCAAAAATGCGCAAATGAGAAACACTTGGCTTGAATCGTCCCCATTCTTCTTATGGTGTTCTGTTGTCAACACTTCTTGTAGGACACCGATTTAACAAATAGATTGCACAATCAATGGCTTCCGCCCAAAACTCCCTGGGCATTTTCTTGCTCTTTAACATACTCCGAGCCATGTTGAGAATGGTTCGGTTTAGAAGAGACATGATTGGGCAGGAGAAAGGAGAGATGGATAACCTATGGTTGCGACTTCAACATGTGACGTTAATCCAAACGAAGCCCGATGAGTTAATGTGGCGGTGGACGGGGGATGGCAAGTTCACTGTGAAATCAGCGTATGGCCACTGGGAATTGCTGTCCCATTCAAGTAATGTTTTTCTGGGTTCCATTTGGAAGAACTTAAGCCCCCCAAAGGTGGAAATTTTTGCTTGGTTGGCTGTCATGGAAAAAGCTATTACCAGGTCAAAACTTCTTAGTAGAAATGTGATAAGTGAAATTCATTTAGCCTTGTGTCCCCTCTGCTCTATGAATCTTGAATCAAATCAGCATTTATTTCTCCATTGCCATTTCTCTTGGAGTGTCTAGTCAATAATATTAGAGTGGTGGAATATGAAATGGGTGTGCCCGGTCTCGGTTCCGGATTTAGCAAGTTGGTGGTTTGCAAATGGATTTTCCAATTTGGAGAAACATATTTGGGAAAAAGCATGCTTCTATGCAACGCTTTGGTCTCTATGATTGGTGAGGAATGATTACATCTTCAACAACTCAGCAAAACAGGCTTGGGAAGTGGGAGATGTAGTTAAAACTAGGGTCGCAATGTGGATGACAGCCAAGTTCGACATCAAGGTCTATACGGTGGAAGAGTTTAAGGTCTTTCTAGATGGTTTCCAAAAATTAAAATTGTAATTTAGATTGAGGTGTGTTATCCAACTATTGGTTGGATGTGTTTGTATTTTCTTTTGGTGCTTCTAGGCTCTATGAGCTAGGATGTATTCCCCCGATGTAACCCTTTCGAGTTCTATAAAAAGTTTTGTTTGCCGAGAAAAAAAAATAGATTCCGAAATCCATATCTTTCGCTAGCAATTTATCAATGCCAACATTGGTCTTGTCACGCCCTTAATTATTTTAAACATAATTAATCCTAACTTTTACTTAAATAAACTATCATCACCCTCATACACGAATACTCAGAGATTATGAGATGCCAAAGTCATTCCATAAATCAGCGCCCCTTTCAAATTGCAAAAATCAAGTGGTCATGACAACCCATGAGTAGCAAAAAAAGGAAAAAAAGAGAGAAGTGTTTTTACATTCATCTAGAGTCAAAAGATGTATAAATAAAGTCACATTTGAATTGGATCGTGGCAATCATAAAACAATATAACTGCGGTTATATTTTGATTTTTTGATATAATTCAAGCTAGCTAAAAAGCAAGATGTAATGTCGAAATTTTTTTTTTTGACTTGTATGTCTTTATATTTCTTATGACTTTAATAATATATGGGCAACTAAGCTTGTGGTTGGGTTAGGGCAATTCAAACATCAGGGTCGGCCCTGATAAGGATCCGGTTTCTCCGTAGTAAATTGCAAAGAAGTGTGTGTGGTTTAATCTGAACCGTTCATACTGACAATCAATAGTTCAAATATGTTGAATATTTTTTTTTGATCGATGTTGAATACTTTTACCTGTAAAAATATATATTTTTACCGATAAGAATATAAAAACGAATCCGAATCATTAATTTAAAATACTATTCTTGATATCACTTGCGCTTCGGCTGTCCAACAGTCGAAACTTAGACTGCAGACAGCCATTCCCATGAATAATCGCCCAAGTAGGGTCCTTCAACGAGGGGTGTATCAACGAAAATACGCTCCTCTTTCCCCGAATTTGGCCCCCGCCGGCCGTACCCGAAAAGCTAATTGAAGTGTCCACTCTTTGGAGTAATAACTACACAACAATCACTAATGTAGTAGTGCACTCCCCACTATACGTATAGTGCGGCCAATTCGGCAGTTCATTTCTGAAATGGACGGCTTGGATTTGTAGCAGTTCGGTTTAAATCTAAGTTGTCTGCATCGAGATGGACGATCGGATCTGTAGTGCGGCTGGTGCATGCACTGCAGTCTGCAGCCCCTCCCATTCAAAATTCAAACGCTTCAAGCCTTTCCAATTTTTCTACAAAGACCATTCTTGGGTGTTTCTTAATTTGTTCAAAACACTTGGAAGACCATTCTTTGTGTTTGACGTTACTAGCTAGTATCTCGCTCACCTAATTCTCTTTTGACCTTTCCCTGTCCTCTCCTTATCTTCCAATTCCTAACCGGAAAACTCATTCCATATATTTAACTCTGTTTTTCCCCCATATACTCCTACTTTTCTTAGGGTATTATTTTCCGTAGTTGTAGAAAAACTACAATCTAGTATACATATCCCACGATTCGTACTAATTTTTTCCAAAAACTACACGTATCGCATCCCGTATCACTTTTCTATCGGAATCCTACGATGCGATGGCATATCCTACAATTACTTTTTGAAAAAAAAGTTTTTGCATTCCATAATTTAAGAAGCGACAGCTGCGAAACCCCAAATGTGTTCTAAGCGATGTGATCTAATTATGGTGACATGCATTAAACTCAAATTCTATTTAAACGCGTTCTAAGTACCTTTATGAAGTAATATTATTATTATTTTTTTGGTTATACGCCTAGCTAGATGATAATTGTAAAGCGGGAGTACAAACGTTAGAAAAACCTTTTATTTTTCTTTTATGTGAATAGCCATGCGGTAAGTTTAACCGTTCCACTTTTAGAAAAAAGAAAGTTTAAGAAAAAGAAGGTAATTTTAAGGTCAAAAATCATGTGTTTACGCAAAAAATTTCCTACTAATATGGATCCTGTTTGATAGATCTCAATGAGATCTTTTATACGGGGCAAAAAAAATTGAAAATTTATTTTTTATTTTCATTATATTTGAATTTAAAATTATCTTCTTTTTAAAAAAGAAGATTTTGAGAGGAAACGGAACGGTGCTAATTCAGACAAAGTTAGTCCAAACGTATTCAAGTTTATAGTCAAATACATAATAGAAATGACAAAGCTATAAGCAATTAGGAAAAGTCTACCCCCACCCCACTTTCACTGCTCCCCATGCACTGCTCTCATTTTTTACTGTCCAAAAATATTTTGAATGCGATTTGGTTTTAAAATTTTTTTTCAGGAAACTCTTCTCCAAAAAAGTTTGTTTAAAATCCGGACCATTAATTATTAAAACGGACGGCGATATTTAGAGAGCGGTGAAACCATGTGGTGGCCGGTGGGCGTAGCACTGCTGAAGCAATTAACAAACAAATAAAACAAAATATAAACCATGAGGTGTCACCTTTCGATTCACGTCCCGGCCAGATAAGGCCCGAGTTGTCCTTTGGTTCCTTCTCTGTTGATCAATTTGTTTTTCGGGTGTTCCGGATTCTCAAAAAAGGAAGTTTTAGAAAAGGAAGGTAATTTTAAGTTAAAAAATTATGTGTTTATGCAAATAATTTTTCTACTAATATGAATCTTATTTGATAGATCTCATTGAGATTTTTTAAACGGTGCAAAAAAATTGAAAAAATATTTTTCATTTTCATTATATTTGAGCTTAAAATTACCTTCTTTTTGAAAAAAAAGATTTAAAAAGAAAGCGGAACGGCAACGACAAATTTATTTTTTGTCACATCAACTAGATGTCAGTGGGGATGTTAAAAGTTAGTATTACCACAGGGATTGATCTCCTATACATAGGAATCGAACCCACGATCTTCCACCCTCAAAGGAAGCTACACGACAAACTGGGGCTGCGCCCAAAGATCCCTTCCAAAACTTTAGTCGACTATAAAAAGATGTACTATTTTCAATTTCTCTCCCCTTGAACAAGCTTCTTCCTCCAATGTTGCTCCCTGTCTCGCCGAGCCTCAATTTCTGGTACTACCTCGCGATCATCTCCTCATTGTCATGGGTTTTCTCATCTTTGGCCATGGATTTCATCAAGAAAACCGCCCGCCCCATCTCCGTCTTCCTTATCTCGGCGCTCCTTATCTCATGGTTCACCAGCAACTTCGTGCTTTTCAAGTTGTATCTTTTGCTGCAAAGAAATCCGGAAACCGACCGTTTCTTCCATGGCTACGAAGGCGTCGGGAAAACCATCGGCTACATCCCTCTGCTCTTCGGCAACGTCGTTCTCTACTACTTCTCGGAGAAATCCGTTGCCTGCGTGCTCACTTTCCTCTTCCTCTCCTTTTACTGTCTCTGCAGCCTCCTCTGCATCCAACCGTACACGGATTTCGGCGCCCTGGAGTTCCTCCTCAGCGCGACTCTGAATCAGACTCTGAATCTTTTCGGGCTCCGTTCATCATCCACATGGCTCGTTATAGTTGCGTGCATTGGCATAGCCGGGCTCCAGCACTGTCTAGATCCGGTGCATCCCCCCGGAGAAGCAACTAGCGATGAAGCTGATCAACTCGAAACGGGGCAGTTACTTCCCACGGGTTGTAAAGAAGAAACCCCTCCTCTCGGGGCACAGTTGGCCAACAAAGATCCCTCACAATTCGGTTGTATTCTCGAGCTAGCTCTAAGCGGATCGAGGAATCCCCTTTTAGAAGGAGATTTCATTGGCCGCCTGAAAATTCCGCCGAAGAGAGGTTCGGTCAAGAAGAAGCTGATCCCAGAATCATTTACAAGTAGGATTGCTAGACTGAGAAGTACTCCTAATTAACCTTTTTGGCCTTAAATAAACTAAGTGGCTTATTTTTTTGTCTTTATTTTTTTGGCTAAATAAGACCTTTTTCAGGTATAGATATGGGATCGACAATCATCTTCTCTTTTCCCACTTGAACCTTCTCACCAAGTGGTGCATGAACACGAGTATTTTCAATGGGGCGTATTCCTTTTCAGGGCACATCCTCAGCCCTCCGCCAAAGGGTACAAATGTGTACGGAGCCGGTCCAGACCCCTCAAATCTCAAGGGATCGAATTTCAATGGGTCTAGAAAGAATTTAACGTTCATGTGCATTAAATGTACACACCAGTATATCTGCATATCAATAAAGAATAGGAAATATAAATATTTATAACAAAATAATTTTCAGCTTTTTAAGTAGACGACATGTTAATTAGTTATAGTATTACGAAAAATATTAGGGTAAAAGTAAAAAAAAAAAATTACTTTTTCAATTTTCCTTGTCGAGATAAATCAATAATCCACAAAAGATGAATAAAAAACACTGCAGCAAAGTTCATGGGGTAGTTTATAGTATTTATTCTTCCGCCAATTCCCATAGGCCTCATTTCATTTGCGGAATAAAACAGATGCATGGAATTAACAGTCCACGAAATAATAGCCCCTGTAGTCCTGTACTGTTTAAAAGTGTTCTTTTGAAAGGCACTTCAAAACCAGAACTGCTATGGACATCGATAGTGTGTGCACGTACCGGCACGTGGGGCAATTCGGATTCCGCTCAGATAGTCTAAGCCATTCAATAATTTAAAAAGAAAAAGAAAAAGAAGAGAAGGCCTGTGAAAAATCAGCTTGATCGGATGTGCACGTGCTCGATCCAATCTTCCAATTTTTCATTCAGATTACATGCGGATTATTCGTGTGACATCCGAAGTGGGCTCCACGTGCCGGTATGTGCACCGTTGGTCTCTTTAGTAGCACAAGGACTTGACCCAAAATGGGTAATAAGAAAAGATAGCAATTAATTAAATGCGTCATGGAAAAGAGTGAAAGTAAATTTCCCAAAGATAATCATTTGCTTAATTTCATTCACTTCATTTGAATTTTACAAAATAAAATACATTTCCACTTGCTGCCAGATGACTCACAAGCAAAACAGCTTCCCTTCCAATACTTAACAAAGATATACTCCCTCCTTTTTAAATGTCCTATTTCGTAATTCTAACTTATTAAAAAAACATCATCATTACATCTTTCACATCAACTTTTTCCTCCACTTTCCCTACTTACCCATCATCATTACACTTTTTACTCCCTAACTTTTCAAAATGGAATCTACTTTTAGGGACAAAATAGACAATGTACCAACTTTTACCCACTAATTTTACCAAATGGACACTTATTAAGGGACAGCCCAAAATGGAATACTGGACTATAATAAAGGGATGGAGGGAGTAATATATTCTCTATCAATTTATTCTAACTATTTTTAGCTTATTTCCTTCATCATGGAATAAAGCACTTTAATTGAAACTGAAATACTATAAAAGTGGTAGAATTAAAGGAGTAGTTTTAGGCTTCAAATATATCTGAGTTATTCTGTCTAAGCCTTGTGAGGGTAGAGGCGGATTGGAAGACCTTTTTCAGGATTAGACATGGGATCGACAATCATCTTCTTGTTAGGAATCACCTTTTCCCACTTGAACCTTCTCACCACGTGGGGCATGAACACAAGTATTTCCAATCGGGAGTATTCCTTTCCGGGGCACATCCTTGGCCCTCCGCCAAAAGGCACAAATGTGTACGGAGCCAGTCCAGACCCCTTAAATCTCGAGGGATCGAATTTCAGCGGCTCTGGAAAGAATTCAGCGTTCCTGTGCGTTGAATGCACACTCCAATATAACTGCATATCAATATAGAATAGGAAATATATTTCTATATTAATAACAAAATAATTTTCAGCTTTTGAAGTAGACGACATGTTAATTGAGTGAATAATTAAGGCCCCCTCGTTAAGGAAAATAATTACTTATTTTTTAAAATAATAACTTGTCTCATAAAATAGAAAATAAATAATTTAAAAATAAAATCCTTAGCACAACGAAGCCAAAGTCAACATGCAGGCCTAACTAGAATTTTCACATCAAAAGTTCATATCAACTATCTAGCTCTCATACACAACCAACCAAGACTTATTGCTCTTCCTATCCTATCAGATCTTCACATCAATTACTTCTCTCAAAAAACGAAAACAAAAAGTCTGCAGGCCAATAGTACTTGACTCATTGAAAAGTCAAGATCCCTTTCTAGACAGCAATAACAACCTAGGTATATGCCTCCATTCCGGATTTAAAAATAAGTACTTATTTTTTAAAATGACAATTTAAATTTTCATCATTATCCGGTGGGTATCACTTGTTGATGGATCAATTTTCATCAATTCTTTTTAATACTCCATCTGTCCCCCTTCTTTGATTCCTTTTCGGGATTCTAACTTATTAAAGAAACATAGTAATTCCATGTATGATCACTTGATTTTCTAATTTTACCCTTGAAACATTAGGCAAGAGTACGCTAATTGGGACAAAAGAATGAGGACAACATTTAGGAAGGGTAAAATGGGAAATTCTCTGACTTTTAGCCATTTAGTTCTAAAGTGGGACAAAAAATTTAAGACAGCTAAAAGTGCTAATGGGGACAAAAGAATGGAGACGGAGAGAGTAGATTTTATTATAAATAGAGTTTTTGGGGTTCTAGTGTTAGGATTTGGCAATGTTTTGGGTTCTCCTCGTTGCAGTTCTTGCTGTATGATTTTAACTGTCTTTTTCCCCATATGCTCCTACTTTTCTTAGGGTATTATTTTGAGTGGTGATAATGCCAAAACTATTTTTGTTAATTATTAAAAAATTACAATATAGAATACGTATCCTACGATTCATACCGACTTTTTTCAAAAACTATACATTTCGCATCCCGTATCATTTTTCTATCTGAATCCTACGATGGCATATCCTACAATTATTTTTTGAAAAAAAAAGTTTTGCATGCCATAATTTAAGAAGCAAAAGCTGCGGAACCCCAGATGCGTTCTAAATGATGTGATCTAATTAGGGTGACATTAAACTCATCAAATTCTCCTCTATTTAAATGCGTGTGTATTAAAGATTTCTCCTCTATTTAAATGCACTAGTGGTTTTGGCACGTGCATTGCACGTGGCATGTACTTTTAGCCTTCTGTTGGCATGCATTTTTATTTTGTTTGGAGCAGCATCTCTAACACTTGTAAAAATGGTTTCAACACTTCAAAAACCAAAAGCTTCCAGCAATGAACTACCACTTTCAGGAAGTAAAGATCATAGAAGTTTTAGTGGCAGTTCTCAGCAGTAACAGAAAACAAATTCAGCAAATGAACTTTTTCATAATTAAAAATGCAGGATTGATACCACAACACTGTCATGGCAGAAAATGATACCACATTAGTCTCCTAGAATTGACGCTAGATGTAGTTCCGTAGCAAAAACCCAATATTGTTCCAAGGGAAAAAACTCATAGTAAAAATGTTCAAGGGGAAAAATGTACATCACAGCGACAATTCCTTGAAACCCTACTTCGCTAGCTATTTCTCGTTTTCCTTCAGTTTTCTTCCCTCAAACCTCAATCCTGACTTCATTCTATCCTCTGTCATTGAAAGTTAGATCCCCCCACAACCCAAAAAAACAAGGAAGAACAGGAAAGGAAAACAAAAGCAAAATCAAACGAAGCAGAATTTCACATAAATTTATGTAGGAAACAGATATCATCATGAGAATGAGATAACTCATTGAGTCATTGTGAAATCTATAGGGAAAAACATACAAAGTAAACTGGAAGACAACAACATAAAAGGGATGCACAAACAGAGAAAGAGAGGATAGTTTGGATTTTCAAGCAGGCAAGCGTTATTTTGGATGCCAAATTCCACCTTGCCAGAAAAAGAAGGGATAGTTTGGTACCGCTCCTTTGCCATATACACGCAATACTTAGAATAGAATAGTAACTGCAATGAGAACATTTAAAATGAAAGAAAATGAGGTGCATGGAAATAGGAAGTCATGGATCAGCAATGACAATTGAAGAAGTTGGTGATGTTTGGGACCTCTGGTCTGTAAAGAGGCTTGGAGAGGCACAAGCCTTTTTGCATTCCAAACATCGCTTCAAAGCTATCAAGCATTGACACTCCTAGTTGCTCGCCGAATCCATGTCAAAAACTCTAGGGACACAAGACACGCCAAGGACACGAGGGGACATGTATGGGACACTCTTCGTGTTGCGTCCAATGGTATGGACTGCAACATGAGAGGAATCAATATATGACGTTGGAAGCTTATTTCGGGGGTGTAATATTCCAAAAATATGAGGAAAAAAACAACAATAGATAAATTAAGATCAAATTAAACCATTGTTCAACTTTTGAATACTTAAATTGCAACCAATAAGAATTGTAAAATACTATTAGTTTTGGTTATTTCCAAATGGAGTGTTCATCATATCACTAATACTTAAATATTTATCCTTCTACATATACACTATTTGCTGCGTTCCCCATCGTGTTTGTGTCCCCATTTGTTCAGAATTGTTGTGTCCTGTATTTGAGTCTGTGTGAGTATTTAAGTTTGTGTCCATTTCAGCTTGGAATTTACCTGGGGTTTTAAGGCATCTTAGCTAGACTTGCTTACATGTATGTATCTGTAGCTAGTGGGTGGACTGTAATCTATTGATTAGCAAAGCCAAGTGGTAAACATTTTCATTAACTCCACAATATGTGAAGTGGTAGAACAATTTTAAAATTACACCTACTGACATAAGGCTTTCCCTAAGGTAGAGGCCATCGAAGAATAGGCAATTGCTATTTTCTTAAGTCCCCACTACAAAAATTCTTACAAAAATAAAGCAACTTGAAACATTACTAAAGTTTCGGCATTAGTAGACTTGAAATATCTTAATATCTGCTTGAAAGCAACATGTGTAAGTGTAGATATGTTTGCAGAATTCCAAATCCTCGGCAATTTTTTTAAATAATTTCATGGGCTTGGTGGAACAGAGGACCTTTGCGGTACCACAAATGAAATGTAAGGAAATTTTTGAAATGTAACACCTTTTACTGCACTTACCAATGGGTTGCGACTTAGTTTGGTGGCCTTCCGGATGGCAATTTGGCGATGTTATTTGGTTTGTCCAACAGAGAAATCCCAACCATGACTGATGTTCTGAGATGTGTCATGGGTGTTGCGTTTCCACTTCCTATTTAGCAAGGTGTTTTGAGTATATCTGCTCTCTATTCAGTAGTAAATCTAGCATATAGTTTCCTTTCCAAATGTCTCACTTAACAATTTCATATGCTCTAAGCCATTCCAAACTCCTATTTTTTTCCATCAACTTCTAGCGCTAAATGTGAACTTTGGAGGTAGCTGTATTGAGTCTCTTGACAATCCCTCTTATAAGCACGATAACTTTTATTAGAACTCCTAAGGGGTTGAAAATGCATCAGATCATCCATCGAGTCCAAGGGAAATTGGGTTAAACACTAACACAGCTTGCATAACTGATGGGTAAATCATGTAAACCAGTATAAAAACCCCAAAAACAGAAACTACATCAACCAAAATTTATTGCAAAGGTCAAGATATAGTCATGGGTGCAAGTTGGGCTATAAATTGTCACCATAAGATTATGTTTAAGGAGAAAGTAAAAAGAGAACGTAATTGACAAAGACTATTGGGAGGTGGGACATGAAAGCCCTGTACAACGATTAAAAACGACATTTAAGACATGGATATCATACTTTTAGGCATTTTGGAGAAGGATTTCTGAAAATCAGGTTGTTTTGCCAATCAAATGATTGGGAGATCACAACAGAGTAAGATGACTATAAACACAAAGTCCAACAGATGCCATGGATGCATCAATCTTGGGAGGCCGATGCTGAATGCACTACCTTGTGAGGTCTAATAATGTCTTCATAGTCACTTCTGAAAAGTCCAAAAACCGTATTCCATCTAAAATTACATGTCATTCCATTTTCCGTTAGGAAGGGGAGGCCCTTGTATTAATTTAGAGGGTTATAGTGAACCCCCTGGAATAAAAAAAATGTGCTAAAAATTTGTGTTTTTTTAGTACAATTTAATTGTTCTTTATTATTAGCACTGAATGATTCATCAGTAGTCACAGTAAATCAAAAGCCACTAGTTTGTAAATTAGTACATAATATAGCTCAACAAACAATAGAAATTGGCACAATAAATTTACAACCAAAATAAACACAAGGTTTATTTCATATAGAGTTTTGTATATAAAAGCGTTCTTTACATTTTTTGTCACCGTTGAACAATCATTCTAGAGCCGGCTCTGCCATTAGGGCTTGATATTTGATAAATGTTGCAAAGTATTACGTATGGCTTTTCTTTACCCATAGGTAAATGACTGAAATAGTTAAGCCTGGAAGAACTTAGGAAAAATAAAGATGGAAAATCCCAACCTGTAACATGAGCAGTTTCATAATGCAGGTGTACAGTGCTTGGAATAAAATGGATCGATTGCCTTTTATCTGCTCTGTACTTGGGCCACATGAAGTGTTTCAAACCACCCAAATATGGAAGCGTTGAGAAAATAATCGCTAATACTTGCAAGTATTTGAACTTCTCAAATTTAATCGAGGAAAAAAGGGAAGATGTAACTCTATTATGATTTTTCTTTTATATATGGTCTAACAATTTACTCCATCCATGCAACGATGCTACCTCGGTTCATGAGTTTAGAAACGGTGTTTCCAACTATTTGCTCAATAAAGTACCACATGAGAATTTAAAACTTGGAAAGTGGTTCTAAGAACCTTTATTCGTATCTATAGTATGAGTTATAACTGATAAGAGAGAGTTCCGTTCACATTCACTACAATAGTCAATTATGATAATCTGGGCATACTGAGGATGAAAAACAATGCAAGTCCTAAGAATCCTTCTGAAATTGCCGATGGAGCCTCTTCATTCTACAAACACTAAAACACCACGTATAATTTTATTTCTCAAAAGCACTTGGAGAAACTAATGTAGGAAAGATGCACAATCCCGTAACAAAGTCATTTGAGTAAAATAGTAGGGGAAGATAATTTATTAATATCATAACATTTGATATGGTATAAATCCATTGAATTCTCTAGCTGTTCCCTACAGCATTAGAAACTTATCTTGTCTCAATGATTTAAATAGGCAATATACTTTTTGAATTCGAAACTATGACCCCCATTGAGGGTTTAATTAGAAGATTTCTACTTCTAGAATAAGAGGAAATGTATAAAGTTACCATCATGGAATAAGGCAAATGTAAAACTCAATTTGCTATTACTAATTTTAATTTCTAAGTATATCTTCAACAATATGCTTTCTTAATAAAAATTTTGAAAAAAGAACCATGGAGTTATGGGTTCGGGAAGACTGGATTCCTAAGTCCAATAGAAAAATGAAACCCTTATGTATATGTAGTTGAGTAGATGTGTTTCATAGCCTAATACAACCCATAAGGGCACAAATTGTATTGTTGGACTATACGTTCGACCGTAGTGAAGCATACAAAGAGAAAATGACAACAATAAGCATAGTTGTGTCATTTTACCATAAAACTCTTCTGGTGATGAAATTCTCCCAACATCCTCAAACCCTTTTCTCTCTCAATATAATAACATCTATGAGAACCTTTATAAAGTCGTATATGAACTTACATGGGTAATTATACAAGAACATAACAGGAAAAAGGCCCACAATCTGTAGGAAAAGAAACTAAAATTGATGCATACCTGATTCACGAAAAGCAAATTCAAGCACAAAACCGAAGAAGCTATCAACGCCAATCAACTTCTGACCTTCACGGAAAGGTCAAATGGTTGAAGACCCTGGTGACTACATTTCAGTCGGAATAAATTTGTTGGTTTCACACTATCTTTAATTAGGAATGAGTGCATACCTTGGGACGTTTTAAGGGAATTTTTGGGATTCCTTATGTTTGCACGAGGGATATGAAGCCTTCATTAGGTAACTGTCGGAAAATGCAAAAATAAAGTAATGATGACATTGAGTAATCATTGGGTCTTCGTATCAAACAGTTGGTATGCAAATCACATATGAGAACTGTGTTCACAAGGTATGTGTGAGGAATCAAGCAGTTAGTATGCAAATCACATATGAGAACTTTGTCCAAAAGGTATGTGTGAGGAATATGTTATCTTCCTCAAGAAACAGTTTGAAAACATACATATGAGAAAACATTAAGTAATGGTGAAATTGAAGCAACCATCATTTACCTTTGCAGAGAGAGAGAGAGAGAGAGAGAGAGGGGAAGAGTTTTTGTTGTTGGATTTCCCAGGAAGGGGGTCACCTTGTTGTGTTGTATCGTTTTTTTGGGAGCCGTTGTATGGTGTCCGTTGGAAGAGGAATAGGATAGGTCAGGTATCAGTTGCAAGGGGTTGTGGCATTTGTGGAAGACAAAAAGATTGAAAAATCTTTGTACATTTAAAAGAAGTAATAAAGATTATAAGTCCTTTATGAACTTTTTTTTTTTTTTTGGTTATATGCCAAGAAAAACCCTTTGAACAAGCCTCAATTTCTTCGTACATTTAAAAAAGACGTACAATTTTCGAATTAAACAGTAATGGTCCTGCAATATTAGTTGTCTCGGAGTACCAACCTTCAATTTCTCTCTCTCCCCTTTTACAAGCTTCTTCCTCCAATGTTGCTCCCTGTCTCGCCGGGCCTCAATTTCTGGTACTACCTCGCGATCATCTCCTCATTGTCATGGGTTTTCTCATATTTGGCCATGGATTTCATCAAGAAAACCGCCCGCCTCGTCTCCGTCTTCCTGATCTCGACGCTCCTTCTCTCATGGTTCACCAGCAATTTCGTGCTTTCCAAGTTGTATCTTTCGCTGCAAAGAAATTCAGAAACCGACCGTTTCTTCCACGGCTACGAAGGCGCCGGGAAAACCATCGGCTACATCCCTCTGCTCTTCGGCAACGTCGTTCTCTACTACTTCTCGGAGAAATTCATTGCCTGCATGCTCACTTTCCTCTTCCTCTTCTTTTACTTTCTCTGCAGCCTCCTCTGCATCCAACCATACACTGATTTCGGCGCCCTGGAGTTCCTCCTCAGCGAGACTCTGAATCTTTTCGGGCTCCGTTCATCATACACATGGCTCGTCAATCATCATTGTTGCGTGCATTGGCATAGCCGAGCTCCGGTACTGGCTAGAGCCGGTGCATCCCCCCGGAGGAGCAACTTGCGATGAAGCTGATCAACTCGAATCAGGGCAATTACTTCCCACGACTAGTAAAGAAGAACCCCCTCCTCTCGGGGCACAGTTGGCCAACAAAGATCCCTCACAATTCGGTTGTATTCTCGAGCTAGCTCTAAGCAGATTTCATTGGCCGTTTGAAAATTCCGCCAAAGAGAGGTCCGGTCAAGAAGAAGCTGATCCCAGAATCGTTTACATGTAGGCTTGCTAGACTGAGAAGTACCAACCTTTCTTTAGTCTAGTTAAGAATTAATCAAATGCTTGTGGTCTTGGTTCCTTTTCTTTTGGGCGTTTTGTTCTATAGTTTGATGTTGTTTGACTAGCTTCTCTGGTTGTGGGAGGGAGGATACGGAGTATTAGATTTGTGAAGTCGGATTGGATTTAACTTATGATTCACTGGTATGAGCCATGGATGTACTTTTATACAATTTCAGAATCACTTAAAATCTGTGTCTTGCATTTTTTATTATCTTCTTTATTATCTTTCGGGCTATGTCTATGTGTGTTTGTTAATTTGGCCGATTTCTCAACAAGTATTTATTCCATGCTTGCGGCCAGCTCCGCATCGGGCCCTACCTCGTGTTCACGCATCCGAGCTTGAGCGGTACCGTGACACCAGGTTAGCACACGCTGTGTCACGGTTATACAAATGCTAATTTATTCATACAGATTGTGATCAGTTCGACTTTTTTCCAGCTAAATTATTCGAAAAACTGATTATACACAAGTCCGATCATCCCCCAAGTAAGAAGTGTGCAGAAGTACGAATATGATGGGAGGGGGGTTGCAAATAGGGCTGTAAATGAACCAAGTAGTTCGCGAGCTCGGCTCAGCTCGTTAACACTCGGCTCGGCTCGGCTCGTTTAGTATACGAGCCGAGCTCGAGCTTTTGACTCGACTCGTTTAGTAAATGAAACGAGTCCAGTGGAGCTCGGCTCGTTCGATTAAAGAGGCTCATTTTCCTATCGTTAAGGCTCAATTCGAGCTTGGCTTAAGTTTTTGACTCCTTTAGTAAACGAGTTGAGCTCAAGCTCGACAAAGCTCGGCTTGACTTATTTGCAGCCTAAAGTCTTGCAAATATGGAGGTGAGCTTATATGTGACAGGCCTAGTGAGTTTTCCTCTTTTGGGTTGATCGACTTACGTCTTTTATTTTCCCCTAAATTTCATTGGACTGATTTCCGTACCATACAGAGTACGTAAGCACTTGAATGAAGTAGACCCGTTATTACAATTAAGTTCATTGTTTGTGGGTGAGAGGAACTTGCCATGAAGCAGCCATGTTTTGGTTCGATTGTCAGGTGTGTTCTGGCCAACTCACGCGCACCTCTACAAATTCCTTCTCCGGTCCGTTTAAAGGTGGGTCATCCACGCCGGAACTAGAGGATTCACAAAAAAATTATTTCTTGCAGTCTAACTCCAGAAATCGAACCCTAGTAAATTGTATGGGGAGCAAACCCACCATAACATAAAAATCACTATTAAAGCTGATTTATTCATATCTCCATTTGAATTCAGAGACTCCGAACTACAAGCCTCTACAGTTCTAGTGAACTATGGTGCGATTGACAAGTCGTAGAGTTGAAAACAGACAGTGATTTGAAAAAAATTAAGTGATCAACGATATATTCATTCTTTGACACTTCAAGACGAATTTTTCCAAGATGCATCCCGCTAGCTAATTCATCCAACTGACCACCATCATCGATACCCGTAACACCGTAAAAGAGAAGTCGGTCCGGGTTGTCTTTAAGACAAAATTAACTTTCGATTGCTCTTGTTGAAATGTATAATTAATCTAATTAAAAAGTTTGACAGCAAATTATACAAAAGACTAGCGAAGGTAAATAATGCCGACCGTCATTAAGAACGAAGACAAGTTGATTTATGCGACTCACCCTAACTAGAGCAATAATCAAATTCTATGGTCACATTGCACTTTCCTCCTTCGTTAGTTGACTGAGGGAAAATTATGATCGCTAGCGAAAGGATTTAGAAATCGGGATAGGCCCGATACGGGACAGTTTTTTGGCCTTGTGATACCATCACACCCCGATATACTAGTAGGAAGGAAAATGGCATGTGTGTCGGGCAGTTTCCATTACACATCGGTCCGTTTCCGATTCACAAATAAATTTTTGGCCGTTACAGCCAGTACTTGACCGTTATGGATGATTTCGGCAATTAATTTTTTTTTCCTTTCTCAAAAAAGATTTTTATAAATTCAAGACCACGACGGCCGATGCCTACTATGTTTCCTTCAATACTCCTAACACCGTTACACCACGTTCGTAACAATTACGTGTCCCGATATTGTTATTTAAAATATTGCTTGTAATTGCAATCACCAGTGCCACTCCACCCAGGCGACTGCCCTCTCTTCATCCAACCCGGCAATTACCACTGCCTCTTCATCGTCTTTGTTGGAGGCAAGAGCACACACACACAACTCACAATATAAAGAAGATGATAATTTCAACGAACGCTTAGAATACTTTTATTCACTCATAATTGAAAACAAGGATTAGATGCAAATTTATACTAAACACAATATGTAACCCACTACTCTCTTAATGGGAACGTGTCACAATCCTAACTCCATTGTTCTTGTAACTCTAATATAACTTTCACTATCAAAACATGAAACGACACAAGGGAAATATAACTCCCTATTTATTTATTAAAACAAGTTTATTTTCCAACACCCCCCTTAAACTTGCTTCTTCATTACTCCAAGCAAACTTCTCAATCTGCGAAAAACATCTTCTTTGAGAGGCTTGGTGAAAAATATCGGCAACTTGATGATCTTGTGACTTCACAAACTTGAGCTCCACCTCCTTCTTGGTCACGCATTCTCTAATAAAATGATACCTTGTATCGATGTGCTTGCTTCGATCATAAAACACTGGATTTTTTCCCAATACTAGTGCCGATTTGTTGTCAATGTAAATCTCTGTTGACTCCTCTTGAGACAATTGAAGTTCTTTCAAGAGACAATTCAAGTTCTTTCAAGAAACATCTAAGCCAAATAGCTTGAAAAACACAAGATGTTGCAGCAACATATTCGGCTTCATAAGTTGAAAGTGTGACAATTGGTTGCTTCTTTGAACTCCATGCAAATGCCGTTGCTACCATGAAAAAAACAATCCGGTAGTACTTTTTCTATCATTCACATCTCCACACAGCCCAATCGCTATCATAATAACCTACTAGTTTGGAATCGTTAGAAAAAGAATACAACCCAAAATCAAGAGTACCTTTAAGATAACGTAGTATTCTCTTCACCGCTTTGAAATGGGTCAAAGTAGGAGCTTCTATATAGCGACTTATAAGTCCAACACCAAAAAGAATATCCGGCCAGCTGCATGTAAGATATCTCAACTCCCAACAAGACTCTTGAATAGAGTAGAATCCACCTTTTCACCATCATCGAGTTTTGTTAATTTTATTCCAACTTCAATGGGTGTGCTCACCGGCTTTCAATCTTCCATCTTGAACTTATTTAGAATTTTCTTAGCATAACCTTCTTGAGATATAAAAATACCTTCATCTGTTTGCTTCACCTCAATACCAAGATAATATGCCATGAACCCAATATCCGTCATCCCGAACTCCTTAGCCATTGCTTTCTTCAATTCCTCAAACATCATGGGATTATTTCCTGTGAAAATCAAATCATCCACATATAAGCAAGCAAAGAGCACATCTCCATTTTCATTGACCTTTGCATAGAGTGCATGTTCATGGGGACACTTGGTGAAACCATGAGCTTGAAAATAGTAATCAAGTCTACTATTTCAAGCTCTTGGTGCTTGCTTCAAAGCATATAACGCCTTTTTCAACTTCAACACTTTATCTTCATGATTTTTCATAAAATATCCCATGGGTTGATCAATATATACCTCCTCTTCAAGAAAACCATTCAAAAAAGTAGATTTCACATCCATTTGATAAATTTCCAACCATTAACAGCGGCAAAAGAAATAATTAAACGAATTGTTTCCAAACGGGCAACCGGAGCAAATACCTCATCATAGTCAATACTTTGTCTTTGTTTGTAACCTTTTGGCGACCAACCTTGCTTTGTACCTTTCAATTTCTCCTTTTGCATTTCTCTTTATCTTATACACCCATTTGACTACAATTGCTTTTTGGCCTTTCGGAAGTGTGGTTAGCTCCCATGTACCGTTCTTTTCAATTGATCATTGTATCTCCTCATCCTTTGCATCTCTCCACCTTTTATTTTGTGTTGCTTCCTCAAAATCTATAGGCTCACTATTGGAAAGGAGGCAAAAAAAAGTCAAATCACTAATTATTGGAGTTACCTCTTTCGTAGTGTCGTAGATTTCTTGAAGGCCTCTCATGCGAGGCGGTCTTGCACTTGAACCTGATTCGGAAGATGATGGACTGGCTTGTACATGAGTTGGACCTGGTGGTGAAGGTGGGCGAGAAATGGTTGGCTCCATGACATCATTACCTTGCTCTTCTTCCTCCAAAAATGGGAAAAAATCATAGTTTTCTTCGGGATTACTCCAATCCCATTAACTTTCTTCATCAAACTTCACATCTCTACTAATGACAATTTTTCCACAGCTTGGATTGTAAAGCTTGTAACCTTTGCTTCTTGAATCATACCCAATGAAAACAAATTTCTCACTCTTTTCATCTAGTTTGGTTCGTTTCTCATCTGGTACATGCGCATATGCAATACTCCAAAAAATGGGCAAATGAGAAACACTTGGCTTGAACTATCCCCATTCTTCTTGTGGCGTTCTGTTGCCAACACTTCTAGTAGGACACTGATTCAACAAATAGATTGCACAATCAATGGCTTCCGCCCAAAACTCCTTGGGCATTTTCTTGCTCTTTAACATACTCCCATCCATGTTGAGAATGGTTTGGTTTTTTCTTTCCGCAACCCCATTTTGTTGCGGCGATCTCAGAACCGTTAGAGGATAGCAAATTCCATTTTCTTCGCAAAAAAATTGAATTCATTTGATGTAAATTCACCACCTCTATCGGATTATATGGCCTTGACTTCATACCCACTTTGTTTTTCAATGAAGGCCTTAAATTTTTTAAAAACTCGAAGAACTTCAAATTTTTCCTTCAAAAAATACACCCACGTTTTCTTGCTAAAATCACCAATAAGTAGCAGAAAATACTGGCTCATACTGAATGAGTGTGGATTGATAGGCTCGCAAACAACGGAGTGAATAAGTTAAAGGGGCTTGCTAACTCTTGAAATTGCTTCTTTTGGAAAACTTCTTCTTGATTGTTTGCCAAAAAGACATCCTTCACAAAGTTGATGTGGATGGTTAATGGAAGGTAGTCCATTTACTATCTTTTTCTGAGACAACGCCGTTAGTCCTCTGAAATTCATGTGCCCAAAACGAAGATGCCACAACCAAGAAAGATCCTTGACTCAACTTTGCGAAGACATAGCCTCATCATTTTGAAGATTGAGCAAAAACATCCGGTTTCTTGTCGTGGGTACTTTTGCAACCAAAGTTCCAACTTCATCTCTTATTGAAAGACTATGGTCTCACATAGAAATATAATAGCCTTTCTCCAAGAGTTGCCCCAAACTCAAAATATTACTTTTCATGTTGGGCACATAAAAAACATTGGAAATTATTTGGTGTCTTCCATCCTTCAAACGAATCAAAATATTCTCTTTTCCTCTAACCGGAATTTGAGAAGAATCTCCAAAAGTGACTTTTCCGATAATGGATTCATCAAGCTCCATGAACATCTTTTCGCTTCCACACATATGGTTGCTTGCACCAGTTTCTAGATACCACAAGTTCATGTCTCTCTTTTCTTCTTTCTTGTAAGCCAACAATAAAGTCGTTGGCTCCACCTCTTCATGTTTGTCTTCAACAAGGTTCACTTGCTCTTCAAAAACTTCATTTCGACACTCGCCTGCATAGTGACCATATTGATTACAATTGTAACATTGAACTTGGGATTTATCATACCTTCTTTCAGAAAATCTATAATTATTTCCTCTTCTGCGCCCTCTTGGATGAAATGTATTTTGACCTCTTTCATCCTTGTTGGACAAATTTTTGAAATTACTTTCTCCTCTACTACGGCTTCATCCACCACGTCCACCGCGCCTCCACCTCGACCTCTTTGACTTTGCTCTTGCCTTCCTTCTTTTTCCTTAAAGGAAAATTTTGTTTGTAGCACTTGCGCCAATGACCCTTGTTTCTTCTTGTTAAGTCGTTCTTTATGGGTTTGCAACGATCCCATGAGTGTGTCAACTGCCAATGTGTCTAAATCTTTAGACTCTTCAATGGCTACAACAACATAGTAAAACTTCTTGTCTAAGGAACAGAGGATTTTTTCTTCCATGCAATTATCCTTCAAATCATCACCGTACCTTCGCAAATTATTCACAATAGTCAAAACTTTGGTTAAATAATCCGAAACCAATTCGGACACCTTCATCTTCAAAGCTTCAAATTCACCTCTTAATGTTTGGAGGCGAACTTTCATCACCTTCTTAACTCCACCATGGGAAGTTTGGAGGATCACCCATGCTTCCGGGGAAGTTGTTGCATCGGCAATCTTTTGCAACAAAGCATCATCCAAACATTGGTGGATGAGTGAAAGAGCTCTCTGATCCTTCTTCTTCGTCACTGCCAAAGCATCCCTTTGGACTTGAGTCAAACAAGCTACATCTTCTGGTTGTGTAAAGCCTGTATCAACAAACTCCCACAAGTCTTGCGATCCAAGAATCGCTTTCATGCAAATACACCAATTCTCATAATTGTCTTTGGTGAACCGTGGCATTTGAAATGGAATCATTCCATTAGCAGCAGCCATCTCTCCTTCTCTCTTTGACTCTAAGAGCCTAGCTCTGATACCACTTTGTTGGAGGCAAGAGCACACACACACACAACTCACAATATGAAGAAGATGATAATTCTAGAGAATGCTTGGAATACTTTTATTCACTCATACTTGAAAACAAAGATTACATGTAAATTTATACTAAACACAACATGTAACCCACTGCTCTCTTAATAGGAACGTTTCACAATCCTAACTCCATTACTCTTGTAACTCTAATATAACTTTCACTATCAAAACATGAAACAACACAAAGGAAATATAACTCCCGATTTATTTATTAAAATGAGTTTATTTTCCAATAGTCTCCCTCACCCATCACCAGAGTCGGCTATGAAATAAAACTCAAGGTGCGGCTTGCCTTTGGCTCCTGAAAATTTATATAGGTCCCTCCTACTTTTGGATTCCTCATAATAGTAATCCAATAGAAACGGGCTCATATTTTAGTCCCAAAAAGGCAGGCCGGGCGTTACCCATCACCCCACGCCATGCACAGCAGGTGTTGCCCTTGAAAACAATTCGCAATGGGAACTTCTTTCACATGGCAATTCAGTCTATTGAGGTAACATTTACATAATTAATCAGTCTAAATTATACTGTAGTTCTTTTATGGAGTATTTCGGAACTGATCCCACCAACCATAATCTTAGGTGGCATAACTACACCGTAAACTACAATCCCCTCTCATAGCTATTTTACACTTGAAGTTTTCACTTACAAAGAGGGTGACCCAAGTTAGTTTGCTTGCCGTTAAGTTGCGTTTAATTTTAATTTGAGCTGCATAGGTGTTTATAATTACATCCTAAAATATACTACCCAATGAGAAAAATACACATGGCAATGAATAGGATACGAACAAATCAAAACATTGTTATAATTGTACCAGAGATGCATGGAATTAAAGGTGGCAGTTATAATGTTATTTTAGTATTATACGGTATCATTTAGATTGGAACGACCACGTTTTGCCATAAATCAAAAATCAAAGTAATTAATGACAGATGTCAAGCGGAGAACTAAGTACGGCAACTAATTAACTTCCTAATCATCGAACGATGTCATTTAATGACATCTCAGAGGAGTAATCAGTTATATTTGTTCATACATGTTGGAGCCTATTTTGAAGCACTAATTCTTGTTGCACAAGAATAGAAAACCCATGTTTTCCATAAATCAATCACATCTTACAGCAACAATCGTGGGAAGTTGAAGAATCTGATGAGAAATCAAAGCTAGAAGTAGTTCGATGGCAATTACAACTATTATTGGAGGGAAACAAGGCATTTCAAAGAAGATTTGAACACAGACTTGGGCGCCAAAATAGAAACATGAAGAACATGCAAGAAGAGTATACAAGCCCTTTGTCTATAAATCGAAGAAATGAAGGAAGAAAGAGGGATCTGATAAATTCATCATCTGAAAATCCAAACAGAAATGGTTGCTTGGAGATCTAAAGTAGTTTAGGACTTGGGAATTAGTTCGAAATAGTTGTAGTTGTAGCAATAGTTGTAATTTCTTATCTTGCAAGTTGAAGATTTACACTACAAGAAAAATTCAATTGGGTGACGAATGAAAATCGTCATAAATTGCATGTTTTTCGTCACAAATAATATAGGTGACGAAAAAAAATTTGTCGATTAAAGGTTGTCGAGGATTCCTACCTGGTGACGAAATCTATTTTTGTCACCTATAGTGCCTTTTGTTGACGAAATATTTCGTCACCAAAAAATGAATAATTGGTGACGAAATTTTTTTCCTCGCTTATTGTGCTTTTGATGACGAAATGTTTTGTCATCAATTATTCCTTTTGGGGACGAAAAAATTCGTCACTGATGGATCACATCGGCGACAAAAATTTTCGTCACCAATATAAGAAATCGGTGACGAAATTTTTCGTTGCAAAAGATGTTTTCATATGCGAAAAGAAATCCTTCTTTCTTGCTCCTGCTGGGTTTTAAACCCGAGTCCCTTGAGTTTTTCGTACAAGCTTCGACCAACTGCTCTACACACATTTTTCTGTAAAAATTTGAAATATCTAATAGATAACACATATGTTTAACATGAAAATATATTTCGAATGTAATTTTGAACCTTTAAACATTAAAATTAGCAATTTTGATAAACATGAAAGTTGTAGTCAATTGAGTTATTGTTCAAACCCAATTTGAATTATCTCAATCGAAGATTTAAGTAAAGAGTTATATCCGAAATACATTTAGTGACAAAGCGCAATTCATAAATTTCTTCACGAAAGGTACCCATTTAACGACAAAATATATATTTCGTCGCTGAAAGCGTTAAAATGGTGATGAAATTATTTTTCGTCACCAAAGTTAAGCATTTGGTGATGAAAAAAATATTTCGTCACTAAATTGCTCTCATTTAGCGACGAAATATATTTTTTGTAACCAAACGATTATCTTTGGAGACGAAAAATAGTTTCGTCACATTTTTTATGCTTTCGGTGACAAAAAATGTATTTTGTCGCCAAATGGATACCTTTGGTTACGAAAATATTTTTTTCGTCACTAAACATGTATAATTGGTGACGAAGTTATTTCGTCACGAAAGTTGTCAAAACAGTGACGAATTTATTTTTTCGTTGCTAAATATACTCATTTAGTGACGAAATTAAATTTTGTCGCCGCTTTTTCGTCACCAATTTTTATTTTTCTTGTAGTGTTATTTGGATGTAAGTTTACTTTTGATTAAATTCAAATTATCTTACATTGATATGTCTCTTCTCTTGTTGAAATCTCAAGAGTAATCGTGTATAAGCTTGCTTTCGATTAGATTCAAGCTTACTTGTACTCAGTTATCTTTTCTGGTTTCTTGTTTAGAAGTATGTTGATTCAATTTTGGTTAATACCTTTTTAGAAAAATCCTCTTTATTGAGGTAAATGAACGGATAAAACAATTGCCTAATTAAGTTAGCTATTTCTAAGTTAATCTGAAAAAGATAGATTTATATTCTTTTCTGGCATGTCTACACACAATTATTTTGCCAAAGATTGTATTGATTTAGCAACAAACAATAGGAAAACCATTTTTCTGAATGGCAGCGCCAGACTAAAGAAATATGGAAACATTTTTCTGAACAAACAAAAATATACGTAGTTCTTCAATCCTAACCTCAATTTAAACTCATCACACCATACCGGCCAGCATCAAAAAAAAGAAAAGAAAAGAAACTAATGAATACAAGTACCATGGAAAAATAAAAAAACCACATTACAAGGAATATTTAAACGGAACCAAATAATGGACCGGAAAATATAGCCACAGCCCATCTTTCTAAAACAACCGCAGCTTATATATCAACATCACACAATTTCCTCTCGAAAGTTATAGCCGACCACCGACGAAAACAAAGATCAAACCTAGGATCACATGTAGTAATTCAATTAGAGGCCAGTCACACACCATGCATGTTCAAATTATTTTTGAACTCTTACTACATTTTGTTTGTGCGGTTTAATAATATATTCCTATATCTTCGAAATGGGTTTCCGTCACAAAAACGAAGTAAAATATCAAGAAAACAGAAGTAGTTTCAATTCAATTAGAAAAAGAACTAGAAATTAAATTCAACCCTCTCCTCCAAATTAAAAGGGGGGCAAATTAACAAAGAAAATAATAAAAACTCACATATTCCTATAGGAAAATAGTGCGGAAAAACAGTAAACGATTTTACTAATTTCTGGAACTTACAACATGAACACAAATTACAAAATCACAGAATATGAAATGTAGATTGCCTGTCGACTCGGTTACCACTCAGCCGCCGGAGCACCGCTGTAGACTGCCCGTCAAACCACTTTGTGTTTGTACTCTCTCTTTCTCTCGAAAAGAACAATTGTATTGTAGAAGAATGCTTTGGATTGTTTTCGGCATGGTTTTGGTGTGTTGAAACCAAAGGAAGAGGTCTTCTTTTATAGCTAAAAGAGGAGCCTCTGCCATGAATGCTGCAATGATGGAGGAGCCTCTCAATCAATAGGGAAATTGATTATGCAATTCAATTCTAAAATAAAACTGATACAGTTATTATTCCTGAAATTGAATACACGATCATGGGTAATAACTATGGGTAATCAACCCAGCTTTGACCATCCAACCGTGCACTGTTGTTGGTCTGAAACCCACTTTGAGAGACAATTTCTCATTCATCTCTCAATGGAATCTGTTCATTCTTTCACCTGTTTAAACTCCTTGGCAAAGAGTATCTAAAACCCAGTTGGGCCCACCTCACGTGGTGTGGGTCCCACCAAATTCTCTTTGGTTAAAATTTCATTTTTCCAACAATCCCCCACATGAATGAAATTGGCTGAATCCAACTCGGGAGACAAAGCTAACACGAGAGAGAGTACAATGGGAAATTTCTGCATAGGATAGGTAGCTTTTAGCCTTGAACCTTCCCTTGTGAATACCTATCAGATTTACTAGCTGACCAGTGAACATGTTGTCTTGAACTGTTATGCCATTTGTGTAAACCGAGACAACATGCATCACATGAAACTTCTCCCAACATAGTTCAGTTCTCACTGTTGGGTTCGTTTTGGCCATGATACCCATTCCTGGTTTTCAAGTATTTCTTGAGAATTTCGCCTTCCTAAATTCTCAAAGAAGCGGCCCCACTTCATACTCACATAGGTGACCTTCTTATAAAGGGTATCCTGCTATACCCCGTCTGGCATTCCAACGCATAAGAGTCATTAAAAGCCAACGCTTAACCAATTTCCATTTGTAGGTATCACTGTTTCGCACCATAGGAATGAGCAAGAAAGCATGTCTCTATAGTGATCGTTCTCCGTGACTCACAAATAGGTTGTCCCATTGAACCTAGATCTTGGGATCTCCAGTCAGCTAGATTGGGTTTCCTTCACGGTAACACGAGCGTAGTAGGCTTTAGCCCCATTCCTTTCGATGCTTTCTTAACTAGCCCTTTGTTTAACCATTTGGTTAGCGGATCTGCAATGTTGTCCTTTGACTTCACATAGTCAACAATAACAACCCCTATTGAGAGTAATTGTCCAATAGTATTGTGTCTATGACGGATATGCCTAGACTTATCATTATACATATTACTTTTGTGCCCTTCCTATTGCTGATTGACTATCACAATGGATGCAAATTGCTGCCATAGGTTTCGACCGTCTTGGAATATCTTCTAGAAAATGGCGTAGCCATTCCATCTCTTCAGTTGCTTTATCTAAAGCAATGAATTCAGATTCCATCATAGAACGTGCTATACATGTCTGTTTTGAAGATTTCCAAGAGACAACTGCACCGCCAAATGTAAAGACATATCCACTCGTGGATTTTGAGTCTTTCATATGTGATATCCAGTTTGCATCACAGTACCCTTCTAGTACTGCAAGATATCTGGTGTAGTGCAGTCCCAAATCACGAGTATGCCTTAAATAGCGTAGTACTCTCACTATCGCCTTCTAGAGGTCATGTCTTGGATTACTTGTGTATCTACTCAGTCTGCTAACTGAATATGCTATGTCAGACCTTGTACAGCTCATCAAGTATATCAGACTCCGAATTATCCGAGAACACTCCAATTGGGATACTTCTACCCCCACATTCTTGGATAAGTGGAGATTCACATCCACAGGAGTCCTTTCTATACTCGTATAAGACTTGCCGAACTTCTCAAGAATCTTATCAACATAATGAGACTGAGATAGTGCAAGTCCATAAGATGTTCTAGTGATTTTAACACCTAGTATTACATCTGCAAGACCCATATCTTTCATATCAAACTTCGAGTTCAACATCTTTTTGGTAGATTTGATAATCTTATCGTTACTACCAACAATGAGCATGTCATCAACGTAGAGACACAAAATGACGTACCCTTCGTTTGTGTCTTTGACATATACACATTTGTCACACTCGTTGATTGTGAAACCACTTGACATCATAGCATTGTCAAATTTCTCATGCCATTTGTTTCGGTGCTTGTTTTAGACCATACAAAGATCTAACAAGTCTGTAGACTTTCCCTTTTTGACCTAGAGTAGAAAAACCCTCGAGTTGTTCTACGTATATTTCCTCATCTAAATCGCCGTTTAGGAAAGCTGTCTTCACATCCATTTGATATATCTTAAGATTTTCCAAAGCTGCAATTGCGAGTATCATTTGAATGGATGTGATCCTAGTGACAGGAGAATAAGTATCAAAGCAGTATAGGCCTTCTTTTTGTCTATACCCTTTAATGACAAGCTTAACTTTGTACTTATCTATTGATCCATCTCCATTCATCTTCCTCTTGAAAATCCACTTGTAGCCCAAAGGCTTACTACCAGGAGGAAGATCCACCAATTAATTCCCACGTATAGTTTTACATAATGGAATCAATTTCATTCTTAAATAGCCTCTTTCCACAAAGGACCCTCAGGAGAGCTCACAACTTCCTTGAATGTCCGAGGCTCACTTTCTAACAGATACGTTAGGAAGTCTGGACTAAAGGATGTTGATGTTCTAGCCCATTTGCTTTGTCTAGGCTCAACATCACCCTCTTCCTCTTGGTCTTGACCGCTTTCATATGCAGTCTCCAATGTCACGTCCTCGATTTTTAACATAAATAAATAATCCATTTCATTGAATGATCCTCGCATAGTGTAGATAATACCCAAAAGAGAGAGTTCCAAATGATCATTTACAAACCATATTCCCAAGTTTAAAGATTTACAATATTGGCACTACAGCCCAAATTCCATAGCTAGTTAAAAGTGTAAATTTAGAGGTTACATAATATCTGAAATTAAAAGACTTCAAATGAATTTACAATTTCCTTCCTTCAAGAGATCGAGCAAAAGATGATTGAACCACTTCCCAATGACGGTTTTCAAAGACATGAAATCAAATTCGCATGCCATGCACTCCACGTCAAATCCTTGAGATGCACCTGAAAATGATAGGTTGAGCTACACTAGCCCAGTAGAAACTTCTATACTCAAGCTATATGTAAATGCGATGAAACATGCAAAGGGAATGAATGGTTTTCAATAAACGAACAAAGATACAAATGGTACCACTATGAACCAACGGACAACGACTATGGAGTTCAATACGCCTTATAATTATCCCTAATGAACCGACAAACAACGACTAAGGAATTTAATACGTCTTATGGATATCCCTAGCCATTCGTACGACAACTAGGAGTAGCTTCAAGCACAAATCAATCTAATCAACCCAATACAGTTTCTCAAATCATTTTAAGACTCCTCATTGATTGCCACTATTAACTTTCCCATCTCTTACCATTTATCAACAAGCTTCTTTTATAAAAAGAAAACATTTCCTTTTGATTGCCAAAATAACTTTGAGAAGACTCTTGACCATCACGAGTCAAGCTCCGTTGATTCACTTGAATACCGGAATCCGTTGATTTGTGCCCAAATACCGGAACCGTTGATTCGCTTAGGAATACCGAAGGATTTTTCATAAAAGTCCTTTTTCCAAAACCAAATTCCTTTCTTTTCAAAAAACTTTGATAAAATCAATCGTTCATTCATTTGTTCAACCGTTACCATCTCAAGCAATAAACAACTCAAACAACAACACAAACTTCTATTACCAATCATAACTTCCTTCATCATGCGAGACATTCAACCGTATTACCACCCCTTGCGTTACAGTGAATTCTTTTCACCTGGGTTTCCGCATTACCACACCTTGCGTTGCGGGCCCTCTAGAGTCTCCGCATTACCACACCTTGCGTTGCAGGAGCCTCAATTCAAATTCATAACTCACATAAACATATAAGCATTAATAAACCGAATACAAGATGACAACATTTTTCCAGGTCATAGTCTTTCATTCATCGTCATTCAGTGCATTATAAACTCACAAACATGTCATTTTATACATCATTAAATACCTTAAGTCCGCGTCATTCCTCTACGTCTATCACAACACCCCACGTCATGCATCGAACCCACTAATGACTTTACAACGCACCACTCATAGGGTTCTACACTAAAAATCCCATAGAACGAGCACCCAAAGGAACTTTGTAAGACTAACACAATGAATAGGGAAGTTACGGATTACTCTATTGTCACTCAGACTATGCGATAGGCCCTCATCAACCAACCATGCGCCCTACGATTTACTTTTGGCCTACGATGTTCAATGATGACTCTATAGTATGTTTCTCAATTTACCAATCATCACACCATGTTATAACGCTTAACAAGTCTATATCGTTCGTTAATAAATGCCACAAAATCTACTTCAATCGACAAAGAGCATAAATAATGCTCGAGTATCCTAATCATTCAATTCTCCACTTTTCTAAGTTATGACGAGAGCCCAAGGAGGTCGATTGGTCGACAAATCTTTCGAGGTACGAACAATCAAGTTTAGAAGCGATTCAAAGTGTTTAGAGAGTGCTAAAAGTGATTCGGGGTTCAAATGAGCATGAGAAGAGCAAGACGTGTCAAAACTGCCCAGAAAACAGGGGAGGTATCAATACCTCAAAATGAGGTATCAATACCTGGACGGCTGCTGTCCAGAAAAGGCTGGGGTATCAATACCCTGTTTTGGGGTATCAATACCCCGGAACTTTCAGCGAATTTTTCAGACTTCGAAAGACAAAATCCCAACAACAACAACAAATCATGGAACGATCTAAGCACACAATCAACTCATAAACACATAGAGAGAGTAAGAAATCCCTACCTCAAGGGTTTTGAGCAAAACCCAACTCTTTGACCAAGTCAACCGAAGCCCACGTTGTCCGATCATAATTTTTCTTGGATATTCGGAAAGCCCATGCTCCGTAGAACAACTTTAATTCCTGGACTTTGTCCGGAATCATACTCAATGGAGGTGGAATTGAGGAGAGAAGATGAGGGAGAGGAGAGAGAGAGGTATGGCCGGCTAGAGAGAGAGAGAGGAGAAGTGAGGGAGAGAGAAAAAAAGGAGATGAAATAATCTCTTACATACACACACCCCTATTTATACTCCCATATCCTTTAATCACACACCCACTCTCTCAAGTTACAATTCTATCATTTAAGACTCAAATCAAATAAACCCACAAATTTCTCATTATTCGGTATTCTAGGACTTATCAAAACCATTAAACCATTTTTGGAAAAATACGGGTCTCTACATCCAAAGTCCGCTTCACGGAACTCGACTCTTCTATGGATCTATATGGAAATATGTGTTCAAAGAACGTCGCATTCCTAGATTCCATGATAGTGCTCTTGTGAATATCCAGTATCTCAGATTTATACACAAGAAATCGATAGGCAGTACTGTTATGTGCGTAACCAATAAACACACAATCAACAGTCCTTGGCCCTATCTTTTCCTTTTTAGGTGGAGGTACAACTACCTTTGCGAGACACCCCCACATTCGAAGGTAACTGTAGGTAGGTTTCCTACCTTTCTACGTCTCGTAAGGAGTCTTATTGACTTTCTTGCGAGGTACCTTGTTAAGTATATAATTTGCGGAGAGAATAGCATCCCCCCATAAGTTCCGTGGCAACCCAGAACTTATCAACATAGCATTCATCATCTCTTTCAAGGTACAATTTTTCCGTTCAGCAATTTCATTTTGCTGAGGGGAATAAGGTGCAGTGGTTTGGTAGATAATTCTGTGTTGTGCACAAAATTCTCCAAACGGTGATTCATACTCACCACCTCGGTCACTTCTCACCACCATAATCTTTTTCCTAAGTTGATTCTCAACTTCATTCTTAGAAAGAATGAATTTGTCCAACGCTTCATCCTTGCTATTAAGCAAGTATACATAGCCATATTTGGTGCTATCATTGATGAAAGTAATAAAATACTTTCCACCAGTTCGCGTTTGGACATACTTTAGATCACACACATCAGTGTGAACTAAATCCAATGGGCTCAGTGCTTCTTTCAACCGTTTGAAAAGAAGATCTGATCAATTTGGCTTCAACACAAGTCTCACACTTGTGTTTTTTATCAATTTGGAAAGCTGGAATGTGGTCTAAGTTAATTAACCTTCGTAAAGCATCATAATTAACATGACCTAGTCTACCATGCCACAAATTGGAAGACTCAAGCAAGTAAGCAACTGAGGATTTCATTTTATTAATACGTGGAATTACAGTCATTACATTGAGCTTAAAAGACCACCGATCATATAGCCCTTTCCCACATATACCCCAGCCTTGGTGATAGTCACCCTATTCGCTTCAAATACCATGTAGAAGCCATGTTTGCTTACGAATGTCCGGCACAAACAGGACATTATTGAGAGTCAGCTCCTTGCCAGATGTCATCTTCAAGATCACCTTGCCTTGACCCTCGACCTCAGAGGTTGTAGAGTTCCCCATGAACAGCTTCTCACCGTTTGTAACCGGCTCGAAGGAGGTGAACAGCTTCTTCTCACAGCAAATATGGTGGGTAGCTCCAGTATCAACCCACCACTCTTGAGGGTTTGACCCCACCAAGTTCACCTTAGAGACCACCGCTGACAGGTTGACATTAGAGCCATCCTCTAGTTCTGCCAAATGCGCGCATGCCCTTGGGTTCGAAGGCTTGGTGCACTTTGAAGGACGGTGCCCAACCTTGTCGCAATTGAAGCACTTCCCTTAAAACTGAAACATTTTCTTGGCAACGCCTCCTTTAGGTCCCAACTTGACCTTCTTGCCTTTCTACATGTCAGACTGCTTCCCAGACTGCTTTCCATACTGATGCTTCTTCGTTCCCGAAGACTGACCATGTTCCACAACATTAGCCTTGGCGGCGTAGGTGCTCCCTACCCTCCTTTTAGCCATCTTATTGTCCTCCTCAATGCGGAGCCTAACAATAAGATCCTCCATCGTCATAGCCTTTTGCTTGTGCTTCAAGTACAACTTGAAGTCTTTCCAACCAGGGGCCAGCTTTTCTATCATTCCAACCAGAGGGTAGCTTTTCTTTGATCCGGCATCCTCGGTTTTGTACTTTTTGTCTAGGGACTCCCACAGTTCCCTAGCCGACTTCTTTACACAGTATACGCTGTAAATTAAAGTGCATCGTGCAAGCAATTTAGAACATAGTTCTTGCACAAATAGTCGTTCTCTTTCCAAGTTATTTCGTCCCTCAGGACTTGCATGTCTTGCTCATCTTCAAAAACGACAAGTGCATCCTCACTCAAAAATCTCACAAGGCTTAGAGTCGAGAGGTAAAATAGTATCTTCTACTGCCACCTCTTGAAATCCACACCAGTGAATTTCTCGGGTTTCTCCCTGTGGTTCACAGGAACCGCATGCATCGCCGTTGGGATTGGAGGATTCTGAGCCAAAGTCACGGGAGGTTGCCCATTGTTGCCATTGGGGGTCCCGTTGCCACTTCCATTTCCAGTTTCGGTCGACATCTTTTCTAAAATTAAGATAAAAAATACAAATAAGTGATAAAGATCTTATTAATCAATCAGAAACTGAAAATTGCTGTGACTGATTGACTAATTAATATAGAAATCAGGATAGTTCCACAAAATCAATAGATATCATTAGCTTCAGAATCTCGGTTTATAGCCCCGTACTGTGAGATACAAGTTAGTCCAGAAACATATAACAGAAATATCAATTAAGCCTATTGGTCAAAACAATGAATGTGCACTGATGTATAAACAATAACGGAAAACCTTTTCCTGATACAAAGATATGCAAAACTTTGAAAGTCAAAAGTTTTATATCCACGTGTGTTCAATGCACTAAATAAATAGTAATAGTATTTGCCTTTACTCCTGGAAAAACCCTTAACCGTTACAGAAGTTTGAAAAGTCAAATAAAGTATGCTCCGTTCCGGAACCAAGAAAAAGCTTTTATTTTTTAAGAAGGCAATTTTAAGTTAAAAAATTATGGACTTATTGAAATCTAAAAATATGCAATATGGATCTTGTTTGGAAGATCTCGATGAGATCTTTTATATGATGCAAAAAAAATTGAAAAATTATTTTTCATTTACTTTATTTTTGAGTTGAAAATGTGAAATAAGCTGCTTATTTTTTAAGAAGGTTTCTGGAGCGAGGCCACTACTCACCTAGAGAGTTTATAACAATGAATCTGCTGGTTTTTTAATTTAAAGAAAAACCTGTAACAATTTTTTCCTTTAAACTAATCAAGTCCTGCCGTTACAAAAATTGAAGCACCCAATCATGAACAAATCAAGGCTTTGTAACCAAATGTACCGAGAATCAGAATGTTAGAAAATCTAATTAACTATTCAAGCCAGTAAGATTCAAAATATCAAAAAACATGTACTGATCAGTAGAAGACAAATGAGTGAATCAAAACTATGAACACATATAACGAGTCACAATAGCAGTACTAGCATGCAATACATAAGCATATAATAATTTTTCAAAGATGTCAGCAGGAAACAAGTAGTATAAGTCCAAATAAAGACTACTAACTCTTTTAGAATTACACTAGCAATGAAAAGTCAAATCAATTGAACAAAAAACTTTGCTATTAATGAAACTGTTCAAAACCCGTGAGCACAAATTTTTTATTTTATTTTTTTTCTTCAAAAGTACTACACTGAGAATGTAAACCAATTAGAAACCAAATAGCATGCACGAACTAATCAAACAGGAGCACGTCAAACAGACCCACTACTGTGGTTATGCAACAAACACATGCACTACAGTTCGTGAAGATATCTCGAAACTTTCCCAGAACAGAACACCACTAGGCCAAAAAAACTGTTATGATAACCGTGGATAAAACAAAACTTGTTTTTTCTGTTTTCGAATCTGTTCGTAAAATTCCAGAAACTGGTTTTCCAAAATAGAACTGAAACTATTTTTCCAAATGTGAAAATTTGTGTTAAGATTGTAGGAAAATAGTACGATAAAAACAGTAAACGATTTTACTAATTTCTGAGACTTACAACATAAACATGAATTACAAAATTACAGAATATGAAATGTAAATATAAACTGTAAAAAAGAGTATTGGCAATTCCAAACCGAGACCCGTTTTGTACAACGGTGCCCTTAAAACAAATTCGCCGCCTCACCGGTGCTGGAGGTTGTGTCAGTGTTCGTTTCCCAGGGTTGATTCGGTTACCACTCAGCCACAGGAGCACCGCCGTAGACTGCCCGTCGAACCAACTTAATTGTGTCTATACTTTCTCTCTCTTGAAAAGAACAATTGTATTGCAGAAGAATGCTTTGGATTGTTTTTGGTGTGGTTTTGGTGTGTTGAAACCAAAGGAAGAGGTCTCCTTTTTTAGCTAAAGGAGGAGCCTCTGCCATGAATGCTGCAATGATGGAGGAGCTTCTCAATCAATAGGAGAATTGATTCTGCAATTCAATTCTGAAATAAAATTGATACAGTTATTATTCCTGAAATTGAATACTCAATCATGGGTAATAACTATGGGTAATCAACCCAGCTTTGACTATCCAATTGTGCACTGTTGTTGGTCCGAAACCTACTTTGAGAGACAATTTCTCATTCATCTCCCAATGGAATTTGTTCATTCTTTCACCGGTTTAAACTCCTTGGCAAAGAGTATCTAAAACCCACTTGGACCCACCTCACGTGGTGTGAGTCTCACCAAATTCTCTTTGGTTAAAATTTTATTTTTCCAACAGTTCCTTCTAAATATTGTCTGTCCACAACCACGAAATGGATGCCAGTAGAAAGGGAGAGTTTTCAATTAACATTTAGCCCAACAAACTGAAGCAGTTGGTGAAGATAACCAACTGGAGCTTGCTCAGTTGGTCAGAATTCTTACATCTCACTAAGAGGTTAGGAGTTTGAGTATTTCCACTTGCGTGTGGGTGTTATTTTCTTTATATTTGTTGGGATTATTTCTCCCCTTAATTGGGCTTGTAGTTGAGTTGGGTTTATGTATCATGTTGGTTTAGTTGTTGGGATTGATTATCTCATGAACTCTCACACAATAGATATAATGTCCCGTGATTTGTACTTTACACTTCATATATGATATAATGATCTCTTCTACCAATTGGCAAACCAAAAAAGTTCGGGTGGGGGGAAATTTAATATAGTAATTGTTCTTCCGCTAATGCCCTTACGCCTCGTTTGATTTGTGGATTAATTTCATCCTTAATTTTCTTGATTCTATGTTTAATTCGCGTGGACTTACTTATGGAATAAGGAACACTTTTTTAATAAAAAAGTATTTGAAAAGCGTCAAAAAAAGAAAGCTTTCAAAAATCAAAACATCTTGAACGACACTTGAAAATTAACTAGAACTGCTTTGGACACCGATGGTGCGTGCACTGACGGTGCACATATCGGCACGCGGAGCCCACTCCAGTCGCAATTAATTGCTATCTTTTCTTAATACGTACCCATTTTGCTATCTTTGCATACATACTAGCATGTAGGATCCACTCCGGATTCCGCATGGAAATGAGTGAAAGTAAAATTACCAAGATAATCATTTGCTTTCATTCACTTCATTTGAATTTTACAAAAGGAACAATTCCATGTCCACTTGCTGATGAGTAACTACATGTATATATGGGTCACACCAGATGCATGACTCACAAGCAAAACAGCTTCCTTATATATATATATATATATAAAACTATTTTTAGCTTCTTTCCTTCATCATGCATTAAATTAAGCACTTTGAAACTGAAATACTCCAAAGATGGTAGAATTAAAGGAGTAGTTTTATGTGAATTATTCTGTCTAAGACTTGTAAGGGTAGAGGCGGATTGGGAGACCATTTTCAGGAGTAGACGACAATCATCTTCTCGTTAGGAATCATCTTTTTCCATTTGAACCTTCTCACCAAGTGGTGCATGAACACGAGTATTCCCATGTCGGGCGTATTCCTTTCCGGGGCACATCCTTGCCCTCCACCAAAGGGCACGAACATCTACAGAGCCGGTCCAGACCCCTCAAATCTCGAGCGATCAAATTTCAATGGGTCTGGAAAGAATTCAGCATTCCTGTGGGTTGAATGCACACTTCCGTATATCTGAATATCAATAGAATAGGAAATATAAATATTTATAACAAAATAATTTTCAGCTTTTTAAGTAGACGACATGTTAATTAGTTGAACGAATAAAATTAAGTCAACAAGCCTAGAAATGTTCACATCAAAGTTCGTACCAATCCTACTTAATTATCACAAAAAAACGAAAACAAAAAGTCTACGTGCCAATAGTTAACTTGGCTCATTATAAAGCCAAGATCCCTTTACACAGCAATAACCAACCGGGTATGCCTTTTAATTCTTGTTGACGTATTGATTTCAAAATATCCCAAAAATATGTTTTGTAATTCTTGTTGACATATCAATTTCAAAATACCCCAAAATTGGGTATGCCTTTTAATTCTTCTTGATGTATTAATTTCAAAATATCCCAAAAATGTGCTTTTTAATTCTTGTTGACGTATCAATTTCAAAATACCCCAAAAATTGGGTATGCCTTTTAATTTTTGTTGACATATCAATTTCAAAATACCTCCAAACTGGTATGCCTTTTAAAATTATGATTTAACAGCAAAAACACTTGCTAGCAAATTTTGTTATCAATTTAACGGAATTTGACATAAATGGTATATTTAAATAACGGAAGATAACTTCGAGAGTAAAAATGATTTTTTTGAAAGCTTTGGAGTCTATTGGTCATTGAGTGTAAAGTTTGGAGGTATTATGAAATTTTTTCTTGAAACTCTTTTTAATAGAATGAATAAATTTTATTACACAGAGTTTTTTTGGGGTTTTGGTGGTATTATGTGGCAGTTTCGGGTTCTCCTTGTTGCAATTTTTGCTATATCAGTGTTTGGTTTTGTTGGTCTCTCGCCAACTTCCTTCGACCCTTGGGCGGCATACGAATATCGGGATGTGTTCGTGTTTGTTCGCTCCATGTTGTATTGTGCGCTAGGTCTCCTTTTCTTATCTCCATTTGAATTCACAGACTCCAACTACAACCTCTATAGCTATAGTGAACTATATATATATGGTACGATGGACAAGTCGTGGAGTTGAAAAACAAAGACAGATAACATTTTTTATTTTTTTTTGGTCATGCGGTATACACTTAGTATGTTAGTTAATGGAGGGTTCAGAAACTATCTGTATCTCTGAAACCCAAACATGCTCCCCATGAGACTCGAACTCAGGTTACCACTGGAGAGAGAAATGAGACAAACCAACGTGACAAACTTGGTTCCTCACAGATAACAGATTTGAAAACTCAAAAGAATAGAAAACTGAAGCAATTAGCGGAGGAAGGGATATAAAAAAAACTGCAGCAAAGTTCATGTGGTAGTTATAGTATTTGTTCTTCCGCCAATTCCCATAGGCCTAGTTTCATTCGCGGATTAAAACAGATGCCTGGTATTAACAGTCCTCAAAATAATAGCCCCTGTACTGTTTAAAAGTGTTCTTTTGAAAGGCACTTCATAACCAGAACTGCTATGGACATCGATGGTGTGTGCACGTACCGGCACGTGGGGCAATCCGGATTCCGCAGAGATAATATTCTGAGCCGTTCAATAATTTTAAAAAAAAAACAAAAAGAAAAAGAAGAGAGGGCCCGTGAAAAATCAATTTGATTGGATATGTGTACGTGCCCGATCCAATCTTCCAATTTTTCATTCAGATTACATGCGGTTTATTCGTGACGTCCGGAGTGGGCACCACGTGCCGGTATGTACACCGTCGGTGTCTTCAGTAGCACAAGGACTTGACCCAAAATAGGTATTAAGAAAAGATAGCAATTAATTAAATGCATCATGCAAAGGAGTGAAAGTAAATTTCCCAAAGATAATCATTTGCTTAATTTCATTCACTTCATTTGAATTTTACAAAATAAAATACATTTCCACTTGCTGCCAGATGACTCACAAGCAAAACAGCTTCCCTTCCAATACTTAACAAACATATATATTCTCTATCAATTTATTCTAACTATTTTTAGCTTCTTTCCTTCATCATGGAATAAAGCACTTTAATTGAAACTGAAATACTCCAAAAGTGGTAGAATTAAAGGAGTAGTTTTAGCCTTCAAATATATCTGAGTTATTCTGTCTAAGCCTTGTGAGGGTAGAGGCGGATTGGAAGACCTTTTTCAGGAACAGACATGGGAGCGACAATCATCTTCTCGTTAGGAATCACCTTTTCCCACTTGAACCTTCGCACCAAGTGGTGCATGAACACAAGTATTTCCAATCGGGCGTATTCCTTTCCGGGGCACATCCTTGGCCCTCCGCCAAAGGGCACAAATGTGTACGGAGCCGGTCCAGACCCCTCAAATCTCGAGGGATCGAATTTCAGCGGCTCTGGAAAGAATTCAGCATTCCTGTGCGTTGAATGCGCACTCCAATATATCTGCATATCAATATAGAATAGGAAATATATTTAGATATTAATAACAAAATAATTTTCAGGTTTTGAAGTAGACGACATTTTAATTGAGCGAATAATTAAGGCCCCGTTTCATTAAGGAAAATAATTACTTATTTTTTAAAATAATAGCCTGTGTCGTAAAATAAAAAATAAATAATTTAAAAATAAAAACCCTAGCACAACGGAACCTAAGTCAACATGCAGGCCTAGCTAGAATCTTCACATCAAAAGTTCATATCAATGGTCTAGCTCTCATAAACAACCAACCAAAGACTTATTGCTCCTCCTATCCTATCAAAAAACGAAAACAAAAAATCAGCAGGCAAAAAGTACTTGACTCATTAAAAAGCCAAGATCCCTTTCTAGACAGCAATAACAACCTCGGTATATGCCTCTGTACCGGATTTAAAAATAAGTACTTATTTTTTAAGAAGACAATTTTAATTTTCATCATTGTCAGGTGGGTACCACTTGTTGACGGATCAATTTTCAACTCTTTTTAATACTCCCTTTGTCCCCCTTCTTTGGTCCCTTTTCAGGATTCTAACTTATTAAGGGAACATAATAATTTCATGTATGATCACTTGATTTTCCAATTTTATCCTTGAAACATTTAGGCAAAAGTGCTAATTGGGACAAAAGAGTGAAGACAATATTTAGGAAGGGTAAAACAGGAAATTCTCTGACTTTTAGCCATTTAGTTCTAAAGTTGGACAAAAAATTTGGAATAGCCAAAAGTGCTAATTGGGACAAAAGAATGAAAACGGAGGGAGTAGATTTTATTATAAACAGAGTTTTTGGGGTTCTAGTGTTAGGATTTGGCAATTTTTCGGGTTCTCCTCATTGCAGTTTTTGTTGTATGATCAGTGTTTTGGTTTCGTTGGTCTCTTGCCGACTTCCTTTGGGCCTTAGGCGGCATACGATTATTGGGATGCGTTCATGTTTTGGTTTCGGTTGTCTCTTGCCGACTTTCTTTGGGCCTTAGGCGGCATACGATTATCGGGATGTGTTCGTGTCTGTTCGTTCGCTCCTTGTTATGATGTTGTTGTGTCCTGGGTCCCATATTCGTCTTCAACGATTCAATTTTATGCATTAATATGCTTATAATAATAATAATTACCTTCCAACCCTTTGGAATTGAGAAACCATTGTACATGAAATCATTGATGGCATCTCTGAAAGCACCTTGGACTGGTGGAGCAAGCCTCATCACTTCACATGCCACGTTCCATGAATACTTCATCTTCTGAATATCATCCCAATTCAACAATTCTCCTTCTGATTTTGATGTTGCAATTTTCATTTGCTCTGTTCTCACAAAGTCAAAAATAATTTCTATCCTCAATTTCGTACAGAAAACCCACCATGCAAGTATAATAAGCTGTGAAAATCAGCCTTTAAATAAAAATCGTTACGTCTCTTATTGGTCGTTATGTTGCGGGATTTCAGACATCTAATATCGTGATTTACTTACATGTATCCGATGTATAGTTGTATCACCGATACCTATACGTCTCATGATACTGCTATTTAAAACCGCGGAGAAAACATAGGTAGACCGTAGACAAGCACAAATTCAAATAGAGGGCTTTGAGAGAAGACAGGAATGAGAATTACCTCTGTAGACTCCTTCGTAAACCTCAGGCAACTCAGCAAGAAACTTAACAATGGAAGCACAAGAGGAGCTAGCGGTGTCATGGCCACCAATCAACAGGCCCAAGATCTTATCAGCAATGTCGGCCTCGTGCATGAACTTTCCATTTTCGTCGCATGTCGAAAGCATGTGTGACAAAATGTCTTGCGTGGGCGATGCTTTTCCCTCGGCCAAATCCAACTTCCTCTGCTTGATAATGGCTACCAATTCGGTCCTAATGAAATTAGAGGCCTTGATTGCCCGATTAAACGGGGTTCCGGGCAAGTCTATGGGTACAGATAATATCCCCGCTACCAAACCACCAAAGGGGTCTTCGAACTTGGCCACATGGCTAGGATCTTCGACGCTGACAAACAATCGACAGGCGATCCAGAACGTGTAGTGCTTCGTTAGAGGGAATACCACCACTTGGTCTTTGTTCTCCCAATCAGTGGAAAAGTGTCGATGAGCGATCCCGTCCATGATTCCTATGTACCTCTGCAACGCCTCCGCCTTGAGGAAGTTGGGGAGCATTTTTCGCAACCGGATGGCCTCTTCTTTCGATGAGGTTTGGGTTGATGTCGGGAAAATTTTGTTGACGGAGCTAGGCCACCATGCCTGGACGAGCTTGTTCTCGTTAGAGAACAAGAATTTGTTACCGGCTGCCCCGCAGAACATAACTGTGGGAGAGCCCAAAAGGCTCGTCTTGAATACGGAAGACGAGTACCTGGCTATGCGATCGAACACGAATTTTTCAGGGTGACCTTTCCATCCGGTGGAGAGAAACTCGAGGCTCTCGCCCACCATTGGGAACCCGGTGCTACCGGGTGGGAGGTTACTGAGACGAGAGCCGGATTTTTTGCTGTATAAAAGGAAGTAGAAAGATAGGGTGATAGAGAGAACAAAGAAGGCCAGGAGAGAGGCATAGAATAGCTCCATGATTGCTACTTCTTGTGTTCTCTGATTGTTGAGTGTGTGTATTTTGCAAGGCGAAGAAGCAAATTTATAGGCGAAGAAGCAGCCTTCCAATCAGGGCCGGCCCTGAGCTGAAGCTCGAGATGCGGCCACTTTAGGCCTCCAAAATTCGATCGAAAATTAGGCCTCATTTTTCATATAAGACAGCAATATATTATATATTAGTTATTTCGAATTCTAGCACAAGTAGAGTTTTAGTATCAAAGGTTTGTGCATAATGCTTAAAACAATGGGTACTTGTTTCGAGTCCCAGGAGGCCCATTTTGCAAATTATCTTTTCTAGATTTTTTTTGGTTGGATCTAGGTAAGACTGTAACTCCTTGCAGCTTTTGTACTATATAATAGTTGTGCTTCAGTTGTTTTAAATTAAATATTACTCAAGACTTTCAAATCTTTTGCACACTACTATAAATGTTTGGATAAGTTTTTTTTTTAATTTAATTTCTTTTATTTGAATTTTATTTTTAACTTTTAATATCTAATTCACAAAAAAAAAAAAACACTTTTGACTATATAAAAGCAATATAATTACTTCAAACTCAACAAAATTTGATAAAAAAAAAAGGTTAAAAATAATTCATTCTCTTAATATTAATAATAGCATTCTTGCAATTAAAGTTAATAATATAATTAGTCAAAGAAAACACAATGTATGAGTGATATGTTTGATTCATTTTTTTCTAATGATATAAATTGTTTTAAAATTTTATTTTAGTTAAATTACGAAGTTAAAAGTTTAATCTTTTAACCTTATATCAGACACCTACATTAAATTTTTTTCGTTAAAAATATAGGGCCTCATTTTAGAATTCACTTTAGGCCTCCAAATCTCAGGGTCGGTCCTGTTTCCAACGTGGACACAAGGGAGGTTTAAACCTACCTGCAGTTGCATTTATGCACCGAAAAAAGAACCAAAAAAAAAAAAGTGGTTTAAGCTTGAAATGTTTAAAGTCTAAGTTTGCCGTAATTGAAAATTTGGGATACAAAATTAAAGGTGGAGTATGTACCGAGTGTCATGCTGTATTTCAGATTTCTTTTTCTTTTTTCAAATATATAGCTATGTGACATCGGTCACGTATGTGGAACTCTGTCCTTTCTGTTTCTCTTGGTTAAAAATCCTAGTAGTAGTTTTGTGAGACTTGATTAGAGATAGTCTATATATGGTGAGAGATCCCAATCGGATTTTTGGTGAGAGAACTTGTATTTGGGGTTGGTGATCAAGTGTCTCTTTGTGAGAGCTTTGTTTTTTTGTCACCATTGTTGCTCTTCGGATAATAGTTCTCTTCACATAGTGGAATCGTCTCTCATTTTCTTACCCGTGGAGTAGGTTTACAACCATAAGCCAAACTACGTATATCTTGGTCACTCTAATTCATTTTTGTTGTTTGGTTTTGGTTTGGTTTCTCCGTTTGTATTTTGGGAATTCACCCATGTGGGTTGTTAGCCCAAAGATTTCTATGAAAAGGATTGGAGTTCAATATTCCAACGGCTAGTGGAGCTTCCACATGTTTGAAGTCTTATTCTCCGAGAATAAATACAGTAGAAGAATGAAGACAATAGAAGAGATCTCCGGAGAAATAATTCAGTGAGCTTTTCAATTGCAAATCTCTATCAAACTCTACGCTTACATCTTGAATATATATACTAGCTTGAGTGTTGTTTCTTGAACCTTGTTGTAAAAGGGATTGTACACCCTTATTCATACTCTTGTGAGAGTTAATCTTTTTGTGAGTGATTTTGGAGAGAAAATCACTTGAGAGTTAGGTGTTACTAGCACCAGAGTCAAAACTAGTTGGGTTAGGTGTGACTACCACCGGAGTAAAAATTAGTCAGAGTGATTGGGGATAGATTGCTCGTTGTAAAGGTTGTCTAGCTCCCGCGAAGCTAGAAGGATTGTAACTATTGGAGATAGTGCAGCAAATCCTGAGTTGGACACTTGGGGAGTGGATTAGGCCGTGAAGTTGCGGACCGAACCACTATAAATCATTGCGTTCGATTCTCTCTTCCCTACTCTCTTTACTTTCAGTTTTGCATATCTATATCGCATGAGTAGAATAGAATATCATTGAAATTATAATTGTAGTTGAATAGATTGCAATTAGTTTTTTAAAATTCCGCGTTATATTTGAGATACCCAATTCACCCCCCTCTTGGGTTGCTATTTGGACCAACAATTGGTATCAGAGCGAGGCTCTAGTTATTTTTTTTGACTTAATCGTCTTAGGGTAAGATCTATGGCAACCCCTTATGGCACCTTCCTTCCCGAGGGTCAATCAAGCAATAGACCTCCTTTATTTAGCGGGTCTAACCATAATTATTGGAAGGCTAGAATGCGTATTTATATTCAAACTGACTACAAGTTGTGGAAAGTTATTGTTGATGGGCCGCACTGTCCTACCAAAATCGTTAATGGAGTAGTAGTTTCTAAAGAGGAAAAAGAATGGGATGCGAGTGATGTTAAAGGAATTGAACTGAATGCTAAAGCTATGAATCTATTATATTGTGCTTTAGATCCTAATGAGTTTAATAGTCTCTGCATGTGAATCGGCTAAGGAAATCTGGGATAAGCTAGAAGTTACGCATGAGGGTACTAGTCAGGTTAAAGAATCCAAAATTGACATGCTTGTTCATAAGTATGAATTGTTTAAAATGATGCCTGATGAATCCATCTCTAACATGTTTACACGCTTCACTGATATTATTAATGGCTTGAAATCTCTTGGAAAGTCTTACTCTAATGTTGATCTTGTGAGAAAGATTCTTAGGTCATTACCAAAGCAATGGGAGCCAAAAGTTACGGCAATAATTGAGGCCAAACAAGACCTCACAAATTACAGTTTGGATGAGCTTTTGGGTTCTCTTATGACTCATGAAATCACGATGACCTTGGAGGATAATGGAAGCCATAAGAAAAAGGACCTTGCTTTTAAAATTTCTACTTCAAGTACATCTAGTGAAAGTGAAGATGACTCTGAATCAAGTGGTGATGAAGATCTAGCGGTAATCACAAGAAAGCTCAAAAAGTCCATGACAAGAAAAATGCGAAGGGCAAAAAGAATTTTAGAAAAAGATGGTTCCAAAGGAGAAAATAGCAAGAAAAGAGACATCATATGCTACGAATGTAAGAGGCCGGGCCATTTGAAATCACAATGTCCTGAAATTAAGAAGTCAACGAAAAGTGCAAAACAAAGAACAATGCTTGCAGCATTGAAAGAAATTGATCTGAGTAGTTCCGAAGAAAATAGTGACCAAGAAGTTGCTAACCTATGCTTGATGGCACACGGTGAGGCAGAGGTAAACTCTAGTGATGATTTTGATGAGCAATTTACTTATGATGAACTGTTAGATGCTTTTGAAGAATTGCATTCCAAGTTTAAGAATTTGAGTTCCAAATATAAGTCTCTCAAAAAGACAAATTTTTCCCTCTTAGCTGAAAATGAATGTTTGAAAAATGAGAAAGATGCCTTGAAAGGGAAATTTGAAAAAGTTTGTTCTCCAAAAGAGATTGCAAATGATTTGGTACTTCAAAATAATTTGAGACTTGAAAATGATGTTTTAAAAAATGAGGTTGAGGATTTGAAAACATCTTTTTCTAAGTTTGTTCAAGGAAAAGAAAATTTGGATATGCTTCTTGGAAAACAAAGATGTGTTTTTGACAAAGCAGGCATCAGTTTTAATCCAAGCAAAAGTTTTATCAAAATTTGTTTGTGAAATCAACTTCTTCTAGTCATGCTTACACTACTTGCAACTATTGTGAAATGATTGGTCATTTATCATATTCCTGTCCTATTCGTAAAAATATTTGTGTTGGAATGAAAAAGACATGGGTTCCTAAGCATCTTGTTACTAACCCTCCCGGACCCAAGAAAATGTGGGTACCAAAGAACTACATATGATTTATTTTTGTAGATTGACGTGCGCTCAAAGGTAAATGTTTAAAGATGGTTTTTAGACAGCGAGAAAGGTGAGTTCTTGAAATGGAGTTAGCTCAACAGATTGATAGAGTCACTTCGGATTCGTATGATATGATTATCAATTGTTCATTGCCCGAGGTTCGTTAATCGATTTTATGGTATTGATTTTGATGATCAGTTATCTATTGTCTATATATTGACTTTGGTCTTTTGAATTTTTTTAAACCTGCTCAAAGCTTTTGTGAAAATATCCTTTCCAATTGTTTTCAAATGGATAACTACTTTACAGTATTCTGTCTTTATTAGTCCTCCTAATTAATGTTTCTTGGAATATTGTTAATATGTTCATATTGCTAACAAGTTTTTCAAGTAGAGACAGATTATGAGTTATTCATGAAGCTTGAATTTTTAGAGCAGAAAAGAAGGCTTAACATGTGTTGATTGACACATGCATTATATTGGTTTGATCTACGATGCGATCAGAGAATGCAAGCTGAAGGGAGTTTTAATCCCTATAACAATGATGACTTTTGTGGAGTATCATGAACAAAGGTTCCCCTATTTTTTTTATGACATAGGGGAGAAATATTATGAAAGCTGAAAGGAGAGAATTCTATCGATTCTTCCTGTGCTCTTTTTGTTAATGACAAAGGGGGAGAAATATTGTGAAAGCTAGAGGAGGAGAAAAAACTCGAGCAAAGGATGCATAAATTCAGGGGGAGTATCTTAATTCTTTTGTTATAATTACATTTCTGAATTTATTTGAATAAATCATTAATTGTTTGTCATCATCAAAAAGGGGGAGATTGTTAGCCCAAAGATTTCTATGAAAACCTTAATGATTTTGATGATAACAAAGTAAATTTTATTGAAGAGAAATACAATTAATATTATTTGCTATTGATTTGAATAATATTTATTTTGTAGGACTTGATTGAGTTACACAAGGAAAGACTCTACATCAAAACTCCTATCTCCAATAGTCAAGATTGAAATTAGAAGGAAGAAGATTAAGGACAAATCTTCTCCTAATTTGTGATTGGCTATGAGGACTTCTATGGAAAGCAAATATTAATTAATCAAGGAGGACAATTGAATACTACTTGGAGCTTTATATTATTTCGGCAAATTGAAGGCTTGATTGTAGTTGATGTTGCTCAAGATGGAAGCTGTAAACGTTTGGAAATGAAAAGGATTGGAGTTCAATATTCCAACGGCTAGTGGAGCTTCCACATGTTTGAAGTCTTATTCTCCAAGAATAAATACAGTAGAAGAATGAAGACAATAGAAGAGATCTCCGGAGAAATAATTCAGTACGCTTACATCTTGAATATCTACACTAGCTTGAGTGTTGTTTCTTGAACCTTGTTGTAAAAAGGATTGTACACCCTTATTCATACTCTTGTGAGAGTTAATCTTTTTGTGAGTGATTTTAGAGAGAAAATCACTTGAGAGTTAGGTGTTACTAGCACCGGAGTCAAAACTAGTTGGGTTAGATGTGACTACCACCGGAGTCAAATAGTCAGAGTGATTGGGGATAGATTGCTCGTTGTAAAGGTTGTCTAGCACCCACGAAGCTAGAAGGATTGTAACTATTGGAGATAGTGCAGCAAATCCTAAGTTGGACACTTGGGGAGTGGATTAGGCCGTGAAGTTGCGGACCGAACCACTATAAATCCTTGCGTTCGATTCTCTCTTCCCTACTCTCTTTACTTTCAGTTTTGCATATCTATATCGCATGAGTAGAATATCATTGAAATTATAATTGTAGTTGAATAGATTGCAATTAGTTTTTTAAAATTCCGCGTTATATTTGAGATACCCAATTCACCCCCCTCTTGGGTTGCTATTTGGACCAACATGGGTGATGGTGATGGCTGGCCAAAGTCATGAACGGATTGGCTTGAGTAGCCACTGAGACTTTTGGCAGCTATTGGAGATCCTGGAAATCTCACGCATGAAAAGAGCATTAATTGCTCTTGGATGTTTCTCCCATGTTTTTTCCCAATAAATACAGGTTCTATTTGTGAGGTTGAGTGTGTGGTAGCATAGATGTGAGAGAGAGAGGGTGAGGTCTGAGTGGGGGGGCCAGTTGTGGCTCCTTGGCGGTGAGCCGGAATGTGGCTCCCGGAGAGGTTTTTTCAAATTTGTATATACTGTATGAGTATATATATAAATGGAGTTTTTCCTCTGAAATCTGTGTGTTTGGTGTGTGTGAGTGTAAGGGCAAACCTGGGGCACAACATGTTTTTTGGATATGTTTTTTTTTTTAAACCAAATCACTGAACTTAGATTAACACAAAAGAGTAACTAGTCTTACCCCACACTGATCTTTATAGAAAGGCTTCAACACAAACTCAGGTGCACTACTATATAGCACAGAAAGCCCTTGAGTTGGTGCAACGTGCTTGGCTAATGAGTCAATTACTCCATTAGCCTCGCGATAACAAAACATAACCTGCAGCAAAGAAAAATGAGACGAGAGGACCAGAATCTCCTGCAATACCCTGCAAAGCCGTCCTGCTTGCACCTGCCTCCTACATAAAACATTGAACACAAATGTAGAATCAGTCTCAACAACAATATTAGCAAACCCAAACTGACGGACAACCCATAACCCATCTTGCACAGCCCACATTTCTGCCATGATATTGGAGTTGACATGAATCTCTCCTTCGAAACCCAAAACAAAGTCCCCCACACAATTTCGGAATGCACCTTCCAACCCTGCATATCCTGGATTTTGAATAGAGGAGCCGTCGACATTTAATTTTAAGCAACCAGAGCTTGGAGGAACCCAAGATATCCATAGCAAAAAATTTGGAGTGTTGGGTTGGGCCTTAGCCGGCACAGCTTCCAACCAAGATGTGGCAAATTGGTTGCCACGCACACAACATTTTGGGGGCACAGAGGTTCATTATTGAAGATGGCCTTATTTCTGGCTTGCCACATAAACCATAACATAGCAACAAGTTTGAGATAAACATTTTCATCCAACATGTGTCGTACCTCTGCCAAAGAGACCAACAGATGTTTGCTTGGTTGCAAAAGGGCCAAATTTATACACTGCAGTAGAGAACTCCACGCCTAACATTCCCATACAATATGCAACCATGATGGAAGAATAAGAACTCATTGGTTGGCAAAGCATTGTGACAAACAAACCATAGAAAGAGATTTAATTTTGAGGGTAATTTCAGCAGCCACAGCTGCCTCCAAGGAAGGCTAGGCATGCCATTGGGGGGGATTAGAGTCTGGATAAGGAGCCAATTATATGCTGCCTTGAAGATAAAATCTCCCTGATTATTTGGTTCCCAAACAGGTGTGTCAATGGAAGGGGGCAAGGGGATAGGAATTGATTGAATTGACTCAAGAATTTGGGACGGGAGATAGTCTTTTAGCAGATCCATAAGCCAAGTGCTTGACCGACCGGGTGAATTAAAATAAAGTCGCGTCCCAAGCGTAGGACTCTCGACCGGTGTAGCACAATATCCGGAAGTACCGGAGTCGAACCACAGAGACAGACGAACGGTGTTTGACTCAAAAGTGTTGAATTCTAGTTTAACCTGGCTCTTAGGTAGCCACCCCTTGTTTAAACAGGTTGATTTACTAACTAACTTACCAAATTGAATTAATTAAAGATGGATTTAAAACGGAGAGTACAACCGTGGGAGCCCAGCGTCCGCAACTAGCCTAACTAATGTTTACTCGGGCCACAATTAATCAATTTGTTGATTTTAGAATAGGAAAAAGGATCCCTAACAAATGCGCACCACCTGTCACCAGTTTTCATGCGCATTCGAATTCCGGCGATGCCTGGGTTTTGTTTGTTAGAAGAGTTTTCGTCTTCTAAAACTGCTTTAAAATTAAATTAATTCGAACCCGAGGTAAAAACATTAATTGAACTAGCCAAGGACGCCTTCGCCCCGTGGCCGCACTCTATGAATCTACTCACTCATAACTTTATTGAATGCAGCAATAATTTTAACCCTAAATCTATGCATGCTTCAATCAATTGAAATAAAAATAATAACACAATACCACGGACTTGCGGAAGAGTAACGGATTCGATTACCAAAGAAGAACACCAATTAAATACCAGAAATCCTTAAAGAACTTTAATCAAACTTGAATCTGAAAATAATCTCTTGAAAACAGCAGCCAAAAGTTAAGAAGCAAAGAAAAATAAAACGTACGTATCTTTGTTGTTAACCTAGCTACTAGTGATAAGTGGGCTTTTATATTAATCTCTTAATTTGCAATTAAAATCCTAAAACAAATCGGAATCGGACCCGCAATGACCCAAAACGCCATCGTTTCTTAGGTAATTAACACCCTCGGTAGCGCTACACCAAAACTGGTATAGCGCTCGCGAAATTGTTTGAGGCGTTGACTCCGTTGACTCAGCTTTGGCCGTTGTTCTCTCTTAACCTTTAGGTAGCGCTACACCAAAAAGGGTGTAGCGCTCTCCAACTCTCTGATCACTTTGTGCAACACGCTATACCACTTCTGAGCACTGAACTCATTCCTCTGTAGCGCTCACGGAGATTCTGATCACTTCCTCTCGAGTTCTACTTCAACACTTAGTCTCCAAAGCCTTCCTAGCGCTCTAACTCCATCATGGCCTTTCCGAATACTTCTCGTTAGCGCCAAAACATCTAAATTTCCTGCAAATCAAGCTCAAACACAAAACCCAACCACGTGCACGCATTAAATGGAAAATGAGAATTAAATGCACGTCTAACGCGCTAATTTCCCTTACTTAGGCGCTTAAATTCATGAATTCCGCGCGCCTATCACCAAGACAAAACTAATAGAGTCAAACAAGTCTTTAACTTTAAGATGTACAACGTTGGGTGCAAAATATAGTCATACAATCTGTAAGGTCCTACCCAATGGTCCAACCAAATAGATAAATAACTATTAGCTCCAAGTTGTTTGGTTTGATCTTGGTATTCCTTTTTGTACTATTCTCTCTCTTTTTAAATAAAATTCTTCTTCGCTGTTCAAAAAAAAACAAAAGATCTCCAAGTTGCCAAATTACACCTTGATTAAGATACGGTATGATAGAGTAAATTACACCCTGTTTTTTGGATAAGTTTGGTTTGTTGTTTTCTCAATATCATGGCGATCATTGATCGACGGGTTGTGGTTGGGTCCTAAAGGACCCACCGCACAACATCTTTATAAGTTGCAATCTCCAAAAGAAAGCAATAAATTAGAACAAAGGAGTATTAGATGGAAGGAGTGGCGCAGTAAGGATTTCAATGCTAGAAGTTCCTGGTGCTGAGTTACTCCAGTACTCCTCCACTCTAAAAGGTCTCTAGATTGGCAATGAAATAATTTGATATGAAGAATGGTGGTGAGATTGGGAAGGTGAGAAGTGATAGAGCCACAGATTAACTTCTTTTTATTTTTCAATTTATTGTGGTGACTTCATGACTTCATTTTATTGTGGTTGATCATCATGGCAAAGAATGGATGGGAGAGGGTAAAGCTAGAAGATGGTGGTGGTGGATAGCAGCTGTGTTCTAGTGGATGGAGTTGTTAAAAAAAAAAAAATTAATGTATTATTGATTGTATCTAAAATATAACCCGAGAATACTTTTATATAGGGTATAAGACTTGACCATCATTGATTCACTGGCCTCTATGGACTAAAGCAAGCTCCCCGTGCGTGGTTTGACCGGCTCAGCATATTTCTTCTCAACTTAAGTTTTTGCTATAGTTCGGCTGATCCATCCTGGTTTATTTATCAGTCTAACAGAAGGATACTACTTCTAATATACGTACACGACGTGATACGCACTGGAAGCAACTCGGAGTTGATTGATTGATGTGTTCAGCAGCTTCGTTCATGAATTTGCCATCAAGGACCTTGGCCAGCTCAACTACTTTTTGGGTGTTGAAGTGCATAACACAGATTTTGGGCTCCTCCTTTGTCAATCCAAGTACGCCCGTGAGTTACTTACTAAAGCTCAAATGGTTGGATGCAAGCTAATATCCACTCCCATGGCAATCAATGTCCGGTCTAATCTAATTCAGCCCCTTACCTGGATCCTACTTATTATCGGAGCATTGTTGGAGCTTTACAATATCTTACATTTACCAGACTAGATATTGCTTATGCTGTTAATTATGTACATGGCCCAATTTATGCATTGTCCCACATTGGGCACTATCAAGCTGTTAAACGCATCATTCGTTATGTGGGTGCGACCATGTGCATACTCCGCCACAGTTCTTTGGATCTATATGCCTTTTCTGATGCTGATTGGGCAGGTTGTTTTATTACACGAAGGTCCACAGCTGGTTTTGTACGGTTTTAGGTAGCACATGTATCTCATGGTGTGCAAAGAAGAAAGCTACAGTGGCGTGATCAAGTGCAGAAGCTGAGTACCGTTCCATGGCCTCCACTGCCACAGCGGCTGAACTTACATGGATCACCTCACTTCTTCGCGATATTGGCATTCATCTTTTTCAGCCACCCATTCTCCATTGTGATAATTTAATTGCAGCAACGTAGTATCAAAGAACAAAAGTCTCCATCATCTACTACTACATATGCAAAAGCTGAGAATGAACCAATAAGTAAATGAACACTACCACCTCCAAACAGACAACCACTCAAGAAATACACCCAGAAAGACACCTCCATCATTCTAAACACTCCCACTCCCACTCCCACACGCACCAAACCAAACCCAGGTACTTAGAAAGTAAATGAACTCGACAACCAAACAGAAACACTAAGAGGAAGTATTACTCCACAAGATTTTTCCTTACCTTCAGTTTCCTAATGCCTTGGATACATCTCTTGACATCTTCTACCTAGTATTATTCATTCAGATTGTAGAAAGCTTTAAGCCACACTGCAACCTTTGTCTTTATGTTCTCCACAAGTAGCCCCTCCTCAAAAGCTTTATTCCTGAAGATGATCTGATTTCTTTCCAACCAAATGGACCAGACAACTGCAAAAAAGCAAATTTCCCAGCAACCTTTCTCCACATATATGAATCTATTAGAAAACCACCACCATAGAAGGTCAACTAAATTAGCAGGACACACCAAAACTATTCCCCACCATTCTAAAATTTCAGACCATACCTTCCAAATTTTTGAACAATGTAAAAATAAATGAGCCACAGTTTCCAATTCCAAGTTGCAAAATGGACACAGCCCCAATTGACCATTCTCAGGATCCGATTGAGGATATTCCTCCTCATCAATTCAGAACCAGTAGCTACTTTTCCCTTCTCAGCTTGCCACAAAACACCTCAACTTTGAATGGACATATGTTTTTCCAAATCCTTTTACATATCGGGCCAATGAAATTCTGAGAATTAAACTCCAACTCCCATTTCCCATAGCAAGATTTCACAGAGATTGCAGTCGATTTACTATCCCACCTCCATCTCAGTGAGTCCTCCTCAATAGATTGCAAAGAAATAGAATTAAGTCTTAACCTTTATTCATTAACCTGTTCAACTTCCCAGTCATGTAGTTGTCTTCTGAAGGTGAGATCCCAAAACAAATTGGAGTGATTGAAAATTTCCCCAACCTTTGAATTCTTTTGGTTCCACTTAATAAAAAGTCTAGGGAAAACAAACTTAGGGGGTTGATTGCCAATCCAGATATCTTCCCAAAATAGAAGTATTCATACCTGAACCAACTTTAATCCAAAATACCTCGTCAGTGATCATGTAAAAATTAGACCCTTCTCTACCAACCTTACATATATCACCCCAAATTTTGGAGAACTTGGTTTGATTAGGGATTTGAGATGGAAGCCACTTCGAACCAGATACACCATACTTACCATTGATTGCTTTCACCCAAAGGGAGTCTTTTTCCACCCCATGCCTCCACCACCATTTGCATAATAGTGATGCATTCTGAATTAGTAACTTTTTAATAGCCAAACAAACCCACACCAACCCCCGCGCCCCCCCCCCCCCCCCCCCCATCCCCATTTATTGCTTTTAGTCACCCTATCCCCCCACCATATGTAATCTTCTTTTCTCCTCAGTATCACCCCACAAAAATTGCCTTTGTAACTTTTCCAACTTCCTTGCAACTGAAATAGGCATCTTGAAGAGAGACATGTAGAACAAAGGTAAATTTCCTAAATTAGAGTTAATCATCGTTTGCTGGCCTCCAAGAGTCATATTCTTCCTATTCAAACTGGATAATTTCTTCTTAAATCTCTCAATCACTGAATTCCATGTAGACCACCTTCTAGGATTGGCACCCAAAGGTAATCCCAAATATTTAGTTGGAAGTTTAATCACTTTGCACCCCAGAATTTCAGCATATGGTTCGACAATCTCTTCAGGGATATGCCAATACCACAAAGCTGGCTCTTAGCAAAGTTGATTTTCAAACCTGATATTAGCTGAAACGTGCATAAGATTCCCATGATAGATTGAACTTCTTGTCTGTCATTTTTGCAGAAAATTATAGTGTAATCAGCAAATTGAAGGTGAGAAATGACTGGACCATCATTTCCCATTTTAATCCCTGATATCACATTCTCAGATTTAGCTCTTTCAAATAGGATGTTGAGACCTTCAGCAACAATGTTGAATAGCAAGGAGACAAGTGATGTAGGACAAATTTAGAACACTCAAAATATTGCTGCCCACAGTAAGAATCGTGGTGGTTTTGGGTGGAGAAATAAGAATGTTATTTCGATAAGTGCACTTAGAAGAAGAAAGGGAGGAATGAGAAGGAGAAGAGTATGCGCAAAGAAGAGGGAGGTGTGTCCGTTGATCCAGGGAAGATAGAGTCCGTTATGAATTGGCAATGACCGAAGAACGTATTTGAGATCTGAAGTTTTCTAGAGTTGGCCGGCTACTACCATTGTTTGGAGTGACTTGTGTGAGGCGGCTTTTGAGGAATTGAAGAGGAGGTTGACTATTGCACTAGTTTTGACTGTACCCAAACGTGGAGTTGACTACTCCGTTTATTGCAATGCGTCTAAGGAGGGATTGGGGTGCGTGTTGATGCAATCCGGGTGAGTGGTCCCACTTTGGGTGTTGTTTGCAGGGCGGGGCATGATAGGTGGAGTATGGGTTGAGGCAATTAAAAACTCACAAGCGAAACTATCCTACCCATGACTTAGAACTCGTGGACGTCGTCATTGCCTTGAAGAATTGGCGTCACCATCTTTATGGTGAAAATTTTGAAGTCTTTTCCAATCATAAGAGCCTAAAGTACCTCTTCTCCCAAAAAGAGCTTAACCTACGTCAACGTCGTTGGATGGAACACTTAGAAGATTATGACTTCGAATTGCAATGTCATCTGGGTAATGTGAACGTTGTGGCAGACGCATTGAGTAGAAAACCAACACACCTAGCAAGTCTAGCTATCCACGAATGGAAAATGATGAATGATTTGAGCTTTTATGCTTTGCACTTTGAGGAAGTTCGGGAAAGGGTCACGTTATGCAACTTGACGGTGCAATCAAAATTATTGGCTCGAATAATTGAAGCTCAACAACACGGTGAGGAAATGGAGGAACTTCGTGCTAAATTTCTCAGTGGAAACGCTCAAGAAGGGTGGATGATTCACGCCGATCAAAGCTTGCGCTATCATGGAAAGTTGTTTATACCCGTTTCGTGTCTGAAATAAATCTTGCGAGAGTTCCACCATTCACCGTTAGCCATTCATCCGGGAGGAACGAAAATGTATCATGACTTACGTAGGCAATTTTGGTGGTCCGGAATGAAAAGGGTCGCCGTGATTTTCGTATCCAAGTGTCTTACATGTAAATAAGTGAAAGCCGAACATCAACGACCCGCGGGAGAGTTACAACCATTGCCTGTGGGCGAGTGGAAGTGGAAAAATGTGACCATGGATTTTGTTACAGGTTTACCGAGGTCGCCAAGGGGGCTTGATGCTATTTGGGTAATCGTGGATCGTTTGACCAAAACTTCTCATTTCTTGCCTATTCAGGTTACCGATTCAGTAGATATGCTTAGCCGTTTGTATATTCAAGAGATTACCCGACTTCATGAGATTCCCGTATCTATCGTGTCCGATCGAGATCCAAGATTTACCGTGCATTTTTGGCAGAGTTTGCAAGTCGCTTTGGGCATGAATCTTTTGTTTAGTACCGTATATCACCCTCAAACCAATGGGCAATCTGAGAGAACGATTTAGATTTTGGAAGACATGTTTGGGGCTTGCATGATGGATTTTCGGGGTAGTTGGGAGGACCATTTACAGTTGGTAGAATTCGCGTACAACAATAGCTATCAATCTAGTATCGAAATGGCACCGTATGAGGCTTTGTATAGGAGACCGTGTCAATCGCCTGTGTGTTGGACAGAATTGGGAGAGGCTACATTTAGTGGGGCTGGATATGATTAAGGAGACCTCCGAGAGTATGAAATTAATTCGTCAACGCCTTAAGGAAGCTCAAGAGAGAACAACTGAACAAGTGAAAGTGATTCACCAAAGATTGTTGACCTCGCAAAGTAGGCAAAAGAACTATGCTGATCGTCGTCGTCGTTTGAAGAAGGGGATCACGTATTCCTTAAAGTATCGCCGCGTAGAGGTTTATCACGTTTTGGAAAAAAGGGGAAGCTTTTGCCGCGTTATATCAGGTCGTTTGTTATCATCGAGAAGATTGGGGAGGTTGCATAACGTTTGACCTTGCCACCGAAGCTACCAGGTGTACATGACGTATTCCACATGTCAATGTTGAGAAAGTATGAACCGGATCCGTCTCACGTGCTAGAGTGGTCCGAACTTAAGTTGGATGCCGATGCGTCTTATGGGGAGGAACCGATACGTATCCTAAATTCGCGTGATCAAGTGTTGAGGGGTAATACGACACTATTGGTGCTAGTATTGTGGAAGAGTCAGGGTAGCGAGGAGTCGACATGGGAAAGGGAAGATAAAGTTAGAGAGAAGTATCCACATTTATTTCCGAAATGAAACAATGTGAGTGTTTCATATTTAAATATCATGATATATGACTTGTTGCATAATATTGATGGTTATAAGTGTTGCATGCATATGTGGTGTTCATGTTAGCTAGACTTGGCATGGAAAATTTCGAGCACGAAATTTCTTTAAGGAGGGTAGAATGTAGAGACCCGTAATTTCGTTTAATAAAGTCAAATTGTCTTGTAAATGAAAATTGATGATATTATGTGGATATTTGTTCAAGGGGTTCGATGTGCAAGAGTTTGGAAGATTTGGGTGATAGCTAGTGTAGTATGTATTTGTGTGAGTATATATAGGGAGGAGGGTGAGAAACACACTCACACCCCTCACTCCCTCTCTCCCGTCCAGCTCTCTCCCCTCTGAGCATTCTCTCTCTTCTCTCTCTTAAAATTTCACCCAATAGCCCACCAAAACAACCCTAAAATCCTTCATCTCTACGTGTATTGGAGCTTGTACTTGGTGAGGCGTATTTGGCTCAGTGTAGACTTTGGAGTCTAAGGCTCGATCTCTCTTTCTTGGAAATCGTGTTTCGACCTCGAGGTAGGGATTCTACCTCTCAACATATGTAAAGGGAGTGTTTTTTTTTTTTGCCTTGAAATTGTGCCTATAGTTGTTGTCATTGTTGTTGTAGTTGAATCCTCGAAAATCTGTAGAAAATCTGCTTGTAACATCACTGTATCAATACGGGCTTTTTGCCGTATCGATACCATTTCAAAACCGTAACTTTAGAATTTCTGATTTGAATGTTGTATCATACGTCCATTTTTGCTGTATCGATACCGGAGCCTTATGGACAAATCTCTTGCATTTGTTCTGTACTTCATTGTTTTGACCCCCACCCACTTTTAACTTGTTCTAAGCACCTCCAAACCACCCCATAGCATGATTAATCGTATTCGTTGAGTACATGAAGTATCCTTGCATCTCTCACCTTGGTTTGGTGGAAATTTTACATTGTTTACTTCTTGGACTTCGGTTGAATTGAAATGACACAATACGAGGATATGTGACACTTGAACACCTTTGGACACAGCGAGAACATTTTGAACCCATCGATAGGTGGGTGCCTGGCAAGGGATATCGGGATCCCTTAATTGGCTCGACAGGATTAAAAGCTCATAATGGTTACATTCAGGACCTACCGATGGGTATGGTGTCTAGCAGCTGGGGGTATCGGGATCCCTTAATTGGCCCGGTAGGATCTTTAGCTCATGACACATAATACGAAAAGACGTTAGACACATGAAAGATGGAAATGGTTCAAGTTTGAGTTGCACGATGAGCGTTAAATGATTGTTGAGCTTATTGAACCAAGATTGTTGGTTAACCTGTGATCTCGTTCATGTTCTTATCTTGAGATCATCCTAGCATTTCATTTGCATATAATGTTAGCGTAGAATTTCCGACTGGACGAGTGCAGCTCAATCCTTACATCAATTTCAGGTAATAACTCAATGCAGTAGCTAGCATGACTCAATGCTTGGACATGGACACACTTTGAAAGCTAACGATGAGAAGTTACATGTCCATCTTTGTAAATTTCTTTTGGAAAATGTATTTGTAACTTTAATTTTGTAAATCTTTAATTATGACATATTGTAACCCTTAACTCTTTCTATACCATGTACTTATGTTAATTTGGGCTGTTGATGTAATCTTTTGGAAACTAATGGATGTTGAAGTGCGATTATGAAAATGGGAATGCTATATTATTTTGGGTATCGTACGAATTGGTGTGAGGTTTTAATTATGGAAATCCTTTATAATTATATTTAAAATCAAGAGCGTGACATTTCAGGCTGCCCTCAAGGTCCTACTAGACTACCCCCGATAAATACAGGGTCCTGTCAAGCTGCCCCTGAGGTCCTTTTAAGCCCACAATCTTTCATTTGTTTTCATTTTTCTTTGACCATAACATTAATTGCACATACAATGTTATTCATCAAGAAAAACTAATTCAGAGCATAGTACATTTTTATTAGATAACAAGTAAATCAATTAATACTGTACGCATAAATCGCATAATATTTTATGATTGGTCGATGCCTTTACGTTATTAAAATGTGTGAATAATTATTTAAACACGTAAATTATCAATTTTGTAATCTTAGCAATATTTTTAACTCTAATCGTGACTTATTTTTTTATTGTTACACCAGCAATAATTACACTCATGTATATATTTAGCTATATCCAATTTTACAAATGAATATAATCATAATATTTTTTGTTAATCCTAATAATTAATTGAATGCCTACATTAAAATAATAATAGCAATATAAGATGATAGGCCGAAACATGATCGGTTAATAAACTAAGGACTAGTTGTAATAAGTCATTAGTTCTTTTGGGTCGAAATCATATGTTAAATAACCTCAGGGGTGTAGCTGTAATAAAAGTATCTTTTTATCAAAATCGTAACCTTCATGTACAGTGCGTATCGGAAAAACAGGGGAGAAAGACGTCCGCGACTCCGGGATCGTTTTGCTTCACTCTGAAACTTTCGAAACCAATATGTTAATATTTATTATACTTAATTAGAAGAGAGTAGGAGAAACATTTTATCTACCTCAAATTCGGTCGGAAAGCGAGAAGCTGGTCCTGGACGGTTTCAGAAAAATTGGAGGAGATGACGGAGCACGAGACACCGGGGCTGACTTCGGGTGACTGGAACTAGGCTCTGTGATGCAGAGGCACGGGTTAGGAGAGGCGTAGGTCGAATTGGCGTTCGGAGTACTGTGGGACTGCGACCCTCTTTGTTTTGTCTCTCTAGATTTTCACCATGGACGAATTTCCTTTCTCATTTCCTTCTCTTCTACTGTTGGCAGTGGTGGTGTTTTTTTTTTTTTTTCTAGGGAATGAAGCAGTGTATTTATAAGGGGAAGTGGAGAGAAGAGTGGGGTACTGGGGTGCAGGGGAGGTGGCTGCCGAAAATAGGAAAGGGGGATGGTTCGGCTTGGTGTGGGGAACAGGTAATGAAAAAGAGAGAGGGAGAGAGACAGGAGAGAGGTGAGATATGGCTGGGAGCACATTTTGGTGGTGGAAAAATTTTATAGTACATATGGCACAAGGTATGAAAACATATATCCACATTTACACAATTAAATGATTAATTTAATACAAAACAAATAGGGAGAATTTTTCATAAGTCCACTATAGCACTTTCCAAACCCATCTAGTCTACTTCTAAGTTTCATAACCCACTAAATCCACTAATAATTTTAATGACAAAAATACCCCACCTAAAAACCAATGGCCTTATTTGGCTAACACTAAAATATATTTTTTCAATTTTTTTTTGTTTTTGTTGCAATCAAGCCACCGCTAATGCCACCACCACTGCCACCGCGGCCGCCGCCGCTACTACCACCGTTGCCGCTGCCATCACACCACATAAAATGTTATATGTGTAACAAAAAACGTATTTTTTCATTTTTCTTGATTTTTTTTATTGAACTCGCCACACTTACATTTAATGTTATATATGCGATAAATTTCTCTTTTTATTTTTTCCTATTTTTCTTGTATTGATTTTTTAACGTTATATGAGTGATAAAAATTTCCTAACATATAAAATTATATGTGTGGCAAAAGTTTTCTAACATGCAACATTTCTGTTTGATTTTTCTTATTTTTAGTCTTTAAGTTATATGCTGGTCCATACAAAACATATAATATTATATGTGAGTTTTTGAATATCTAAATATCGCAAAAAAGAAAAGAAAAGAACATATAACATTATATTTGAGCTTTTGCAACTCTAAATCTCACAAAAAAATTGAACAAAACATATAACATTATATGTGAGCTTCTGTAGTTATAAATTTCACAAAAAACAGAATATATAACATTATATCTGAGCTTTTGTAGCTCTAAGTCTCACAAAACATGACATATAAAATTATATATTCTCAAAACAATATCATATCTTTCCAACAATATCATATATCTCAAAAAATAACATTATATGTTCACATTTCATGTCACCATTATTCTTGTTTGTAGTCGTGCCTTGAATCCTAAGTTGAATGTTGATGAGGCCATGGGAGGTCAAACTTCATTTTTTCACCGTTTCTTCATCAAAACCTTCATCGAATCCTTCAAAATTTTTGATTTTCTGCCTTCGAATAGCGTTCTCTTAACCTTTATATCTACATAGATACATATTCAAAACAACATAAACTACATTAATTTATCTCAAAAATAAGATATAATATTATATGTCTAACCCTGGGAAAAACACATATTACACATGACAGAAGTTCACATACAACATTATATGCTCCATTGTCCATCACTTATTGAATTGGTCTGCGCAGCGGTCTCTTCGACTTGCTTCAGATAATATATGGATATATCCATACGTACTTTTCAGAGGCCGTTGCACGGACCTATTCAATAAGAAAACATATAACGTTATTAGTTCATCTTCTTCTTTTTTGAGTTTTATAGGACAAAATCTCATATACAACATTATATGTTCTCTATGCAAACTGAAATATTTTTTTATGTCAATACAAACTTATATATATATATATATATGTGTGTGTGTGTGTGTGTGTGTGTACATATGGTCACAAATATTCTCATATAACCATATATAATCATATATGGATATATCCATATATGTTTTTGAGAGGCCGCTGACCAATTCAATAAGAAAATATATAACGTTATTAGTTCATTTGTTTTGGAGTTTTACAGGACAAAATTAGGTATCAAGAACAAATTGTCACATATAGCATATATGTCTTAGTAGAGAAGATCATCTATAACCAAACCACATCACTAACCGAGCTTCAAATCACATATTTTCACATATAAGTCGGAGAGGCCGTTACGTGGACCAATTCAATAAGTGATAGACAACACAGCATATACCGTTATATATGACAGAAGCTCATATATAACGTTAAATGGTACAAAAGGTCATATATAACGTTATACGTTCTCTTTATTGACTAACGTATAATATTTCTAATCTAGAATGTTATATATAACAATATAACGTTATATTTCATTATGTCTCTCTCTAACTAAGAATGTTTTAAAAAAACAACATTAAATAACAATAAAAACACACAGAAATATATTTTTTGTGTGACACGAAAAACACACATATAACCTTATATATTTTTTCAAAAAACATAACATGTTCCAACTTTATATGTCTAGACCTAGAAAAATACACATATAACCTTATATATTTATTCAAAAAACTCCAAATATATCATAAGCAAGTTAGAGAGGCTGCTGCGCGGACCAAATCAATAAGTGATTGATGAAAAGCACAAAAATAACCTTATATATTTATTTAAAAAACTTTAGATCTTTAACCCTAGGAAAAACACACATATAACCTTATGTATTTATTAAAAAACCTCCAAATCTAATGATAACCGGACACGGGACAAACAATAAGTGATTGATGAAAAGTACAAATATAAATTCACAGTGATTTACGAGCCGGTCCATCTCTGGCTATGGCGGCGGCGTCCATCAAGGGCCATAAATCACCGTGATTAAAAAATAAACTACTCCACTGGATTATATCAAAAATGCTAGGGGTACATATAAAATGTACATATTATATACATATCAGTTTTGTGGGACCCATTTCGGGTCCCATAAAGATGATTCAAACCGTCCATTATTTTTCAAATATTTTTTTATGGAGCCTTGTAAAAAATCAGCACAACCCGATATCGGTAAGGATTTTTTCTTAATTTGTGGAGGCGAAACTACTTAACTGCTTAGTTTCGCCCCTACAAATTCAGAAAAAATCCTTACCGATATAGGGTTAAGCTGATTTTTTATAGGGCTCCATAAAAAGATGTTTTAAAAATAATTAGCAGTTCGGATCATTTTTGTGGGACCCGAATTGGGCCCCACAAAATCTATATGTACATTCTATGTACATATTATATGTACCAATAGCAGCACTCGGATTATATATAGATCTATAATATATACAGAGTTTAACCATAATACCAGTACTACTAATTTTTTTTGTGGCTTTGGATTCTTCCAACAGATCGTGCCTTCTGCTTGCTAGCTTTTTAGTAATGGGTACAAAATATAAACCGTGTTCTCAAGAAAAAATAGAATATAGATAGATTTAGTCAACCAATGAAAACCCATCAATTTTTATCCACAAATAGCGGGAAACACAAAACAAACAAACACATCCAGCAGAGCAGTTGGGGGGTAAAGACTAAAGGAGTAAAACACAGACCGTCAGATTGATTTGTGTCGCCGTTGATGGAGCTTGGCCCCAAACCCAGAATGCCGATAATTGCTAGCACCGCCACCTCCCTCAAACACATCCGGATCGTTACAAATATAGTAATTGTTCTTCCGCTAATGCCCTTAGGCCTCATTTGATTCGCGGATTATATTCATCCTTAATTTTCTCAATTCCATGTTTAATTCGCTTGGAATTACTGATGGGATAATGAACACTTTTTTAATAAAAAAGTATTTGAAAAGTTTTGGTCGAAAAAAGAGAGCTTTCAAGAATCAAAACAGCTTGAACAACACTTCAAAACCAGAACTTCTATGGACATTGATGGTGCGTGCACCGATGGTGCACATACCGGCACGTGGGGCCCACTCCGACCGCATTTAATCAATTACCATATTTTCTTAATACCCATTTTGCTATCTTTGCATACATACCGGCTTGTAGAACACTTTTTAAAAAAAAAAGTATTTAATATTCTAATTGTTTTTCCGCTAATGCCCTTAGGCCTCGTTTGATTCGCGGATTAATTTCATTCTTAATTTTTCTGATCCCATATTTAATTCGCGTGGAATTACTTATGGGATAAGAACACTTTTTTAATAAAAAAGTATTTGAAAAGCTTTGGTCAAAAAAAGAAAGCTTTCAGGAATCAAAACAACTTGAACGACACTTCAAAACCAGAACTGCTATAGAAACCGATGGTGCATATACCGGCATGCGGGGCCCACTCCGGTCGCATTTAATTAATTGCTATTTTTTCTTAATACCCATTTTGTTATCTTTACATACATACCGGCATGTAGGACCCACTCTGAGTTCCGCATGGAAATGATTGAAAGTAAAATTACCAAAGATATACATAATCATTTGCTTTCATTCACTTCATTTGAATTTTACAAAAGGAACAATTCCATTTCCACTTGCTGATGAGTTACTACATGTATACATGGGTCACACCAGATGCATGACGCACAAGCAAAACAGTTTCCTTTTATATATATACTAGTTTTTGCTCGTACCTACGGCACTACGCGTCCCAGTTGGAATTGCCTGTGCCTAAGGCTCTTGCTAGCTAGTGGCTTAAACACTAAATTGATTCATTAGTATGTAGTATGTGATCCTCTTCTTAGTGGCACGAAAGAGAATAACTTGTGCTTACACCACTCTCCAACTAAACTTTTAAGCTAGCTACAAAGAACTACTCCCTCTGTTCATTTTTTAGAGTCCAGTATTTCATTTTGGACCGTCCCTTAAAAAGTGTCCATTTTATAACGTTAGTGGGTAAAAGTTGATAAATTTTCCATTTTACCCCTAAAAGTAGAATTCCATTTTGAAAAGTTAGTGAGTAAAAATGTAATGATGATATTTCCATAGAAGGTAATGAGGGAAAATTGAGGTAAAAGTTGATGTAAAAGGTGTAACGACGACGCCTTTTTAATAAGTTGGAATTACAAAGCAGGACACTATAAAAAGGGACGGAGGGAGTATTCATTTGCATATATGGTTTTGGAATTGGAAGATCGATGGTATTTGTGCAATTACTACAAAGAATGTGGGCACTTACATTACACTTGCAAAGTTCCTTTGCACAATTACTACAAAAAATGTGGGCACTTACATTACATTTGCAAAGTTCATTGTAAATCCTTGGATCAAATGAATCTAGCCCTTCTTTCAAATTGTATTTGTGTGATCCCCACACTCTTGTGTTTTATTAGGTAGATATATATTCTATCAAATTAATTGTAACTATTTTTAGCTTCTTGCCTTCATCATGGAATAAATTAAGCACTTTGAAACTGAAATACCCCAAAGGTGGTTGAATTAAAGGAGTAGTTTTAGCCTTAAATTATATTTGAATTATTCTGTCTAAGACTTGTGTGTGAGGGTAGAGGCGGATTGGGAGACCGTTTTCAGGAGTAGACATGGGATCGACAATCATCTTCTCGTTAGGAATCATCTTTTCCCATTTGAACCTTCTCATCACCAAGTAGTGCATGAATACGAGTATTTCCATGTCGGCCGGATATATTCCTTTCTGGGGCACATCCTTGCCCTCCACCAAAGGGCACAAACGTTTACGGAGTCAGTCCAGACCCCTCAAATCTCGAGCGAACAAATTTCAGTAGGTCTGGAAAGAATTTTGCATTCCTGTGTGTTGAATGCACACTCTAGTATATCTGAATATCAATTCAATAGGAAATATAAATATTTATATCAAAATAATTTTCAGCTTTTTAAGTAGACGACATGTTAATTAATTGAACGAATAAAATTAAGTCAACAGGCCTAGAAATCTTCACATCAAAGTTCGTATCAACTGTCTAGCTAGCTCTCGTATATATCAATCCTACTTAATCTATATTACTTCTTTTAAATGTACGAAGGTGTTTCCTATTTTTGTTTTCCAAAATTGCCCCAAGCACTTACAATTATTAACACACTTGCCCCAAGTTTATTCACGCCAGTTCAGACTTCAGAGTATACACGACCATATATTGGAGGCGACCTTCCCATCCTAAACCGAAAAGACACAACCCTTCCAATCTATCTACAGATTATAAAAGACTCCAAGTCCACCGATAAAACACAACCCTTCCAATCTAGCTATCTACTGATTATAAAAGACTCCAAGCCCACCGATAAAACACAACCCTACCAATCTATTGATTATTAAAGACTCCAAGCCCGCCGCCTCTTCCCCACCAGACTTCAAGTTCCAAACCACCATTATAGGCGCCTGACTCTCAAGCCGACCATTATAGGCGCCTAACTCTCAAACCGTAGCGATAATTGCTCAATTAATCCATCCAAATTTCTAGAGTTGGCTAAGATTCGAAGTTTTGTTTTCATGTCAAAAAGAGTCAGTTGGCTCGGTGCCACCATGGAGGATGGAGTTCGTGGTGCGTGCTATGAATCCTAACAATGGTGTTGAAGGAAGGAAGTAAGTTTTGTTTCATGGGTCTGGATGAAATGAATTCAATTTATGTTATATTTTGGGGCAATTAATTAAACACCCTGCTTGGGTATCACTTATGACTGATTACCCATATATATGCAATAGTTTGTTTCTCCGTTGCTGTAGGAATAAACATACAGGAAGAATACTTCTCACAACAATGTTTGAAGACGAACAAGTGTACGATCAGTTAATACCAATGTTTATATGTCCTTAAAGGGATTATCTCACAAATTAACCTTGTTTCGAAACTATTTTGTCCAAACACTTTACGTATATGCTTGAACCTGTTTTGAATTCCAAAAGGATTGGCAAATTATGTACCACTCACTGTGAAGAAATATACATGTTTAGAAAAAGGTGGATCATCTTTATGTGATAAAGCCGGCCAGGTTGAAGTATTGGCTACATTAACAATCTCTTAAAATCTACGCCTTGTTTCTAAATACATGAAACATTGTCACTGGTCTCACACGATTTAAGAGAGGCCAGCCGAATCCAGTTTTAAAATCCTATGAACCTGATCCGAAAGTTGTGTTCTCTCAAGTTTAGCCTATTTGAAGCAGCAATGCCCATCCCTTCTAAAAAATAGTAATTAACTATTGGATCATATCCCATGTGTGGAAGTGTATTCTCACAATCCCTTGCGCCTGTATTAATCATAACATCACTTGTGAAACCATATTCCATTGTGAAATCAGGTTATCAATTGGTTAGGAAGCGCTAGAAGAGAACCCGAGAAAGTTGGTAGGGGAGGGGTATTACGATCAACATTGCTTTTTGGACCAAGTTGCGTGGTTGGCAAGCAAGAAAAGAGTATATTTGCAATTGTGGAGAGGAGGAAACAATGGAACATGCTTTGATGAAATATCGGTGGATTGAGGCACTAGCTGTTGAGATTGGGCTAAAACCAAAATTTCTCCCTAGACCATGAGCGCGTTCTATTTCGGGTATCATTTGCACACCGAACACCAGAATTTTGTTACTCCCATTAATTTTAAGCTGGAATCAAGCCTTGTTTGGTAACTTCGGGTATTTTCGTTTTGGTAGTGGGCGGAAAGAAAAATAGGATAATGATTGAAAATATGGGTAATGAATGTAAAGAGATAGTGAGATAAATGAAATTAATAATTGGAGAAATAAGGTAATAGTTGGTGAAAGATATATATAGAGTAATGATTGAAAAACAAATTTAAAACAAAGTAAAATTTGGAAACGAACAAGGCCAATATTTTTGTTTCTTTTTTCTAATTCCGAGAACATTATGTGCAAGCTATAACCAACGGTGAGAGGTAAAAGCTGTGTTGAACTCTTGCCTAATTAACATCCTTCGAAATGTCTCGTGCTCTATATTGTTTCAACTCATTTGGGTATTTTGAACATTTACGTACAAGATCTTTTTCTTTTGTACCTAGGTGTCTAGGCCAACTTAAACTCACATCGACTAATGCTGTAGTCCCGAACACACTATTCATTAGCAGGAGGTCTAATTTAAGTCAAGGCAAACTCAATACAATGTCGTAGTAAATTATCACGTGCACGCACGTGCATTTTTGCTAGTTATCACAAAAAAACGAAAACAAAAAGTCCACAAGCCAATAGTACTTGACTCATTAGAAAGCCAAGATCCCTTTGTACACAGCAATAACCAACTGGGTAGGCCTGTCAATGGGCTGGATCCGATCCGGATCCGACAGATTCGGATCTGAATCCGGATCCGACAATACCAAATCCGATTCGAATCCGATAAGACTCGAATTCGATAGTGGTAATCCGAATCCGAAAACTTTGGATCCGATCCGAAAATCCGAATCTAATCCGAAAACTTTTTTTACTTCAAAAATTTTAGCAAAAAAATATAAATTTTTTTTTTCAAAAAAAATATTTTCCGAAAAAAATTTTAAAAAATTTAAAATAAAAAAGTAAAAATAAAAATACAACTTCTTAAACATTTTTTTTTCAAAATAAAAAATTTTCTGTATTTTAAAAAAAATTAAAAAAATTAAAAAAATTAAAAAAAATAAAGTTCAGATTCGGATTGATAACGGATTTAATCCGATTCGATCCAAATCCGATCCGATCCGTATTTGAATTACCGGATTCGGATTATCGGATCGACATTATTGGATCCGGATTGGATTTTTCGGATCCGGTCCATTGACAGGCCTACAACTGGGTATGCCTTTTAATTCTTGTTGACTTATCAATTTCAAAATACTCCCCAAAACTGTGTATGCCTTTAAATTCTTCTTGATGTATTAATTTCAAAATATACCAAAAATATGCTTTTTAATTCTTGTTGACGTATCAATTTCAAAATACCCCAAAAATTGGATACGCCTTTTAATTCTTGTTTTTTTTTTCTAAGCAAAAGAATTTATTAATCTTTATAAAGGATTATAAAGATTAAAAGGATCAAGGGCACACTGACAAATTAAAAGCCACCCGAGACTTAAAAGAAGGCAAGACGCCAACTAAAGCCCAGAAAGAACCACCGAAATCCAAACCAAAAGCAACCAAGGACCCAAGCGAGCCTCAACCCCAAAACCTAAAACTCCACCAACAACAACAAAAACACAAAGAAAAAGCCACAACCAAAACCAAATAGCCGCCAAGCAAAACTAAAAAAGAAGCAAGACACCTCAAACCTACCAAAACTCGAGATCAAAAAGCCATAGAGAGGGATGCATCCTCCACGAAATTAACATCATCCTCTAAGATATCCTCTTCCTCAAAATCATCTAAAGCATGTATCATTTCTTTTAATTCTTCCTCTTCCATTTCAACAAATCTCCTCAAATTATAATTCCTCCCTCCTTTAATTTCAATACCCAAAGTTTTACCAATGTCCAACATCTTGCGAGCTTCCTTAAAGAGCATTGAAGAATAATGGCCTTTCTTATTTCTATGATTCACTTTATTGAATTTAGCCTCAATCTTTGCGAGATGCTTTTTTTTTTTTTTTTTTTAATTTTCCTTCTTCTCACTCCCTTCTCGTTTTAATTATGGCATCAATGGACGAACTAATGCCGGGAAAGTTACTCCCATCTTTAGAGTTCCACCTAGGTAACCCTTCAACTGCTTCTACTCCCCCACCGGAAATAACATAATCCTCTCCATGAAAGGCCTCTCTTCTTTGGCGGTACTCCTCAAAAGACTGAGTAATACAACGTGAAGCACCTTTCTTTTGGTTCAAATCTACAAGTAAGTTAATTCCCTCCACTTGAGCAGCGAGTTTTGAGATTAATCCTGAATATCCTCCACTATCTCTAACCCTTTATCCGAAGCCTCCAGAGGACTCTCAGCATATGCTATTCCAGTTAGCTGATTATTGAGATTCTCATGAGCTTCAAAAAAGCAATCTGTACCCCTTTTAATTCTTGTTGACGTATCAATTTCAAAATACTCCCAAAACAGGTATGCCTTTTTTAAAGTCATGATTTAACAAAAATAACACCTGCTAGCAAATTTTGTTATCAATTTAACAGAATTTCAAAATAATCCCAAAACAGGTATGCCTTTTAAAGTCATGATTTAACAAAAATAACACCTGCTAACAAATTTTATTATCAATTCAACAGAATTTGATGTAAATGGTCTATTTAAATAACGGAAGATAACTTCGAGAGTAAAATTGATTTTTTTTTTAAAGTTTGAGAGTCTATTAGTTGCTGAGTGGAGGTATTATGAATTTTTTTCTTCAAACTCTATTTAATAGAATAAATAAAATATACTACACAGTTTTTTGGGGTTCTGGTGGTAGGATGTGGCAGTTTTGGGTTCTCCTTGTTGCAGTTTTTGCTATATCAGTGTTTGGTTTTGTTGGTTTCTTACCAACTTCCTTCGACCCTTGGGCGGCATATGATTATCGGGATGTGTTCGTGTTTGTTTGCTCCTTATTGTGTTGTGCGCTCCGTCCCTTTTTCATATCGCCATTTGAATTCACAGACTCCAACTACAATCCTCTACTGCTCTAGTACATGAACTATATATGGTACGATTGACAAGTTGTGGAGTTGAAAAACCAGAGACAGATAACAGTTTTTATTTATTTTTGGTCATACAGTATACATCAGTGGGGGTTAGCGGGGTGTTAGTATGTTAGTAAACGGGGTCAAAAGCAATCCATATCTCTGAAATCTAAACCTGCTCCCCGTGAGTCTCGAACTCAGGTCACCACTGAAGAGAGAAATGAGACAACTAACGTGACAAACTTGGTTTCTCACAAATAGCATATTTGAAAACTCAGAAGACTGATTAACTATATATTCATCCAACTGACCACCCTCTCCTCCAAATTAAAATGGGTGATGGTGTGTGCACGTACTGGCATGCGGGGCAATCCGGATTCCGCACAGATAATTTGAACTGTTCAATAATTTAAAAAAAGAAAAGAAAAAGAAGAGAGGGCCCATGAAAAATCAGCTTGATTGGATATGTGTACATGCTCGATCCAATCTTTCAATTTTTCATTCAGATTACATGCCGATTATTCGTGTGACATCCGGAGTGGGCCCCACATACTGGTATGTGCACCGTTGGTGTCTTTAGTAGCACAAGGACTTCATCCAAAATGGGTATTAAGAAAAGATAGCAATTAATTAAATGCGTCACGGAAAAGAGTGAAAGTAAATTTCCCAATGATTATCATTTGCTTAATTTCGTTCACTTCATTTGAATTTTACAAAATAAAATACATTTCCACTTGCTGCCAGATGACTCACAAGCAAAACAGCTTATTCTCTATCAATTTATTGTAACTATTTTTAGCTTTCTTTCCTTCATCATGGAATAAAGCACTTTAATTGAAACTGAAATACTCCAAAAGTGGAAGAATTAAAGGGGTAGTTTTAGCCTTCAAATATATCTGAGTTATTCTGTCTAAGCCTTGTGAGGGTACAGCGGATTGGTAGACCTTTTTCAGGAATAGACATGGGATCGACAATCATCTTCTCGTTAGGAATCACCTTTTCCCACTTGAACCTTCTCACCAAGTTGTGCATGAACACAAGTATTTCCAATCGGGCGTATTCTTGTCCGGGGCACATCCTCGGCCCTCCTCCAAAGGGCACAAATGTGTACAGAGACGGTCCAGACCCCTCAAATCTCGAGGGATTGAATTTCAATGGCTCTGGAAAGAATTCAGCGTTCCTGTGCGTTGAATGCGCACTCCAATATATCTACATATCAATATAGAATAGGAAATATATTTAGATATTAACAACAAAATAATTTTCAGCTTTTGAAGTAGACGACATGTTAATTGAGGGAATAATTATGGCCCCGTTTTGTTAAGGGAAATAATTACTTATATTTTGAATTAAATGTGATGTCATGTAAAAGAATGACCTATCTCGTAAAATAAAAAATAAAAAATTTAAAAATAAGAACCTTAGCACACCAGAGCCTAAGTGAGAACAGGACTAGGTGGAATCTTCACATCAAAGTTGATATCAACTGTCTAGCTCTCAAATACAACCAACCAAGACTTATTGCTCCTCCTATCGAAGAATTTTTCATTGCTGAGTGGGTATCAATTTGAGAGAGAGTAGTGGGGTGAGAGGAGAGAGAAAATTTCAATCTGAGCCGTCCAAAAGTGCATTGGACGGCCCAGATGTACCGAGCGGGCACCACGTGCGATATACCCACCAGCACCGAAAAATCTCTCCCTCCTATCAGATCTTCACATCAACTACCTACCACAAAAAACGAAAACAAAACGTCTGCAGGCCAATAGTTGACTCATTAAAAAGCCATTTAAGATCCCTCGCTAGACAGTAAATACAACCTGGGTATGCCTTTTAATTCTTGTTGACGGATTAATTTTCATCAACTTTTTTTGATAGAATTAATAGATTTTAGTGTTACGATTTGGCAATTTTTCGGGTTCTCCTCATTGCAGTTTTTGCTATATGATTAGTGTTTTGGTTTCGTTGGTCTCTTGCCGACTTCCTTTGGGCCTTAGGCAGCATACGATTATCGGGATGCGTTCGTGTTTTGGTTTCGGTTGTCTCTTGCCGACTTTCTTTGGGTGTTAGGCGGCATCCGATTATCGGGATGTGTTCGTGTCCGTTCGTTCGCTCCTTGTTATGATGCCATTGTGTCCTGGGTCCCTTATTCGTCTTCAACGATTCAATTTTATGCATTAATAATAATTACCTTCCAACCCTTTGGAATTGAGAAACCATTGTACATGAAATCATTGATGGCATCTCTGAAAGAACCTTGGACTGGTGGAGCAAGCCTCATCACTTCACATGCCACGTTCCACGAATACTTCATCTTCTGAATATCATCCCAATTCTACAATTCACCTGCTTTTTTAGTTTGAAATTTCCATTTGCTCTGTTCTCACGAAGTAAAAAAAGTACCTCAAATCACAATAAGCTACTTTCCCTTGATTATTCTTCAAACAAAATACTGCTATATGTTAATAATTTTTTTTCATAGTCTTGTATTTGACAAAATTCATGTGATACAAAAAAAAAAAAAAAAATCCTATTCTCAATTTCGTACGGAAAACCCACCATGCAAGTATAATAAGCTGTGAAAATCAGCTTTTAAATAAAAGTCGGTACATCTCTTATTGGTCTTTATGTTGCGAGATTTTATACATCCGATATTGTTATTTACTTACACGTATCCGATATATAGCTGTAACACCGATACCTATACGTCTCCTGATACTGCAATTTAAAACCGCGGCGAAAACATAGGTAGACTGTAGGCAAGCACAAATAAAAAAAAGAGAACTTTGAGAGAAGACAGGAAATGAGAATTACCTCGGTAGACTCCTTCGTAAACCTCAGGCAACTCAGCAAGAAACTTAACAATGGAAGCACAAGAGGAGCTAGCGGTGTCATGGCCACCGATCAACGGCCCCAAGATCTTATCAGCAATGTCGGCCTCGTGCATGAACTTTCCATTTTCGTTGCTCGTCGAAAGCATGTGCGACAAGATATCCTGCGCGGGCGACGCCTTTCCCTCTGCAAAATCCAGCTTCCTCTGCTTGATAATCGCCACCAGTTCCGTCCTGATGAAATGACCCGCCTTGATCGCCCTGTTAAACGGGGATCCGGGCAAGTCTATGGGGACAGATAATATCCCCGCTGCCAAAGCGGTGAAGGGGTCTTCGAACCTGGCCACATGGCCAGGATCCTCGACGCTGACGAACAATCGACAGGCGATCCAGAACGTGTAGTGCTTGGTGAGAGGGTACACCTCCACCTGGTCTTTGTTCTTCCAGTCAGCCGCAAAGTGTCGCTGGGCTATCCCGTCCATGATTCCCACGTACCTCTGCAATGCCTCCGCCTTGAGGAAGTTGGACTGTTGGGGAGCATTTTTTGCAACCGGATGGCCTCTTCCTTCGACGAGGTTTCAGTTGAGGCCGGGAAAATCTTGTCGACGGAGCTGGGCCACCAGGCCTGGACGAGCTCGTTCTCGTTGGAGAACAGGAACTTGTTGCCGGCCGCCCCGCAGAACACGACCGTGGGAGAGCCCAAGAGTCTCGTCCTGAACACGCAGGACGAGTACTTGGCTATGCGATCGAAGACGAATTTCTCGGGTGACCTTTCCATCCGGCGGAGAGAAACTCGAGACTCTCGCCCACTATCGGGAACCCGGCACTGCCGGGTGGGAGGTTACTGAGACCGGAGCCGGTTTTTTTCCCGTAGAAAAGGAAGTGGAGAGATAGGGTGACAGAGAGAACAAAGAAGGCCAGGAGAGAGGCATAGAATAGCTCCATGATTGCTATTTCTTGTGTTCTCTGATTGGTGTGTGTGTGTGTGTGTTTTGTAAGGGGAAGAAGCAAATTTATAGGCCAAAAGCAGCTTTCCAATGTGGTTGCATTATTCACTGAAAAAAGGAAAAAAAAAAAAAAGGTGGTTTAAGCTTGAAATGTTTAAAGTCTAAGTTTGCCGTAATTGAAAATTTGGGATACAAAATTAAAGGTGGAGTATACAAAATTAAAGGTTGAGTATGTACCGGGTGTGATGCTGTATTTCAGATTTTTTTTTTTCCATTTTTCGAATCTGTATCTGTGTGATATCGGTCACATATGTGAAACTCTGTTCTTTCTGTGTCTCTTGGTTAAAAATCCTAGTAGTAGTTTTGTGAGATTTAGTTTTGTGAGACTTGATTAGAGATAAAGTATCTCTTTGTGAGAGCGTTGTTTGTTTGTCACCATTGTTACTCTTCGGACAATAGTTCTCTTCACATAATGGAATCGTCTCTCATTTTTTTGCCCATGGAGTAGGTTTACAGCCGTAACTTAAACTTCGTATATCTCAGTCTCTCTAATTCGTTTTTGTTGTTTGGTTTTGGTTTGGTTTCTCCGTTTGTTTTGTTGGAATTCACCCATGCGGGTGACGGTGATGTCTGGCCCAAAGTCAAGAACGAATTTGCTGGAGCAGCCACTGATAACTTTTGGCAGCTATTGGAGATCCTGGGGGATAACTTTTGGCAGCTATTGGAGATCCTGGAATCTCATGCATGAAAACAGCATTAATTGTTCTTGGATGTTTTGTCATGACCCGCGCCCCAGCTGACCTGCTAACTACTCGCCTAATCATGTGGCTCAAAAAGTTAACCTCAAGTTATACAGTAGGTCGTCCCACATCGGTAATATACGGAAAGTTGACTCCGTATATTATGAAATGAGACGAGCTACTGTATAACTTGAGGTTAACCTTTTGAGTCAGGTGGTTAGGTGAATGGTAAGTAGATCAGCTAGCGCGACTCGTGACAAGTGGTATCAGAGCTTGCACCAACAAGATGTTTGCTTGGTTGCAAAAGGGCCAAATTTATATAGAGAACTCCACGCCGAAGATTCCCATACAATATGCGACCATGATTCAGTGGAGTGTCCACACAATATACATTGTGCCGTGTTGAGGATGTGACTGGTGAAATAAGAACTCATTGGTTGGCAAAGCATTGTTACAAACAAACCATAGAAAGATTTTTAATTTGGAGGGTGATTTCAGCCGCCATAGCAGCCGCCAAGGAAGGCTAGGCATGCAATTGGGGGATGAGAGTCTGGATAAGGAGCCAATTATATGCTGACTTGAAGGTAAAATCTCCCTGATTATTTGGTTCCCAAACCGGTGTGTCAATGGAAGGGGCAAGGGGATAGGAATTGATTGAATTGACTCAAGAATTTGGGACGGGAGATAGTCTTTTAGCAGATCCATACGCCAAGACAAAACTACTAGAGTCAAACAAGTCTCTAACCAAATAGATAAATCACTATTAGCTCCAAGTTGTTTGGTTTGTTCTTGGTATTCCTTCTTGTACTATTCTCTCTCTTTTTTAATAAAATTCTTCTTCGCTATTCAAAAAAAACAAAAACAAAAGAGCTCCAAGTTTCCAAATTACACCATGATTAAGATACGGTATGATAGAGTAAATTATGCCCTGTTTTTTGGATATGTTTGGTTTGTTATTTTCTCAATATCATGGCGATCAATGATCGTCAGGTTGTGGTTGGGTCCTTCAAGACCCGTTGCACAACATCTTTATAAGTTGACATCTCCAAAAGAAAGCAATAAATTAGAACAGAGGGAGTATTCGATGGAAGGAGTGTCGCAGTAAGGATTTCAATGCTAGAAGTTCCGGTGCTGAGTTACTCCAGTACTCCTCCACTCTAAAAGGTCTCTAGATTGCCAATGAAACAATTTGATATGAAGAATGGTGGTGAGATTGGGAAGGTGAGAAGTGATAGAGCCATAGATTAACTTCTTTTTATTTTTCAATTTATTGTGGTGACTTCATGGCTTCATTTCATTTTATTTTGGTTGATCATCATGGCAAAGGATGGAGGGAGAGGGTGGAGATAGAAAATGGTAGTGGTGGATAGCAGTTGTGTTCTAGTGGATGGTGGTGTTAAAAAATAAAAAAAATTAATGTATTATTGATTGTATCTAAAACATAACCCTAGAATACTTTTATATAGGCTATAAGACTTGACCATCATTGATTGTATAAACAGATTGATTGTATATAAGCAAAATTGATGTGGGATTTTGTTGTAAGCCTAGCATTTCTCTAGCTTTCCCATGGCCCTCAACACAAAAAACCTGACACATCACTGCTTTACGTCTTCAATTTGATGGAATTAAACAAGAGGAGCCCAACTGATTAAGGTATGTAAATTAAGTTCAGACATCCCGTTAACATTGAAAAAATTAGGGTTTTCTAACAATCCGTAAAAGCCCTAAAAGTATGAAAACGAATCACTATCAGCAAAAACTATATGCAAGCAATCAATGGCACAATGCAAAGAAATATGTAGAGAATCCCAGAATGAGTAAATATCATGAGAATGAATCAAATCAGCATAATTATTGTGTAGTTACAGATATACTTATCCAAACGAAGTAAATTCTCAAAACATTCTAAGTATTACCTGTGGAGTCGCACATACACCGCACCCAGTAATCTTGATTGCCAACGGCTTTGAGTCCATAAGCCCTCCAAAACCTAACAGAAAACCCCTTTGGAAAATTGCTCTCACAACAAGAAAGCCACCTATTTGTTTTCTTCTTCTACCGCTATGCCTTCTTTTTCTTATCACTATATTAGTAATTGCTCGTGCCTGAAGGCACGATACAACACCTTCGAAGCACAACTTAATGGAATTACCCTCTCTTTTGACCAACCCAACAACAAACCCAGATTTCGATCAGGATCTTATTGTTATCTTAAATAAGCTTCAAACAATATCCATCTAATTAGATTCAATTAAGCAGATATAAGAAGAAAAAAATCAATCTACAACAACCAATAAAAAGAAACTTGTCTAAATTTCAGAACAAAGTATAGTCACAACTTAGGCGAATTAAACTACTGCATAATGACATGCTCTTTCCAATTGCCCTAACTTCCGCCAAAATATATATGCAAAGGGTCAGGACAATGACTACCTACTGTGTTTTTTTTTTTTTTTTGCTTCAACATACAATGCCACAAAATCAGTTAATCACCGATCTGAAAACCAAGAAAAATTAAAAGAAAGATGAATATGGGAAAATAGAGTCGAACTAATATGATTACAATAGCTCATATGTTTGGATGCAGATATCAATTCCCTTCCTTGAGGGTTGATAAGTGCCAAAATATGTATATATTGGCCCTCCAATCTATATTTATTAGTCTTTTATATTTGTTAATTGGTATTTATTTTGCGTTTTTATGTTTACAAGTTGCTCGAGCTTGATTTTCATGATTTTTGGGTAAAGATGGAAGTTAACAAAAGTTTTGGATTGAAGTGCGAAGTGCATTAGAATTTTGATGGTCAATTTAATATTAGACGAAATCCTAAGGGACCATTATGTAATTAATACATGTAGTTCCTATAAAATCAAAACCTAATACCTACCGAAGGAAGGCAGCTTTTTGCAAAGGAAAAAGGACGGAAAAAAAAGAGGAACGAAAGCTGCGCTGCCGTGGAAAAGAATTAAGGGAGGCGATCCAGGAATTGGTTTTGGCACCGGGGCTCCCATCCTTTGGTTCGAATATAGTTTAGTTTCTTTTGAGTTTTTCTTTTCATCAAGTTATTTAAAATTTTGTTTAATTTCTCACACACTGGTAACTCGTTTCAGTTTATGTTCTTTAATAAAGTTGTTCTTTGGTATTTGTTTTCGTATCATTTGTTTATTTCGTATTTAGAGCATGTTTCAAGTTAGGGTTTCTTTTATTTTATGCGCAATGATTAGTGAGTAGTCGTATAGGTACGGTCACGGGGTGATTAACATACCGTGATTAGTCCAGGCACTGCTCCTATTTCCAAATAATAAAAAAAACGATTTTAAATTGAAAAAATACTTCCCGTGGACGAACTTCGACATTGTCGGAGCCCATGTGAACGGGAGAATGGGGGTCCAAAACTCATTCTCCGATGCGCATGGCTAAACGGCAACCATGAGGTTTTGCATCTTCCAGGGTATCTTTTTCAATCTAAAATTGAACGTTTTTAAGAACACTGAATGAAGCATGTTAATCCGGACAGGTTACGAGAGCTATGAATCCTACGACCGTACCTTCTTTTTTAATTACTTGAAAAGTACAATTAATTTCATAAGTTTAGTTAATCTCAGCATCAAATCAACAAGAGGTAGCTACCTAAAAGCCCGTTTAAATTCTAATCACCCGAGTTTTTAGTCAGCACACATCACCGTCTCTGTGGATTCGACTCCGGACTTATCGGATATTGTGCTACGTCGGTCTTCGCCCTACGCTTGGAACAACCCATTATTTTAGGTCTAGAAAATCATCAAGCAAGGGTCTTCTTAATGGTGATCATAGAAATAGAGGCACAATTTTTCAATTTGAAGGAGGCACCTCCCTCGTGAGTGAGGAAAGAGTAAAGTAACAAATGAGAGAGATGTCTAGAGAGAGTGTGAGTGAGAGAGAGAGTGTGAAAACGAGAGTCGGAGTGGAAGATGATGGGTGGATTCCTGTTATCAGAAACCACAGGGGAACAAAGATGAACAGGGAGAGAAGTCAGGAAACATACACTTTGTTTGTGGACAATATTCCTGAAGTACCATGATCAGACTTGGCTAAAGAGGACTTTTAACAAGTTTGGAGAAGTTACGGATGCTTTTATACCGCGGAAAAGGAGCAAGCTTACGGGCAAAAAATTTGGTTTTGTCAGGTATAACTGCTATGCGGCCACCACCATGGCCATTTCTCGAATGAATGGGGTTTGGGTAGAAAATGAGAGGCTTTTTGTTAAAGAAGCCTGTTTTGGGTTCACTAAAGAGATGCCAAGACCCAAGCAATTCAGGCATCCATTTCTGGAAAAGAATGGCTTTACTCAAGAGGCAAAGCTACTCAAGCGAAGTGGTAAAGAGGTGGGTATGGTGGATAGCAGGATTGTGTGCCAAGGCAGGATCGATGGGAATAATAGGTCTTTCGCCCAAGCTCTACAAGGTGAATCCTCCAGAACTCGGGCCGATCTGAAGAATAAGTTGAAGTTTAAACCATGCGGCAATGGAGGGCTCCATAGGAGCGTAGTTGCAGTGATGCACAAAATTGTGTCCATGAGGACTCTGAGTGTGAGTTTCAGTATGGAAACAGATAGAGTGGCTCAGTTTCGGTCCCTAGGTGGAATGGCTGTTCTGATTACTTTCCAGAACCAAGAGGTTAGGGATGAGATGTTGCAGAGACAATGGATGAAGCTATGGTTTACTAGTGTGAAACCATGGAGGGAGGAACCGGCTAGGCTTAGAGAGGTTTGTTTGGCTGAGTTGTAGAGGGGTCCCGTTAAATGTATGGAATGCTTGCAACTTTTAAGGCGATAGCCGAGATGTGGGGTTCTTTTATTATGGTAGACGAATCCACTCTCAAAGAACTCTCTTTTGCCGAAGGAAAATTTTTGGTTGCCACGGAGGAGGCCCGGGCCATTGAAAAATGGATTCAAGTGGAGGTTCAAGGACTCATTTATGATGTAAAGATTCAAGAATCATCAACTTTTGTTAATCCTGATGAAGTTGAAGCCCTGTACCTTCAGGCAAAGGAAAACGGGGTTAGAGGTGAAGCCATGGAGTTGGAAACTAGAAAGGACTGTTTCAGCAGTGAGAAAGAAGAAGGTGATGACGTGGCTATGAAAATTGTAGCCAATAGAAATAGAGTGGTTGGTGTAGGAGGGGTCTTGTCCTCTGGGAAAGCTGGGAAACCAGTAGGAGGTGGCGGGGGCTCGAAGCATTGTGAGGCAGGTGAGCATTTAATGCCTGCCCTTGCTTCAGTTGCTTGCAATCAGGATAGCTCCTGAAATTTTTGAATCCAGAGTGGAGGACTCAATGGACATTCTGGAAAAGGAAGGGACCGATTTAGGCCTTATGGCCCATAGCTCTCTTTTATCCATAGAGGCTTGTTTGGCCCAAGAAGGAATGGTGGCCCTTAATAATGATATTAGGCCCATTATTCCCTCTGAATACGAGAATAGATTGGAGCCTCTATTAGTCGATAGGCCCTCCTTCTCTACTGGTTGTGATGAAGCTCCGGTTGAGAGCTCTGCTCGTGTTAGGGACCTCGCTCCCGGGCTTTGTCCACAACAACCAGTTGACACCGATGGTCAGTTGGGGAATTGTGGTGATGGGGGTCCCTCCGTGATGGCTCGATCATCCCAACTCCCTTGTATTAATCTGATGGTGGACCTTAACGACGCTGGGTGTAGAAGATTGAGACGCAGACAACTCTCAAGCTTGATAAGTATGAGTGATGAGGCGGATGCAAACTCAAAGCAGGAGGAGACAATTTCTGCTTATTCCACAGATGAACCTATTCAAAGCAATTCAGCTGTTCTTCAGGAGATCAGAGCTATTATGGCGATTGGTAACCAATTAGGTATTATCTTCCCGACCTAATGATGATGTGATTCTTGGTAAAATGATAGAAATTGAGGCGCAGGAATACTCTGCCCTGCTGGAGAAGGAAGCTAGAGGATAGCTTTTCTTTCCTTCAGTGTTTTGTTGGTTGGTTTTCTATTTTAATGTTGATTCTATCCTGGAACATTAGGGGTTTGGGGAGTGCTATCAAAAAGCGTTTTGTTTCAAAGCTTATTAAAAAAAGGAAACCAGATTTGATTTTCCTTCAGGAGTCCAAACTGGACTGCATTAATAGATTTACAGTCCAGAAATTGTGGGGTAATGGGGATTTTGATTTTGCGGTGTCTAATGCTATCGGGGCTTCTGGGGGATTATTGTCCATTTGGAAAAGATCTTTTTTCAAAGTAGATAATATCACTTCTCATAGGTCTTTTATTGTAATGCATGGTGTGATCAATAATGCTTTTCCTTGTTGTGTGGCTAATGTTTATGCTCCAAATGAGGTGGGAAATAGGAGAGTTCTTTGGGATGAACTTCTCTGTTTGAAGGGGAATTCTCCAGTCCCGTGGTGTATGGGGGGAGACTTTAACGAAATTTCTTCTATCAGTGAAAGGAAAGGATGCCAACGGTTAGAGAGAGGAATGAAGGAGTTTTTAGAATTCTATAACGCCATGGAGCTTCTTGACATTCCTATGATTGGGAGGAAGTTTACTTGGACAAACTACCAAGATCATGCCATTCTTAGTCGGTTGGACAGATTTTTGATTTCTCAACAGTGGCTGGACAAGTTCAAAGTTCATCAATGGGGGCTTCACAGGCCTATTTCTGATCATTGTCCCATTATGTTGTCTGATGATAGCAGAGACTGGGGCCCCAGACCTTTCAAATTCATGGATATCTGGCTATCAAACCCAAAGTGTATGACTATTGCTAAGGAAACATGGGAGAATACGCAGGTGAGTGGATGGGCTGGATTTATTATTCTGCAAAAAATGAGAGCTGTCAAAGATAAACTCAAGGTTTGGAATAAGGAGGAATTTGGGGATGTTAACATCGCATTACAAGCTAAGGAAGTGGAACTTCACCACTTTGACCTATTAGTGGAAGAGAGAACACTCGATCCAGAGGAAATAGCTTTGAGATGCAAGGCTAAAACTGAATTTTGGAGACTCTCTCACCTGACTGAAACCATGTGGAGACAAAAATCGAGATTGAACTGGATGAAATTAGGGGATAAAAACACAAGGTACTTCCAAGCTATTGCTAATAATAGGTATCGAAGGAATATGGTGGGTTCCGTTAAGGTGAATGATAAAGTGCTAGAAGATCCCTTGGAAATAAAGGCCGCTGCCATTGATCTTTTTACCACCAATTTTAAAGAAGAGAGGAGTCTTAGGCCAGTGTTGGGGGGAGACTTCCCTCGGGTTCTTTCATCCTCCACTTCGATCCAACTTGAGAGAATTTTTGAGGAGGGAGAGATCCTTGCGGCTCTGAAAGATTGCAGTAGTAGTAAGGCTCCAAGATCGCATGGCTTCAATTTTTCGTTCAGTTAAAAAAGGTTGGGATTTTATGAAGGCTCTACTACTTCAGTTTTTTTCAGAATTCCATTCTAATTGCCGACTCTCAAGAGGTATCAACTCCACCTTTGTAACGTTAATTCTGAAGGTAGATTGCCCGGGTCCTTCAAAGATTTTCGTCCTATAAGCATGGTGGGTTGGGTTTATAAGGTGCTGGCTAAAGTCCTAGCCAATAGACTCAAAAATCAGTTACCTCCTCTGATCGGTGAGTCTCAGGCAGCTTTTATTGAGGGTAAACAAATATTAGATGGTGTTCTTATAGCAAATGAGGTGATTCATTGCTGGAAGAATAGATCTCAAGGGGGTTTGATTTTGAAAATTGACTTCGAAAGAGCCTACGATTGCGTTAATTGGGGATTTGTGCTGGACTTAAAAGCAAAATTGGGCTTTGGGGAGAAATGGTGTTCTTGGATTAAGGAGTGTTTATCCTCGGTGTCTATGTCCGTGTTGATAAACGGTTCTGCATCAAACGAAATCCAAATTCAGAAGGAGCTTAGACAAGGAGATCCATTATCTCCGTCTATTTTCAATGTAGTGGTTGAAGGGCTCAATCTTCTACTTGAAAGAGCGAGGGGGCTGCACATCATCAGAGGAACTCATTTTGGTCCGATTGGGTTAAATGGGGTTACTGTATCTCACCTTCAGTTTGCTGACGACACTATTATTTTTTTCAATATCGACAGGGAAGAGATGGCTAATCTAAAAAGAATTTTGCGTTGTTTTCAACTCATGTCAGGGTTAAAGATTAACTTCTCCAAAAGTTCCTTGTGTGGGATTAAAGTGAGTCATCAAGTTGTTTCATCCCTTGCTACGATTATGGGATGTAAAATAGATCAGTTGCCAATCAAGTTCTTGGGTTTCCTGTTAGGTGCTAATCCGAACAGAGTGAAAACTTGGGATCCTGTGGTTGAACGAATGGAAAAAAGGCTTGGTGTTTGGCATATGAGATTCAACACATCTGGGGGCAGACTTACTCTAATAAACTCATCCATTAGCAGTCTACCTATTTACTTCATGTTTTTGTTCAAAATGCCGGTATTAGTTGCGAAGGTGTTAGCAAAGATCCAAAGACAATTCTTTTGGGGTGATACGGTTGAAAAGAGAAAGTTGCACCTGGTTAAATGGGAGGTGATCTCGAAAAAGAAAGAGTATGGAGGCTTGGGGGTAAAGAATTTGATGATCCAAAACTTGGCTCTTCTAGCTAAATGGTGGTGGAGATTTTATGAGGACAATGACTCTCTTTGGGTGAAGGTGATCAAAAGCAAATACATCCTGGATCAAAGATGTTGGTTACCTCGCTTGCCCTCTGCAGGTAAGGTCTCTAATATTTAGAAAGACATATGTTCGGTTGGGGAACCCTCCTTTGCCATCGGGTCCATTATCCAGGTAGGTTTCAGATTATTGGTTCACTCTGGGCAGAAGATTTCTTTTTGGAATCAGGTTTGGTTAGGGGACACAACTCTTAAAGAGGAGTTTCCTCGCCTTTACCTTATTTCTACACAAAAAGAGATGGTGATTAGAGATTTATCTGACACAAGGGATGTTGGTAAGTGGAATTTGCTATTCCAGAGGAGGCTAAGGGATTGGGAGGTTCCACAGTTTGATGATCTCCTTAGGAGACTACAGTCGGTGATTTTGGAACAATCCAAACATGATTTATTGAGTTGGAGATGGGTTGCTAATAATTGTTTTTCTGTGAAGTCGGTTTATGACAGATGGGAACAAATGAGATTCTCATCCAATCGGACGATGGGTTCAATCTGGACTAATATTTGCCCACCCAAGGTGGAAATTTTTTTCGTGGCAAGCTCTTCAGGATAGAGTGGCTACGAGATCAGTCTTCCTTCTCAAAAATTTGATTCCGGAAAGTCAATCGATTTTGTGCCCTTTCTGTTTAGTTCATTTAGAAACTCCGGAGCATCTTTTCCTCCACTGTCATTTTTCTTGGGATGTTTGGTCTTTGTTGATAGATTGGTGGCATGGTTGTTGGGTGTGCCCTGCCTCTTTACTTGAGCTGTTTACATGGTGGCTAGGTAGTGGTTTCAAAAATCTGGAAAAAATTTTGTGGGAAACAACTTTCCATGCTACTATTTGGTCCGTTTGGTTGGCACAGAATGCTATTGTCTTCAACAATGCTTCTTGGCGAGTGGAGGATCTTGGGGAACTAATTAAAACCAGAGTAGCAATGTGGGTTAAGGTGAAGTTCGATATCAAGGTGCACTCGGTGGAGGATTTCAAGGGCTATCTTGATGGAATGAGAAAGGAGAAAGTGTAACTTGTTGTAAGGGTGGTGTGATCCAACTCTCTGTTGGATGGTCCATTGTTGTTTTTTTCTTTTTCCTTGTTTTGTTTTCTTCTCTCATTCAGCGTCTGTGCTTAGTGAGTTCCTCTCTCGATGTATCCTTTTCAAGTCAATAAGATCTTCGTTTTGCTGAGCAAAAAAAAAAAAGGAGGCACCTCCCTCGAAGCCCCAAGCTATATATCTAAAGATGACATGGCACAACACAACCATACGTGCAACAAAAGAAAAATATTTTGAGCACATTATGAGAGTTCAAAACTTTCTAGACCAATTAAAATTTTCAACATACATTCAAAGTACCTACCCGTGTTCGATCCAAATACTTCCGACTTCAAACTTTCTACTTACACTTTTTCATTGCACATACTTCCGACATCAAACTTCTCTCTTTAACGTATTTACTTAACAAATGATCTAATTGAAATCATCCAAAAAACAAATAGAATTTTAGACGTAAAATATGAACCAACAGCTTTGAGCTACAACTTATGATCACTAAGGAATATTTCAACATCCTTGAAATGCTAACTTTGAACATTGTCTTATATGCCTTCAATTTCAATCCTGGCTCATTTGCGTTCCTTTTAATATTGCATATCTAACCATAAATAAAGAATTACCCCGAGTATTCTATTTAAACTTTAAAATTTTGAGAGAGGAATATTTGTCTTCACCAAGGTTATAAACAAATCTAATTTGATTGAACTATACATAAGCAAGAGAGAGATACATTAATTATGCTTGAAAAATGAGATGTGAAATTGGTTGTTTTTTTCCTACCAAAATTTGTGTTTTAAAATAAGCTTCAGATATCCAAATGGTCAATTCAATGCAAAGAATATGAGTAGCAACATATCGAAGACGACGAATCCAATGCTACCCATTTTGCTCTCTTTTTAATCACATGCAAAAGTCAATCAATGATTCAAATTTTCTTTCCATTAGTCTGATTTCTTCAACATTGATATCAAAACTTTAATAGAAACATACAACAATTTTTTTTAATCCTAAAACAGACATCAATTGAATTGATCAGAACTCAAGAACAAAAACTAACGAAGAACTCATAAAATAGAGATTCTTAACGTTAATGATGGATTAGTGAGAAGTTGATTGCTATTGTGTGAAGTTCTCGATTCAAGCTTCACTTTGCCAATTAAATCCCAGGGCTACAATAAAAATGAAAGTTAGGGCCTTATCAAAGACATTGAATACAATGAGAAAGTTAGTTTGATTTTTTAAATATAATTTACAGTGTCATTCCCATCCGATTAAACGTCATCATACGAACCTGCAAAGTAGGAAATAACATCCATTCAGTATTCAAGCAATTATCACATATTGTGTAAATGCACAAAGATTCTCATTACTAAATGGTGTTTCAATGTAGTATACTACGACTAAAGGAAAAATAATAATTGGACATAGATAAAATGGCCATAATCGATTTGCAAAGAAAAAGAGAAATTATAAAGTCAACTTTGATCATGGAATTTAACGTTAATATACGAATATATTAATTCTAATCGTGGTAAGATTTGACCTGATTAGTGGTTTTTTTTTTTTTTTGCAAATGTATTTACGGGGTGATATATTTTCCATTGAAAATGCATAAATAACGGTTGCGATACATTACTTTTCTAGAACATTTCCAAATTATAAGCATGATTTAAGAAAAACGTATACCAAATGTGTGCCCAAGCACCTTTGACCTGAAAATCCATTCAACGCATGCTAGGTGTTCATGGCACCTGCCATGATGTCATATCTGACCGCTCTAGCTCGGTGACATCATGGTGACATTCGGCCCATGCTAGCCTAGCTCATGGAACATTCTAGAAGCTCCTAAAACCAAGTGGAAGGATCTTGATGCAGACCCTCACTTGGGCCGCCTAACAGGTAGGCCATTCAGCTCAGCCCACCATGTTACAGCCCATCTCATCAGCCCCGTGGATTTATCATTCTGGGGTTAGTCCCAAACCGAATAGGGTTAGCTTGTCTCAACCCGTTTGCGTGGCTTACTCGATCCGCTGTGCCCATTCGGACCCAATCCAAGTGGATGGTCAGGTTCAGCCCTCCACACATACAATCCGGCATCCAAACTCGAACTGCGCTGACAAAAGTGTTTGATACATAATAAATCTCGACGAAGAGGCCAAGAGCCCTTCCACGCAACGGCATCAGAAGGTGCACTATGGTGGTAGGAGTAAGAAAGTTCGCATACTTCAAGTCTTGTAAGATGCTAATCTAACTACTCTAACCATACTAACATTCGTTGAGAAAAAAATTCAATGTAACTTAGCTCGAAGACACAGGGGCAACCCCCCCTAGAATCTGACAGCTTACTAAAAGATAAGTTAGACCTCCAAGATCATATGATTCCATGGCCTCTAAAATAAACGTTGGTTCATGAATATGACCAGAATACATCCCGCAACAGGCAATTCTTCCATTTGCAATGAATATAATTAAAGCTCAGTTTGGTTGGGTGTAAAATATATATTTTATAGCTGAAAATAATTTTCATGTAAAACATTTTATAGGAAAACACAAGTTTTACAATTGTTTTTGGTGTTTGGTTGAATTTTAATTTTATTATTAAGACTTGCGATTTAAACATTCGCTTCCTCTGAAAGGACTTAGGTTTGAGATACTATCAACTCTTTTGGGATCAGTTCATACTGTTTAATTGGAACTCCAGTAAATGTGCGGTAGCATCGGTTTTGAGGATTAGATGAAGTGTGAGAAAGTTAGCTGAATACCTGGTTATAAAAAAACACTTTTAATTACAAGTAAAAATTATTTATAAATTAACGAATAATTAGTCAGCTTTGTGGTACCCAACACCTCTCTCTAACGCCACATGTTCTCATATGCTTATTTAGTAGACTCCACAAAAAATACTTAGCAGTAGACCACCCAATAACTTTCCCCTTGAGCACGTCCTTATGAATAAGGGCCCGATCGACTTTTTGGTAGTCAATTGCAGAGAAGCGTGCGCAATTCAATTTGAACCGTTTATATTGACAATTAATGGTTCAAATCTGTTGAATATTTTTACCAGAAGAAGCATTTCATATTTTTACTTTACATGTAAGAATATGAAAACAAATCCGGACCATTATAACACTATCTTTGCTATCACTAGGACTGCACCTCTGCAGCCCGGTAGTCCAAACCTGGATTGCAGACAAGCCATTTCCATGAATAATCGCTCAAATATGGTCCTTCCAAGAGGGGTGTATCAACGAAAATTCGCTCATCTTTCCGCTGTGCCCAGAAAGCTGATTGAAGTGATGGACTCTTTGGAGTAACTACAGCTACACAACAATCCCAAACTAATTGGATCAAATCTCCCATTCAAAATTCAAATGCTTTAAGCCATTCCACTTTTTCTAGAGGAGAATAACTTCACGGACAACAATCTTCCGCAATAATTGATTGTTTTTAATTCGGATCGTCCAAAATACTTTTGGACAGATGAAATTGAGTTGTTCCATGAATAATTTATTCATGGCTCCTCCATAAATAAGTTATACTCTTTCTGCAAAGGCCATTCTTGGGTGTTTCTTAATTTGTTCAAAACACTTGGAAGACCATTCTTTGTGCATGACTATTTTGTTGGAAAATTGATACTAGTAGTTACTAGTATCTCTCTCACTTAATTCTCCTTTGACCTTTCCCTGTTCTCCCCTCTAATCTTCCAATTCCTAACCGGACAACTTAATCCATATCAATTTTTACTGTCTTTTTCGCCATACATAAAGGTGGCAATCTCAATTCATATTTTTTAATCCGTCCAAATCCGTCTACTTATAACTCAACCCAACCCGTCCATATTATATAATGGATTGATATGGGTTTAACCCATATTTAGGTGGGTTAAAAATGGGTTTAATATGGATAGCCCGTAATTGCAAAAGGCGTGTTGGTAACTACTCCAAGAAAACAAAACCGCGCAGGTTCAACCAAAACATAAACACACACACCCCCCCCCCCCAGCTCACTTTATCACAGCCTGGTCTTCGAAAAAATTACTGCTCCAATAAACCCCTTTATATTTCAAGGAACTGTTTGGTTCATGCTTATTTCAGAAAAAATAAAAAGAAAAATAAAACAAACTTCTCTCGATTTCGTCTCCCGAACAGATCGTACATCCCACACGCCTCTTGATGTAGAACATATGGAGGCCCAATTCCATGTTCAATTGGACCGGATGAAGCCTCAGAAGCCCAAACAATATTTAATTTCGGATTATCTGAATTGGCAAAATTCGGACAAGCTCAGAATGAGCCCAAACTTAGTGGGCCGAAAAGACTTCTTTGTTACTGTTGCTAATACCAGTGGTGCTTATATGCACTACTGGTCTAAGGCAATCTATTCACGCTGGCATTAAGAAATTCACAAAAAAATTAATCCTTCCATCCCAATTTAATTACCCTTTTTAGGAGTTCGTGCCACTTTTAATTGATAATATCCATCACCAATGACCCACGCAAGTCCCTCGCAAATCATAATTTTGAATAAAGACGAAATTAAGTAAAAATTTCTGTCTTTTTGGCTTATTTTTCGTTTTTATTCAAAAAAATTAAATTTTAATCATAATTTACTTTTCAGATTCTTCTTATTTAGACAAATCAGAAGGAAGTGGGAAAAAGCGGGGGGGGGGGGGGGGGGGGGGGGGGCGCTGGCACGGAAAAAAAAACAAAATCAAACGAAAACGGGTCGGGCGGGTATGGGTTTGGCTTGACCCATATTCAACCCGACCCGCTTCAAACCGTTTACTATTTGACCTGCGACCTGTTTCAAACCATTCAAATCTGCCCATTTGTCACCTCTACAAATATGCTCCTACTTTTCTTAGGGTATTATTTTGGATAGTAATAATGTCAAAACTATTTTTGTTAATTGTTAAAAAACTACAATCTAGTGTACATATCCTACGATTTGTACCGACTTTTTTCAAAAACTATACATTTCGTGTCCAGTATCATTTTTCTATCGGAATTCTACGATTACTTTTTGAAAAAAATAAAGTTATGCAAACCATAATTTAAGAAGCGAAAGCTGCGGAATCCCAGATGCGTTCTAAATGATGTGATCTAATTACGGTGACATTAAACTCAAATTCTATTTAAATGCATTATAAGTGCCTTTATGAACTTTTTTTTTTTTTTTTTGGTTATATGCCAAGATAAACCCTTTTATTTTTCGATTCATTCGATGTGGTAGCCCTGACATTGCGGGGGCCTACGGCAAATTTCGAAAAAGGTGTCCTAATTTTCTCGTCACGTACAGTTTATATTATTGGGTTTCCTTATGTGAAAGGGTAATGAGAGATCCGGGGATGTATCCTGTAACCCGAACATTTTTTTTCTCTTCTTTTGTGGTGACACCTCTTCTATCTTGGTTAGAGATTCTTCCGTACCCAATTTTTGGTGTATCCATCATCCATGTACCAAGTGAATTGAAACCACATAATCGTGTTTAAAGATTCCCCATTTCAAAGAATCTTAAACAAACTCTGCGACTGCAAATCACTCAGTACATAGATACATCGAAAATTGGGTACAGAAAACATTGATACATGAATATATAGTATTTGCAAACGAACTTGACCTTTCATGTTGATTGGTTCCCACCCCGACCATTTCTATAGCCTCTTCAACTTTGCGATGGGGTGTTGTTTGGTTGTCTGTGTTTTTATTTTTTTTCTATTGTTTCCCGTGTATTCACATTGTGTTCTGTTCCTTAGGCTTCAAGACCTTTGCATGTTGTCGGTGCCCTCTATCTTAGGCAATAGCACATGCAATTGTGTTTTGTTTTTATAATTGTTAAACCCTTGTAATCTTTCTTCTCATTTATATACTATGAGGAATGCTACATACACTACATATTTTCACTACATCATCCACTACATTTTTTATTAGACTCATTTCGGGTCCAACAAAAAATACAGAAAAATATCCATAAATTTTAAAATAATATTTTAGGGGGCCCTGTAAAAAATCAACTCTAACGGGTATCGATAAATATTATTTCTGGGTTCGTATGTTCGAAACTGCGCAGTTGAGCATTTTCACTCCTATAAATTTAGAAATAATACTTACCGATACCGGTTAAAGCTGATTTTTTGCAGGGCCCCCTAAAATATTATTTTAAAATTTATGGATATTTTTTTGTATTTTTTATTGGACCCGAAATAAGTTCCATAAAGAATGTAGTGGATGGTGTAGTGAAAGTGTATAGTGTATGTAGCATTCCTGATATACTATACGATGTTCTTCTTTGATGCCAAAAACAACTTTGTGATTTCTCATAGGTTTAGTAACCTCTAATTGTGGAACAATTTTTAAAAAGGTAATTTCTCAGTGGAACAATTTTTAAAATGGTAATCTCTCTCTCTCTCTCTCTCTCTCTCTCTCTCTCTCTCTCTCTCTCTCTCTCTCTCTCTCTCTCTCTCTCTCTCTCTCTCTCTCTCTCTCTCTCTCTCTCTCTCTCTGCTTGGAACTTGTAATTACATGTCTTGTAGTATGTGTAAAACAAGATTTTAAAGCTAGTTTGGTTCTCAAAGCTTGGAACTTGTAATTACATGTCTTATAGTTGGGAAATGCTACAATACACATCCCTTATTTGGGTGTGTATTATATGCATCTCCAAAATATTATGAATTATAGAGAAAATGTTACGAATCGTATTTCTAAAAAGTTACGAATCGTATAAAGGTTTCTGATAAGTGTCAAAATATACATATTTTGGCTCTCCAATCTACATTTATTAGCCCTTTATTTTTGTTAACTGATTTTTATTATGTGTTTTTATGTTTATAGGTTGCTCGAACCCGTTGTCCGAGACTTTAGATAAAAAGAAGACTTTAAAGAAGATTGGGGTTTAATGCAAAATAATGCACAATTGAATGGTTCATATATTATTTCTTGAAATCCAAAGGGCCTTTGTGTTATTAAAGCCCTCAACTCTATATAAACAATTCACCCACTGACTGCTGAGGGTACAGAAGAAAAAAGAAGAAAAAAACGAAGCTGCGCACAGCCACGACTTTCTTCCAACGGACAATTTATTTTATTCCCACGCACGGACAAAACAAAGAGAGGGGTTGCCGTGATATCTTCTTGGGATCACGCACGAAAAACAGAACGTAGAGCGGGGGCTGCGAGGTTTTTTTTGTTCCAAATATATTGTTTAGTTTCTTCCGAATTTTTCTTTCCTTCGGGTTATTTAAAGTCTTGTTCAACTATTTGCATTTTGGTAACTCATTTTAATTTCTGTTATTTACAAAAGTTGTTCGTTGGTTCTTGTTTAATTTAGATCTTTTGTATATTTTTCATCTCGTGTTATAAAAGCATGATTAATTCTAGGATTTTATTCTTTTTATTTCTAATAATGAGCGAGTAGTTTTTCTGAGATTTGGTCATTGGGTAAAGGCGCGCCGCGACCCAATTAGGATTCGTCTCGCAACTTTTTCGTACATTAATTTAATTAAATAAATTTAGTTGGTGAAAACTACGTCCGTTAGACAATCCGAGACATTGCCGAGACTCATGTGAGCTGGAACGGGGGACTAAAACTTGTCTGCCATTGCATACGGGATCGGCAACCTTAGGATTCGCATCCTTCGGAGTTTCCAATTCTCCCTAAATTTAACCGTTTTTAGAACCTTGAAAAGCGAGTGGATTCTGATTGGGTAGTGCGTGCCGAATTCCCTACGACCGTGCGCCTCTTTTTAATCATTTGAGCAAGTTATCTATTAGTATTAGTTAATTAATCAACTAAAAAGACAAGGGTGGCTACCTAAGAGCTAATTTTTAATACTACAACCCGAGGTTTCACAGCACACACTTCACCATCCTTAGTGGATTCGACTCAGGTCTTACCGGGTATTGTGCTACATCAGTCTCAGCCCTATGCTTGGGGCAACCCATTATTTTAGGTCTAGGATTCGGTTAAGCATTTTTTGGCGCTGTTGCCGAGGACGGTAACGTGTGTTAAGAATTTGGGTAGTTGTTTTTATTTTATTTTCTTTTTAGTTTCTATAGTTGTTTCAAGTCAACATAGGTAGAGGTAAGCAATCCTCCATCGTAGGAAAGCAGTCACCTCTAAAGCCTAAGTACTATCTAGACAATACTAGGCGTGTCGTAGCCATTGAGAGAGTTCCAAGGGAAACCGTGGAGGATCAGGAGTCTTTTAGCGGCGAGTCGTTTGATATCGGTGGTTTGTTCGTTGATTTAATAATTGAGTCACCGATGGCAGATTCACCAATGTCGATGCGTGCACACATGCATCCTGAGAGGACCACTCCTCTCGGTCCAATAGTTCTACCAACAGAGACGGTGGAAGCACATAATGCTTTCACCATTAAGTCTGGTACGCATAATGCCCTTCCCCCGTTTTATGGGAAGGAGAATGAAGATCCGTATGAGCACATTCGTTATTTTGAGGGGTTGGTGCGCACCATTGCCACCACTTCTCAATGGGAGAATGCTTGCCTTAAGCTTTTTCCAGCCTCGCTCAAGGAATATGTGAATAAATAGTTGCGAATGCAGAAGCCATAGTCTCTCACGACGTGGGCTGCTGTTTGAGATCTATTTGACAAGAAATATTTCTCGGAGAGTAAATCGAAGCACCTAACTCGCCAAATTCAGTCATATAAGCAGAAAGAGGACGAGTCATTTTTGAGGTGTTGGGAGAGGTTCAAGGACTTGCTTTTATCTTTGCCACACCACGGGTTTGCCAAACCCCAATTGGTGTCTTTTTTCTATTTGGGTTTGAATATTGCGACGACCTAACAACTTGAGTACCTCTGTAAGGAGGAGGATTTTCTAGATAAGTCCCCGGATAATGCGTGGGACTTCCTCGACGAGTTGGCCGAGAAATACTGAAGTTGGGAACCTTTCGACCTCTGTGATAGGGCCATGGCTGTGCAGGGACCCAGTGGGTTCGGCATTTTTCCCTCAAGTGTGCTAGAGCACATTGTCTAGTCTCAGCTGGATAAAATAGCTACGCAGTTAGAGGACTAGAAGTTTAAACAAGTCCATCAGGTGAGTGACGCGAGAGTTGAGGAGGTTGGTGCCTTATGTGAGTGTCCAAGGCATTTACTTACCGCTTGCCCCATTTTTCCTATGGTGAAAGAGGCCTACCAAAGCAATCAGACTGAGGTGAATGCAATAAACCAGTGTTGGGGTCCGTATTCAAATATCTATAATCCAGGGTGGGCCCAAAACCTACTTTTGATTTGGAGGGATCAAAAAGCCCCGGTGCAACCCCAGGCACCACCTCAACCACAACTTTAGCAATTCCGGCCTCCTCATGGCCAAATGACCCAGTTTTGTTACCCACCTAAGCAACAGCAGGGGTTCGATCCTTCATCTTTTGGACCACCCCTAGGCATTAATCATTCTCTACGGGATAAGCAGACTAATGAGATGTTGAAGGCCCTCATGCAGTCTTATATTAGATTTACTGAGCAGACCAAATAGGCAATTGGTGACATTAGGACCCACTTGACGGCGGCAGTTGGACAAGTCCAACAGGAGAAGGGAAAGTTTCCTTCTCAACCTTTAGTCAATGCTGCCGGTACTCATTATGTGGGCGATTCTTCTGGCCCAAGTAATCCAAATCTCAGTCTAGAAGAGGCTAAGGCGATCACCACTCTCAGAAATGGGAAGGTGATCGACAAGGACTTACCTCTAAAGCATAAATAGGTGCCACCCCCGGCTCCGATAGTTGCACTAGTAGTCGTTCCAGACTTGGAAAGTGTTCTTGAGGTAGAGAAAGAGGCGGAGTCTCCTGAAGTAGTGGTGCCTGCAACTGCGGCCCCCACGACTCCAACGCCATCCGTTGCTCCATATGCAAATCACTTGGTAGCGAAACCTAAGGTCAATTTGAACTGTCAAATGCTTGAATTATTCAAGAAAGTTCAATTTCCTATCTCTTTAATGAAAGCCATTGACGCAATTCCTCAGTTTGCTAAGGTCTTGAAGGATATGTACACGTCAAAGCGGAGAACTACGAGTCAGGACAAAGTGCTTCTGACGGAGCAAGTGAGCTTCATTCTCCAGGCAGAGATCCCCACGAAGTGTAAAGACCCTAATTGTCGTACCATCCCTATAGCTATCGCTCTGGTAACTCGTATTGATTTCTGTTCTTTATTAAAGTTATTCGTTGGTATTCATTTAAGTTGTTATCTTTTATTTATTTTCTTTATCTCGCATAATAGAAGCAAGATTAATTCTAGGGTTTTATTCCATTTATTTTTAATAATGAGTGAGTAATTTTTTCTGAGGTTTGGTCGCTAAGTAAAGGCATGCTGTGACCCAATTAGGATTCCAGCCCCGGCAACGGCGCCAAAAATGCTTGACGGTTTCCTAGACCTAAATTAATGGGTTGCCCCAAACGTAAGGCTGAGACCGATGTAGCACAATACCTGGTAAGACTGGAGTCGAATCCACTAAGGACAGTGAAGTGTGTGCTGTGGAATCTCAGGTTGTAGAATTAAAATTAGCTCTTAGGTAGCCACCCCTTGTCTTTTAATTGATTAATTAACTAATACTAACAGATAACTTACTCAAATGATAAAAAAGAGTGGTATGGTCGAAGGAAATCCGGCGCTCGCTACCCAATCAGAATCCACTTGCTTTTCAAAGTTCTAAAAACGGATAAATTTTAGGGAGAATTGGAAACTCCGAAAGATGCGAATCATAAGGTTGCCAGTCCCGTACACAGCGGTGAACAGGTTTGGGTGCCCAATGTTTATTAGTTGATGACTTTAAATGGTGGGCCATAGAGTGGGTTGAAGTCGGCAGGAAATAATCAAAAAGAGAAAAAGAGGGTTGCGTGGTTTATAAAAAAGGGGAGCCAATGTACGATTTTGGGAGAGGATTTCTTACGCAGAACATGAAAAAAGAACGGGAGCGGCGATCAGGAGTTTCAGAAATTATTTTATAGCGTTGTTCTTACGTTTTTCCCGATTTTCTTTTCCCTTCAAGTTTTCAAAATTTTGTTCGAATTTCCGCACTCCGGTAACTCGTATTGATTTATGTTTTTTATTAAAGTTATGCGTTGATATTCAATTAAGTTGTTATCTTTTATTTATTTTCTTTATCTCGCGAGGTGAGTGAGGTGAGAGTTAAGGAGGTTTGTGCCTTATGTGAGTGTCTAGGGCATTTAGTTACCGCTTGCCCCACTTTTGCTATGGTGAAAGAGGCCTACCAAAGCAATCAGGCTGAGGTGAATGCAATAAACCAGCGTTGGGATCCATATTTAAATACCTACAATCCAGGGGGGGCCCAAAACCCACTTTTGAGTTAGAGGGAAAAGCCTCGGTGCAACCCCAGGCACCACCTCAGCCGCAAGTTTAGCAATTCTGGCCTCCTCAAGGCCATATGGTCCAGTTTCGTTACTCACCTCATCTACAGTAGGGATTCAGTCCTTCATCTTTTGGACCACCCCCAAGCATCAATCATCCTCTGCGGGATAAGCAGACTAATGAGATGATGAAGGCTCTCATGCAGTCTCAAATTAGCTTTACTGGGCAGACTAAGTAGGCAATTGGTGACATTAAGACTAATTGACCCAGTTGACGGCGGCAGTTGGACAAATCCAACAGGATAAGGGAAAGTTTCCATCTCAATCTTTAGTCAATGCCGCCGATACTTATTATGTGGGTGGTTCTTCTAGCCCAAGTAATCCGAATCTCAGTCTGGAAGAGGCTAAGGTGATCACCACTCTCAGAAGTGGGAAGGTGATCGACAAGGACTTAACTCTAAAGCAGAAATCAGTGCCACCCTTGGCTCCGGTAGTTGCACCAACAGTCGTTTCAGACTTGGGAAGTGTTCCTGAGATAGAGAAAGAGGCGGAGTCTCCTAAAGTGGTGGTGCCTCCAACTGCAGCCCCCACGACTCCAACGCCACCCGTTGCTCCATATCCAAATCGCTTAGTGGCGAAACCTAAGGTTAATGTGAACTTTCAAATGCTTGAATTATTCAAGAAAGTTCAGTTTCCTATCTCTTTGATGGAAGCCATTGACGCAATTCCTTAGTTTGCTAAGGTCTTGAAGGATGTGGGCATACGTGCCCTTTTCCTTCCTCGGGAAAGGATTCCTTTTCCTTCTCGGGAAAGGATTCCTTTCCCTTCTTGAAGAGGGATGGCCGGTTCGCAGGAGTGCTTAAGCTGGACAACAAGCGCTCGCGAAAATACAGAGTCACCACTTGGGTTTGAATGTTCGACACCCAAGGAACCGTATTTCGAAGCACCTGTCGCGCTGTTTGATTTGAAAAAGTTTAAGGAACCAGTCCGTCATAACCATATCTGGGTTCGGGAGCCAGGTTACGAGAGGGGAAGGGTTTGATGGCACCCCTCTCGCCCAATCCAGAGATCGGTCTCTACTAAGGCATTTGTGAAAGATATTTTGTTTGCGATTCTGTTTTATTAATCAATTTTTAGCCAATTAGGGCGGGGGAGCAGTAAATTGGGATTTAAAACTGTAACATTTCGCAGGGTATAATAAATAATAGCATGGATGGATGAAATGACGAGAAACAAATGAGATGAAACCTAACACTGAGATTAGGTACCAAAATAGCGTGTGTGTATGGGTTTGATACAAACAATGGCCAGCCTGCATGCAGGGGTTTGCCAGCATGCAAACGGCCATCGCGCGTGGAACCCATTCCATCGCGCGAGTGTTGGTATCCCACCAACTGGTTGAATTTCATCCCCTTCTGGGCTCTGGAATGGACCAATGCACACCCAGGCCAAACCAAGCAGTTTTATACGTGCTGAAAGCAAATAATTATTACAAACAGGATTAACAGGAATAAAATGCAACCCCAAAACAGTGGGGGTACCAAAACAGAGGCCTTAGACCTAGTTGCCCATGCAAGGGCCATTGCTGGAAATAGGTTGACCATCGCACGATGGAGTCAGACCGCCGCGCGAGGGCCATGACTGGACTTCCAGGAATTGCTTCGCATGCCTGGGCTCTGAGACATGTTCAGAAGCAACCCAGGGGCATTCCCAAGCTAAATAACTAAGAGTTCTAAGTTAAGCTACAAAGTTTAGCATGCAAGACAACGAGACAACTTTGAATATATTTCACAGAAGGGAAGAAAAATCCTATAAATGAGAAGGACCAGGATACCATCCCCACGAGGACCATGTCGTGCTGACTAGAACAGTCGCGCGACGAAGTGGGTCGCTCGCGCGCGGGAGAGCCGATCCGAGGCAACTTATAACTTTGCTGGCCTTAGGACCAGGACTGGTATTGATTACCAGCCTTGGTCCTACCAGCCCCCCTCAGAGATCAAAATAGTAAACAGTAAAGGATTATACCTTTGCTTGAGTGTCTTGAAATGGCTTGAACAAGGTGGTGTAGATTGGAAAAGTGAGTATGTGGGAGTGATTTGAAATGGAAGAAGTGCTTAGGCTTGTGTCTCTTTCTCTTCCTTCGAAAATTTTTGGTAACCTTTTGGAAGATGGACCATGGGGGGGTACTTATAGAAAGGAGAGAGATGTTGGTTGGTGGCTAAACAAGGCAATACAACCAGCCAACAAGGCTGGTTGCAGTTACTTGGTGGAGAAGTGGGGTGTCAAAGGTGATGGGAGAGTGGGGTGGAGGTGGTGTAAGGGCAGCCCCTCAGAACGCTGTTCAGTCGACGCAACAGGGTTACATAGGCCTGTAGCCCCCTGATCATCACACAATCCACCTGGAAATAGGTGAAAATGACAGGTGTTGACCGTCGCGCGAGGGAGTGGCTTCATCGCGCGAGTGTTCAACTAGCCCCACGAAGGTCAACAGTCAAAACTTTGACTTTGACCACCACTAGCAAGTAAATCATCGCGCGAGGGACCCAGTGGGTCTCACGATGGTCTAACCTGAGGTCTAGGTTTGGATTCAAGGGTTTCAGGGCTAAGGATGTGTTCCACACACACCAAGCTCAAACAATTTCATTTTCTCAAGACTGTTTTCGACCTGATTCATCATCGGGGAAACAAGAAACCGAAAAATGAAGTAAAACGATCGGAAAGTCAGATTGGGGTGTCTACAAATGATCTGTGCACGTCAAAGTGGAGAACTAAAAGTCAGGACAAAGTGCTTTTGACGAAACAAATGAGCTCCATTCTCTAAGCAGAGATCTCCACCAAGTGTAAAGATCCTGGTTGTCCTACCATCCCTATAGCTATCGCTCCGATAACTCGTATTGATTTCTATTCTTTATTAAAGTTATACGTTGGTATTCAATTAAGTTGTTATCTTTTATTTATTTTCTTTATCTCGCATAATAGAAGCATGATTAATTCTAGGGTTTTATTCCTTTTATTTTTAATAACGAGTGAGTAATTTTTTTTGAGGTTTGGTCGCTGGGTAAAGGCGTGCGGCGACCCAATTAGGATTCCGGCCCCGGCAACAGCGCCAAAAATGCTTGACGGTTTCCTAGACCTAAATTAATGGGTTGCCCCAAGCGTAGGGCTGAGACCGATATAGCACAATACTTGGTAAGACCAGAGTCGAATCCACTAAGGATAGTGAAGTGTGTGCTGTGGAACCTTAGGTTGTAGAATTAAAATTAGCTCTTAGGTAGCCACCCCTTGTCTTTAAGTTGATTAATTAACTAATACTAACAAATAACTTACTCAAATGATAAAAAAGAGAGGTGTGGTCGTAGGGAATACATCGCTCGCTACCCAATCAGAATCCACTCGCTTTTCAAGGTTCTAAAAACGGATAAATTAAGGTAGAATTGGAAACTCCAAAGGATGCGAATCCTAAGGTTACCGGTCCCGTACACAGCGGCAAACAGGTTTGGTGCCCAATGTTTATTAGTTGATGACATTAAATGGTGGGCCATAGAGTGGGTTGATGTCGGCAGGAAATAATCAAAAGGAGAAAAAAAGGGTTGCGCGGTATATAAAAAATGGGAGCCAATGTATGATTTCAGGAGAGGACTTCTTACACAGAACAGGAAAAAAGAACGGGAGTAGCGATCAGGAAGTTTCAGAAATTATTTTACAGCGTTGTTCTTACGTTTTACCAGATTTTCTTTTCCCTTCAAGTTTTCAAAGTTTTGTTGAGATCTCCGCACTTCGGTAACTCGTATTGATTTTTTGTTCTTTATTAAAGTTATTCGTTGATATTCAATTAAGTTATTATTTTTTATTTATTTTCTTTATCTCGCGAGGTGAGTGAGGTGAGAGTTGAGGAGGTTTGTGCCTTATGTGAGTGTCCGGGACATTTAGTTACCGCTTGCTCCGCTTTTTCTATGGTGAAAGAGGCCTACCAAAGCAATCAGGCTGAGGAGAATGCAATAAACCAGCATTGGGATCCGTATTCAAACACCTACAATCTAGGGTGGGCCCAAAATTCACTTTTGAGTTGGAGGGATCAAAAAGCCCCGGTGCAACCCCAGGCACCACCTCAGCCACAAGTTCAGCAATTCCGACCTCCTCAAGGCCAAATGACCAAGTTTCGTTACCCACCTCAGCAACAACAGGGGTTTGGTCCTTCATCTGTTGGACCACCCCTCGGCATTAATCATCCATTATGGGATAAGCAGACTGATGAGATGATGAAGGCTCTCATGCAGTCTCAAATTAGCTTTACTGAGCAGACCAAGCAGGCAATTAGTGACATTAGGACCCAATTGGCCCAGTTGACGGCGGCAGTTGGACAAGTCCAACAGGAGCAGGGAAAGTTTCTTTATCAACCTTTAGTCAATGCCGCTGGTACTCATTATGTGGGCGATTCTCTGGCCCAAGTAATTTGAATCTCAGTCTGGAAGAGGCTAAGGCTATCACCAATCTCAGAAGTGGGAAGGTGATCGACAAGGACTTACCTCTAAAGTAGAAATCGGTGCCACCCTCGGCTCCGATAGTTGCACCAGCAGTCGTTCCAGACTTGGGAAGTGCTCCTTAGGTAGAGAAAGAGGCGGAGTCTCCTGAAGTGGTGGTGACTGCAACTACGGCCCCCACGACTCCAATGCCACCTATTGCTCCATATCCAAATCGCTTGATGGCGAAACGTAAAGTTAATGTGAACTTTCAAATGCTTGAATTATTCAAGAAAATTCAGTTTCCTATCTCTTTGATGGAAGCCATTGATGCAATTTCTCAGTTTGCTAAGGTCTTGAAGGATCTATGCATGTCAAAGCGGAGAACTAAGAGTCAGGACAAAGTGCTTCTGACGGAGCAAGTGAGCTCCATTCTCCAAGCAGAGATCCCCACCAAGTGTGAAGACCCTGGTTGTCCCACCATCCCTATAGCTATCGCGGGCCAAAGTTTGATAAGGCTTTGCTGGATTTGGGAGCAAGTGTCAACTTGCTCCCCTATTCGGTGTACTTGAAGCAGAGCCTAGGCGATTTGAAAGCCACACCGATCACGCTACAGTTGGCTGACCGGAGTGTGAGAATTCCCAAAGGAGTGGTGGAAGATGTTCTGATTCAAGTGGGTGAGTTTCTTTTTCCAGTCGACTTTATTGTCTTGGATACTTGCCCAATACCAGAGGTCTTTAAGAAGACTCCTATCATATCCTTGGTCGTCCTTTTCTAGCTGCCTCTAGTGCTGTTATGAATTGAAAAACTGGACAAGTCCAATTGTCGTTTGGGGACTTAAAAATGGAGGTGAATGTTTTCAATGTGGATAGTCGGGTTGAGGATGATGAGGAGGTGTATGAGGTGAGTTTGATCGACATGTTAGTGCAAGAGCATGTTGATAGTGTGTTGTACAAGGATCCTCTAGAGATAGCATTAACCGTCGAAGAGGCGTCATTCTTAGATTCTCCAGAGGTAGGGAGTTTAATGGAGATGCTTGTAGTGGAGGATGTGTGTGGTGCCTCTTGGAACCCAGTTCTTGATTCGCTGGGTGCCCCATCTCCTAAAGTTCTTCTATCGTCGGTCCAGCCGCCTAAACCTGAGTTAAAACCTCTGCTGGACACTCTTAAGTATGTCTTCCTTAAAGGCGACGATACTTTTCCAGTTGTGATCTCCTCATCTCTAGAGGCAGATCAAAAGGCTAAGTTGTTTGCTTTGTTCAGAGAGCACGTGGGCGCAATAGGCTGGACAATAGCAGATTTGCAGGGTACTAGGTCAATGGTGTGTACACACCGCATTTTTCTAAATGAGGACATGAAACCTTCTAGGCACCCTCAGCGTCGTCTGAACCCCAATATGAAGGAGGTGGTTTGGGCTGAGGTGCTTAAGCTTTTAGTTGCGGGTATTATTTACCCGATAGCCCATAGTGAGTGGGTGAGCCTAGTACAGGTAGTGCCGAAGAAGGCAAAAGTGACCGTCGTGAGAAATGGCGAGGGTGAGCTAGTGCCGACCCGTGTTCAAACTGGGTGGCGAGTTTGCATAGATTACCATAAGTTCAATGCGAGCACCTGAAAAGACCACTTTCCTCTCCAATTCATTGATCAAATTCTAGAGAGGGTGGCTCGCCAAGCATTCCATTGCTTCCTGGATGGGTACTCTGGCTACAATCAGATTGAGGTAGCCATGGAGGATCAGAAGAAGACCACCTTCACATGTCCTTACAGCACGTTTGCCTACCGTCACATGCCTTTTGGCTTGTGCAACGCTCCCGGCACCTTTCCAAGGTGCATGATGGGAATTTTTAGCGACATGGTAGAGAAGATTGTGGAGGTGTTTATGGATGACTTTTCAATTTTTGGGGATTCGTTTGACGAATGCCTCGAGAACTTATGAATGGTCTTGCAACGGTGCGAGGAGAAGCAACTTGTGCTTAATTGGGAGAAGTGCCACTTCATGGCGACCCAAGAGATTGAGTTGGGACACATTGTCTCATCCAAGGGTATTGAGGTGGAAAAGGCAAAGATAGATTTGATTGCTAATCTTCCTTCTCCCAAGACTGTCAAGGATGTCAGGTCTTTCTTAGGTCACACCGGTTTTTACCGACATTTTATTAAGGATTTCAGTGCCATCTCCCAACCGTTGTGTCAGTTGTTGTCGAAGGATATACCTTTTGTGTGGTCCGACGCGTGTGAGGAGGCATTCAATACATTAAAGTGGAGTCTCACTACTCCGCCGATTGTTCAGCCTCCAGATTGGAGTTTACCCTTTGAGTTGATGTGTGACGCCTCCGACTATGCAGTCGGAGCGGTTTTAGGGCAGAGGCGAGGGGAAGATCCCTGCGTCGTTTATTATGCGAGCAAGACTTTGAATGAGGCACAAATGAACTACACCACTACGGAGAAAGAATTGCTCGCGGTGGTGTTTGCCTTAGACAAGTTTTGGTCCTACTTGGCGGGTTTGCGGATTGTGGTGTATACCGATCATGTGGTATTTGTAGTTCATCGCCCCTCAGGGGCATTTGGTGATTGAGAGGTTAGAAGGGGGGAGCTATATTTGGTGATTTGGTTCAATGAAATTCAAGTCAAACTCGAGAATTGTTGGGAACACCTTGTATTCTTTTGTCCCACATTAGTTAATGTATGGACGTATTCTCGAACAGGCTCAAAGAGGGCTCGAACACATGGTACATGGAACCATGGTATAGATATGATTGGGCTGGTCACCGTGCAATACGGTGGTTGGCAACAGGGACCAGTGGCATGAGAAGTCAATAGTCCAGGAAGTCAGTGCAGAGCCTTGGACCAGTGAACATGAGAAGTTATTGGTCCAAGGTTTACATAAAACATCAATGACATATGAAGTCACTGGTCCAAATAGCCTGTTCGGCAATGAACTGAAAAATGGCATTCACTGATTTTCACTCGATCTAGGTCATAAGACTGACAAATGTTTCGCTCGGGCCCATGGGCTTCTTTTAGTTGTCGAGCGGGCCGATCTCGTACTTGAAGAGGTTATACGAGAAGGCTGAAAATGAATAAAAATCTGGGGAAAGCAGCCTCAGGTGCAAGGAACACTCTGGAAGGTCCAGAAACAGTGGTATTCTGTTAAGAAATGAGATCCCGAGAATTTAGGATCTGGGAAAGATACCCAACGGGATTGGAATGCTCGGCTGGTTATGGAAAAGAGTCCTAAAAGGACAAAGGTAATGAATTGATAAGGGAACGAGAATCCAAGATATCCTGGGTTACTATACGAGATAAGAATCCTAGGGCAACGAAGATGCTTGGGCAATAAGCATCTATGAATCTATAAATACGAGGTAAACCTAAAGGTAAAAGGTACGCAATACACAACACTTTGCATTATACGAGATTCCTACTGATAATTAGGGTTTATTGCTAGTACGTGATACTAAGTTAGGCATCGGAGGGCCTTTGCCACGAGAGGCAAAGGTGCGTTCACCCATTCTTTGTTTTGCATAATAGGTTCCCGATGACGTGCTAGGGTTCCAGTGAAGAGGCACGAGAAGTTGTTACACCCTTGTACTGTTCAAAGCCTCTTTCATTTTTCTCCACTTACAATTGGTGCCGTCTGTGGGAAACGGAAGAGTTCCCTTTGAAAAATGACCACGATGGAAGGAGATCCAAAAACTCCGCTTAATTCAAAGAGCCAGCTAGGTGGGGGAGGAGATAAATTCCCATCAGAGGCTCCGAGGAAGCCCAATGGTGGGCATACCAAGAGGACCACGAGTAAGGGCCACCCCCTTACTGTCCATGATGACTTCAAGAATAGGGAGGGCAGAACAGCCACGGAATCCATGAGAAGGAGTAAGTCCCAACATGGGAGAGAGTCGGGTGCACTCAAGGAGTGTGCATAACAACGAAGATATCCTAGACAAGAAGAGATAGGAGATTGAGGAGTACGCTCGTCTGATTAAGAGACGAGAGTACGAGATTCAAGAGTTACAACGGATGCGAGAACATCCAGAGGATTCTAGACTTTCACGAAAGAATTCCAGGGGAGACAAGCTGGCTCTGGTAGTACATAAGAGGGCTCCTTCGCAGAGAAGGAGGAGCAGGAGCAGGAGCCCCACTCCGAGAAGGAAAAAGGGCTTCTTCACAAAAAAGGAGGAGCAGAAGTCGAAGTCCCACCCCCGAGGAGGAGGGGACCAAAAAACATCACAAGGATAGGTACGAGAGACCTGATTTCGATTGGGAATGAAGTGCTCCCAAATAGACGAAGGAACGTGAGGAGGGGACCATGTCTGCACGAGAAGTAGCACGGAAGGCCCTCAGCAATATAGCATCATCCCCCTTTGCAAAGAGGTTGCAAGAGGTAAGGTTGCTGAGTAGGGTGAAACACGGTGCGTTCATCCTCTATGAAACAAATGTTGATCTCGTGGCGCACATACAGCATTACCAACCGGCAATGTTCATGCGCAACGGAGATGATGCAATCATGTGCAAGATGTTCCCATCGAGTGTGGGAAAGGTGGCTCTATCCTGGTTCCATAAGCTAGGCCCGCGCTCCATACGAGAATGGGGGTAATTGGCCGAGAAATTCACTGTTTGGTTCCTGACAAGTAGGAAAGCGCTAAAGACGTTTGAAAGCCTCTCCATTATGAAACAGGGGGAGAACGAGCTGATCAGGGACTATGCGAAGAAGTATTGGGAAAGTTTCAATGAGATTGAAAGTTACAGTGAGGAATACGTAATAGCCACGTTCAAGACTGGACTGCTTGTTCGGGGGTAGCTACACAAGTCACTAAACATGAGCCCAGTGGGAACACTGGCAAAATTAATGGAATGGATTGAGCAGCATGCTAGAAATGAGGATGACATACTGCGAGAAGACAGCAAGGTGGTTGCCGAGCAAGCCAAAGGGCTAGCCAAGCAAGAAAAATAAGAGCCTAAAACTTACAGGGAGAGGAAGGAATATGGGCAGGCTAAGAAAGAGCCGTACAGGAAAAAGCATGCATCGGACCCCAAGTCTTTCTTCTCAGTAAATACGGTTTGGAAAGAACCAATCTACCGGATTCTTTATCGAATAAAGAATCAAATAAAGAACCACTCATATTTCAAGTGGCCCTCAAGGTTGGAAGGGGATAAAGATGCAAAATGAGCTATGAGTCAGCATTGTAGTTATCACAAGGATTGGGGTCATATGATGGAGGACTGCAAGATGTTCAAACAGCACCTCGATGACCTAGTCTCACATGGTTATTTGAAAGAGTTAATTCAGGAAGAGCACAATGGAGTTGGATTCCGAGCAAAATCCAAGGGTCGTAATCCATATGATACATGGATTGGCCACACCTTATATGGGAAATGAGGTAAGGTTGCTCTGAAGGCAAGTAAAGCACGATCAACATGTGATGCAGTTGGGGAGCAAGAGAAGACGTGAAAAAGAAGTATGCAACGAGGGCATAATCTTCATGGATGAAGACTGGGATTAGTTCAGGTGCCACATAACGATGCTTTGGTCATAACCTTACAAATTAGAGAATATGACATGGAGAGAATCATGGTGGACTCAGGAAGCTACACCGAGGTGCTGTACTACGATGCATTTAAAAAGTTAGGGCTGACACAGGCAGATCTGGTGCAATCAATAACTCTTTTTGGTCGGATTCAGTGCAGGAGCAGTCTGGCCATTGGGCATGGTCACTCTTCCTATTTGAGCAGGAACAATGGTGCTGCGAACAGACTTCCTAGTCGTAGATGTGTCATCTTCCTATAATGCGATTATAGGAAGAACGTGGTTACACAAGATGAGGGCGGTTTCCTCCACTTACTATCAGATGGTAAAGTTTCCTGGGTCTAATGGCATCAAAAGGATCAGAGGAAACCAAAAGGTTGCCCAGCAATGCCTGATATCTATAATCAAGAAGGCACCTAAGGCAAAATTGGTCCAAGCCATTGAAGTTCCAGGCTAGCCGACCATCGAGGATGTCGGAGGGAATCCTGCCAAGAAAGTGCTGGAAGGCTTGAGGAAAATTTAGATCAACGAGATTGATCCGGAAAGGTATTTCCTGATTGGGGAAAACCTCAACAAAGAGGAAGAAAAAGAGTTGGTAGGGTTCCTCAAGGAGCATGTTAATGTATATGCTTGGATACCCGAAGAGATGCTTGGGGTGGATGCAAATGTGATTTGCCACCACTTGAATGTAGATCCACAACACAAGCCCATGATGCAGAAGAAGAGACGATCAGCCGTACAACATGTAGAAGCTGTTATCGAGGAGGTTAACCGCTTGCTAGAAGCAAGCGCTATATGAGAAGTGTACTACCTGAAGTGGTTGTCTAACACCGTGGTAGTAAAGAAGAAAAACGGGAAGTGGTGGGTTTACGTCAACTTCACGGGCCTGAACAAAGCATGTCCAGAGGATAGTTTCCCCATCCCAAGGATAGATCAACTAGTTGATGCAATAGCTGGGTATGGGCGAATGAGTTTTCTTGATGCTTATCAAGGATACCACCAAATTGCCATGTACAGGCCAGATCAAGAGAAGACTTCCTTTATCACACCAAGAGGGATGTATTGTTACAGTGTCATGCTCTTTGGTTTGAGGAATGCCGGGACAACATACCAGAGATTAGCAACGATTATGCTAAAGAAATTGCTCGACAAGACAATGGAGGTGTACATAGATGATATGGTGATCAAAAGCAAAGAAAAGCAGGACCACATAGCTGATGTGAAGGATGCCTTCGAAATTCTAAGAGAGTACAAACTGAAGCGTAACGCCTCGAAGTGTTCGTTCGGAGTAAGTTCAAGGAAGTTCTTGAGTCACCTTGTGACCATAAGAGGGATAGAGGCAAATCCCGACCAAATACAGATTTGCAGAGGCTTTAAAGTCCAAGGACCACGAAGGAGGTCCAAAGACTGATTAGAATGGTAGTAGCCTTTAATAGATTCATCAGCCGGTCTAGTGATACTTGTAGGCCCTTTTTTCAGTTGCTAAAAAAGAGAGAAGGATACGAATGGGGAGCAAAATGCGAACATGCATTCCAAGACCTGAAGAAGTACTTGGTAGCGGCCCCGCTCTTGTCTACTTCTGAATCAGGTGAGTCCTTAATTTTGTACTTAGCAGTCTCTGAACATGCTATTAGTGCAATATTATTGAGGGACAAGGGATCCGAGCAAATCCCTGTCTACTATGCGAGCAAGATGTTGTTGGATGCAGAAACAAGATATCTGCCTCTAGAAAAATTGATCCTGGCATTGAGGACAACAGCAAGGAAGTTGCCCCATTATTTCCAGAGTCACAAAATTGTAGTTTACACTGAGTTTCCGTTGAAATCTTTGCTACGGAAGGCAAATTTCTCGGGACGTATATCAACGTGGTCGGTAGAGTTAAGTCAATACAATATTGACTACTAACCGTGCACTACAATAAAGGGCCAGGTATTGGCAGACTTTGTAGCAGAGTTTTTTCCTGCAGTGGCTCCACGGCCTCCTACGAGATAGGAGCAGCCAGTTGAGCCATCAACTAGGAAGGGTAAGCCACCTACTGAACAGGATCCCTTAAAATGGAAACTATTCGTTGATGGTTCTGCATGCAATAACGGATTAGGGATTGGTGATAGGCGCGTGATATCTTGGATATAAGTGCCTAAGTAGGGCGACTTAGCGCATTAGAGGCGCGTTTTATTTCATTTTTCCACTTGATGCTGTGCTTTGTTTTGGTTTTGTGTTCTTTTATTTTCTCAGGTAATAAGGCGGATTTAGCGCCATGATTGGAATGAGTGGCCTCGAGGCCGGTTTGCACATTGACAGGATGCCAAAGCGGAGGTGTGAACGTGGGGTGACGTCGTTTAAATGTCCGGTGTTAAAAAAAAACCCCATGCAATGATTAAAAGCTGGCCATTATAGCCTTCAGTATCGATACATATATTCCAAGTATCAATACAAATAAGTGCAAAAGCAATCCGAAATTGGACAATTTCATATGTATCGATACTGCCATCATGCGTATCGATACCGAAGGCTCCACGGGGAATTTTGGTCTTCGTTGTGTTTTTTTTATTCTTTATTCCAATTTATTAGGGGACTTGTATAAATACTCTCTGGAACTCCGTTTTTAGGGTTCATACTTTTGATTAGAAACTTTCTTTTCACGTTCTTTCTTTCCAGAGCTCTTTACTTTTGAAGTTTTCAAGTTTTGTACAAGAACACATCTTCTGGTAACTTGTTTTATTTTTCGTTCTTAATTAAAGTTTCTCGTGGATCTTAACTTAGTTTTAATATCTTGTTTAAATTAGATTTCAAACATGATGCAAGTTAAGGTATATTTTTCTTTCTTTTTATTTTTAATAATGAGTGGGTAGTTTTTCTGAGGTTTGATCGCTGGGTACAGGCGCGCCGCGACCCAATTAGGATTCGTCTCGCAATTTTCTGCACGTTAATTCAATTAAATAAATTTAGTTGGTGAAAACTACGTCCGTTGGACGATCCGAGGCATTGCCAGTGGGAATGTGAGTGGGAATGGGGGACCAAAACCTGTTCGCCAATGTGTACGGGACAGGCAACCTTAGGATTCACATTCTTCGGGGTTTCCAATTCTCCCTAAATTTAATCGTTTTTTTTAGAACTATGAAAAGTGAGCGGATTCTAATTAGGTAGCAAGCGCCGGATTCCCTACGACCGCGCCTCTCTTTTTATTCTTTCAAGCAATCTATCAGTAGCATTAGTTAATCAATCAACCAAAAGATAAGGGGTGGCTACCTAAGAGCTATTTTAATACTATAACCCGAGGTTCCACAACACACACTTCACCATTCTTAGTGGATTCGACTCCAGTCTTATCGGGTATTTTGCTACATCGGTCTCAGCCCTATGCTTGGGGCAACCCATTAATTTAGGACTAGGAAATCGATCAAGCATTTTTGGCGCCGTTGCCGGGGACGGTATCGTGTGTTAAAGAATTCGGGTAGTTAGTTTTATTTTTATTTTCTTTTTAGTTTATTTAGTTGTCTTGAGTCAACATAGGTAGAGGTAAGCAATCCTCCATTGTAGGAAAGCAATCACCTCTAAAACCTAAGTACTATCGAGACAATATCAGGCGTCTCATAGCCATTGAGAGAGTACCGAGAGAAACCGTGGATTAGGAATCTTTTAGTGGTGATTCTTTTGATATCGGGGGCCTTTTCGTTGATTTAATAATCGAGCCCCAAATGGCATAGCCATCAATGTCAATGCGTAATCACATGCATCCTGCGAGGACCACTCCTTTCGGTCCAATAGTTCTGCCAACCGCGATGGTGGAAGCATATAATGCTTTCACCATAAAACCTGGTACACATACCACCTTTCCCCTATTTTATGGGAAGGAGAATGAGGATCCGTATGAGCACGTCCGTCATTTTGAGGGGTTGGTGCGCACCTTGGCCACCACTACTCAGTGGGAGAATGCTTGTCTTAAGCTTTTCCCAGCATCACTAAGGGACAATGCGGATAAGTGGCTGCGGATGCAAAAATCACAGTCTCTTAGGACGTGGGCTGCTGTCCGAGATTTATTTTATAAGAAATATTTCTCGAAAAGCAAATCGAAGTACCTGACTCGCCAAATCCAATCGTATAAGCAAAAAGAGGGTGAGTCATTTTTAAAGTGCTAGGAGAGGTTCAAGGACTTGCTTTTGTCCTTGCCACACCATGGGTTTGTCAAACCCCAATTGGTGTCATTTTTTTACTTGGGTCTGAACGTCGCGACAACCCAACAACTTGAGTACCTCTGTAAGGAGGAGGATTTCCTTGACAAAACCCCGGACGATGCGTGGGACTTCCTCAACGAGTTGGCTGAGAAACACCGAAGTTTGGAACCTTTCGATCTCGGTGATAGGGCCATGGCTGCACAGGGACCCAGTGGGTCCGGCATTTTTCCTTCGAGCGTGAGAGTGCATAATGTCCAGTCTCAATTGGACAAGATGGCTAGGCAATTAGAAGACTTGAACCTTAAGCAAGTCCATCTAGCAAATAAGGTGAGAGTCGAGGAGGTGTGTGCGTTATGTGAGTGTCCGGGGCATCTTGTCACTGCTTGTCCCGCGTTTCCCATTATCAAAGACGCATACCATAGTAATCAGGCTGAGGTGAACGTGCTTAACCAGCGTTGGGATCCGTATTCGAATACCTACAATCCAAGGTGGGCCCAAAACCCACTTTTGAGTTGGTGGGATCAAAAAGCTCCGGTGCAACCACAGGCACCACCTCAGCCACAAGTTCAGCAATTTCGGCCTCCTCAAGGCCAAATGACCCAGTTTTGTTACCTTCCTCAGCAGCAGCAGGGGTTCGGTCCTTCATCTTTTGGACCACCCCCTGGCATTAACCATCCCCCGCGGGATAAGCAAACTAATGAGATGATAAAGGCTTTCTTGCAGTTTCAGTTAAGCTTCACTGAGCAAACCAAACAGGTAATTGGTGACATTAGAACCCAATTGACCCAGTTGTCAGCGGTTGTTGGACAAGTCCAGCAGGAGAAGGAAAAGTTTCCTTCTCAACCTCTAGTCAATGCCACCGGTACTTATTATATGGGCGATTCTTCTGGCCCAAGCAATTTAAATCCAAGTCTGGAAGAGGCTAAGGCGATCACTCTCAGAAATGGGAAGGTGATCGACAAGGACTTACCTCCAAAGCAGAAATCGATGCCACCCCCGGTGCCGATAACTATTCCAGCAGTCGTTCCAGACTTGGGAAGTGTTCCTGAGGTAGAGAAAGAGGCGAAGTCTCCTGAAGTGGTAGTGCCTGCTCATGTAGCCACCACGACTCCAATGCCACCTGTTGCTCCATATCCAAATCGCTTGGTGGTGAAACCTAAGGTCAATATGAACTTTCAAATGCTTGAATTATTCAAGAAAGTTTAATTTCCTATCTCTTTGATGGAAGCCATTGACGCAATTCCTCAGTTTGCTAAGGTCTTGAAGGATCTGTGCACGTCGAAGCGGAGAACCAAGAGTCAGGACAAAGTACTTCTGACGGAGCAAGTGAGCTCCATTCTCCAAACTGAGATCTCGACCAAGTGTAAAGACCCTGGTTGTCCCACCATCCCTATAGCGATCGTTGGCCAAAAGTTCGATAAGGCTTTACTGGATTTAGGAGTGAGTGTCAACTTGCTTCCCTATTCGGTATATTTGAAGCTTGGGCTAGGCGAGTTGAAAGCCACACCGGTCACGCTACAGTTGGCTGACTGGAGTGTGAGAATTTCCAAGGGAGTGGTGGAAGATGTTCTGATTCAAGTGGGTGAGTTTCTTTTTCCAGTCGACTTTATTATCCTGGATACTTGCCCAATACCAGAGGTCTTTGAGAAGACTCCAATCATCCTTGGCCATCCTTTTCTAGCCACCTCCAGTGCTGTCGTGAATTGCAAAACTGGACAAGTCCAATTGTCGTTTGGGGACTAGAAAATGGAGGTGAATGTTTTCAACATAGATAGCCGGGTTGAGGATGATGAGGAGGTATACGAGGAAAGTTTGATCGACACGCTAGTGCAAGAGCATGTCAATAGTGTGTTGTACAAGGATCCTCTGGAGATAGCCTTAACCGCCGAAGAGGCGTCATTCTTAGATTCTCTAGAGGTAGGAAGTTTAATGGAGATAATTGCAGTGGAGGATGTATGTGGCGCCGCTTGGAATCCAGTTCCTGAGCCGCTGGGCACCCACCCAAAAGTTCTCCTATCGTCAGTCCAGCCACCTAAACTAGAGTTAAAGCCTCTGCCGGACACACTTAAGTATGCCTTCCTTAAAGGCGATGATACTTTTCCAGTTGTAATCTTTTCATCCCTTGAGGTAGATCAAGAGGCTAAGTTGCTTACCATGCTGAGAAAGCACGTGGATGCGATAGGCTCACTACTACAATAAACTATAAAGATCACAGTTATTAGCCGTGATTGTAAGTTTTTCATCACGCTCTTGCTACCGTGATGGATCTGGGTGTGATTGTAAGTCACTCTCTTTTATCATAGTTATAAACCATGATTAAAAGAGAGAAATAATCACGGCCAAAAGGCGTGATCATTTCTCTTTTATCATGGTTATAAGCCATGATTGTTTCTCTTGGGTGTGATCATTTCTCTTTTCTAGGTGTGATTGTATGTCACTTTAGATCACAGTCTATAACCGTGATTGAAAGTTCAAAATGATCACACCACCATAAATTGAGATGAAAAACCATTGGGCGTGATCTTTTCTTTGAATCTACTAGACCATCTTTTCTTGTTATTGCCAAGTTTCGAACCCACGCATCCTTAGTTGATTTTCCAAACCCTTACCACTAAGCTGGCCAAGAACTTCTATTACATTAGGAATACAAAAATATTTATATTTACTTTCTAAAGTGAGAAAACTTTTTTTTTCCTTAAAATCTGCTAAATTTTTTGATAAGCAATTAAGATGATATTAAAATATATAAAAATACATATATAAACATTGTTTAAAAAATTTTAAAAATATGACAACAAATCTTTTGCCAATCAAAATTAGTTATTGGTCACCAAAAGATTTTCTTGTGGCGAAAAATTTAGTTTTAGCTAGTAAATTTAGTAGACAATAGTATTTTTTGTTGTACTGCGCGCTTTGTATTTTTATGAAAATTGTCACAACCTGCAGATTATAACATTATAGACAAACTTTAGATTTTTTTTTTTATAAACTAATTATTTCACATGGATTTTGTGTTTATATTGAATTTCAATTTCAATGGTGGCTTCTCAATTGGATTTTAATCATTTTCAGATAAGGTTAAGCCATAATAATATAATTGCTTTCTTACCTAATGTGTCAAATGTATACTTGTAAGACATCCGAAATAACTAAATTTCACTACTACAATAAATCATAAAAATCACGGCTCGCCCACGTGAAAATCGGGCACTAGTAGAACAGTCCGCCCATTGTGAAATAAACAACTGGGCACTGGTGGAACCCAGTTGTGCGATTTGCCTTCTCTCTCTCTCTCTCTCTCTCTCTCTCTCTTTGGGCTTGAAGATGAAGATGAAACGTAAAGATTTTTTGAGATGAGTGCGATTAGGGCATATCTTCTTACCTTTTGTAAAAAAGAAAAAAAGAACTTTTCAAAGTTCTTAAACGACATCGTTTTTCTAACATAACTTTTCAAAGTCTGCCTAAATGCGTATCAGCCCGCCCACGTGAAAATTCAAACTGCGCGCCTAAATAGGTAGGCTTTTTATCTCGCCACAAGAGTGAGATCATTTATCTCACTTTTTTCCGCGTTAAAGTTTTTTATTACGTTACAAGGGTGAGGTCATTTCTCTTTTATCTTGCCACAATAGTAAGATCGTTTATCTCATTCTTTTTCATGCTAAAATATTTTATCACGCCACAAGAATGAGATCTTTTCTCTTTTTTATCACGCTACAAGGATGAGGTCTTTTCTCTTTTATCTCGCCACAAGAGCAAGATCTTTTGTCTCATTTTTTTTCCCCCCTAAAATCTTTTATCACGTTGTAAGGGTGAGATTGTTTTTCTTTTATCTTGCTGCAAGAGCGAGATCTTTTATTTCGCGCTAAAACCCACTTTTTATCTCAGTTTTGGACTTAAACTGTGATAACAAAATTTAAGCACCACTTTTTATCACGCTTTTACTAAAAACTGTGATCTTTGTGAATCTCTTAAGTGTGGCATATATCTATTATTATAGTAGTGGATGGACAATAGCAGATTTGCAGGGTATTAGTCCAACGGTGTGTACACACCGTATTTTTCTAGATGAGGATGTGAAGCCTACTAGGCAACCTCAGCGTCGTCTAAACCCCAATATGAAGGAGGTGGTTCGGGCTGAGGTGCTGAAGCTTTAGATGCGGGTATTATTTACCCGATAGCCCATAGTGAGTGGGTGAGCCCAGTGCAGGTGGTGCCTAAGAAGGCAGGAGTGACAGTCGTGAGAAACGACGAGGGTGAGCTAGTGCCGACCCGTGTTCAAACCGGGTGGCGAGTTTGCATCGATTACCGAAAGCTCAATGCGAGCACCCGGAAAGACCATTTCCCTCTCCCATTCATTGATCAAATTTTGGAGAGGGTGGCTAGCCAGGCATTCTATTGCTTCCTGGATGGGTACTCTGGCTACAATCAGGTTGAGGTAGCCATGAAGGATCAGGAGAAGACCACCTTCACGTGCCCTTATGGTACGTTTGCCTACCGTCGTATGCCCTTTGGAGGTGTTTATGGATGACTTTTCAGTTTTCGGGGATTCGTTTGACGAATGCCTCGAGAACTTGGGAAAGGTTTTACAACGGTGTGAGAAGAAACAGCTTGTGCTTAATTGGGAGAAGTGCCACTTCATGGTGACCCAAGGAATTGTGTTAGGACACATTGTCTCATCTAAGGGTATTGAGGTGGACAAGGCGAAGATTGATTTGATCGCAAATCTTCCCACTCCAAAGTCTATAAAAGACATTCGGTCTTTCCTCGGTCATGCCGGTTTCTATAGGCATTTCATTAAGGGATTCAGTGCTATCTCCCGACCGTTGTGTCATTTGCTGTCAAAAGACACCCCATTTGTGTGGTTTGAGTCGTGTGAGGAGGCATTCCAGACATTGAAGCGGAGTCTCACTACTCCGCCGATTGTTCAGCCTCCAGATTGGAGTTTGCCCTTTGAGTTGATGTGTGACGCCTCTGACAATGCAATCGGAGCGGTTTTAGGGCAGTAGGCGAGGAAAAGATCCATGCGTTGTTTATTATGCGAGCAAGATGCTGAATGAAGCACAAATGAATTATACCACCACCGAGAAAGAGTTGCTCGCGGTGGTATTTGCCTTAGATAAGTTTCGGTCCTACTTGGTAGGGTCGTAAATTGTGGTTTTTACCGATCATGCGGCTTTGAAGTACTTAATGACCAAATCGGACGCGAAAGCTCGCCTTATCCGGTGGATTCTTTTGTTGCAAGAATTCCACATTGTCATTAAGGATAAAAAAGGGGTTGAGAATGTAGTGGCCGACCATCTATCTCGTCTGGAGTTTGAGGACCCCACCTCTCATCTCCCCATTGTGGATTCATTCCCGGACGAGTAGTTATTCACTGCTAATGCGTGCCCATGGTTTGCAGATATCGCCAATTATTTGGTGACTGGGCAAATTTCACCCCATTGATCCACAGCAGAGAAGCAGCGATTTTTGCGAGAGGTCCGGCAATATATTTACGATGATCCATATGTGTTCAAATATTGCGCGGACCAGATTATGCGCCGGTGTGTCCACGAAGCTAATCAAAGGGGAATTCTTGAGTTTTATCACACCGAGGCGTGCGAAGGTCATTTTTTCGCGAAGAAGACCGCCGCCAAGGTCAGTGAGTGTGGTTTCTATTGGCTGAGTCTATTTAAGGATGCGTATGTTTTTTGTAAGTCGTGTGACCAGAGTCAGAAATTAGGTAAAATTGGCTCGCGGAATATGATGCCCCTCCAGAACATTTTTGTGATAGAGGTCTTCGATTGTTGGGGCATTGATTTCATGGGCCCGTTTCCAGGGTCATACGGTTATGAGTACATCCTCCTGGCGGTGGATTATGTTTCCAAGTGGGTTGAGGCTATCCCCACTAAGACCAGCGATTCTAAGGTCGTGCTAGAGTTCTTGCGAACGAACATCTTGTTGAGATTTGGCATGCCACGTGCCATTATCTCTGATCAGGGCACACATTTTTGTAATAGGTCTTTTGGGGCTTTAATGAGCAAGTATGGCATCTCTCACAAGGTGTCTACTGCTTATCACCCCCAAACTAATGGTCAGGCTGAGCTAGCGAATCGTGAAATTAAGGGAATTCTAGAGAAGACCGTGAACCCGAATAGAAAGGATTGGTCACTTCGGTTGACCGATGCCTTGTGGGCCTACCGCACTGCTTACAAAACTGTGTTGGGTGTTTCACCATATCGGCTTGTTTATGGTAAGGCCTGCCACTTGCCCGTTGAGATGGAGCATAAGGCCTATTGGGCCATTAAGTCGCTTAACGCACGTTTGCCAGAGGCGGGTGCCCATAGGAAGCTCCAGTTGTGTGAGCTTGAGGAGATTAGGAATAATGCATATGAGAGCACGAGTATTTATAAGGCTAAGGTTAAGGCGTATCATGATAGAAATATTCAGCACAAAACCTTTAGTGTTGGTCAAAAAGTGTTACTGTATAACTCGCACCTCCATCTGTTTCCTGGTAAATTGAGGTCCCGCTGGGACGGTCCCTACGTTGTGAATAAGGTTTATCCGAATGGTTCAGTTGATATTTGTGACCCTAAGAAAAATACTATTTCCAAGGTTAATGGGCAACGTTTGAAACCATTTTTGGAATATTTGGAAGTAGGGAAACCTGATGAGGTTTTGGTCGATCCTGTTTATTCGGACGACCCTGTTGTGTAGCCGTTATGGCTACATTCTGATGGGTAGCTTTTGCGTACCACTTTCTTCACTGAGAAGTGGACCCGGCTCCTAGCAATTGGGGTACCCATCATTGACTTGGGTTTTATAGCTTCGCACGCCACTAGTAAAATAAGGATCGTGTGTGCAGCTCGCGTTAGTAAGGGCAATTTTGTGTCGATGACATGGGATTTTACTCCATTCTATTGTTCTTGGCACAATCTATGTATATTTGTCTTTAATTTCTTCGTTCTTTATTCTTGTCTTTTGTTTAGTTATTTTTGCTTCTAAAAAAGGAAAAAAAATTTAAAAAAAATGAAATAGAAAAAAATTGCATCATTGTCTTGCATAGCCACCCTTTCCTTGCCCACCGGCGAGGGATGGGGAGAAAAGTATGACACGTTGATCGCGTGAAGATTTGGTGGAGTTTTTCTCTTTTTATTTTTGTTTTGGGAGCCCAGATACCACGACTGGGCGGTACAAATGTCTTTTGCAGGTTACAGTGGTTGGCCCACAGGCTGGGTGATAGAAAATTCCTCGAACATCGGCCGAGGTCATGGTGGTTGGCTGCCACCCATAGGTCCATTTCTTCTCTCTTGTATTTATCTTCTGCTTTGGGGACATAACATGCTTTTAGTTGGGGGGAGGGGTGTACTTTGTACACGTTCTCGTGGTGTTGCTAGGGGTAATTTTTATTTTTTTTATTTGTTGGGGATAGTTTGTTATCCTTGATTGTCAAAATTAGGCGAGCATGTTATAATTAGCCGAATTGTCTTGCCTGTTTAACTTGGACTTATGCATATATTTGGCATTTCGTGAACTTGTTAGTGCTGTTGTTAACATTGAGTAGGTGTCCCCACGTGGTTAATTTTGCATCCTAAAAAAATATTCCCATATTCTTTGTTTTTCCCTTCTCGCATTTGCGTAAAATAGTAGGCATTTATTTCATAATTGAGTAGCCTAATATTTTACATGCATTTGTGAGAGTTGGTAACGTGCATAGGGGATGAAACAAGGCGTTCTTCTATGATTAGACCACATATGTGTCCCTTTTTCCAATTTTAAACCAGTTCGAGTAAGTTCCTGAGTCTAACTTAGGAAGCCGATGTGTGGGTTGGATTCAAGTTTTGGGGGGTCTAGCTTTGTGCATCATGGGTGTCTTGTTCGAAGCATTGTTGTTGTTGGGGGTGAAGTTGAAGAATTTTTGATGGGTGTCGTGTGTGAATCCTTACCCAAAACCCTTAACCAAAACCTTTGCCAAAAGAAAGAAAGAAAAAAAATAATACCCTTAGCCAAAAAAAAAAAACACAAAACAAAAGAAAAAGAAAAGAGACAAACGACCAGAAATCGAACAGTCTCGACTGAATCGATACGGAAACCACGTGTATCGATACCATGGCCTGTTCGGTAAAAATAAAAAAATAAAAAAGCAGAAAAAGTTAAAAAGCAAAAAGGGCCGGCGGTACTTCCTATTTTCTTTCTTTTCCTTTTTATCTTCAACCTCCATTCTCTCTCTCTAACCCTCCATTACCCCATACCCAAAACCTTTACCATACCACCGAAAAATCCACTTTTCACCACCAAAATCTCTCCAAACTCCACAAAAACTTCCCTTTTTCCCACCTCTACTACATACTCCTTTCTAAACTCCACCAAAAACCCAAATCTTATCCTACCCAAAAAACCCTAACCTTTTACTAAACCCATTAGTCACATGGCACCCAAAAAGAGGTCTACAGAGGCAGAGAAGGGAAAGGGCATGGGTTCTTCCGGTCATGCAACTGATCCGGATTTGGGGCAAGAACCCGCTCCGGAGGAGGGCCCGGCCCATCCATGGAGGAGGAACCGAGATCAAATCACCCGAGATGAGCAGGTGGCGTGGGAAGCCTCATGCAAAGGCCGGGGAATCAAAGCGGAGAGACACATAGTTAGGGATAGCTTCCTACCGAACGACATTGTCATTCAGGCGGTCGTTAGGTAAGGTTTGTCTTTCTGGTTCGAACCCAATCCTGGTTTTAACATAGAATTAGTTGAGGAATTTTATAAGCATATGGTTGTGCTTGAAACCGGGACTGAATTACACCCCGAGGCCTGTGTTACTTCTAGGATTGGTAGGTTACCAGTGACATTGACCCCAGGGATTATTGCAACAAGGTTACTCTATGCTCGACCCCTGGGAGAAACGAACTACCTGGCTCCTAATTCGGAGTTTATTCAGGATGTTGTGTATGAGGTACTGTATGAAAAGAAGAAGAACGGAATGATCCCCCACCGGCCCGGTAAATTTAGGCCGTCGTTTCGGTTTGTGAATCAATTGGTGTGTTACCACCTAGATCCTCGGGCGACTGAGAATAAGCCTTCGGAGACTACGGGGAATATGTTGGTGGCATTCATGGAGGAGAATACTGTGTGTGACTGGGCCCAATATATTTTCATAAAAATCATAGAGTTCAGAGATGTGGCAACCAACACTCGGATGTCGTTCCCGTGTCTGATTTCCTCTATCTATAGGGCCACTGAGAGGTTAGCTGCAAAGTATTTTAAGAATGATGAAGGTAAGCCAGGTGATATTGATAGTTCTATCCTTCGGAAGAGTGTAGCCCATTCTATTGGTAGGCTTGGGGCATTGTTGACTGAACCCCCAGCAAATGCCAACACGAACAATTGGTTGAGAAATTTTTTTTGTCTTGAGGCGGCATTAGCCAAAGGCCAGCAGAAGATAAAAAAAGAGGTGCGTCAGGTTGGGCAGAATCAGCGTACACTGGCCCACCAGAATCAGTGGTTGTACAACCGTGTTACAGGACAGTCTTATGCTCCATATGAGCCGTTTACCTTCCCGGAGCTGGAGGTTAGCGATGATTTCGCTGGGAGTGATTCAAATTGAGCTGGGTTTTCCATGATGCATAAGACTAGGTGGTGATGTTATTTTATGTGGTATTTCATGTTTTTCAGTGTCGGTGGACTATTTTTAATTTTCTAGTATTTGGGTCTGTAATAATTTAGTATGTTGGTTAATTTTCTCGTTGGACTTGGTTTAGTTTGGCACCAATGGGTGCATGCTGTTAGCTAAGGGTAAGGTGGCGGCCAGTCTGGGTAGTTTACCTTTCACTACTATAGGCGGCCGCCTAATTTTGCATATCTCTCCTTTATTCGGAACCATGGTCATTATAAGCTTTATTAAGACCTTAGTAGATCTTGCGCACGTTGTTAACTCTCGTAGATGCATGTGATTTATTTAATGTTGCTCAAATTGTGGAATCATGAGTGGTATCTTGGGCTGTTATTCTTTGCGAGCATTATTTTTGATTGGCGCGTGGTGACCTTTGTTTCGATCCCACGTAGTTTGCCAAACGCTTTTCATGGGATGTTTGAGAGTTCTGGTGAGCGAGTTTAGCAACATTGCTATTGTGGGGCATTTATCTCTGCATGTGTTTCAGCACTAATTTTGTTCCTATTTTTCCAAGGCTTGCATGTGTTTGAGTTGCAGGAGAGTGAGGATGTGGAAATCTCTCGGTCGCCTAATCATTGCTAATTTTGCATAACCCTCGTATCCCCGTTTTTCCATTTCAGTTTTTGTTTTTATAATTTTCCATTCATTCGTTACTCGGGACTAGCAACGCTCAAGTTGGGGGGTGTGATAGGCGCGTGATATCTTGGATATAAGCGCCTAAGTAGGGCGACTTAGCGCATTAGAGGCGCATTTTATTTCATTTTCCCACTTGATGCCGTGCTTTGTTTTGGTTTTGTGTTCTTTTTATTTTCTCAGGTAATAAGGCAGATTTAGCGCAATGATTGGAATGAGTGGCCTCGAGGCCGGTTTGCACGTTGTCAGAATGCCAAAGCGGAGGTGTGAACGTGGGGTGACGTCGTTTAAACGTCGGGTGTTAAAAAAAACCCCATGCAATGATTAAAAGCTGGTCATTATAGCCTTCGGTATCGATACACATATTCCAAGTATCAATACAAATAGATGCAAAAGCAATCCAAAATTGGACAGTTTCATATGTATCGATACTGCCATCACGCGTATCGATACCGAAGGCTCCATGGGGAATTTTGGTCTTCGTTGTGTTGTTTTTATTCTTTATTCCGATTTATTAGGGGACTTGTATAAATACTCTCCGGAACTCCATTTTTAGGGTTCATACTTTTGATTAGCAGCTTTCTTTTCACGTTCTTTCTTTCCAGAGCTCTTTACTTTTGAAGTTTTCAAGTTTTGTACAAGAACACATCTTCCGGTAACTTGTTTATGTTTTGTTCTTAATTAAAGTTTCTCGTGGATCTTAACTTAGTTTTAATATCTTGTTTAAATTAGATTTCAAACATGATGCAAGTTAAGGTTTATTTTTCTTTCTTTTTATTTTTAATAATGAGTGAGTAGTTTTTCTGAGGTTTGGTCGCTGGGTAAAGGCGCGCCGCGACCCAATAAGGATTCGTCTCGCAATTTTCTGCACATTAATTCAATTAAATAAATTTAGTTGGTGAAAACTACGCCCGGTGGACGATCCGAGGCATTGCTAGGGCTCGTGTGAGCGGGAACGGGGAACCAAAATCTGTTCGCCACTGTGTACGGGACCTGCAACCTTAGGATTCACATTCTTCGGGGTTTCCAATTCTCCCTAAATTTAATCATTTTTTTTAGAACTATGAAAAGCGAGCTGATTCTAATTGGGTAGCAAGCGCCGGATTCCCTGCGACCGTGCCTCTCTTTTTATTCTTTCAAGCAATCTATCAGTAGCATTAGTTAATCAATCAACCAAAAGATAAGGGGTGGCTACCTAAGAGCTATTTTAATACTATAACCCGAGGTTCCACAACACACACTTCACCGTTCTTAGTGGATTCGACTCTGGTCTTGCCGGGTATTGTGCTACATCAGTCTCAGCCCTATGCTTGGGGCAACCCATTAATATAGGACTAGGAAATCGATCAAGCAATTGGAATTGTGCTTTTCCCCTCGAAGGAGTAATGATGGAATTGTCCTTTCGATTGGGTTTCAGTGCTTCCAACAATGTGGCAAAGTACGAGGCACTCTTAGCAAGGTTGAGAAGTGTAAAACCCTGAAGGTAAAAAGTATACAAATATATTGTGATTCGCAACTCGTGGTGAACCAGTTGTCCAGGGAGTATGAGGCTCAGAATGAGAAAATGGCAGCCTACGTGGAGGCTACCAAGGATTTGCTAAACACTTTTGAGAAGGTGTACATTGCGCAAATAAGTTCTGAGTAGAATGCCCGTGCAGATTCCCTTGCTTGGTTGTCTGCAGCTGTGCCAACAGAATTCAAGAGAAGGATGGCAGTGGATTATCTTTCTGAATCGAGCATTGGAAGGAGCGTGGAATTGGTCTTAGATGTGAACCATGGACCAAGTTGGATGGATCCAATAGTAGAGTTCTTACGAGATGGGACACTCCCCAACGATAAAAAAGAGGCTCACAAGATAAAGACAAAATCTACACGATTTTGGCTGTCACCCGAAAGAAAGCTGTACAATAAGTCCTTTACTGGACCGTACTTACTCGTTGTGCTCCCTGACATGGTGCAGAAGTTCTTTCATGAGATTCATGAGGGGACATGTGGAAGCCATGCTAGGGGTAGGTCTATTGCCCACCGAGCAATAACCCAGGGTTACTGGTGGCCCCACATGCAGGAGGATGCAAAGGTGTATGTGAAGATTTGTGAGAAGTGCTAAAAATTCTCACCAATGATCCAAACGCTAGCTGAGGATCTAGTGTCGTTGACAAGTCTTTGGCCATTCGCAAAATTAGGAATGGACATCGTGGGTCCACTCCACATGGCAATTAGGAATAGGAAATTTTTGTTGGTAGCAACGGATTATTTCACTAAGTGGATTGAAGCAGAACCATTGGTTAAGATCACTGAACCTATGTTAGAAATGTTCGTGTGGAAAAACATCATTACTCGATTTAGAGTCCCTTATTCGTTGATTACGGATAATAGGTCCCAATTTTAGAAGAAGTTCAAAACATTCTGTGCCCAGTACGTAATAAAGAACTACTACTCAACCCGAGCCTACCCTCAGAGTAATGGGCAGGCAGAAGCATCCAACAAAACTATACTTGACGGGATCAAGAAGAAGTTGGACAAAGTAATGGGGAAGTGGCCCGACGAATTGCCACTGGTCCTGTGGGCGCACCGAACAACTCCAAGGAGGTCTACGGGAGAGACCCTCTACTCATCAGCATATGGAACCGAGGCTGTTATTCCATTAGAGGTAGGTTTACCGACCAACAAGACTACTTTGGTTGAAAGTGGAGGCAATGACAGAGCCCTGGAAATCGAATTGGATCTAGCCGAGGAATGAAGAGAAAGGGCTCTGGTGCATTTGGCATCATTTCAGGGGCAGCTGATGAAAAGCTACATCAAAAATGTCCACCCACGAGAATTTGGTGTTGGAGACCTTAGCTTCGTAAGATGCTCGGCAACACTAATGTGGCCAATGAGGGTACGTTGGGGGCCAATTGGGAAGACCCATACCGAGTAATAGAGATAGTGAGCATTAGGGCTTATAAGCTGGCGAACCTGGACGGGCAACCAGTGCCAAGGCCTTTGAATGTCCATAACTTGAGGAAGTTCTTCGTTTAGCAGACTTCACTCTATTTTCTATTGTGTTTTAGGATGCACATCGTAATTGTGTGGGAATTACGAATAAAATTTCCTTATTTTTTATTCTTTGCCAGTTGCAAGGGGTACGCGTAACGCCCCATTGAGTTTTGAATCATGAATAAAATTCGCTGGTTTTGGTGATACACTCAGTTTTTGCAATTTTTTACGTTGGAATACGAAGCCAGGCCTTGTTCTTTCTCCTCCCTTCGTATTGGGGAGCAGAGCGCGAGTCCATACGAAATTTTTTCGTGTGCAAAATTACTTGGATCTAAATACGAACAAACTTAAACCTTTTCCCAGGAACATGCGATCTCAGGGAGCATACGACAATATGCAAGTATGGATACACTTGGTCATTTGGACGGGTATGAATAAACCTGGAATGCATACGTGAATATGCACACTTCTGCCAAATATGAATACATTTGGGTAACCTAAGTATGAATACACTTAGGAATATCCCCAAGTACGAAATACTTGGGCTGGATACACGAACATGCAGATTCATCTAAGTATGAATAAACTTTGGCATTCTTAAGATGCATACGATAACATGCATAGATTTGCCAAATATATTCATTTTTGGGCATTTGTTTAAGTACGCGAAACTTAAGCGTATAACCTAAGTATGAATAAACTTAGGAATTTTACCCAAGTATGTGGAACTTGGGGAGCATACAAGGTAGAGACCTACATTTCTGGTCCTTTTTAAAAAAAAAAAGAAAAAGAAAAAGAAACATTATAATTATTAGTAAAGGCGTAACTCGTGGAAATATGAATTGTGTCGTCGTTTTTTAATTTGGGGTTAATGTGATAGATTCATTGGTAGAGGGTTGCAAGTGTTAAATGCATTAGTATATGTTGATATATGTGTGTGGGTGGGGAGTAGGGGATAATTTTTCCCCTCCCATATGTTTTTTCTCCCACGCCAAACACACACACACACACACACCACACCACACCACACCTTCTCTCTCTAACTCTTTTAGTCTCTCTCTCTTTTCTCCCTTCGAAAACACTCCCTCATCTTCTCTCCTCGATTTGATCTACTTGGGGCGTGATTTCAGATAAAGTCCAAGAATTAAAGTTGTTATACAGAGCGAGAGCTTTCAATCCATCCAAGAAAAATTACGATCGGATATCGCGGAATCTTGGTTGACTTGGTCAAACGGTCGGGTTTTGCTCAAAACCCATGAGGTAGGGATTTTTTGCTCTTGTTATGTGTTTATGAGTTGATAGTATGCTTAATCGTGCCCTGGTTTGTTGTTTGTTGTTGGATCAATGCGTTACGAAATCTGAAAAATCGTCCTGTGAAACCCAGCTAGTACATGTACCTTGGTTTGTATTGGTACATGACCTGTCAAAGAAATTTCGGTAATGTTCAGCTAGTACATGTACCTCGGTTTGTACTGGTACATGTACTACTTGAAAATTTTCAGCAATGTTCCTCCTTCCATATTTTGAACCTCAATCACTCTGAACACTCTTGAATTACATCAAAATCACTTCTAAACTAGATTGTTTGTATCTCAAAATGATTCGCTGGTAAATCTATCTCATTTGACTCTTGCTGTACAAAAGAAACGTGTCATCTATTCGTCGTCTATGTAATAGAGTGAGCATATGGACATTGTAGCATGGCATTGAGTTGTAATGGGTTGGTACGATACATAGGATAGTGTGATGTACTTAAGGGAAAGGTGTATACTTATCTACTAGTTGATGTTATGGCATGGTTGATTATTTCAGATTGCTTTGAAACGTAATTGATCAATAGATATGTGGATACAATGAGATCGTGTGGCAAGTTTTATGAATGATATAGATTTGGTCATATGTTGAGCATGAGGTCATTAAGGAATGTAAAATAAGAAACAAGAAATAGAACGAATACAAAGAAAGCCACGGATCCACCGAATTGGTGCAATGCCGGAGTAATAAAAGAAAGCCATGAATTGACCGAATTGGTGCGAGGCTGGAATAATAAAAGAAAGCCACGAATCCACCGAATTGGTGTGATGCCGGAATGATAAAAGAAAGCCACGGATCTGCCAAATTGGTGCGATGCCGGAATCATAAAAGAAAGCCAAGGATCCGCCGAATTGGTGCGATTCCGGAATCATAAAAGAAAGCCACGAATCTGTCGAATTGGTGCGATGCCGGAATGATAAAAAGAAAGCCACGGATCCTTCGGATTGGTGCAGTGTCGGAATGATAAAAGAAAGCCACGAATCTGTCGAATTGGTGCGATGCCGGAATGATAAAAAGAAAGCCACGGATCCTTCGGATTGGTGCAATGTCGGAATGATAAAAGAAAGCCACGGATCCACCGAATTGGTGTAATCACTACAAGAAAAATTGCATTGGGTGACGAATGAAAATTGTCACAAATTGCTTGTTTTTCGTCACAAATAATATAGGTGACGAAAAAAAATTTGTCGACTAAAGGTTGTCGAGGATTCCTACCTGGTGACGAAATCTATTTTTCGTCACTTATAGTGTCTTTTGATGACGAAATATTTTGTCACAAAAAAGTGAATAATTGGTGACGAAATTTTTTTCCTCGCTTATTGTGCTGTTTGACGATGAAAAAATTCGTCACCGATGGGTTACATCGGTGATGAAAATTTTCGTCGCCAATATAAGAAATCGGTGATGAAATTTTTTGTTGCAAAAGACGTTTTCATATGCGAAAAAAATACTTCTTTCTTGCTCCTACTGGGTTTCGACCCCGAGTCCCTTGAGTTTTTTGCATAAGCCCCGACCAACTACACTACACACACTTTTTAGTAAATGTTTGAAATATCTAATATATAACATATATGTTTAACATGAAAATATGTTTTGAATGTAATTTTGAACCTTTAAACATTAAAATTAGCAATTTTGATAAACATGAAAGTTGTAGGCAATTGAATTATTGTTCAAACCCAATTTGAATTATCTCAATTAGAATTTTTAGGAAAGAGTAATGTCCGAAATATATTTATTGACAAAGCGCAATTCATAAATTTCGTCACGAAAGGTACCCCTTTAACGATGAAATATATTTTTCGTCACTGAAAGCGTTAAAATGGTGACGAAATTATTTTTCGTTACCAAATTTAAGCATTTGGTGACGAAAAAAATATTTCGTTACTAAATTGGTCTTATTTGGCGACAAAATATATATTTTGTCACCAAATGATTATCATTGGTGACGAAAATATTTTTTTCGTCGCTAAACAAGTATAATTGGTGACGAAATTATTTTGTCACGGAAGTTGTTAAAACAGTGACGAATTTATTTTTTCGTCGCCAAATATACTCATTTAGTGACGAAATTAAATTTCGTCATCACTTTTTCGTCACAAATTTTCATTTTTCTTGTAGTGAATGCCGGAATGATAAAAGAAAGCCACGTATCCCCCGAATTAGTGCAATGCCAGAATGATAAAAGAAAGCCACGGATCCGCCGAATTGGTGCAATGTCGTAATCATAGAAGAAAGCCACGGATCCACCGAATTGGTGGGTGCGATGCCAGAATAATAAAAGAAAGCCACGGATCCACTGAATTGGTGCGATGCCGGAATGGTAAAAGAAAGCCACGAATCCACCGAATAAGTGCGATGCCAGAATGGACATAGGACGCACAGGTCCCCTAATCCCCAGAAATGAAATTGATATATGTGAGAACAATGAGTGATGATATATGGATCGATGTGTGATTGTTGAGAAAGGTATAAACGAATAATTTTATCAAGACTTGAAAAGAAAGTACACAGAAATGGAGTTTGAATGGGCTGGGCAGAATCGTGCGGATAAGGGTTTCCAGAATTACATTTATAAGCTGTCTTTGGCTGCTTCGGTTTATTTTCTTTGGGGTGAACGGAATTCCAGGATCTTTCAAGGTAGGTCCAAAGGTATCCCTGAGGTTGTTCGTGCCATTTTTGATGCCATTCCAGCCAGGTTAAGTTCTTGGACTACTGTGAAGTTTACAGCCCAAAATAGGGGGTTGTGTGATGATTGGCTTCTAGATTCTCGAATTTTTGGGATCAATACGTGTAGATAGGAGTCTGTATTTTTTCGTTTTGTAACTGCTGTATAGGTTTGCCAGGGGTATGCCCCTTTGAGGTTTTGTAGCTTCTTGTGGGTTTTGGTGTTATAAAATTTTTTACTTACCAAAAAAAAAAAAAAAAAAAAAGAAATGGAGTTTGAAAACTGACAATTTGAAATGCAACGGAACCGAATATCCATATGAGAATGACAGAAGCATTAAATGAAAGGTGATAAAATGGTTGTGAATGACTGAGGACCGGTTAATGGTATGTTTAGGCTAATGTGAGAATGTTAGTAATCTTATCTTGGCTTGTGGACTGTTAGGAAATTCCTTATAGGATTGTCTAGAATCCTAGGGCTAGTGTGTACCGTTAGTTGATAATTATACGTACTTTGGGCATATTTGTCATTATTCATTCACTCTAAATGCATGGTTCATCGCATTTTCATATAACTTGAGTATAGATTTCTTTACTGGGCACATGTATGCTCAACCCTACCATTTTTAGGTACAAGTAAATGAAGTTGGCATGGAGTGTTTGTTGTGCATTTGTGACAGCATTTTCATAGCACAAGATCTAAAAGAGCATTTTTTTTGAAAGGTATTATTTGTAAATTGGAATCATATTTCCTTTGGATATTGGTATTTTGATGACTTGAGGCCTTCGAGCTAGAAATGAAATATTTAAATTTTATTTGAGAACAGTGAACAGTAATGTCTTTTGGGGTATTGTTTGTATTACAACGAGGACTTTATTTATGAAAAGTGTTTATTATTTATATTGAAAATCGATGGCGTGACATACAAGAACATGCAGAGTTAACTAAGTATAAATATGCTTAGGAATATTACCAAAGTGCGTGAAACCTCGGGGAGCATACGTGAATATGCAAATTTATCTAAGTACGAATACACTTAGAAATTTTTCTGAGTATGAAATACTTAGGGTTGCATACGTGAACATGCAACATTATCTAAGTACGCATATACTTAAAGTTGATCCAAGAACGTGACCACTTGGGATGCATACAACAAACAGCTAAAGTACGAGCAATACTTAGATGGTTATCCAAGTTCGAACACACTTGAAGAGCAATCGAACAAAGTTAAGTACGAAATACTTAACTGTGTATGAAAAAACACATAGTCTGCCGAGCATGGTTGAACTTAGGCAATACCAAGCACAAAAACTTGGGTGACTACGAGGTAAATTGAAAATAGGTATGAATAAACCTGAACTATGACAACGAAGAATGTCAAAAGTAGACCCTAGTACAGAAAGGTTTAGGCCCGAGCAGAGAACATTACTTGAATCATGACAAGCGAAGATTGTCAGACAAAGGTCTGCCGAGCATGGTTGAGCTTCGGCAATACCAAGCACAAAAACTTGGGTGACTACGAGCTAAATTGAAAATAGGTATGAATAAACCTGAACTATGAAAAAGAAGAATGTCAAAAGTAGACCCTAGTACAGAAAGGTTTGAGGCCTGAGCAGTGAACATTACTTGAATCATGACAAGCGAAGATTGTCAGACAAAGGTCCAAGCATGAAGAAGTTTGGGGCCCGAGCAACGAACATTGCTCTGATGCGAGCTGAGCTCGAGATAGGCTAGGTGTGGAGGAGACCTAGGCCTTGGCAACGAATGAGATCTAAATCAAATCCTGATGCACTTAGGACTTGGCATTGAGTAATACCCGAAACGGCCATGATCGGCCGAGAATTGGGGATGAGTACGAATATTCATAGGGTAGTGAACATTGTTGGAAATTTGCTAAGTACGAGAAAACTTTGGGCCAAAGCAATGATTAAATACAGAGAAAATTGCGAAAGTGCAGAATGTCCTAAGGTCATTGCTAAGTACGAACAAACTTAACAAGAGTGCAGGCAATACGAAGAGTGCCACATGTAAAAGTAAAGGTAGAAAACTCCTGTTCAGCCCAAACGATGAGACATTTTGCTTGGACTAATGATGAAAGTTGCACCAATTTTGTGAAATAAAGTGCATGAATAGAATGAATTTGCTCGGTTCTCGGAAGCTTTGCTCGTCATTTGAGTAAAAATAATGAGTAAAGCTAGGAAGCAATTGTAGGGAGGTATTTCCGAACAGGCTCAAAGAGGGCCCAAACACGTGGTACATGGGACCATGGTATTGATACGATTGGGACGGTCGTCGTGCAATATGGTGGTCAGCGATAGGGACTAGTGACATGAGAAGTCAATAGTCCAAGAAGTCAGTGTAGGGCCTTGGACCAGTAAACATGAGAAGTTATTGGTCCAAGGGTTAGATAAAAAAACCAGTGACATATGAAGTCATTGGTCCAAGTAGCCAGTTCGGCAATGAGAAAGCTGAATAGGAGGAGAAATCTAAGGAAAGCAGCCTCAGATGCAAGGAACACTCTGGAAGGGTCCAGAAATAGTGGTATTTCGTTAAGAAATAAGATCCCGAGAATGTAGGATCTGGGAAGGATACCTAATGGGAATGAGATGTTCGGCCGGTTATAGAAAAGAGTCCTAAAAGGACTAAGTTAATAAACTGATATTGGAACGAGAATCCAGGATATCCTTGGTTTCCTATACGAAATAGGAAACCTAGGACAACGGGGATGCTTGGGCAGCAAGCATCTATGAATCTATAAATACGAGGTAAACCTAAATGTAAAAGGTACGCAATATGCAACACTTTGCATTATATGAGTTTCCTACTGATAATTAGGGTTTATTGCTAATACATGATACTAACTTAGGCATCAGAGGGTGATAAGCCTTGAATACTGTAAATTGATAGGCTTATCTCCCTCCGTTTTGTCACATTGGCTTGCATATTCATCAGTTTTTGTTTGATATGGTGTGCAAGGTGTGTTTTTGTTGAGCGACAGGTTTTTGGAGTAAATATGGGTGTTTTCCAAGGCTTCTAATAACCCCCAGAGGAGTCTGGATGTGCTTGATGTATGTGAGGATCCTCAGAAGGTCATTCCGGACCCTAAACGAAGTGTCCAAAGCAATGGCGGAAGTATAGGAGCAGCCGGAGGCCAACGGCAGCAGCAAAACTGCCCAGCACAATCCAGAAGCAGCTGGGATTGATCCCCCTCTGCCCAGGGATCGATCCCCCAATCCAGCAGCCAAATCCAGTGCCCCAAAGATCGATCCCCCTCTCACGAGGGATCGATCCCTCATTCCTGCGCGGACATTGTAAGGGCATTTTTGTAAAAGGGGTATATATACCATCCCTTGTCTGAATTGTAGGGCACTTTTACTTTTGCACTTTCTCTTTCTATCTCCATTAATGGAGCTCCCACCTCTCTCTTCATTTATGCTTTGAGGAGAATTTTCAAGCACGATCCATTTACTTCCGAAGCAATTCACCTTCATTAAAGTTGTAAGGAATCTCATTCTCTTCGAGGATCTTGTGTTTATTTCGTATTTAATCAATGTTTGGTATTTTCCTTACCCTTTCCCTTGCTCATTTTATGTTTTCTTTCAATATGAGTGAGTAGTGTAGTAAGGTTGGGTTACAGGATGATTAACATCCCATAACCAAGGTTGAGGCTTGATCTTCTCTTGTAAAATCTCATTTTTTAGCTTAAACATGACTTAGGGCCAAATTTATGTATCAAAACTTAGAAGTGTTAATCTCTTTGATCGAGTGTAGGCAAAGATTAAGCTACTTGCCACATTTGATGCTTCGAGCTATGTCCTTCCTCGTGTTTGTCAAACTGAACCAAAAGAGTCCCTAGACATGTTTAACACTTTTGTTAGGAAGAGAAGAATTGAGTTCATCCTTACGTTATGGTTGTTGGTTATCCCTAAACCCGGCCTTTAGTTTAATCTCCAGTTAAAAAGCCGTAGATAGGTTAAGTAGCCAGTTATCTAAATCCTAAAGTTGGCTGTCTCAATGCCGAAGTTTGGTTGGCGGTCCTAACGCCAAAACTCTCTATGCAAGCTAATCTCCGAACCGAGTTATGGATGCGCTCCCTGTGGATTCAACCCCGAACTTTCGGGTATTATTATGCTTTCAACTGATCTAGCCCTACGCTTGGAGTATTATTATTCTAGCACTCAATTTGGTCGCAAGCAGATGGCCTTTGCCACGAGAGGCAAAGGTGTGCTCACCCCTTCTCTGTTTTGCAGATTAGGTTCCCGACGACGTGCTAAGGTTCTGGTGAAGAGGCACAAGAAGCTGTTACACTCTTGTGTTGTTCAAAGCCTCTTTCGTTTTTCTCCACATACAGTTAATTATGTTGTTTCCGTTTTGTAGCCTATTATAAATAGGGTTTTTGGGGGACTTCTAGGAATTATCTTTTGAGCTCTCATATTGTGATCTTTCTAGAGTTACGGATTATAGCCGGCTCTTTGTATCTCTTCTTCGCGTTGGTTAGTGAATCATCTCTCTCCTCGCCCGTGAACGTACCTATCTTGGGAAACCACGTATATCTTGTGTCTTTGTGATTTTTTGTTTAGTTTTCAATTTCTCATTCTTAACTTGCATTCATAGCATTTGTTACAACACAACTGACCACCCTCTCCCCCAAATTAAAATGGGGACAAACAAAGAATCGAAATCTGAAGCAGTTAGCCGAGAAAGAGATATTAAAAAAACTGCAGCAAAGTTCATGGGTAGTTATAGTATTTGTTCTTCCTCCAATTCCCATAGGCCTCATTTCATTTGCGGATTAAAACAGATGCATGGAATTAACAGTTCTCGAAATAATAGCCCTTGTATTGTTTAAAAGTGTTCTTTTGAAAACCACTTCAAAACCAGAACTGCTATGGACATCGATGGTGTGTGCATGTACCGGCATGCGGGCAATCCCGATTCCACACAAATAATCTAAGTCGTTCAATAATTTAAAAAGAAAAAGAAGAGAGGGCACGTGAAAAATTAGCTTGATTGGATACGTGTACGTGCTCGATCCAATCTTTCAATTTTTGCGGACTATTTGAGTGACATCCAGAGTGGACCCCACGTGCCGGTATGTGCACCGTCGGTGTCTTTAGTAACACAAGGACTTGACCCAAAATAGGTATTAAGAAAAGATAGCAATTAATTAAATGCGTCATGGAAAAGAGTGAAAGTAAATTTCCCAAAGATAATCATTTGCTTAATTTCATTCACTTCATTTGAATTTTACAAAATAAAATACATTTCCACTTGCTGCCAGATGACTCACAAGCAAAATAGCTTCCCTTCCAATACTTAACAAACATATATATTCTCTATCAATTTATTCTTACTATTTTTAGCTTCTTTCCTTCATCATGGAATGAAGCACTTTTATTGAAACTGAAATACTACAATAGTGGTAGAATTAAAGGAGTAGTTTTAGCCTTCAAATATATCTGAGTTATTCTATCTAAGCCTTGTGAGGGTAGAGGCGGATTGGAAGACCTTTTTCAGGAATAGGCATGGGATCGACAATCATCTTCTCGTTAGGAATCACCTTTTCCCACTTGAACCTTCTCACCAAGTTGTGCATGAACACAAGTATTTCCAGTCGGGCGTATTCCTTTCCAGGGCACATCCTCGGCCCTCCACCAAAGGGCACGAATGTGTACGGAGCCGGTCCAGACCCCTCAAATCTCGAGGGATCAAATTTTAGCGGGTCTGGAAAGAATTCAGCATTCTTGTGCGTTGAATGCACACTCCAATATATCTGAATATCAATATAGAATAGGAAATATAAGTACTTATAATGAAATAATATGCAGCTTTTTAAGTAGACGACATGTAAATTGAGCGAATAATTAAGGCCCTTTCGTTAAGGAAAATAATTACTTATTTTTTGAAATAATGACTTGTCTCGTAAAATAAAAAATAAAAAATTTAAAAATAAAAACCTTAGCACAACGGAGACTAAGTCAACACGTAGGCCTAGCTAGAATCTTCACATCAAAAGTACATATCAACTGTCTAGCTCTCATACACTACCAACCAAGACTTATTGCTCCTCCTACCGAAGAATTTTTCATTGTCGGGTGGGTACCACGTGTTGTCCTCTTGGCACATCCAGACCGTCCATTGTAGTTTTGGATGGCTCAGATTTGGGAAGAGAGTGGTGGCGAGAGAGTCTTCACATCAAAGCTCATATCAACTGTCTAGCTCTCATCTAGTAATGGACTAAAATAGTATATGAGAGCTACATACACAACCAACAAGACTTATTGCTCCTCCTATCAGATCTTCACATCAATTACTTCTCTCAAAAAACAAAAACAAAACAAAAAGTCTGCAGGCCAATTGTACTTGACTCATTAAAAAGCAAAGATCCCTTTCTAAACAGCAATAACAACCTGGGTATATGACTCCGTTCCAGATTTAAAAATAAGTACTTATTTTTTAAGAATGCAATTTCAATTTTCATCATTATCGAGTGGGTACCACTTGTTTACAGATCAATTTTCATCAACTCTTTTTAATACTCCCTCTGTCTCACTTTTTTGGTCCCTTTTCAGGATTCTAACTTATTAAGGGAACATGATAATTCCATGTATGATCACTTGATTTTCCAATTTTGCCCTTGAAACATTTAGGCAAAAGTGCTAATTGGGACAAAAGAATGGGGACAACATTTAGGAAGGGTAAAATGGAAAATTCTCTGACTTTTAGCCATTTAGTTCTAAAGTGGGACAAAAAAGTTGGGACAGGCAAAAGTGGTAATTGGGACAAAAGAATGGGGACGGAGGGAGTAGATTTTAATATAAACATAGTTTTTGGGGTTCTAGTGTTAGGATTTGGCAATTTTCGGGTTCTCCTTGTTGCAGTTTTTGCTGTATGATCAGTGTTTTGGTTTCGTTGGTCTCTTGCCGACATCTTTTGGGCCTTAGACGGTATGCGATTATCGGGATGCATTCGTGTTTTGGTTATGGTTTTAGTTTCGGTTGTCTCTTGCAGACTTCCTTTGGGCCTTAAGTGGCATACGATTATCGGGATGTGTTCGTGTTTGTTCGTTCGCTCCTTGTTATGAAGCCGTTTTAAGCATTAATATGCATTAATAATAATTACCTTCCAACCCTTTGGAATTGAGAAACCATTGTACATGAAATCATTGATGGCATCTCTGAAAGCACCTTGGAGTGGTGGAGCAAGCCTCATCACTTCACATGCCACGTTCCATGAATACTTCATCTTCTGAATATCATCCCAATTCAACAATTCTCCTGCTGCTTTTGATTTTGCAATTTCCATTTGCTCTGTTCTCACAAAGTCAAAAAAAGTACATCAACTCACAATAAGCTACTTTCCCTTGATTATTCTTCAAACAAAATACTGCTATATGTTAATAATTTTTTTTCATAGTCTCCAGGTCTTGTAAATTAGAAAATTCATGTGATAAAAAAAAAAAAATTTCCATTCTCAATTTCGTACAGAAAACCCACCATGCAAGTATATATAATAAGCTGTGAAAATCAGCTTTTAAAAAAAAGTCGTTACATCTCTTATTGGTCGTTATGTTGCAGGATTTTAGACATCCAATATCGTTATTTACTTACACGTATCCGATATATAGCTGTAATATCGATACCTATATGTCTCGTGATACTGCGATTTAAAACCGCAGCGAAAACATAGGTAGACTGTAGGCAAGCACAAATTCAAAAAAGAGAACTTTGAGAGAAGACAGGAAATGAGAATTACCTCTGTAGACTCCTTCGTAAACCTCAGGCAACTCAGCAAGAAACTTAACAATGGAAGCACAAGAGGAGCTAGTGGTGTCATGGCCACCGATCAACAGCGCCAAGATCTTATCAGCAATGTCGGCCTCGTGCATGAACTTTCCATTTTCGTCGCTCATCGAAAGCATGTGCGACAAGATATCCTGCGCGGGCGACACCTTTCCCTCTGCAAAATCCAGCTTCCTCTGCTTGATAATCGCCACCAGTTCCGTCCTGATGAAATGAGCCGCCTTGATCGCCCGGTTAAATGGGGTTCCGGGCAAGTCTATGGGGACAGATATTATCCCCGCTGTCAAAGCGGTGAAGGGGTCTTCGAACCTGGCCACATGGCCAGGATCCTCGACGCTGATGAACAATCAACTGGCGATCCAGAACGTGTAGTGCTTGGTGAGAGGGTACACCTCCACCTGGTCTTTGTTCTTCCACTCAGCCGCAAAGTGTCGCTGGGCGATCCCGTCCATGATTCCCACGTACCTCTGCAATGCCTCCGCCTTGAGGAAGTTGGGGAGCATTTTTCGCAACCGGATGGCCTCTTCGTTCGACGAGGTCGGGAAAATCTTGTTGACGGAGCGGGGCCACCAGGCCTGGACGAGCTTGTTCTCGTTGGAGAACAGGAACTTGTTGCCGGCCTGCCCCGCAGAACACGACCGTGGGAGAGCCCAAGAGGCTCGTCCTGAACACGCAGGACGAGTACTTGGCTATGCGATCAAAGACGAATTTCTCGGGGTGACCTTTCCATCCGGTGGAGAGAAACTCAAGGCTCTCGCCCACTATCGGGAACCCGGCGCTGCCGGGTGGGAGGTTACGGAGACCGGAGCCGGTTTTTTTGCCGTAGAAAAGAAAGTGGAGAGATATGGTGATAGAGAGAACAAAGAAGGCCAGGAGAGAGGCATAGAATAGCTCCATGATTGCTATTTCTTGTGTTCTCTGATTGTTGTGTGTGTGTGTGTGTTTTGTAAGGGGAAGAAGCAAATTTATAGGCAAAAAGCAGCTTTCCAATGTGGTTGCATTTATGCACTGAAAAAAGAAAAAAAAAAAAAGTGGTTTAAGCTTGAAATGTTTGAAGTCTAAGTTTGCGTAATTGAAAATATGGGATACAAAATTAAAGGTGGAGTATGTACCGGGTGTGATGCTGTATTTCAGATTTTTTTTTCCATTTTTCAAATCTGTATCTATGTGACATCGGTAACGTGTGTCTCTTGGTTAAAAATCCTAGTAGTAGTTTTGTGAGACTTGATTAGAGATAGTCTATGGTGAGAGATCCCAATTGGATTTTTGGTGAGAGAACTTGTATTTGGGGTTGGTAATCGTCTCTTTGTGAGAGCTTTGTTTGTTTGTCACCATTGTTGCTCTTCGGACAGTAGTTCTCTTCACATTGTGGAATCGTCTCACTTTCTTGCCCGTGGAGTAGGTTTATAGCCGTAAGCCGAACTACGTATATCTCGATCTCTCTAATTCATTTTCGTTGTTTGGTTTTGGTTTGATTTCTCTGTTTGTTTTGTTGGAATCACTACTACAAAATGGTATAAAGATCACGGTTCAAAAACTAAGAAAATCTCACTTTTTGAAAAAGCTTAATAAAATGTTATGGGCTATAATTTTAATCTCAGTTTTATAAAAAAATCGAGATGGAAAGATTATTTAATCTCAGTAATCTAAAAAGTGAGGTTGTGACTTAAAGAATAGATCTTATTTTCGAAAAAATGAGATTATTTATGAAAGAATATATCTCATTTCGTAAAAAACTGAGATGAAAATATTTTTTGATCTCAGTAATATAAAAGTGAGATTGTAACTTAAAGAATAGATCTCGTTTTCAAAAAACTGAGATTGTATATGAAAGAATATATCTCATTTAGGAAAAATTGAGATAAAAAGAACATTTAATCTCAATCATTTAAAAACTAAGATCGTAAGTTAGAGAATACATCACCTTTTTTTATTATTTAGATTGAGATGAAAACTCTTGTATTGGAAAAGTTGAAGACCACTTACCCCTTAATAAACTCCGTGCGCGATACAACTAAATAAATTCACGATCGACTTCCGAAATTCCGTCCTCTATTCTCATTCGTCTCTCTCACTCTCAACCATTCTACAAAAAAGATTTCGTCGCCAAATGGGCCACATTCGGCAATGAAAATATATTTCGTTGCTTAATTGGTACCTTTGATGACAAAATTTATGAAAGTTGCGTTTCATCGCCAAATGTATTTTGAGTATAATTGCATACTCATAATTCTGATTGAGATAATTTAAATTAGGTTTGAACAATAACACAAAGAGCTACAACTTTTATGTTTATCAAAATTGCTAATTTTAATATTTAAAGGTTTAAAATGACGTTCGAAATATATTTTAATGTTAAAAAGCATATGTTATATATTAAATATTTCAATTATATATTTTAAAGTGTGTGTGGTGCAGTTGGTTGAAACTTCTATATAAAACTTAAAAGACTTAGGTTCAAAACTCCACAAGAGAAGAAATAGAGTAGGGAATTTCTCCCTTAGGAAATCGCCACTTTTAACCTCGATTTTTCCAAAAATTGAGATTATTTCTCTCTAAACAACCACGGTTTTATAATAAAACTGAGATGTAAAGTTGTTAAAGGTTACGGTTTTGTCATTTTTAATCACAATTCTTACTTTTTAGTCACGGTTTTAATGAGTTTTAATCACGGTTTTTATCACGTGGTTAAAAGATATAGACTTTTAGTTACACATTGATAGACCACACTTTTGAATGCGAGATTAAAAGTGAAAAATCACACCAAATGACCGAAATCTTTATATATTTTTGTTGTAGTTAATTCACCCATGTGGGTGACGGTGATGTTTGGCCAAAGTCAAGAACAGATTTGCTTGAGCAGCCACTGATGACTTTTGGCAACTATTGGAGATCCTGGGGGGTGACTTTTGGCAGCTATTGGAGATCCTGGAAATCTCATGCATGAAAGAGCATTAATTGTTCTTGGATGTTTTGTCATGACCCGCTCGCCAGCTGACCTGCTAACCAATCGCCTAATCATGTGCCTCAAAAGATTAATTTCAAGTTATACAGTAGGTCGTCCCACATCGGTAGTGTACGGAAAGTTGATTCCGTATATTATGAATTGTGACAAGCTACTGTACGTTTAACTACTTGAGATTAACCTTTTGAGCTAGGTAGTTAGGTGAATGGTTAGCAGGTCAGCTGGCGCACATTGTGACAAGTGGTATCAGAACTTGTACCAACCAGATGTTTGCTTGGTTGCAAAAGGGCCAAATTTATATAGAGAACTCCACGCCGAACATTCCCATACAATATGCGACCATGATTCAGTGGAGTGTCCACACAATATACATTGTGCCGTGTTGAGGATGTGACGGTGAAATGAGAACTCATTGGTTGGCAAAGCATTGTGACAAACAAACCATAGAAAGATTTTTAATTTTGAGGGTAATTTCAGCCGCCATAGCAGCCGCCAGGGAAGGCTAGGCATGCAATTGGGGGGATGAGAGTCTGGATAAGGAGCCAATTATATGCTGACTTGAAGGTAAAATCTCCCTGATTATTTGGTTCCCAAACAGGTGTGTCAATGGAAGGGGGCAAGGGGATAGGAATTGATTGAATTGACTCAAGAATTTGGGACGGGAGATAGTCTTTTAGCAGATCCATACGCCAAGACAAAACTACTAGAGTCAAACAAGTCTCTAACTTTAAGATGTACAACGTTGGGTGCAAAATATAGTCAAACAAGTCTCTAACCAAATAGATAAATCACTATTAGCTCCAAGTTGTTTGGTTTGTTCTTTGTATTCCTTTTTGTACTATTCTCTCTATTTTTTAATAAAATTCTTTTTCGTTATTCAAAAAAAAAAAACAAAAGATCTCCAAGTTGCCAAATTACACCCTGATTAAGATACGGTATGATAGAGTAAATTTCACCCTGTTTTTCGGATATGTTTGGTTTGTTGTTTTCTCAATATCATGGCGATCAATGATCGTCGGGTTGTGGTTGGGTCCTTCAGGACCCACTGCACAACGTCTTTATAAGTTGCAATCTCCAAAAGAAAGCAATAAATTAGAACAAAGGAGTATTAGATGGAAGGAGTAGCGCCGCAAGGATTTCAATGCTAGAAGTTGCGGTGCTGAGTTACTCCAGTACTCCTCCACCCTAAAAGGTCTCTAGATTGCCAATGAAACAATTTGATATGAAGAATGGTGGTGAGATTGGGAAGGTGAGAAGTGACAGAGCCATAGATTAACTTCTTTTTATTTTTCAATTTATTGTGGTGACTTCATGTGTTACGGCCTAGCATTTTTATTTATTTAATAAATTATATTGGCCGTTTATTAATTGAAGTTGTGGTTGAGTCCTAATTTATTATTTTGCGGGCGGTATGGGTATTGTTGGCGCGATTATAATATTTGGGATATCAGATGGATTTTGGATGAAATAGTGGTACCGGTTAATAATTTTATAAATTGTATAGGGGGCAATGTGAGTACTGGATAGTTTTACAAGTTACTACTTTAGAAAATATCTTCGCCGTGTAGGGTTTTATTCGGAGAGAACGTTGGGAAGAAAGAGCAGCGCAGTCAGGTTTCGAAGTCGCCCTTGATCGTCTTCAATCGGGGTAAGTCTTGAACTAATCTTATTGTTTCACTTCTCAAAGTTCAGTTCAGTAGCAAGTTATTTGGGTGGAAAGTATTCTAAGTTAATTTGGTGGGTGCCGGCTTGAGAGAGAGAGAGAGAGAGAGAGAGAGAGAGAGAATGGCGGAGGGAGTGTGCACGGTTGTGACGTGCGGCTGTGCATGTGTGGTCAAGGTTCACACAAAAGAAGTTAGGAATGGAGACCTCCTGGTGTGGTGTGGTGTATCCACGTGGTTTGGGTGCTTGGAGATGAGATTCGTAGGTTAGTGAAGATACTGATGGGTTGGAGTGAAAAGAATAAGGTTTAATAATTTGGAGGCCATTGTTGTTATAGTAGTTTAGGATTTGGGGTGGGATTAAGAATTTAATAGATCTGATGATATTCTTAGTTTGTCGAGTCAGTACTAAATTTTGATTAGTTGGTCATTTCGTATTGTTCTATTGTTCAGGTTAGCTTTCTTTTTGCGTGTTCGACTGCATTTGCTTTGGACCCAGGTGAGTGGTTAAGCATGTTACGTATTTGCGAACTTTCTCGTATCCCTTAAATTATTGTTTTAGAAAATTAATAATTGAAATTGGGAACACGTCTTTATTTTATTTGGTTCTTGAAATTGGCATGCGGATTGGTGAAACCATTTGTTGTTCAAATAATCTTTTGGTGAGAACTTTGTGGATATTGATGGGAACATATTTTTGAAGTCCAGGGAAATTAATCCTCTGTGTGCGGGTGACTCTGGCCATTAGGGAAGAGACCGGATTAGGCTGGTGACCCTAACGCTCAACGGTTGTTATTGACCGGATCGTTCTTAGGGAAAAGTTCCACGGGCTGCCTACTCGTGGTGACTCTATGATTCGATATTGGATCCAATTATGAGACATTTATTCATTGGCATTTGGTACTATTGATTTTGGTTGTGGTTCCCCATTGTTGTTGGAGGTTGTATGGTGATCACCGTTAAGACTTATCGGATGAATTGTTAATTGGATTAATGGATTATTTTGTTGTTCACCGCATATGCCAAATTTATGTTGACATGGTAAATTATTTTGATCCCTGTTTTGGAACTGTATTTAATATACATGCTTTGCTACTCACTGAGCTCGTCAGCTGACGGATTTATTCCAACTTCTTTTTCAGGCAAGTTGGGCAGTTAGGAGGACTCTGGCGGCATCTCGAGGACTTCTTTAAGTTTGACCTCCTTAGGGTGTCTCTTCATATTTTTATTTTATTAATCGCTTCCGCATTTGAAACATTTTGTTAGACATCTAGATTCTTTTATTACTGTTGGATCATTGGATTTTATTTGGTTCATGGGAAGTTTGTACCCCATTCTTTTTGTGGAATTTATTGGTTTGGGATGTTCTGAATAAACAAAAATGGTTGACTGTTTGGTGGATCTTTGCTTGGGAGTTTTTGTAAAATATCTTTTTAGGCTGCATGTTCTACAAGCTTTGGTCTTATGGTTCATGGCCGGTCACTTCTCATCTTGGGGTGTGACAATTGTGGTATCAGAGCCAGGTTTGAAAAAAAAAAATTTTGCATTCATTTTGTATCATTTTCATTTAGTGGAGGTCCGAGTCCCCAGAGTCCTTCTGCCATTTGTGAGAGTGTCTGTTATTTGATGTGTATCGGTACCCACATAGTATTATTGAGATAATAGTCTTTCACTGGGAACTTTATTTTTCTATAGACTTTGGATAGGGTATTGGTGGAGAATGTGGCATATGTGATTTTATTTTTTATTTGGATCATCGCTCTTATTTTACAAGTACTTTGGTGACGTAATGTAGTTGGAGTATGATATTAGTAAATATGAAGAATTAGTATTGGTGGCAGTTACTTGGAGAATATTGTCTTAAAAATGTAACTTAGAGGATTGCTTCAATTTAGTATTGACGATGGGCTAGCTTAATTGTGTGAGGATGTGCCAAGAGTTTCTTACTTGTAGTACTCGGTACGTCCCGGATAGTCTTGAATTGTTGTTGTTTGATCGGTCCTTTGTCCCTATGGTTGAGATCCTAGTAGAGATTTGGCTATGTTCTATTAGGAGAGGTCAATAATTAAGCTTGTTTGAGGAACTACCCCATGAATTCCTTCATGGTTATTAGGTGAATACCCTATGAACTTGTTGATGGTTAGGATTTCTATGATTCGTCGTTTCAAAAAAAAAAAAAAACCTTACGACTAGTGGGTATAGAGTGGGAGTAGTCGACTGTTGAAAGTGGATTTTTCTAACCATAGTATTAATTTTTTTTGGTTGCAAGAATTTGACAGTAAATAGATAGGCTTTGGTAAGGGTATGATTGCTTGATTTGTATTGGCATGCATTGGGCTTTGGCTATACATGTGACTGCTTGGGTTGGTTTGAGTTTATGGAAAGGGATTGTCACAGTATGTTTGGTGATTAGACAATGAGAATATGGAGTGCATTGATGGTTATTTGAAATTTTAATGCATTACGATATCGTTGCAGTGAAATTAAGGGAAGGTTAGAAAGAGAAAATTTGTAATGGGTAAACCTATGAGATTAGAGGTTGTTGTTGTGCCGTTGGTGTAAATATGGAGTATTATTGACTTGATCGTTGATAGTTTTGAAGTTCTTAAGTTATTGTTGCTAAGGGATTAAACTCTTACTTTTGGGGCTGATTTACCGATGTGGTATTAAGATGACAAGAGGAAATTATAATGCAAGTTTCAGTGCTATTAATTTTTTTGGGTTAGTGCATGGAGTTGGTCTTCAAGTTGCAAAGTGAATTATAGGATCTTTAGGCAGTGATGTGTATTATGCGTTATTTTGGAAAGTGAAACTAGCGACTAGTTAGTTCGATTTTTAGTTTGAAGACACCATTGAGTTTGGGTATTGATAAAGGCCGTAGATATGTGTATAATGACCCATGAAATTTTTGGATGATTCAGTGGAGTAAAATCTTGTTTATACTTCAGCAATATTATTGTTAGCCGTCTTAAACTTTACTTGAGGTGATCTGTTCTGGTTGCATTTAGTGAATAAGTTTTGCCTTGCCACCATTGCTAAATATGTGAAATAGATATGAAATATGGGAGCCTTGGTTGTTACCTAAAATTTTAATCTGGATTTGATAATTTATTTGGACTTTCGTGGAGAATTATTTGAGGATGGTTCAATGAAGCTGTTTGGACAGTTTGGTCACCATAGGACTTGTGATACTGTAATAAATATCAAAAGTTTTGAGGTCTAAGGAGTTCATTAGTAGACTTTGGGTTTTTGTGAGTAATGGGATTGAAGTGGTTCATTGTTGAGGATTAATCCTTAGAGCTTGGCATACTTGGTTTGAGCTATAATTATTTTGGATTCTTTCCATGGCAACTAATTCTAACCGTGATTGGTAGATTATCTTATTTGTTAGTTTTAAGTTAGTTCCTTTTAGGTGAAGTGGGAGTACTATATCAGGGAGATTTTTGTGGAAGTATTCTTGTTGGGTTGTAGCTACGGATGGTAGTAAGACGTCATGAAGACTAATATGTATTTTGAAAACTTGACTGTTATGGAGTTGGATGGGAAAGGAAAATTTGATAGTTAGAAATTGAATATTCAGCCTTGACGTATCACTTTAGTTAAAAAAAAAAAAAAGGAGAGAGAAGATTTTGGGGATCGATGATGTAGGTAGTTTATAGATATCATCTGTTTGGGTTAGTAGTTTTTGTGATAGCCATAAAAGTTTGTTGCAATAGATACACTGATTGGTTGTTTTGAGTTTATTGAGTATGCTCAGCTTGAGTGTGGTTAGTGTCTTGGAAAACTAATAATTGGATTTCCGTATGTGATTTGGTACAATCTGATCGGTGCTTTATTAGGTATTCAACAGGATACGAGGATGCACTATTGTTTAAAATATTAATTTTGGAGAATATCGTAGAATTGGTTATGATGGTCTATTTCAAACATTTTATTAGTGGTTTGTGCTATGCTTCGAGTGCCTACTGAAAAGTATATTGATATGAAATGAGGAGGACTTATGAGATGAACCAATGAGATTTTGGAGTTTTAGAAGACATGATGACATTGGTTAGAATAATCCTTTTGTTTGAATTACTCTATTGATGCCGGATTTTATGTATGGGTGATCCACTTGGAACAAGATTAGATGCGCTTAGATGTAGTAATGTTGGACATAATGCGGCAGTAACTATTGAATGGTTGGCAAATTTTTGGAGTTCTTGGATATTTGAGATATTCAATTTCATGGAGGCATGATTCTTTTCGGAATTTCAAATAACTGCGTACATTTCTTTAATCTTGATGTGAGTGATATGGAGTTGCTAAGAGATTATAACTCTTACATGAAAGTCGAGTTGGAGTTTGTAGTTGATTGGCTCACTAAGTTAGTACATTTTATTGCTAATAACATGATGTATAAGTTGGATCGTTGGCGCAGTTATATTTTAGGGAGATTGTTAGACTCCCTGGTGCGCTTGAATCAATTGTGTCAGATTGTGATCCCCGTTTTGTATCTAAGTTTTGGGGTGCCTTACAGGCAGTGATGGGTATTCGTTTACTTTTTAGCTCTACTTATCACCCGCAAACCAATGGTTAGAGTGGAAGCACTATACAGACTTTGGAGGATTTATTGAGCACATGTACCTTAGGGTTGAGAAGAGATTGGGATGATCCATTGTCATTGATGGAATTTGCTTACAATAATAGTTATCATTTGATTTTGGGAGTTACTCCATACGAGCCTTTGTATGGACAAAAGTATAGATCCCTTATCTGTTGGCATGGGGTTGGAGAAAGGCAACTTTTTGGATGTGACTTGGTGGAGGATGCGAATAAAAAAAAAAAAAAAACACTATTCGAGAAAGGTTTGTAACTATTTAGAGTAGACAGAAAAGTTATGCAAATACTCGTAGGAGGGATTTGGAGTTTGTGAAAAAAAAGATATAGTGTTTCTTAAGGTGTCCTACGGAAAGGAGTTAACGGTTTTAAAAAAAAAGTAGAAGGGAAAGTTGAGTCCTCGCTATATTGAGCCGGTTGAGGTTTTGAAAAGGATTGGTAAGGTGGCTTATCGTTTGGCTTTATCGTCTAATTTGGCTAATGTTCATAATATTTTTCATGTGTCGATGTTAAGCAAGTATGTGCATAGTATGTTTCATGTTATTGATTACGAGCCACTTCATGTTCAAAAAAAAAAAAAATTGAACCTATGATGAGCAACTTGTTGAGATTCTTGATACGAAGGAACCTAGCTTGTAAAATGATTCTATTGGTTAAAGTTTTGTGGCACAATCACGCGGTTGAAGAACCCACTTGGAAGCGTGGTGAGGAGATGCGCGAGAGGAACCCGCAATTGTATGAAAGAGGTTAGTATGCAATTTCGAGGACGAAATTTATTTTAAGGAGGGAAGGATGTTACGGCCTAGCATTTTTATTTATTTAATAAATTATATTGGCCGTTTATTAATTGAAGTTGTGGTTGAGTCCTAATTTATTATTTTGCGGGCGGTATGGGTATTGTTGGCGCGATTATAATATTTGGGATATCAGATGGATTTTGGATGAAATAGTGGTACCGGTTAATAATTTTATAAATTGTATAGGGGGCAATGTGAGTACTGGATAGTTTTACAAGTTACTACTTTAGAAAATATCTTCGCCGTGTAGGGTTTTATTCGGAGAGAACGTTGGGAAGAAAGAGCAGCGCAGTCAGGTTTCGAAGTCGCCCTTGATCGTCTTCAATCGGGGTAAGTCTTGAACTAATCTTATTGTTTCACTTCTCAAAGTTCAGTTCAGTAGCAAGTTATTTGGGTGGAAAGTATTCTAAGTTAATTTGGTGGGTGCCGGCTTGAGAGAGAGAGAGAGAGAGAGAGAGAGAGAGAGAGAATGGCGGAGGGAGTGTGCACGGTTGTGACGTGCGGCTGTGCATGTGTGGTCAAGGTTCACACAAAAGAAGTTAGGAATGGAGACCTCCTGGTGTGGTGTGGTGTATCCACGTGGTTTGGGTGCTTGGAGATGAGATTCGTAGGTTAGTGAAGATACTGATGGGTTGGAGTGAAAAGAATAAGGTTTAATAATTTGGAGGCCATTGTTGTTATAGTAGTTTAGGATTTGGGGTGGGATTAAGAATTTAATAGATCTGATGATATTCTTAGTTTGTCGAGTCAGTACTAAATTTTGATTAGTTGGTCATTTCGTATTGTTCTATTGTTCAGGTTAGCTTTCTTTTTGCGTGTTCGACTGCATTTGCTTTGGACCCAGGTGAGTGGTTAAGCATGTTACGTATTTGCGAACTTTCTCGTATCCCTTAAATTATTGTTTTAGAAAATTAATAATTGAAATTGGGAACACGTCTTTATTTTATTTGGTTCTTGAAATTGGCATGCGGATTGGTGAAACCATTTGTTGTTCAAATAATCTTTTGGTGAGAACTTTGTGGATATTGATGGGAACATATTTTTGAAGTCCAGGGAAATTAATCCTCTGTGTGCGGGTGACTCTGGCCATTAGGGAAGAGACCGGATTAGGCTGGTGACCCTAACGCTCAACGGTTGTTATTGACCGGATCGTTCTTAGGGAAAAGTTCCACGGGCTGCCTACTCGTGGTGACTCTATGATTCGATATTGGATCCAATTATGAGACATTTATTCATTGGCACTTGGTACTATTGATTTTGGTTGTGGTTCCCCATTGTTGTTGGAGGTTGTATGGTGATCACCGTTAAGACTTATCGGATGAATTGTTAATTGGATTAATGGATTATTTTGTTGTTCACCGCATATGCCAAATTTATGTTGACATGGTAAATTATTTTGATCCCTGTTTTGGAACTGTATTTAATATACATGCTTTGCTACTCACTGAGCTCATCAGCTGACGGATTTATTCCAACTTCTTTTTCAGGCAAGTTGGGCAGTTAGGAGGACTCTGGCGGCATCTCGGGGACTTCTTTAAGTTTGACCTCTTTAGGGTGTCTCTTCATATTTTTATTTTATTAATCGCTTCCGCATTTGAAACATTTTGTTAGACATCTAGATTCTTTTATTACTGTTGGATCATTGGATTTTATTTGGTTCATGGGAAGTTTGTACCCCATTCTTTTTGTGGAATTTATTGGTTTGGGATGTTCTGAATAAACAAAAATGGTTGACTGTTTGGTGGATCTTTGCTTGGGAGTTTTTGTAAAATATCTTTTTAGGCTGCATGTTCTACAAGCTTTGGTCTTATGGTTCATGGCCGGTCACTTCTCATTTTGGGGTGTGACATCATGGCTTCATTATTCATTATATTGTGGTTGATCATCATGGCAAAGGATGGATGGGAGAGGGTGGAGCTAGAAGAATGGTGGTGGTGGATAGCAGTTGTGTTCTAGCGGATGGTGGTGTTAAAAAAAATTTAATGTATTATTGATTGTATCTAAAACATAACCCTAGAATACTTATATATAGGCTACAAGACTTGACCATCATTGATTGTATAAACAGTTGTATATAAGCAAAATTGATGTAGGATTTTGTTGTAAGCCTAACATTTCTCTTTCCCATGGCCCTCGACACAAAAAACCTGACACATCACTGCTTTACGTCTTCAATTTGACGGAATTAAACAAGAGGAGCCCAGTTGATTAAGGTATGTAAATTAAGTTCAGACATCGCGTTAACATTGAAAAAATTAGGGTTTTCTAACAATCCGTAAAACCCCTAAAAGTATGAAAGCGAATCACTAAGTAAAACTATCAGCAAAAACTATATGCAAACAATCAATGGCACAATGCAAAGATATATGTGAAGAACCCCAGAATGAGTAAAATCACGAGAAGGAATCAAATCCGTATAATTATTGTGTAGTTACAGATATACTTATCTAAACGAAGTAAATTCTCAAAACATTCTAAGTATCACTTGTGGAGTCGCACATACACCGCACCCAGTGATCTTGATCGCCAACGGCTTTGAGTCCATAAGCCCTCCAAAATCTAATAGATAACCCTTTTGGGAAATTGCTCTCACGAAAAGAAAGCCACCTATTTATTTTCTTCTTCTACCGCTATGTCTTATTTTTCTTATCATTATATTAGTAATTATCTGTGCCTGAAGGCACGATGCAACACCTTATGAGCACAACTTAATGGAATTACCCTCTCTTCTGACCAACCAAATAGCAAACCCGGATTTCGATCACGATCTTATTGTTATCTTAAATAAGCTTCAAACAATATCCATCTAATTAGATTCAATTAAGTAGATATAAGAAGAAAAAAATCAATCTACAACAACCAATAAAAAGAAACCTATCTAAATTTTCAAGGACAAAGTATAGTCACAACTAATGCGAATTAAACTACTGCATAATGACATGCTCTTTCCAACTGCCCTAACTTCCGCCAAAACATATATGCAAAGGGTCAGGACAATGACTACCTACTGTCTTTTTTTTTTGGCTTCAACATACAATGCCACAAAATTAGTTAATCACTGATCTGAAAACCAAGAAAAATTAAAAGAAAGATGAATATGGGAAATAGAGTTGAAACTAATATGATTACAATAGCTCATATATTTGGGCACGGATATCAATTCCCTTCCTTGAGGGTCTTCTTAATGGTGATCATAGAAATAGAGGCACAATTTTTCAATTTGAAGGATGCACCTCCCTCGAAGCCCCAAGCTATCTAAAGATGACATGACATAACACAACCGTGCAACAAAAGCAAAATATGTTGAGCACATTATGAGAGTTCAAAAGGCTGAACACTTACAACTCCATCTCAATTTTCCTCTATCTATAAAACTTTCTAGACCAATTAAAATTTTCATCATACATTCTCAGTACCTACCCGTGTTCGATCCAAATACTTCCGACTTCAAACTTTCTACTTACACTTTTTCAATGCAAATACTTCCAGACATCAAACTTCATACTTAACATATTTACTTAACAAATGATCTAATTGAAATCATCCAAGAAACAAATAGAATTTTAGATGTAAACTATGAACCAATAGCTTTGAGCTACAACTTATGATAACTAAGGAATATTTCAACAACCTTGAAATGCTAACTTTGAACAATGCCTTCTATGCCTTCAATTTCAATCCTGGCTCATTTGCGTTCCTTTTAATATTGCATATCTGACCATAAATAAAGAATTACCCCGAGTATTCTATTTAAACTTCAAAATTTTGAGAGAGGAGTATTTCTCTTCACCAAGGTTATAAACAAATCTAATTTGATTGAACTATACATAAGCAAGAGAAGTAGACACATTAATTATGCTTGAAAAATGAGATGTGAAATTAGTTGTTTTTTTCCTACCAAAATTTGTGTTTCAAAATAAGCTTCAGATATCCAAATGGTCAATTCAATGCAAAGAATATGAGTAGCAACATATCGGAGACGAATCCAATGCTACCCATTTTGCTCTCTTTTTAACCACATGCAAAAGTCAATCAATGATTCAAATTTTCTTTCCATTAGTCGAATTTCTTCAACATTGATATCAAAACTTTAATAGAAACATACAAAAAAAAAAAAATTAATCCTAAAATAGACATCAATTGAATTGATCAGAAATCAAGAACAAAAACTAATGAAGAACTAATAAAATAGAGATTATTAACGCTAATGATGGATTAGTGAGAAGCTGATTGCTATTGTGTGAAGTTCTCGATTCAAGCTTCACTTTGCCAACTAAATCCCAGGGCTACAATAAAAATGAAAGTCTGGGCCTTATCAAAGACATTGAATGCAATGAGAAAGTTAGTTTGGTTTTTTAAATATAACTTACAGTGGCATTCCCATCTGATTAAACGTCATCATAGGAACCTGCAAAGTAGAAAATAACATCCATTCAGTATTCAAGCAATTATCACATATTGTGTAAATGCACAAAGATTCTCATTACTAAATGGTGTTTCAACGTAGTATACTACGACTAAAGGAAAATAATAATTGGACACGGAAAAAATGGCCATAATCGATTTGCAAGAAAAAGAGAAATTATAAAGTCAACTTTGATAATGGACTTTAACGTTAATATACGAATATATTAATTCTAATCGTGGTAAGATTTGACCTGATTAGTGGTTTTTTTTTTTTTTTTGCAAATGTATTTACGGGGTGATATATTTTCCATTGAAAATGCATAAAAAATGGTTGCGCTACATTACTTTTCTGGAACATTTCCAAATTATAAGAATAATTTAAGAAAAACGTATACCAAATGTGTGCCCAAACACCTTTGACCTAAAATCCATTCAGCGCATGCTAGGTGTTCATGGCACATCCCATGATGTCATGTCTGACCACTCTAACTCGGTGACATCATGGTGACGTTAGGCCCATGCTAGCCCAGCTCCTGGAACATTCTAGAAGCTACTAGAACCAAGTGGAAGGATCTCAATGCGGACCCTCACTTGGGCCGCCTAACAGGTGGGCCATTCGGCTCAGCCCACCATGTTATAGCCCATCTCATCTGCCCTGTGGACTGATCATTCTGGGGTTAGTCCCAAACTAAACATGGTCGGCTTGGCCTACCGCGCTTGTCTCAACCCGTTTGCGTGGCCTACTCGATCCGCTGTGCCCATTCGGACCCAGCCCAAGTGGATGGTCGGGTTCGGCACATACAATCCGGCATCCAAACTCGAACTGAGCTTGAAAAAAGTGTTTGATACATAATAAAATCTCAATGAAAAGGCCAAGAGCCCTTTCGCGCAACGGCATCAGAAGGTGCGCTATGGTGCTAGGAGTAAGAAGGTTGGCATACTTCAAGTTTTGTAAGGTGCTAATCTAACTACTCTAACCATACTAACATTCGTCGAGAAAAAAATTCAATGCAGCTTAATAAAAGATAAGATAGACCTCCGAGATCATATGATGCCGTGGCCTCTAAAATAAACGTTGGTTCATGAATATGACCAGAATACATCCCGCAACAGGTAATTCTTCCATGTGCAACGAATATAATTAAGGCTCAGTTTGGTTGGGTGTAAAATATTTTATAGCTGAAAATAATTTTCATGTAAAACATTTTACAGGAAAACACAAGTTTTACAATTGTTTTTCGGTGTTTGGTTGAATTTTAATTTTATTAGTAAGACTTATGATTTAAACATTCGCTTCCTCTTAAAGGACTTAGGTTTGAGGTACTATCAACTCTTTTGGGATCAGTTCATACTGTTTAATTGGGACGCCAGAAAATGGGCGGTAGCATCGGTTTTGAGGATTAGATGAAGTGTGAGAAAGTTAGTTGAATACCTGGTTATAAAAAAACACTATTTAATTACAAGTAAAAATTACTTATAAATTAATGAATAATTAGTCAGCATTGGGGTACCCAACATCTCTCTCTAACGCCACATGTTCTCATATGCTTATTTAGTAGACTCCACAAAAAATACTTATATGTAGACCACCCAATAACGTTCCCCTGGAGCACGTCCTTATGAATAGGGCCCGGTCGACTTTTCAGTAGTCAATTGTAAAGAAGCATGTGCAATTCAATTTGAACCGTTCATATTGACAATTAATGGTTCAAATTTGTTGAATATTTTTACCAGTAGAAGTATTTCATATTCTTACTTGTAAAGTAAGAATATGAAAACAAATCCGGACCATTATAACACTATCTTTGCTATCACTAGGATTGCACCTCTGCAGCCCGACAGTCCAAACCTGGACTGCAGACAAGCCATTTCCATGAATAATCGCTCAAATATGGTCCTTCCAAGAGGGGTGTATCAACGAAAATTCGCTCATCTTTCCGCTGTGCTTGGAAAGCTGATTGAAGTGATGGACTCTTTGGAGTAACTACAGCTACACAACAATCCCAAACTAATTGGATCAAATCTCCCATTCAAAATTCAAATGCTTTAAGCCATTCCACTTTTTCTAGAGGAGAATAACTTCATGGACCTCAATCTCAGCCGCTATAATTGATTGTTTTTAATTCAAATCGTCCAAAATACTTTTGGACAGATGAAATTGAGCTCTTCCGTAAATAACTTATTCATGGCTCCTCCGTAAATAAGTTACTCTTTCTACAAAGACCATTCTTGGGTGTTTCTTAATTTGTTCAAAGCACTTGGAAGACCATTCTTTGTGTATGACTATTTTGTTGGAAAATTGATACTAGTAGTTACTAGTATCTCTCTCACTTAATTCTCCTTTGACCTTTCCCTGTCCTCCCCTCTTATCTTCCAATTCCTAACCGGACAACTTATTCCATATCAATTTTAACTATCTTTTTCACCATATGTAAAGGTGGCAATCTCAATTCATATTTTTTAATCCGTCCAAATTAGCCCACTTATAACTCAACCCAACCCATCTATATTATATAATGGGTTGATATGGATTGAACCCATATCAACCCATATTTAGGTGGGTTGAAAATGGGTTTAATATGGGTAGCCCGTAATTGCAAAAGGCGTGTTGGTAACTACTCCAAGAAAACAAGACCGCGCAAGTTCGACCAAAACATACCCCCCTCAGCTCACTTTATCACAACCTCGTCTTCCAAAAAATTACTGCTCCAATAAACCCCTTTATATTTCAAGGAACTGTTTGGTTCGTGCTTATTTCAGAAAAATAAAAAAACTTCTCTCGATTTCGTCTCCCGAACAGATCGTACATCCCACAGGCCTCTTGATGTAGAACATATGGAGGCCCAATTCAATGTTCAATTGGACCGGATGAAGCCTTGGAAGCCCAAACAATGTTTAATTTCGGATTACTGAATTGGCAAAATTCAGACGAGCTCAGAATAAGCCCAAACTTAGTGGGCCGAAAAGACTTTCTTTGTTACTGTTGCTAATACTAGTGGTGCTTATATGCACTACTGGTCAAAGGCAATCTATTCACGATGGCACTAAGAAATTCACAAAAAATTACTCCTTCCGTCCCAATTTAATTACCCTTTTTGGGAGTTTGTGCCACTTTTAATTGATAATATCCATCACCAACCCACTTACGTCCCTAGCAAATCATAATTTTGAATAAAGACGAAATTAAGTTAAAATTTTTGTCTTTTTGACTTTTTTTCGTTTTTATTCAAAAAAATTAAATTTTAATCATAATTAATTACTTTTTCAGAATTCTTCTTATTCAGACAAATCGGGGGGGGGGGGGGGGGGGGGCACGAAAACAAAAAACAAAAAAGGAAAACAGGGTCGGGTGGGTATGGATTTGGCTTGACTCATATTCAACCCGATCCGCTTCAAACCGTTTACTATTTGACCCGCGACTTGTTTCAACCCACCCAAACCTGCCCATTTGTCACCTCTACCCAGATGCTCCTACTTTTCTTAGGGTATTATTTTGGACAGTGATAATGTCAAAACTTATTTTTGTTAATTGTTAAAAAACTACAATCTAGTATATGTATCCTATGATTTGTACCAACTTTTTTCAAAAACTATACATTTCACATCCCGTATCATTTTTCTATCGGAATTCTACGATTACTTTTTTTAAAAACAAAGTTATCCATGGCATAATTTAAGAAGTGAAAGCTGCGGAACCCCAGATGCGTTCTAAATGATGTGATCTAATTACGGTGACATTAAACTCAAATTCTATTTAAATGCATTATAAGTGCCTTTATGAATTTTTTTTTTCTGTTATATGCCAAGAAAAACCCTTTTATTTTTCGATTCATTCGATGTGGTAGCCCTGACATTGTATTATTGGGTTTCCTTATGTGAAAGGGTAATGAGAGATCCAGGGGATGTATCCTATAACCCGAACATTTTTTTTCTCTTCTTTTATGGTGACACCTCTTCTATCTTGGTTAGAGATTCTTCCGTACCCAATTTTTGGTGTATCCATCATCCATGTACCAAGTGAATTGCAACCGCAGAATCGTGTTTAAAGATTCCCCATTTCAAAGAATCTTAAACAAACTCTGCGACTACAAATCACTCGGTACATGGATACATCAAAAATGGGTATAGAAAACATTGATACATGGATATATAGTATTTGCAAATGGACTTGACCTTTCATGTTGATTGGTTCCCACCCCGACCATTTCTATAGCCTCTTCAACTTTGCCATGTGGTGTCGTATGGTTGTCTGTGTTTTTTTATATTTTTTCTGTTGTTTTCTATGTATTGACATTGTGTTTTGTTTCTTAAGCTTCAAGGTCTTCGCATGTCATCGGTGCCTTCTATCTTAGGGAATAGCACAACTGTGTTTTGTTTTTATAATTGTTAAACCCTTGTAATCTTTCTTCTCATATATATGCTATACGATGTTCTTCTTTGATGCCAAAAAAAAAACTGTGATTTCTCATAGGTTTAGTAACCTCTAATTGTGGAACAATTTTTAAAAAGGTAATTTCTCAGCGGAACAATTTTTAAAATGGTAATCTCTCTCTCTCTCTCTCTCTCTCTCTCTCTCTCTCTCTCTCTCTCAAGGCTTGGAACTTGCAATTACATGTCTTGTAGTATGTGTAAAACAAGATTTTAAAACTAGTTTGGCTCTCAAAGCTTGGAACTTGTAATTACATGTCTTATAGTATGTGCAAAACAAGATTTTAAAACTAATTGGGAACAAGCTGAAGCCTTGAAAAAAATAGCACGCCAAAAACGTCGAAAGGTTGTGTATTTGTGTTATTTTTTGAGCTTGCTGACAGCCCAAATGGGCTTTCAATCGAAAAATCCAAGAAAAACGAACACCGCAAATGAACAAAGCTTTAAAACGGTCCATATATGCTTCCACACATGTTATCTTCTTACATAGTTAGTGTTACCCGATCAATCTGTCTTGTACTCTTTTGTTCCAAGGTTACAACACAGCGCGTGAATTATTTCAATCATTATTGTGAATCCCGGACCAGTCTCAAAAGCCCAAAAGTGGATTAAAGCCAAACGAATGGAGCCTAGATGAGACCTGTATGCAGGGGCGGACCCATGTGGGTCACATGTCTCCACGCTAAAAAATTAATTTTTTTTTGATATAAATATATAAAAGTTTCCTAGTCTTGTGTGGAACATTGGCGTGGTGTAGTGGTTGTACTTGCTATGAAAATTTATAGGCGCTTGGGTTCGGTTCTCAGTAACCCCCATTTCTTTGTCTTTTTTGTTTGTTTTCTATTTTAGTTCTACCACTTTTCTTCATATTTCCATTTTTGTTCTACCTCTTTTCTTTATTTCTTCATTTTTGTCCTATCTCTTTGTGTTTTCCTCCCAATCCAAAATATTACGAAAATCAAATTTCTAAATTACTATATTCTTTAGTTTTTCTCTTGACTTTGGCATTAATCTTACGGTTGTCACCGCGACAGTTGAAGAGTATTTTCAGCCATGAAGATTGTCAAAAATCGATTGCGTAATAGAATGAGTGATCAATATTCAATGATTAAGCGATAATTTAGTACTTCTTCCTGTCCCATAATGTTTGTCCCGGTCCACAAAATGAGGATGTAAAAATTATACAATTTTTGCAAGAAAAATTCAAATTTCTTTTAACAATTCACTAGATATCGATGGGTTCTTTTAATTTATGAAAAAATTTGAATTTTGTCTTCAAAGAAATGCATTATTTTGGAGTTACCCGTTTTGTGAACCGAACAAACATTTTGGGACGAAGGGAGTATATATACAGAGAAATATTTTTTAAAATTGTGAATAATATGAGCCCCCAGTATATGGAATTTCTGGGTCCGCCACTGCCTGTATGTGCACCTTTGCAAGTGTAAGGAGCACTGAACAAGAAGAAAAAGACAACATCACGTGACAAAAAACAAAAACAAATATGGCCCATTCCTTCCCGGCCCAAGGAGACGTGGTCTAATCATACCAAAATCATTTTTTAGTTAATTCTGGGCCGGTCCTAATATTGGATTCCATAATCCACCAAGTCCTATAGGGTAAAAGTGCAATGCTCACTAAGTCCTGTGGGTGTGATTTTACTTCTTTTCCCCACTTTAAATAGCAACAAATGAATACAACCCATCATTTAGGGTTTCAAATGAATGCAGTCCACTCCCCTCTCTCTCTGTCCTCCAGTCAGCCCAGCCACCACCGGCTACTCCTCCGCCAGTCCCAGCCACGCCACCGGCCACTCCTCCGCAAGTCTTAGCTCTACCACTAGTTACTCCTCGTCCGACCGTTCCACCCCCGCCGCCTCCATGGACGTTGATGCCTCCGCCGCCACCTCCGTCCGTCGCCTCCATGGACGTTGATGTGTCTGCCACTTCCATCTGGAACTGCAATCATCGTTCTTGCCGCGGTTCACAAATGAATGCCCCATTTCATCATTTTTAGGATTTCAAATCTTCCACCCTATCCCTCCACCGCCACTCTCTCTTCAACCAGGATCACTCCGTTCGGAGGCAACGCGACGCCGTCAATCCACCTGCGCATGACCGCCAGCCACTCAACAGCGACCGCCTTCTCCGTCTCCACATTTTCAGCTAACAGTGTTAATTGTAAATTTAGACATAATTTAACACTGTTAATTATAAATTTATATAGAATTTAACACTGTTAATCGTGGCGGTAATTAATACTGTTAATTATAAATTTAGACATAATTTAACACTGTTAATCATGGCTGTGGTGGCGGTGGCGTGGTGGTGATGATGGTGGTGGTGGTGGTTGTGGAGTGGTGGTATAAAAGGTTATATAGGCCTAGGGCAACTGTTAATTAACACTGTTAATTGGGGTATAAATTTATATAAAAATTAGCACCATTAATTTAGAGAGGAATTAACACTGTTAACTTAGGTAGAAATTAACACTGTTAATTGTGGTGATGGTGGCAGTAGTGGCGTGGTAGTGGTGATTGTGGTGAAGATGGTGGAGACGGTGTTGGTGATAGTGGAGTGGTGGTGGTGGTGGTAGCAGTGGTGATGACAGCATTGTGGTAGTTGTGGTGTAGAAGGTTGTATAGGTGGACTGTTAATTTAGACAAAAATTAACACTGTTAATTGTGGGGGTGGTGGTGGCTGCAGCGGCGTGGTGGTGGTGGCGGCGGTGGTGGTGGCGACATGGTGCTGGTGGCGGCGGTGGTGTTGGTGGCATGGAGGCAGCGGTGGTGGTGACACGGTGGCGTGGTAGCGATGTGATGGTGGTGGCGGCATGGTGGTGGTGGTGGTGGTGGTGGCAACGTGGTGATGGCGGTGTGGCGGCGGTGGGGGTGGTGGTGGCGATGTGGTGGCGGCGGCGGCGGCGGGGTGTGGTGGTGGAGGTGGTGGCAGCATCGTGGTGGTGGTGGTGGTGGTGGTGGCTAGATCGTCTCTCCCCAATCGCTTTTTTTTTTTTACAAGGGATATTTTTGCCAACAAAATAATGAAGAGTACTTACTGGGCTATAGGGTCTTTGGACAGAACTTAATAGGCTATTCTTCACTCAAACAGAACCGGCCAGGAAGTTCCCCATCATCTTTCCCAACTAAAAGGCTTTTTTTTTCATTCTTTTAACGGAGTAATAGCCCTACACCCAGGTCACTACATGGATCACGCCTGCACAACTCAAACCTCTGGAAAAGCTGGCGCGGTCACACCAATCACAGCGGTATTCACCCTGTGAGAGATTGAATCCAAGACCTTAAGGAGTACTTCCAAAGTCGGGACATCCGCCCAAATCATCTTTCCCTCCTACAAGGCTTTTTATTTTCATTCTTTTTTGTTTTCATGGCCGAACAGAGATCTCTCCGGCCTCAGGAAAAACGGCCGCTTTATCATTTGCCCATTTTAACCTTTATCTGTGTATCATGTGAGTGATTTCCGCACCTTTTTTTTTATTAGATATATGCGGCTTTTTTTTTAATGTGTACAGTTAACAAAACACCCTTTCAGTTTTTCAATGGAGTATTTTATTGCGGATCAAAAAAAAGAAAATGGAGTATTTTCTTTGTTATCCAAATAAAATGATTTTTGTACAAAATCTAAATTAAAGGAAATTTTAGTCACTTCAAACACTAAAATCGAAAAGGAGTGTGCGGCTAGAAAAAAGGGATTGTGAAAATCACTTCATTTTATCATTTGCTAGGACTGCAAGTAAATCGAGCTGTTCATTTGTCATGTTCTTTCAAGTATAGGAGTATATGGTTATCCTGCTCGATGGCTAGGGTTACAAATGAACTGAGTTGCTCTCAAATAACTCATGACTTGGCTTGTTAAGGCTCGGCTTGTTTGATAATCAAGACGGGCACGAGCTTGACTTTTAGGTTCATTTACTAAACGAGCTGAGCTCAATGTTCAAAAACTCGGCTCCTTTTATAGGCTCAGCTCATTAAGTTCAATACTCCCACTATCCCAAAATATTTTTCTGGTTTGCAAAACAAGTACCTTAAAGTAATTTTAAAAAATATTCAAAAATATATGTACTGGTAGTTATCAATGAATTTTTTTAATTTATGAAAAAAATTAAAAAAGTTTCTTCACCAAAAATGTGTTATATTTGAGTTCTCGTTTTACGGATAGGACAAACATTTTGGGACAAAGTGAGTAGTAAATTAGTCAGGCTCGACTCTTTAAAGACGAGCCAAGCTTGAACTATGCCATATTCATGGCACATGCCATGATGTTCGATCGGTGCCATCATGGTGACGTTCGGCCCATGCTAGCCCAGCTCCTAGAACATTCTAGAAGCTCCTATTGGTTGGATGTAAAATATTTTATAGCTGAAAATATTTTTCATGTAAAACATTTTACAGAAAAATACAAGTTTAATTACACAAACTAGCTAATTTGCATGGAGTAGTATTAATTTTTATTTTTATTTTGAAAAGGAGTAGTATTAATTTGAAGGTACATGTTTGGAGGATGATTTAGGTCGGAACCCGCTAAAAAATCAAACAGATAGAACTCTTAGATCGATGAAGATGATTTTGATTCTTGAGCAACGATAGAAGAAAGAAATGTGGGGTGAGGAGTTTCTGCTACTTGGGGACTGAAAGTGAGTGGGGTAATAGGACAAAAATCAGTAAAGGACGCTTCGGCTCTGTTCAGTTGGTAGCTAAAACGGAGTCAAAACAGTGTTTAATTAATGCAAGCATTGACCTAATGGTTAAGACTTACGATTTAAACATTCGCTTCCCCTTAAAAGGATTCAGGTTTGAGGTACTATCAACTCTTTTGGAATCAGTTCATACTGTTTGATTGGCACGCCAGTAAATGAACGGCCGTAAGATCGATTTCAGGGTTAGATGAAGTGCTAGCGAGAAAGTTAAATGAATACCCGGTTATAAAAAAAAAAGACTATTTAATTACAAGCAAAAATTACTTATAAATTAATGAATAATTAGTCATCTTTGTGGTATCCAACACCTCTCTCTAATGCCACATGTTCTCATATGCTTATTTAGTGGACTCCACAAAAAATACTTAGCAGTAGACCACCCAATTACTTTCCCCTGGAGCACAGTGGCAGAGCCACATTATGGCAAGCGGGTCATGCGACCCCGCTGAGTTCCAAAATACCCCTAGAGCAGGTATAATTTTGAGGAGTATTTCGTAATTTTGCCCCCAAAGATAATATTTTTGCCCTGAAAATCCCAAAAAATTATGTGTAGTAGATATTTGACCCCGCTGCAACCAAATTCTGGGTCCGCCCTTGCTAGAGCACGTCCTTATGAATAAGGGCCCGACTTCTCTATAGTCAATTGCAGAAAAGCGTGTGGAGTTCAATTTGAACCGTTCATATTGACAATTAATGGTTCAGATTTGTTGAATATATTTACCGGTAAAAGTATATTCATATGCTTACTTTACTGGTAAGAATATGAAAACAAATCCGAACCATTAAAACACCATCTTTGCTATCACTTGGACTGCAGCTCTGCAGCCCGACAGTCCAAACCTGGACTGCAGACAAGCCATTTCTATATCGCTCAAATATGGTCCTTCCAAGAGGGGGTGTATCAACAAAAATTCGCTCATCTTTCCGCCGTGCCCGAAAAGCTAATTGAAGTGATGGACTCTTTGGAGTAACTACAGCTATTAGAGGTGCTCAAGAAAACTGTCCGAACCGTAAAACCGATCCAATACAAATAGAACCGTCCTATTTGTTCCGGTTTTGCGATTTTACGGTCAAGTTATAGTTCCAAAAAAATAAAAACCGTTAATTTGGTTCGATTACTAATTCTCAATTAATGAACCGTGGTTAGAACTGAACCGGACCATTTAAAACTAAGATAAATATAGATATACATATGTGTGTGTAGTTAAATATGTATTTGAATTTGATAGGTTAATCTTTTTCTTGCTAAACTTAATTTATTTAGAGATGAAATTTCATTTATTAGGAAAGCTTTTATTTTCTTTCTTCCTTTCCTATTTCAGCAGATTATCTTCCTATTTCTTTAATTTTATGAGCTCATATTTTGTAATAAATGTTTGGATGCTTATTGGATAGAATCGGAACCGAACCAAAATCGGACCGGTCTTGCGGTTTGGTTCTGGTTAGGTTCCACGCATATATTGATTAGGTTCTGGTTTTCAATTTTCTAGAACCGTTTAAGATGGTCAGGTTACTAGTTTTCTACAGAACCAAACCAATCCGGACCGTGTACACCCCGAACAGCTACACAACAATCCCTAATTAATTGGATCAGATCTCCCATTCAATATTCAAATGCTTTAAGCCGTTCCACTTTTTCTACAGGAGAATAACTTCATGGACCTCAATATCAGCCGCGGAAATTGATTGTTTTTAATCCGGATCGTCCAAAATACTTTTGAACAAATGAAATTGAGCACTTCCGTAAATAATTTATTCATGTCTCCTCCGTAAATAAGTTATACTCTTTCCACAAAGACCATTCTTGGGTGTTTCTTATCTTGTTCAAAACACTTGGAAGACCATTCTTTGTGTATGACTATTTTGTTGGAAAATTGATACTAGTAGTTACTAGTTTCTCTCTCACTTAATTCTCCTTTGACCTTTCCCTGTCCTCCCCTCTAATCTTCCAATTCCTAACCGGACAACTTATTTCATATCAATTTTACCTGTCTTTTTCCCCATATGCTCCTACTTTTGTTAGGGTATTATTTTGGATAGTGATAATGTTAAAACTCTTTTTGTTAATTGTTAAAAAACTACAATCTAGTATACGTATCCTACGATTCGCGCCGACTTTTTTCAAAAACTATACATTTCGCATCCCGTATCATTTTTCTGTCGGAATCCTTCGATGGCATATCCTACGATTACTTTTTGAAAAAAAAAGTTATGCATGCAATAATTTAAGAAGCGAAAGCTGCGGAACCCCAGATGCATTCTAAATGGTGTGATCTAATTAGGGTGACATTAAGCTCAAATTCTTTTTAAATGCATTATAAGTGCCTTTATGAACTTCTTTTTTTGTTATATGCCAAGAAAAACCCTTTTATTTTTCTTTTATGTGAATAGCCGTGCTGTAAGTTTGTTTTTGTTAATTGCTTATAGCTTTGACATTTTTCTATTTTGTATTTGACTATAAACCTTGATACGTTTACCTCAATACGTTTCTAGTTTTGAATCAAACAGTAATGGTCCTACAATATTAGTTGTCAAGGATCGAGTACCTGTTTGTACCATATTCACCGCCTGTCGATCAACCGAAAGGTGGCGTTTATGGGAATGCTTCCTATTTTATTATTTCGTATTAATAATATAACTAGTTTTTATTTGTTTGTATTTTAATAAAGTGCAGGACACTTGGTATACTCCTATACATTTGGAAGTTAAAAAGACACTTGTCATTGTCCTACACACTTTGAGGTTGAAGAGAAGTTATTTGGACAAGTGGCATGCTCCTACACACTTTGGAGTTTGTGGGAAGTTATTTGGACACTTAGAAGATGATGAAGAGTAGTGAGAAATTAGGAAGTTATTTCCTACACATTGTATTTTCTATAAATAGCCTTTTTTGGCTTCATTGTAAACTCCTTCAACAAATCAACTTTGTTATAAATTTTTGTCTACCAACCCATTCGGGTTATAACTAGGAGTAGGAGTAGAATTAACTTAATTTTCTTACTTTTGATGGGGATCCGTCCTTTTTGATTGTAAATCTACCTTGGAAAAATAACAAAGTCCATTTGTTATTTTTCTTCCGCTCCACCCCACTTCACTAAACCATCAATCCACTCCGTCCAATTGATGGGTCGATTCCGTTCTTGAAGATTGGCGGGTGACGGTCTTCTTTTACGAATCAATTCATCACCACCAAAAAAATAGCATTTGATTCATTCGCCATTTCTTTTCCGGTGAAGTCCTGAAATACGGTAAGGAACCTCAAATCCGTTTGTGGAGACAAGCCGCATTCGTCCTTATTTTTGTTGTTGGCTTTGTTTCCTAAAATCTCCGTCGATTTCGATCGAGAGAAAAATTGGTAAACAATTTTGGCGCTAGAAGGGGGGCATCATTACTAAATCGGAAGTAATGCCAAAGATCAAGTGTGTAAACGAGAGCCTTTCATGGAAGGCTTGAACAATTTTGCAAAAAAGAAAACCGGCCATTTTTTTTGGCCAATTCCTGGATAGAAAGATCCATATATCTTGGTGCCTTTCAAGGCTTCATTTATGATAACAGAGGAAACTAATTTCCGGCAAAACATGGCCATTTGTAATGGCTTTGTTTTTCGTTAGACAAAATCTAACAAACTGTATTCCGTGTGCATGGATGTCGGCAGCCTATGAGTGATGGCCACCAGTTTATGAAGAAGCAAAAATGGCCAACACTTAGGCCAATTTATGGAAGGCCCCAATCTTATAAGAATTTTTATACCGAAATCTTCTGAGAATTTTATTGCCATGCATCGATCGATCAGTGCCAATAGTTTGTGGCCTCGTTTCCTTTCCACAGGCCTCTAGTTTCTAAAATGGCATTTAAGCCTTGCATTGAAGGCTTGATCAATTAAATTGTTCAAAGGAGACCGCCATTTAATTGGCCAATTTTTGGAACAATCTGGGGGTTTACAATTTTGATCAATTTTGTTTAAAAACAAAAAAAAAAAAACAAGAGAAGACATTATGATCGAAAACTTGTATTTTTATATAAAGGGGCGAAAAGATCCTTGGCCATAAGTTGGCCTTTTACCCACGAATTGCTTCCCCATATGTGCTCAGTACAAACTTTGGAAGGGTACGGCTTATAAGTTGCCAATAGAGAAAGTGGCACTTAATTATATTTTGGCCAAACAAAGGCCAATGGCTGCTCATTAAATTTTTCGTTCCAGATTTTACAAGAAAATCAGAACATGTGTGGCCAATTATGAAATGAGAAATAACCCTCTTTTGATATCGAGTTTGCATGGGGGGCAAACACATCTTTCAAAGAGCCAATGTGGCTCGAAAGTGTGCAACTCAAAGCAAGTCAAGTTATGAGGATAATTCCACTAGAATTTTTAATTTAGACCATAAATGGTCGATGTACAAAATGATCCACTATGGGTTCATGCATGGATATTATAAAGCAGATTCTCATCAATTGGCACGTGGAACGAAGAATGAGTTTTGGACCCCCATTCCCCCGTTCACATAGGTTCCGACAATGCCCAGGTTCGTCTACGGGAAGTATTTTTCCAATCTAAAATTGTTTATTTTATTTTAAAAATAAGAGCAATGCCCAGACTGGCTACGGTGTGTTAATCACCCCACGACCCTACCTATACGACTACTCACTAAACATTGCGCAAGAAACAGAAGAAATATATCCTAGATCGTATCATGCTTCTATTGCTTAGAATGGAAAACAAACAAAGATATCAACCAAATAAATTCCAACGAATAACTTTTATAAAGAACGGAAATTAAAACTAATTACTGAATTGCGAGTAATTGAACAAAACATAAAAACTTGAAATGAAAATCTTGAAAGAAAAATACTGTAAACAATATGCAGAACAAAGAACCGTAGCAGCAGCCTTTTTTGTTCTTTTCCACGCAGCCCCTTGTGCGTAGCTTTTTCTCTTTTTTCCCGGGACTGGCCGTCCTTGTCACCAGTAGGTAAGTACCATATATAGGGATTGAAAACCTAAATTACACAAAGGCACTTTGAATTTCATGAAATAACAAATGAATTATTCAATTTTGAATCATTTCGCATTTGAATTCCAAACTTCTTTAAAATCTTCTTTTTATCCAAAGTCTTGGACAACGAGCTCGAACGACCTATAAACAACAAAAGAACAAAATAAAAATCAATTAACCAAAATAAATGACTAACAAATGTAGTTTGGAGGGCCAAAATATGTATATTTTGGCACTTATCAACAGACTCCAACTACAAGCCTCTATAGCTCTAGTGAACTATATATGGTACAATTGACAAGTTGTGGAGTTGAAAAACAGAGATAGATAACGGTTTTTATTTTTTTTGGTCTTACGGTATACACCAGTAGGGGGTTAACGGAGTGTTACTATATTAGTGAGCAGGGGGTTCAGAAGTTATCCATATCTTTGAAACCCAAACCTGCTCCCCGTGAGACTCAAACTCAGGTCACCACTAGGGTGAGAAATGAGACAATCAATGTGGCAAGCTTGGTTTCTCACAGATAACAGATTTGAAAACTCAAAAGAGTGATCAACTATATATTCATCCAACTTGTTGGGAATGCCTTGTATTCTTTTGTCCAACATTGTTTAATTATGTTGTTCCCGTTTGTAGCCTATTATAAATAGAGTTTTTGGGGGACTTCTAGGAATTATCTTTTGGGCTCTCATATTATGACCTTTCTAGAGTTATGGATTACAGCCGGCTCTTTATATCTCTTCTTCGCGTTAGTTAATGAATCCTCTCTTTCTTCTCTCGTAGACGTACCCATCTTGGGGAACCATGTATATCTTGTGTCTTTGTGATTTCTTGTTTAGTTTTTTGTTAGATATTTTGGCACTTTCCGGGGTTGTTGGACGTGGATGGCACCAACCTAGGATGGTAATGCCACCCAATAATGATCACGAGGAATGGAGTACGCTTAGTCACCCAAAGTTTCCAGCAGAGGGTTGGTACACTAAGGTATCCAGTTCACAGAAAAGAAGGCTTCAAAGAAAGTTTGCAGCCAGGGCTTATGGTGACCCATGGGATCATGTATTCGAACCAAGAGAGAGATTGGAACCATCAAAGGTTTCAAACATGGTATGGACCCGGGAACAAGGAGAAACCAGTGGCCCAAAGCAGATAATTCTCAAGCATGGGGGGCAGCATGGGGGGCAAGACAGTAATGCTACAGATCCTCCCCAGTCGACTGCCCAGCTGAAGGGTAAAAAAGAGTTGAAGCAGAGCTTAAAGAAGAAGATGGAAGAATTCCAGAAACTCATGGAAGCAGATGATGATGATCTCTTTGACGAAGGGTCAGAACAGGAAGACCTAATCAAAGTGCTTCACCGTCTCCACAAAGGTCTGCAACATTTGGAGAAATCTTGGCCGCAATCCAATTCGGGTCAGTACCTATAAACTACCAGTGTAATATGATTTTAGTTCTGCCTAAGCAGTTCAAGGCAAAACCAAATCAGCCAATGAATTTGGCAGGTGATGTTGAGGATAATACCCAATCGATTGTAAAAATAATGGACAAAGAGAAGCATCCTCAGTCACAGCCCATTAATGTTGAGATGGATAAACATGGAAACAGTGTTGTAGTTCTTAGAACACCTGATGATGCCTCAATAAGGCATTTAAGACCACTGTATATTAAACTACATATGAATGGTCAACCTATCTCAAAAGTGTTGGTCGACAATGGGGCAATAGTCAATATTTTACCTTCGCGAATGCTGAAAGTTTTGAACAAAACCAATGATGACCTGATCCCAACAGAGGTTACAGTTGGCAATTTCGCTGGAGGGTGTTCTCCTGCTAAAGGAGTCATATCTTTGCAACTGCAGATTGGAAGTAGGAAGATGAATGCAACGTTTTTTGTAATCGATTCTTCATCTAATTACAATGCCTTACTAGGCAGAGATTGGATCCATATAAATAGTTGTGTGCCATCTTCTTTGCATCAGGCCTTGATCTTTCTAAAGCAAGAAGAAGCAGCGGGAATGGAGGTCTTTTGGGCAGACCGGCATCCATTCAAAGCAGAGACTAACAACGTAGAAGCAGATCTCTACAACGAACATTTGTGGCCAACAAGAATAGAAGACTCAGAAGTCAGATCTAATCGAGTTGGAGTAACTGAGAGCCAATTCCTCAGATACATCAAGGAAGGGTTCCAGGAGCTGAGCAAGGATTTCATCAGGCCTAACATTATATCAAGGCCTGCCAAAATTGATCAACAAGTTTTTAATGTTTAGAAACCTATTGAACACAGGATGTGAAGATTTGGCTATTGTGAAAGCCACTTTTAAGAGGTTGTTTTCTTTTCTTGTTGACAGAAAATTGCAGGCAGATGAGCCCATTTCTTGTAATTGGGCTGAATGTGTTTTTAATGATAGCCCACTAAACATGAAAGAGTTAGGTTTAGCAGACTTGAAACCAGCACCGGCTAAGCTAGATGATGATGGGGCCCAAGTAAAGGATCCCACAGAAGAAGTCAACTTAGGAACTCCAGAAGATCCTAAGATCACATATGTAAATGCTGTTTTGCCTATTGAAATAAAGGAAAAGTTTAAGTACTTGTTGCGTAAATTTAAAGATTGTTTTGCTTGGAGTTACGATGAAATGCCAGGTTTAGATAGATCTTTAGTTGAGCACAAAATACCTATAAAAGAGAACTATGTACCTTTTAAACAGGCACCTAGGAGAATGAAGGATGATGTCCTTCCTCAAGTCAAAAAAGAAATGGAACGTTTATTTGAGGCAAAGTTTATTCGACCAGTCAAATATGTTGAATGGGTCTCAAATGTTGTCCCAGTATTAAAGAAGAATGGGAAAGTTAGAGTATGCGTTGATTTTAGAGTCCTTAATACCGCATCACCAAAGGATCAATACCCAACGCCTGTTGCTGATTTGCTAGTCGATGCAACAGTAGGGTACCAAATGCTGTCCTTTATGGATGGTAATGCTGGTTATAATCAAATTTATATAGCTGAAGAAGATACACATAAAATCGCATTTAGATGTCCTGGATACATAGGGACGTTTGAATGGGTGGTTATGGCTTTCGGATTGAAAAACGCAGGAGCAACCTATCAAAGAGTTATGAATTTGATTTTCCATGATTTTTTACATAAATTCTTGGAAGTTTATATAGACGATGTGGTTATAAAATCAAATTCAGTTGACGAGCACTTACATCATCTTGAACAGACTCTGGAAAGGATGAGGCGTTACAATTTAAAAATGAATCCCTTGAAGTGTGCATTTGGTGTCACGGCAGGAAACTTCTTAGGATTCTTGGTGCATCAAAAAGGGATTGAGATTGATAAAACTAAGGCTGATGCTATTTTGAAAGCACAGGCACCAACCAATAAAGAAGAGCTTCAACAGTTCTTGGGAAAGATTAATTTCCTTCGAAGATTTATTGCCAATCTATCTGGAAAGACAATGGCATTCTCCCCATTATTAAAATTGAAGTCAGAAAAAGATTTCAGATGGGAACAAGAGCATCAGAAAGCTTTTGATACTTTAAAACAATCATTGGTGACGCCTCCTGTTCTGATGCCTCCAATAAATGGAAAACCATTGAAGCTGTACATATCAGCAACGCACCATTCGATTGCAAGTCTGTTAGCTCAGGATAATGAACAAGGCCGAGAGCAATCAATTTACTACCTAAGTAGAAGGTTAAATGATTGTGAAAGTAGGTATTCATGTGTTGAAAAGATTTGTTTGGCATTATATTTTTCAGCAATCAAATTAAGACATTACCTTTTGCCAGCTAGAGTAATGATCATTTCTCAAACAGATATAATAAAATATATCCTGTCTAGACCCATTTTGAGAGGGAGACAGGGGAAATGGATTTTAGCCCTAATAGAGTATGACTTTGAATACGTGCCTCAAAAGGCAGTAAAAGGACAAGCTTTGGCAGACTTCTTATCTGAGCATCCAAATTTACCTTTGGAAGAGGATACCTTTGAGGTACATCTTTTGGAGCTTAGACCTTGGCAACTGTCTTTTGATGGTTCAAAAACAGATAATGGAGTTGGGGCAGGTGTTGTTTTGACATCCCCAAAGGGAGAAATGTTTCAGTTTTCTTTCCAACTCGATGAAAGTAGAATTCTAACAAATAATCAAGCAGAGTATGAGGCCTTGATCATAGGCTTGGAAATAGCAAAAGATTTAAGTATACGATATTTGAAAGTTTCTGGGGATTCACAATTGATCATCCGACAAGTTACAGGACATTATAAGTGTAATCACCCTTTATTGAGCCTGCAGCTGGAAAAGGTGCAATGTCTTGCCCAAAACTTTGATGAAATATGCTTTCAGCACATCTTGAGACTTCAAAATAATGAGGCCAATCAAATGGCTCAAGCAGCTTCCGGAGTCAAGCTTCCTGAAGGGGACATGGAGAAAGTAATTAGAATTCAAAAACGATATTTACCCTTCTCATTGGAGAGGGAAAAAGATCGATTGGATGCGTTTGTAATCGATATTTCTAATGATTGGATGATTCCAATAAAGAATTACCTTCTAAATCCTAATGAAAAGGTAGAAAGGACTGTCAAGTGCAGGTCCATCAATTATGTGTTACTAGAGCAGGATTTGTATAGAAGAACTTCTAATGATCTGCTATTGTTGTGTGTTGACAAGGACCAATCAATGAGAATTATGAGAGAGGTCCATGAGGGGACCTGTGGTGCCCATCAAGCTGGTGATAAAATGAGATGGTTAATTAAAAGGCACGGGTATTATTGGCCAAACATTCGAGCCGATTGTATTCAGTATGCTAAAGGTTGCCAGCAATGTCAAAAGCATGGACCAATCCAAAGGATACCTGCTCATCAATTGCAATCGATTGTTAAACCTTGGCCGTTCAGAGGTTGGGCAATCGATATGATAGGAGAAATCGACCCAGCATCTTCGTTACAGCACCAATTTGTTATAGTGGCAACTGATTATTTTACAAAATGGACAGAGGCAATACCTTTGAAAGGTGTTTCACAAAAACAAGTGATTGATTTTATTGAGGAATATCTTTTATGTAGATTTGGAATTTCTGAAACCATTACTGTTGATCAGGCGTCTATATTCAATGGTAAAGAAGTTGTCCAGTATGCACAGAAATATGGAATACGGATTTTGAATTCCACTCCATATTATGTCCAAGCTAACGGGCAAGTCGAATCGACTAACAAAATTATAAAGAATACCTTGGCAAAGGTAATCGATGATAACCCAAGAGAGTGGCATGATCTGTTGCCAGAGTTTTATGGGCATATAGAACATCACAAAGGGAGAGTACTAGGGTAACACCGTTCGAATTAGTTTACGGGCATGCAGCAGTATTGCCAGTCGAAATCAATGTTCAGTCTTTAAGGGTGGCACGTCATTATGACCCGAGACTTACAATACGAAGAAGCAATGTTTTTGAATATCGACGGGCTGGAAGGGAAAAGATTACGTGCCCTAAACCAGATTCAAGCCCAAAAGAAAAGAGTAGAAAGGGCTTACAACAAAAGAGTAAAACAAAAATCTTTTGCAGTTGGGGACTTAGTTTGGAAAACAATCCTCCCAATCGATTCAAGAAAGAAGAAAGGGAAATTTGGGAAATGGTCTCCAAACTGGGAAGGTCCTTTCCGTGTTGCCCAAATCTTACGAGGGGGTGCATATCATTTGACATCAATCGAGGGTGTTCTTCACGAAAGAACCATTAATGGTAAATATTTGAAACACTATTTTCCGTCTATGTGGGAGAGCATGAGTTAAACGAACTTTTCATTCCAAAGTCAAGGGCTGCCCATGGGTAGGGCAGCATTACAAAAGGCCATTCAAATAAAAGCAAAAGATCCCAAGAAGGATCTAACAAAAAAAAAAAACAAAAGATCCCAAGAAGGATCTAACAAAACAAAAGGGAACTCAAAACGAGAACCCAAAAGAAAAAATCCTACAAAAGGAAAAGATCCCAAGTGAGATCTAAAAGAAAAAAAACACACCAGGACTCCCCCACAAAAGAAGGCCTATTCCTTAGGCCATTCTTTCCACTGGCCAGACATGCCAGCCATGGAGGACCTGATGTCAGCCGGATCGATCGGAGGAGGATGGTAGTCGATGGTGTCCCAGTTGGCCACCACAAGCTTGAGAGCGGACTCCATCTTCTCCAATCAAAGCGCCATGCCCTCCATTCGATCGTGGATAGCTTGGATCTTCCGTTTGCACTCATTGTGGTCTTCCATGAGTGCCCAGGAAAGCTCAGTGGCCAGTTGCTTGATATGAGCAGGAGTGATTTGTGTGGAGAGGGGAGTAGAAGAGATATTGGAAGCCATAATGCAGAAACACAAGTGCTTGAGCTTCTACTCAGTGTTGATATTTATAGACCAAGGAAAGTCTAAAGACGCGGGTCGTGGACAGTTATCCCGAGGTAAATTAAGAGACGTGACAGCTAATGGGGTTAGTGGGCTCTCAATGGCCGTTTCCTAAAGTAAGGCGGCTGAATTACTGCAGCACGGCATCATTTGTTGTACCTAAACCGTCAGTAATTACTGTGCATATTCCCTAAAAGTGGAAGGGAAGCGTCATCATGATCATGACGTATTACTGCCATAATTATAGGCGCCCATGATCCGGATAAACAGGGATCAAGGGTTTTGATCCTGTGGCGTCACGTGGTTAAAGCAAGGTGTTAACCAATTATGTGGAGTTTATTCCCCAGTTTGGGCATGTATGTGAATTTGGTTTCTATTTAGACATGTGAGTGTAAACCTTGACCTAAATTTGTATGAAGGTTAAAAAAAAAAATTGTTCCAAACAAGGAATGTGGGAAAGGCCATGGAAGGTCTAATACTCATTCTAATTGCCATTCTCAATTCTGGCATACCACCTGTTGATAAATAAAACAAGCAACAAACAAAAACACTTATAGTTTGTACCGACAAGATTGGTCAATTGGCTGTAAAACTAAAGTCAACCAAAGTCATTCATGAAGAAAGGCAGACTTAAAAGCCTCCCATTTAACTACAAGTTCATCACATTTAACTCTGTTTCTCTGCAAATCTTCACGGGCAGCAGAGACATGAACTGAGACTCCTTTGCCTTCCTCTGCTAAGTGTTTGAAGTCTTTATCAAGTTGGTTCGCCGATACCAGAAGATTTTTCTTTTCAGCCTGCAGTTGACCCAATCGATATACCAATTCCTTTTCTTCTTGATCAATAGTCAAAAGTCTCGACTTCAAAGTCGAAGCATCAGCGTGCATAGTCGATAACTTCACTGTCAAGTTGGAAAGGTTACCAATCAAATCCTGCTTTTGACTTATTTCTTGCTGGTAATATCGGAAGAGGCTAATGTTGTCACCCAAGGATGATGCATAGTTTTCCAGGATAATTTGTTCTATGAGGGGGAAAACATGCCTTTGAGACAGGGATTCAACACAGGCACTGAATTCCGTGGACTTCACTGTCATCAATTCCTCAAAAGGAAGCTTTAGGAAGTCAAAAAAGATTTGGATTTCTTTCTGAGTTTCCGCGCTAAATTGAAGGAAAAAGAAAGAACTACTGGATTCTGAGACTTCAGTGAGGGATCGAAAGATTTGAGAAGTCGATTCTATCTCCTCCATTAGATGGTCCAAAGAATCACTTGAAGACTTGACATGAGCAGAATCCTCAACACCCACAGGATTTGTTGCAGTCTTGTTCACCGAACGAGGAGATGTGGTTAAGGCAAGAACCCTCGAAATGTTTGCAGGGGTCACACTTGTTGGAAATAGGACTTGGTTCCCAGAGGGATTACCAGAAGGGCTAGAGGCAACATCCTCTGCACCTTGTCCACCCTCTTGAGTAGGATCAATTTGGACAACAGGGGCAATCTGAGCTGGATCCTCTGTTGGTCCCTTCTTTTCCATTGCCTTTTCATTTATTGCTGGAGAAGCCTCTAGAAAAGGCACATCCGCCATCTGAGGAGAAGCTGTTTCCTCCTTACCATCACCCTGTTGATTCAGGTCAATCTTCTGAATTTGTTGTGAAATTGGAGCAACAATGACGTCCTTCCTTGGCACAGCTTTGGCTGAGTCTGATGCAGATTGATGTGTTGTGACATCAAGTTGGTGAATGGCTGGTACACCAAGTTCAACACCATCTGGCCTCAGAGCCGAACCCTCACCAGCCTGCACAAAAGGACTGTCATCCTGTAGTAAAGGGTTTTCTTGATACAGCAGTTGTTCTTGTAACCCTGGCAACCAATCGGCCTGATCTAAAGGATCTGATACTGCTGTAGACTCATATTGATCGATTGCCAATTCAGTATCGACTGTCTCTCCTACTGAGAAGGAGGATTTTTGAATTTGTGAAGATTTTGAGGAATTCTCTTCTTCCTCTTCAAAGGCATCTACAATTCTGGTCCCTTTGCCTTTCTGTAAAAGACAGAAAATGAGAAAATGAGAACAGAAAGACTTTAAAAAAAAAAATAAAATGAAATCGATAAGAGTAACGAAAAGATAAGAGTGTACCCTCAAAGCCAACCCTTTGTCACTTGAACTTGGCTTCTTGGTGAGTTTTCTTGTTGGTTGTTTTGTGGGAGTAGATACTTCACTGACCTGTCTTTTAGGTCTACCAGTGGAAGAACTTTTGGAAACCTTTTGGCTCACACCTGATGTGATCATAGGAGTTTGTGTCCGTGGCCTGGTTTCAGAGTCCTTAATCGACTCAGCTTTCCTTTTCCTGGTATTCCCACTGGGCACAGAGGATATGGGAACTGCTCCTGCATGAGGCACAATGGCCTTGGAGGGTTCATCAGGCAGTCGAGCTGTTATCTCTGTTAAGGAAACAATATCACAATGATTAGTAGAAGTATGACTAATTGAATTAAAAACCAATGAATAGTTGTACTTCCAGCCTTATCTTGAAGGAATTTGTATTCAGGGTCAAGCCTGTATAGGCAGTCTGAAAGTGGAGCACTGAAATAAAGGGCCCTCATAGTCGACCACCATTCATCAAAAGCAGCCAGGGTCGCTTTATTGGTCTTGAAATCAATAAACTGGAAGGCTTTCACACGATGTTGAAAGTTGCTAACCATCAGAGATATCATTTTCGAATCTTTGGCTTTAATGGTTGGCCTACTTGAAGCCATCTCAACAATGTTTGGGTGAACAAAAGGCATTGGAATGCCTTGTGCAAGGCCAAATTGTCTAGCATATTGGCATGGAGAGTAATTCTCAAAACCACAATTCCTAAAAGGAGTGTTATTTAGGGCAAAGCCAACTGGGATGAGTCTTGGAAGAAGAACGCTGGCCCAAAATAACCGTTTGGACTGAGTCATTTTCTCTACAAGTTGGGGAGAGGCTGGTGGAATGTCCTCAAAACATGGCCTTAGTCTTTCTGATGCAAATTCGAATTTATCGAATGGACAGAACACAGGCCAATTCCTTTGGTTATTTTCATAAAAAAAGGTGAAATACCATTGAAAAGAGGATTCCTCTGTTTGAGTCTGGAAACCTAAAAGATATTCAGCATAACTACGGCATGTTTGCAATGCCTCATCTGATCGAAGGGGATTTTCCAGCTTAGGTTTTAGTTGAGGAAAGTAAGCATATAACCAAGCTTGGAAGATCCAGAAAGGACCACCACAAGAGTCCGCTATCTTTTTATCAACAAAAGTAAAAAGGCCCTTGTACAAGGATCCTAGAACAAAGGGGTCAAGGGCCAACCTCTTTACTTGGGCCATACAGACAGCTAAGTTAAGGTATTCTTTGGTAACCCGAAGCCCAGGGACTGCCATAAGAAATCGACAAATCCAAATAAGGTAAAATGCAACCTTCTCATGAAAGCAGGGTACAGAAGCTTTGGCTTTGAAGTGAGTCTTAAGCCATTTCGAATAACTTACCCCAGATGATGGGACAATGAATGGGGGATCATATGGATCAGGAGAAAGTAGGGCATTTACCTCACTGCCTAACGAAGGAAGGCCAGTCAAATGAGAAATATCCAAGACTGTCGGAGATAACAAACCACAATGTAGAACTAGGGTATTGGATGATTTGGACCAGAAACAAGCTGCAGCAGCCAAAAGTTCAGGATTCATGTCCAAGGGGAATTGTGAGAGCTCAATTGTCTCACGGATTCCCATTGTTTTCCAATCCTCAAAAAGAAACTTCATCATGCGCCTTACCCAATCTACCCATCCCATTTCAACAGTGTAAGGCCAAGAACGAAGGCAGGTGTTCTTACCCCAGCCTGACCATTCTAGCGACGGAAGCTGTAGGAGAAGTGGATCACATTCCCCCACTGGGTAAACTTCTGGAAAGCCATCCGGAAGAACTGATGAAAAAATTGGGCCCAATATACAGTGAGAACTGACATTATCGTCAGGAATCAGAATTTGAGTATTCTGGTTTTGGTCAATCCCATTTCGGTACGACTCGGGGAATCGGAAGGAATCCTCCGTCATTGACTCGGTGGCCAGATCTTCAACTGGGTCACTGACGATCTGTAGTTTGGATTTCGGTGCCATTTGGGTTCAGAAGCTATTTTAGGGTTTGAGAGCTGTTTCAAAGTTCTGTGAGAAGAAGCACGATTCGTGCCCTAAAATTTGAAGTGCTCTGCCTTATAGGTGGTAAGTTACTAAGAGAAATATTTACCAAAGTTAATATTTAACTCAGGTAAATAGGGGGGCATTGTTTACACCATAATTTAGTATTAGTCTAATATGATCGATTGGGTCAAAATGTTACACGTGTCAACACGTTTTAGACTAATTGATAAAATGCAATATGAAGCCTGTTAAGGAAAATGGACTGATCAAACGGTTGATATTCGACTGAACACGTGTCAGAATCTTGCATCACATGCAGATCGTGAGTAAGACAGTTAATGCAAGCAGGCAGTTGAAATAATTACAACGTTGGGAACATGTGAGATCATGGAGAAATAACCACCTCGTACAGATAGTGGAACAAGAATAGGGAGCATGGAGCCAATTAATTCAAATCGAAGGAGGGAATTCCATATGATTTGAATTTCAAGTCGACGACAGCCTATAAATACAAGAAAAGAAGATATTTAGAACCCCCCAATCAATCGCCCAAAGGCTTCTACTTTTATCTGTACTTTACATTTCTTGCTCTAGGAGTAGCTTGTAACTTAACCGTCTGTTCGATTGTGTTCTCATAGTCGATTTGACTTCTACACCGAGGAATAATAAAGTCCATTTTGTTGTTCTTCTTTCATCTCCATTCACTTCATTAAGTTTGCTTCCAGAGAAGTCCTGAAATACGGCAAGGAACCAAGCTCCACCACCACAAACATCCACATTTCCAGCACACTCAGCAATCCTTAGTCGATTAGTCGACTATCAGTAAAATAGACAAACACCGCCCCGCAGAACACGACCGTGGGAGAGCCCAAGAGGCTCGTCCTGAACACGCAGGACGAGTACTTGGCTATGCGATCAAAGACGAATTTCTCGGGGTGATCCTTTCCATCCGGTGGAGAGAAACTCAAGGCTCTCGCCCACTATCGGGAACCCGGCGCTGCCGGGTGGGAGGTTACGGAGACCGGAGCCGGTTTTTTTGCCGTAGAAAAGAAAGTGGAGAGATATGGTGATAGAGAGAACAAAGAAGGCCAGGAGAGAGGCATAGAATAGCTCCATGATTGCTATTTCTTGTGTTCTCTGATTGTTGTGTGTGTGTGTGTGTGTTTTGTAAGGGGAAGAAGCAAATTTATAGGCAAAAAGCAGCTTTCCAATGTGGTTGCATTTATGCACTGAAAAAAGAAAAAAAAAAAAGTGGTTTAAGCTTGAAATGTTTGAAGTCTAAGTTTGCGTAATTGAAAATTTGGGATACAAAATTAAAGGTGGAGTATGTACCGGGTGTGATGCTGTATTTCAGATTTTTTTTTTTCCATTTTTCAAATCTGTATCTGTGTGACATCGGTAACATATGTGGAACTCTCTTCTTTCTGTGTCTCTTGGTTAAAAATCCTAGTAGTAGTTTTGTGAGACTTGATTAGAGATAGTCTATGGTGAGATATCCCAATTGGATTTTTGGTGAGAGAACTTGTATTTGGGGTTGGTAATCAAGTGTCTCTTTGTGAGAGCTTTGTTTGTTTGTCACCATTGTTGCTCTTCGGCCAATAGTTCTCTTCACATTGTGAAATCGTCTCTCATTTTCTTGCCCGTGAAGTAGGTTTACAGCCGTAAACCGAACTACGTATATCTCGGTCTCTCTAATTCATTTTCGTTGTTTGGTTTTGGTTTGATTTCTCTGTTTGTTTTGTTGGAATTCACCCATGTGGGTGACGGTGAAGTTTGGCCAAAGTCAAGAACAGATTTGCTTGAGCAGCCACTGATGACTTTTGGCGGCCATTGGAGATCCTGGGGGGTGACTTTTGGCAGCTATTGGAGATCCTGGAAATATCGTGCATGAAAGAGCATTAATTGTTCTTGGATGTTTTGTCATGACCCGCTCTCCAGCTGACCTGCTAACCATTCGCCTAATCATGTGCCTCAAAAGATTAATTTCAAGTTATACAGTAGGTCGTCCCACATCGGTAGTGTACGGAAAGTTGATTCCGTATATTATGAATTGCGACAAGCTACTGTATAACTACTTGAAATTAACCTTTTGAGCTAGGTGGTTAGGTGAATGGTTAGCAAGTCAGCTGGCGCGCATCGTGACAAGTGGTTTCAGAGCTTGCACCAACCAGATGTTTGCTTGGTTGCAAAAGGGCCAAATTTATATAGAGAACTCCACGCCGAACATTCCCATACAATGTGCGACCATGATTCAGTGGAGTGTCCACACAATATACATTGTGCCGTGTTGAGGATGTGACGGTGAAATAAGAACTCATTGGTTAGCAAAGCATTGTGACAAACAAACCATAAAAAGATTTTTAATTTTGGGGGTAATTTCAGCCGCCATAGCAGCCGCCAAGGAAGGCTAGGCATGGGGGGATGAGAGTCTGGATAAGGAGCCAATTATATGCTGACTTGAAGGTAAAATCTCCCTGATTATTTGGTTCCCAAACAGGTGTGTCAATGGAAGAGGGCAAGGGGAAAGGAATTGATTGAATTGACTCAAGAATTTGGGACGGGAGATAGTCTTTTTAGCAGATCCATACGCCAAGACAAAACTACTAGAGTCAAACAAGTCTCTAACTTTAAGATGTACAACGTTGGGTGCAAAATATAGTCAAACAAGTCTCTAACCAAATAGATAAATCACTATTAGCTCCAAGTTGTTTGGTTTGTTCTTTGTATTCCTTTTTGTACTATTCTCTCTATTTTTTAATAAATTTTTTTTTTGTTATTCAAAAAAAACAACAAAAGATCTCCAAGTTGCCAAATTACACCCTGATTAAGATACGGGATGATAGAGTAAATTACACCATGTTTTTCAAATATGTTTGGTTTGTTGTTTTCTCAATATCATGTCGATCAATGATCGTTGGGTTGTGGTTGGGTCCTTCAGAACCCACTGCACAACGTCTTTATAAGTTGCAATCTCCAAAAGAAAGCAATAAATTAGAACAAAGGAGTATTAGATGGAAGGAGTAGCGCCGCAAGGATTTCAATGCTAGAAGTTCCGGTGCTGAGTTACTCCAGTACTCCTCCACCCTAAAAGTTCTCTAGATTGCCAATGAAACAATTTGATACGAAGAATGGTGGTGAGATTGGGAAGGTGAGAAGTGATAGAGCCATAGATTAACTTCTTTTTATTTTTCAATTTATTGTGGTGACGTCATAGCTTCATTTCATTTTATTGTGGTTGATCATCATGGCAAAGGATGGATGGGAGAGGGTGGAGCTAGAAGATGGTGGTGGTGGATAGCAGTTGTGTTCTAGCGGATGGTGGTGTTAAAAAAAAATTAATGTATTATTGATTGTATCTAAAACATAACCCTAGAATACTTTTATATTTGCTATAAGACTTGACCATCATTGATTGTATAAACAGTTATATATAAGCGAAATTGATGTAGGAATTTGTTGTAAGCCTAACATTTCTCTTTCCCATGGCCCTCAACACAAAAAACCTGACACATCACTGCTTTACGTCTTCAATTTGACGGAATTAAACAAGAGGAGCCCAGTTGATTAAGATATGTAAATTAAGTTCAGACATCGCGTTAACATTGAATAAAATAGGGTTTTCTAACAATACGTAAAACCCCTAAAAGTATGAAAACGAATCAGTAACACTATCAGCAAAAACTATATGCAAGCAATCAATGGCACAATGCAAAGATATATGTGAAGAACCCCAGAATGAGTAAAAATTTCGAGAAGGAATCAATAACTATTGTGTAGTTACAGATATAGTTATCTAAACGAAGTAAATTCTCAAAACATTCTAAGTATCACTTGTGGAGTCGCACATACACCGCACCCAGTGATCTTGATCGCCAACGGCTTTGAGTCCACAAGCCCTCCAAAATCTAATGGAAAACCCCTTTTGGAAATTGCTCTCACAAAAAGAAAGCTACCTATTTATTTTCTTCTTCTACCGCCATGTCTTATTTTTCTTATCACTATATTAGTAATTGTCTGTGCCTGAAGGCACGATGCAACACCTTCTGAGCACAACTTAATGAAATTACCCACTCTTCTGACCAATCCAATAACAAACCCGAATTTCAATCACGATCTTATTGTTATCTTAAATAAGCTTCAAACATTATCCATCTAATTAGATTCAATTAAGTAGATATAAGAAGAAAAAAATCAATCTACAACAACCAATAAAAAGAAACCTATCTAAATTTCAGGACAAAGTATAGTCACAACCAAGGCGAATTAAACTACTACATAATGACATGCTCTTTTCAACCGCCCTAACTTCCGCCAAAACATGTATGCAAAGGGTCAGGACAATGACTACCTACTGTTTTTTTTTTTTTTTTTGCTTCAACATACAATGCCATAAATTAGTTAATCACTTATCTGAAAACCAAGAAAAATTAAAAGAAAGATGAATATGGGAAATAGTGTTGAAACTAATATGATTACAATAGCTCGTATGTTTGGGCACGGATATCAATTCCCTTCCTTGAGGGTCTTCTTAATGGTGATCATAGAAATAGAGGCACAATTTTTCAATTTGAAGGAGGCACCTCCCTCGAAGCCCTAAGCTATCTAAAGATGACATGACATAACACAACTGTGCAACAAAAGCAAAATATGTTGAGCACATTATGAGAGTTCAAAAGGCTGAACACTTACAACTCCATCTCAATTTTCCTCTATCTATAAAACTTTCTAGACCAATTAAAATTTTCAGCATACATTCTAAGTACCTTCCCGTGTTCGATCCATATACTTCCGACTTCAAACTTTCTATACACTTTTTCAATGCAAATACTTCCGACATCAAACTTCATACTTAACGTATTTACTTAACAAATGATCTAATTGAAATCATCCAAGAAACAAATAAAATTTTAGATGTAAAACATGAACCAATAGCTTTGAGCTACAACTTATGATAACTAAGGAATATTTCAACAACCTTGAAATGCTAACTTTGAACAATGCCTTCTATGCCTTCAATTTCAATCCTGGCTCATTTGCGTTCCTTTTAATATTGCATATCTGACCATAAATAAAGAATTACCTCGAGTATTCTGTTTAAACTTCAAAATTTTGAGAGAGGAATTTTTCTCTTCACCAAGGTTATAAACAAATCTAATTTGATTGAACTATACATAAGCAAGAGAAGGAGACACATTAATTATGCTTGAAAAATGAGATGTGAAATTGGTTGTTTTTTTCCTACCAAAATTTGTGTTTTAAAATAAGCTTCAGATATCCAAATGGTCAATTCAATACAAAGAATATGAGTAGCAACATATCAGAGACGAATCCAATGCTACCCATGCATTTTGCTCTCTTTTTAATCACATGCAAAAGTCAATCAATGATTCAAATTTTCTTTCCATTAGTCGGATTTCTTCAACATTGATATCAAAACTTTAATAGAAACATACAAAAAAATAAAAAATCGTAAAACAGACATCATTGAATTGATCAGAAATCAAAAACAAAAACTAAAGAAGAACTCATAAAATAGAGATTCTTAACGTCGTTAATGATGGATTAGTGAGAAGCTGATTGCTATTGTGTGAAGTTCTCGATTCAAGCTTCACTTTGCCAATTAAATCCCAGGGCTACAATAAAAATGAAAGTTTGGGCCTTATCAAAGACATTGAATGCAATGAGAAAGTTAGTTTGGTTTTCTAAATATAACTTACAATGTCACTCCCATCTGATTAAATGTCATCATAGGAACCTGCAAAGTAGGAAATAATATCCATTCAGTATTCAATCAATTATCACATATTGTGTAAATGCACAAAGATTCTCATTACTAAATGGTGTTTCAATGTAGTATACTACAACTAAAGGAAAAATAATAATTGGACACGGAAAAAATGGTCATAATCGATTTGCAAAGAAAAAGAGAAATTATAAAGTCAACTTTGATAATGGACTTTAACGTTAATATACGAATATATTAATTTTAATCGTGGTAAGATTTGACCTGATTAGTGGGTTTTTTTTTTTTTTTTTGCAAATGTATTTACAGGGTGATATATTTTTCATTGAAAGTGCATAAAAAATGGTTGCGCTACATTACTTTTCTGGAACATTTCCAAATTATAAGAATGATTTAAGAAAAACGTATACCAAATGTGTGCCCAAACACCTTTGACCTGAAAATCCATTCAGCGCATGCTAGGTGTTCATGGCACATGCCATGATGTGATGTCTGACCGCTCTAGCTCGGTGACATCATGGTGATGTTCGGCCCATGCTAGCCCAGCTCCTAGAACATTCTAGAAGCTCCTAGAACCAAGTGGAAGGATCTCGATGCGGACCCTCACTTGGGCCGCCTAACAGGCCGGTGGGCCATTCGGCTCAGCCCACCATGTTACAGCCCATCTCATCTGTCCCGTGGACTGATCATTCTGAGGTTAGTCCCAAACCGAACATGGTCGGCTTGGCCTACCCCGCTTGTCTCAACCCGTTTGCGTGGCCTACTCGATCCGCTATGCCCATTCAGACCCAGCCCAAGTGGATGGTCAGGTCGGCCCACCACACATACAATCAGGCATCCAAACTCGAATTGCGCTGACAAAAGTGTTTGATACATAATAAAATCTCAATGAAGAGGCCAAGAGCCCTTCCGCGCAACGGCATCAGAAGGTGCAGTATAGTGCTAGGAGTAAGAAGGTTGACGTACTTCAAGTGTTGTAAGGTGCTAATCTAACTACCCTAACCATACTAACATTCGTTGAGAAAAAAATTCAATGTAGCTTAGCTCGAAGACACAGGAGCAACCCCCCTAGAATCTGACAGCTTAATAAAAGATAAGATAGATCTCCAAGATCATATGATGCCGTGGCCTCTAAAATAAACGTTGGTTCATGAATATGACCAGAATACATCCCGCAACAGGCAATTCTTCCATGTGCAATGAATATAATTAAGGCTCAGTTTGGTTGCGTGTAAAATATTTTATAGCTGAAAATAATTTTCATGTAAAATATTTTATAGAAAAACACAAGTTTTACAATTGTTTTTCAGTGTTTGGTTGAATTGTAATTTTATTATTGAGACTTACGATTTAAACATTCGCTTCCTCTTAAAGGACTTAGGTTTGAGGTACTATCAATTCTTTTGGGATCAGTTCATACTATTTAATTGGGACGCCAGTAAATGGGCAGTAGCATCGGTTTTGAGGATTAGATGAAGTGTGAGAAAGTTAGCTGAATACCTGGTTATAAAAAAACACTATTTAATTACAAGTAAAAATTACTTATAAATTAATGAATAATTAGTCAGCTTTGCGGTACCCAACACCTCTCTCTAACGCCACATGTTCTCATATGCTAATTTAGTAGACTCCACAAAAAATACTTAGCGGTAGATCACGTCCTTATGAATACGGCCCGATCGACTTTTCGGTAGTCAATTGCAGAGAAGCGTGTGCAATTCAATTTAAACCGTAATTATTGACAATTAATGGTTTAAATCTATTGAGTATTTTTACCAGTAGAAGTATTTCATATTCTTACTTTACAGGTAAGAATATGAAAACAAATCCGGACCATTATAACACTATCTTTGCTATCACTAGAACTGCACCTCTGCAACCGGTAGTCCAAACCTGGATTGCAGACAAGCCATTTCCATGAATTTGCTCAAATATGGTCCTTCCAAGAGGGGTGTATCAACGAAAATTCGCTCATCTTTCCGCTGTGCCCGGAAATTAAGCTGATTGAAGTGATGGACTCTTTGGAGTAACTACAGCTACACAACAATCCCAAACTAAATGGATCAAATCTCCCATTCAAAATTGAAATGCTTTAAGCCATTCCACTTTTTCTAGAGGAGAATAACTTCACGGACCTCAATCTCAGCCGCAATAATTGATTGATTTTAATTCGGATCGTCTAAAATACTTTTGGACAGTTGAAATCGAGCTCTTCCGTGAATAACTTATTCATGACTCCTCCGTAAATAAGCTATACTCTTTCTACAAAGACCATTCTTGGGTGTTTCTTAATTTGTTCAAAACACTTGGAAGACCATTCTTTGTGTATGACTATTTTGTTGGAAAATTGATACTAGTAGTTACTAGTATCTCTCTCACTTAATTCTCCTTTGACCTTTCCCTGTCCTCCCCTCGCATCTTCCAATTCCTAACCGGGCAACTTATTCCATATCAATTTTAACTGTCTTTTTCGCCATATGTAAGGTGGCAATCTCAATCGATATTTTTTAATCCGTCCAAATCCATCCACTTATAACTCAACCCAACTCATCCATATTATATAATAGGTTGATATGGGTTCAACCCAAATCAACCCATATTTAGGTGGGTTGAAAATGGGTTTAATATGGATAGCCCGTAATTGCAGAAGGCATGTTGGTAACTACTCCAAGAAAACAAGACCGCGCAGGTTCAACCAAAACATACCCCCCTCAGCTCACTTTATCACAACCTCGTCTTCGAAAAAATTACTGCTCCAAGAAACCCCTTTATATTTCAAGGAACTGTTTGGTTCGTGCTTATTTCAGATAAAAAAAGAAAAAGAAAACAAACTTCTCTCTATTTCATCTTCCGAACAGATCGTCCGTCCCACACGTCTCTTGATGTAGAACATATGGAGGCCCAATCCCATGTTCAATAGGATCAGATGAAGCCTCAGAAGCCCAAACGATGTTTAATTTCGGATCATCCGATTTGGCAAAATTCGGACGAGCTCAGAATGAGCCCAAACTTAGTGGGCCGAAAAGGCTTTCTTTGTTACTGTTGCAATACTGGCGGTGCTTATATGCACTACTGGTCAAAGGCAGTCTATTCACGCTGACACTAAGAAATTCACAAAAAATTACTCCTTCCGTCCCAATTTAATTATCTTTTTTGGGAGTTCGTGCCACTTTCAATTGATAATATCATCACCAACCCACGAAAGTCCCTCGCAAATCATAATTTTGAATAAAGATGAAATTAAGTTAAAAAGTGTCTTTTGGCTTATTTTCGTTTTTATTCAAAAAAAATTAAATTTTAATCATAATTTACTTTTCAGATTCCTCTTATTGAAACAAATCAGAAGGCATGGAGGGGGGAGAGAAAAAAAAAAAAACAAAACAAAAAAGGAAAACGGGTCGGCGGGTATGGGTTTGGCTTAACCCATATTCAATCCGACCTGCTTTAAACCGTTTACTATTTGACCCGCGACCTGTTTCAACCCACCTAAACCTGCCCATTTGTCTACCCATATGCTCCTACTTTTCTTAGGGTATTATTTTGGGTAGTATAATGTCAAAATTATTTTTGTTAATTGTTAAAAAACTACAATCTAGTATACGTATCCTACGATTTGTACCAACTTTTTTCAAAAACTATACATTTTGCATCCTATATCATTTTTCTATCGGAATTCTACGATTACTTTTTGAAAAAAAAAGTTATGCATGCCATAATTTAAGAAGCAAAAGCTGCGGAACCCCAGATGCGTTCTAAATGATGTGATCTAATTACGGTGACATTAAACTCAAATTCTATTTAAATGCATTATAAGTGCCTTTATGAACTCTTTTTTTTTTTTTTGTTATATGCCAAGAAAAACCCTTTCATTTTTCGATTCATTCGATGTGGTAGCCCTGACATTGCGGGGGCCTACGGCAAATTTCGAAAAAGGTATCCTAATTTTCTCGTCACAGTTTGTATTATAGGGTTTCCTTATGTGAAAGGGCAATGAGAGATCCAGGGGGATGCGTGTATCCTGTAACCCGAACATTTTTTTTCTCTTGTTTTATGGTGACACCTCTTCTTTCTTGGTTAGAGATTCTTTCGTACCCAACTTTTGGTGTATCCATCATCCATGTATTAAGTGAATTGCAACTGCAGAATCGTGTTTAAAGATTCCCCATTTCAAAGAATCTTAAACAAACTCTGCGACTGCAAATCACTCAGTATATGGATACATCGAAAATTGGGTACAGAAAACATTGATACATGTAGTATTTGCAAACGGACTTGACCTTTCATGTTGATTGGTTCCGACCCCGACCATTTCTATAGCCTCTTCAACTTTGCCATGGGGTGTTGTTTGGTTGTCTGTGTTTTTTTTTTTTTTCTGTTGTTTTCCATGTATTGACATTGTGTTTTGTTTCTTAAGCTTCAAGGTCTTCACGTGTCATCGGTGCCTTCTATCTTAGGCAATAGCACAACTATGTTTTTTTTTTATAATTGTTAAACCCTTGTAATCTTTCTTCTCATAGATATACTATACTATACGACGTTCTTCTTTGATGCCAAAAAAAAACTATGATTTCTCATAGGTTTAGTAACCTCTAATTGTGGAACAATTTTTAAAAAGGTAATTTCTCAGCGGAACAATTTTTAAAATGGTAATCTCTCTCTCTCTCTCTCTCTCTCTCTCTCTCTCTCTCTCTCTCAAGGCTTGGAACTTGCAATTACATGTCTTGTAGTATGTGTAAAACAAGATTTTAAAACTAGTTTGGCTCTCAAAGCTTGGAACTTGTAATTACATGTCTTATAGTATGTGCAAAACAAGATTTTAAAACTAATTGGGAACAAGTTGAAGCCTTGAAAAAAATAGCACGCCAAAAACGAACACCGCAAATGAACAAAGCTTTAAAACGGTCCATATATGCTTCCACACATGTTATCTTCTTACATAGTTCGTGTTACCCGATCAATCTGTCTTGTACTCTTTTGTTCGAAGGTTACAACACAGCGCGTGTATTATTTCAATCATTATTGTGAATCTCGGACCAGTCTCAAAAGCCCAAAAGTGGATTAAAGCCAAACGAATGGAGCCTAGATGAGACCTGTACGCAGGGGCGGACCCATGTGGGGTCACGTGCCTCCACGCTAAAAAATTAATTTTGTTTTGATATAAATATATCGAAGTTTCCTAGTCTTGTGTGGAACATTGGTGTGGTGTAGTGGTTGTACTTGCTATGAAAATGTATAGGTGTTTGGGTTCGATTCTCAGCAACCCCCATTTCTTTGTCTTTTTTGTTTGTTTTCTATTTTAGTTCTACCACTTTTCTTCATATTTCCATTTTTGTTCTACCTCTTTCCTTTATTTCTTCATTTTTGTCCTATCTCTTTGTGTTTTCCTCCCAATCCAAAATATTATGAAAATCAAATTTCTAAATTACTATATTCTTTAGTTTTTCTCTTGACTTTGGCATTAATCTTACGGTTGTCACCGCGACAGTTGAAGAGTATTTTCAGCCATTAAGATTGTCAAAAATAGATTGCATAATAGAATGAGTGATCAATATTCAATGATTGAGCGATAATTTAGTACTTCATCCGTCCTATAATGTTTGTCCTGGTCCACAAAATGAGGATGTAAAAATTATAATATTTTTGCAAGAAAAATTCAAATTTCTTTTAACAATTCACTAGATATCGATGGGTTCTTTTAATTTATGAAAAAAAATTAAATTTTTTCTTCAAAGAAATGCATTATTTTGGAGTTCCCGCTTTGTGAACCGAACAAACATTTTGGGACGAAAGGAGTATATATATAGAGAAATATTTTTTAAATTGTGAATAATATGTGCGTCCAGTGTATGGAATTTCTGGGTCCGGCACTGCCTGTATGTGCACCTTTGCAAGTGTAAGGAACACTGAACAAGAAGAAAAAGACAACATCACGTGACAAAAAACAAAAACAAAAACAAATATGGCCCATTCCTTCCCGGGCCCACGGCCCAAGGAGACGTGGTCTAATCATACCAAAATCATTTTTTAGTTAATTCTAGGCTGGTCCTAATATTGGATTTCATAGTCCACCAAGTCCTATATATAGGGTAAAAGTGCAATGCTCTAAGTCCTGTGGGTGTGATTTTACTTCTTTTCCCCACTTTAAATAGCAACAAACGAACACAACCCATCATTTAGGGTTTTAAATGAATGCAGTCCACTCTCCTCTCTCACTCTCCTCCAGTCAGCCCCGCCACCACCGGCTACTCCTCTGCCGGTCTTAGCCACGCCACCGGCCACTCCTCCGCCGGTCTTAGCTCTACCACTAGTTACTCCTCCTCGGACCATTCCACCCCTGCCGCTCCATGGACGTCGATGCCTCCGCCGCCACCTCCGTCCGTCGCCTCCATGGACATTGATGCTGATGCCTCTGCCGCCACCTCTGTCCGTCGCCTCCATGGACGTTGATGCATCCGCCACTTCCATCTGGAGCTGCAATCGTCATTCTTGCCGTGGTACACAAATGAATGCCCCATTTCATCATTTTTAGGATTTCAAATCTTCCAGCCCATCCCTCCACCACCATTCTCTCTTCAACCAGGATCACTCCGTTCGGAGGCAGCGCGACGCCGTCCATCCACCTACGCGTGACCGCCAACCACTCAACGGCGACCGCCTTCTCCGTCTCCACATTTTCAGCTAACAGTGTCAATTGTAAATTTAGACATAATTTAACACTGTTAATTATAAATTTAGACAGAATTTAACACTGTTAATCGTAGCGGTAATTAATATTGTTAATTATAAATTTAGACAGAATTTAATACTATTAATCATGGCTGTGGTGGTGGTGATGATGGTGGTGGCGGCCGCGGTGGTGGTTGTGGAGTGGTGGTATAGGAGGTTATATAGGCCTAGGGCAACTGTTAATTAACACTATTAATTGGGGATAAATTTATATAAAAATTAGCACCGTTAATTTAGAGAGGAATTAACACTGCTAACTTAGATAGAAATTAACACTGTTAATTGTGGTGATGGTGGCGGCAGTGGCGTGGTAGTGGTGATTGTGGTGGAGATGGTGGTGGCGGCATGGTGGTGACGGTGTTGGTGATAGTGGAGTGGTGGTGGTGGTGGTAGTAGTGGCGATGACAGCATTGTGGTAGTTGTGGTGTAGAAGGTTGTAAGGGTGGACTGTTAATTTAGACAAAAATTAACACTGTTAATTGTGGGGGTGGTGGTGGCTGCAGCGGCGTGGTGGTGGTGACGACGGTGGTGGTGGCGACATGGTGCTGGTGGCGGCAGTGGTGTTGGTGGCATGGAGGCAGCGGTGGTGGTGACATGGTGGCGTGGTAGCGATGTGATGCTGGTGGCGGCATGGTGATGGTGGTGGTGGTGGCGGCCGGTGTGGCGGTGGTGGTGGCAATGTGGTGGTGGTGGTGGTGGCGGCAATGGCGACGACATGGTGGCGGCGGCAGGGTGTGGTGGTGGCGGTGGTGCAGGTGGTGGCAGCGTCGTGGTGGTGGTGGCTAGATCGTCTCTCTCCAATCATTTTTTTTTTGCGAGGGATATTTTTGTCAACAAAATAATGAAGAGGACTTACTGGGCTATAGGCTCTTTGGACAGAACCTAGTAGGCTATTCTTTACCCAAACATGATTGGCCTGGAAGTTCCCATCATCTTTCGCAACTAAAAGGCCTTTTTTTTTTTCATTCTTTTAATGGAGTAATAGCCCTACACCCAGGTCACTACATGGATCACGCTTGCACAACTCAAACCTCTGGAAAAGCTGGCGCGGTCACACCAATCACAGCGGTATTCACCCTGTGAGAGATTGATTCCAAGACCTTAAGGAGTACTTCCAAAGTCGGGGCATCCGCCCAAATCATCTTTCCCTCCTACAAGGCTTTTTATTTTCATTCTTTTTTGTTTTCATGGCCGAACAGAGATCACTCCGGCCTCAGGAAAAACGGCCGCTTTATCATTTGCCCATTTTAACCTTTATCTATGTATCATGTGAGTGATTTCCGCACCTTTTTTTTTTATTAAATATATACGGCTTTTTTTTTAATGTGTACAGTTAACAAAACACCCTTTCATTTTTTCAATGGAGTATTTTATTGCGGATCAGAAAAAAGAAAATGGAGTATTTTCTTTGTTATCCAAATAAAATGATTTTTGTACAACTCTAAATTAAAGGAAATTTTAGTCACTTCAAACACTAAAAACGAAAAGGAGTGTGCGGCTAGAAAAAAGGGATTGTGAAAATCACTTCATTTACCATTTGCTAGGACTGCAAGTAAATCGAGCTGTTCATTTTTCATGTTCTTTCAAGTATTGGAGTATATGGTTATCCTGCTCGATGGCTAGGGTTACAAATGAACTAAGTTGCTCGCAAATAACTCATGACTTGGCTTGTTAAGGCTCGGCTTGTTTGATAATCAAGACGGGCATGAGCTTGACTTTTAGGTTCATTTACTAAACGAGCTGAGTTCAATACTCAAAAACTCGGCTTCTTTTACAGGCTCAGCTCGTTAAGTTCAATACTCCCTCCATCCCAAAATATTTTTCTGGTTTGCAAAACAAGTACATTAAAATAATTTTAAAAAATATTCAACAATATATGTACTAGTAGTTATCAATGAATTTTTTTAATTTATGAAAAAAATTAAAAAAATTTCTTCACCAAAAATGTGTTATATTTGAGTTCTCGTTTTATGGATAGGACAAACATTTTGGAACAAAGGGAGTAGTAAATTAGTCAGGCTCAACTCGTTAAAGACGAGCCAAGCTTGAACTATGCTTTTGATTTAGGTCGGAACTCTTAGATCGATGAAGATGATTTTGATTCTTGAGCAACGATAGAAGAAAGAAATGTGGGGGTGGGGAGTTTCTGCTACTTGGGGACTGAAAGTGAGTGGGATAATAGGACAAAAATCAGTAAAGGACGCTTCGGCTCTGTTCAGTTGGTAACTAAAAACGGAGTCAACACAGTGTTTAATTAATGCAAGCATTGACCTAGTGGTTATGACTTACGATTTAAACATCCGCTTCCCCTTAAAGGATTCAGGTTTGAGGTACTATCAACTCTTTTGGAATCAGTTCATACTGTTTGATTGGCACGCCAGTAAATGGACGGCCGTAAGATCGGTTTCAGGGTTAGATGAAGTGCTAGCGAGAAAGTTAAATGAATACCTGGTAATAAAAAAAAAAGACTATTTAATTACAAGCAAAAATTACTTATAAATTAATGAATAATTAGTCATCTTTGTGGTATCCAACACGTCTCTCTAATGCCACATGTTCTCATATGCTTATTTAGTGGACTCCACAAAAAATACTTAGCGGTAGACCACCCAATAACTTTCCCCCGGAGCACAGTGGCGGAACCACACTATGGCAAGCGGGTCATGCGACCCCGCTAAGTTCCAAAATACCCCTAGAGCAGGTATAGTTTTGAGGAGTATTTCGTAATTTTGCCCCCAAAGATAATATTTTTGCCCTGAAAATCCCAAAAAATTATGTGTAGCAGATATTTGACCCCACTGCAACCAAATTCGGGGTCCGCCTCTGCTGGAGCACGTCCTTATGAATAAGGGCCTGACTTCTCTATAGTCAATTGCAGAGAAGCGTGTGGAGTTCAATTTGAACCGTTTATATTGACAATTAATGGTTCAGATTTGTTGAATATATTTACCGGTAAAAGTATATTCATATGCTTACTTTACTGGTAAGAATATGAAAACAAATCCGAACCATTAAAACACCATCTTTCCTATCACTTGGACTGCACCTCTGCAGCCCGACAGTCCAAACCTGGACTGCAGACAAGCCATTTCTATATTGCTCAAATATGATCCTTCCAAGAGGGGGTGTATCAACAAAAATTCGCTCATCTTTCCGCCGTGCCCGAAAAGCTAATTGAAGTGATGGACTCTTTGGAGTAACTACAGCTATTAGAGGAGTTCAAGAAAACTGTTCGAACCGTAAAACCGATCCAATACGAATAGAACCGTCCTATTTGTTCCGGTTCTGCGATTCTACGGTCAGGTTATGGTTCCAAAAAAATAAAAACCGTTAATTTGGTTCGATTACTAATTCTCAATTAATGAACAGTGGTTAGAACTGAATCGGACCGTTTAAAACTAAGATAAATATAGATATACATATGTGTGTGTAGTTAAATATGTATTTGAATTTGATAGGTTAATCTTTTTCTTGCTAAACTTAATTTATTTAGAGATGAAATTTCATTTATTAGGAAAACTTTTATTTTCTTTCTTCCTTTCCTATTTCAGCAGATTATCTTCCTATTTCTTTAATTTTATGAGCTCATATTTTGTAATAAGTGTTTGGATGCTTATTGGATAGAATCGGAACCGAACCAAAATCGGACCGGTCTTGCGGTTTGGTTCTGGTTAGGTTCCACGCATATATTGATTAGGTTCTGGTTTTTAATTTTCTAGAACCGTTTAAGATGGTCCGGTTACTAGTTTTCTACAGAACCAAACCAATCCGGACCGTATACACCCCGAACAGCTACACAACAATCCCTAATTAATTGGATTAGATCTCCCATTCAATATTCAAATGCTTTAAGCCGTTCCACTTTTTCTACAGGAGAATAACTTCATGGACCTCAATCTCGGCTGCGGAAATTGATTGTTTTTAATCCAGATCGTCCAAAATACTTTTGGACAGATGAAATTGAGCGCTTCCGTAAATAATTTATTCATGTCTCCTCCGTAAATAAGTTATACTCTTTCCACAAAGACCATTCTGGGTGTTTCTTATCTTGTTCAAAACACTTGGAAGACCATTCTTTGTGTATGACTATTTTGTTGGAAAATTGATACTAGTAGTTACTAGTTTCTCTCTCACTTAATTCTCCTTTGACGTTTCCCTGTCCTCCCCTCTAATCTTCCAATTCCTAACCGGACAACTTATTTCATATCTATTTTACCTGTCTTTTTCCCCATATGCTCCTACTTTTGTTAGGGTATTATTTTGGATAGTGATAATGTTAAAACTCCTTTTGTTAATTGTTAAAAAACTACAATCTAGTATATGTATCCTACGATTCACACCGACTTTTTTCAAAAACTATACATTTCGCATCCCGTATCATTTTTCTATCGGAATCCTTCGATGGCATATGCTATGATTACTTTTTGAAAAAAAAAGTTATGCATGCAATAATTTAAGAAGCGAAAGCTGCGGAACCCCAGATGCATTCTAAATGGTGTGATCTAATTAGGGTGACATTAAGCTCAAATTCTTTTTAAATGCATTATAAGTGCCTTTATGAACTTCTTTTTTTGTTATATGCCAAGAAAAACCCTTTTATTTTTCTTTTATGTGAATAGCCGTGCTGTAAGTTTGTTTTTGTTAATTGCTTATAGCTTTGACATTTTTCTATTTTGTATTTGACTATAAACCTTGATACGTTTACCTCAATACGTTTCTAGTTTTGAATCAAACCGTAATGGTCCTACAATATTAGTTGTCAAGGATCGAGTACCACCATATTGAATTTCTCTCTCTCCCCTTGAACAAGCTTCTTCCTCCAATGTTGCTCCCTGTCTCGCCGAGCCTCAATTTCTGGTACTACCTCGCGATCATCTCCTCATTGTCATGGGTTTTCTCATCTTTGACCATGGATTTCATCAAGAAAACTGCCCGCCCCGTCTCCTTCTTCCAGATCTCAACGCTTCTTCAATAGGAAAACCATTTTTCTGAATGGCAACGCTAGACCAAAGAAATATGGAAACATTTTTTTGAACAAACATAAATACACGTAGTTCTTCAATCCTAACCTCAATTTAAACTCATCACGTCATATATACCGGCCAGCATAAAAAAAGAAAAGAAAAGAAACTAACTAATACAAGTACCATGGAAAAAAATAATACCACATTACAAGGAATTTTTAAACGGAACCAAATAATAGACCGGAAAATATAGCCACAGCCCATGCTTCTAAAACAACCGAAACTGCTCAGTTTGTCGCTACGAATTCAAAAGTAATACTTACTGATATTCATTTGAGCTGATTTTTTTCAAGGCTCCATAAAATAATATTCAAAAATTTATGGATATTTTTATATATTTTTATGGGATCCGGAATGGGCCCAAACGCGTTTTTTCTTGCGTGGTTCCCCACAAATCTTTATTACGAATAGCAGGGCTCCTTTTCTTAATACCCATTTTGCTATTTTTGCATACATACCGGCATGTAGGGGCCACTCCCGGTTCCGTATAGAAATGAGTGAAAGTAAAATTACCAAAGATAATCATTTGCTTTCATTCACTTCATTTGAATTTTACAAAAGGAACAATTCCATTTCCACTTGCTGATGAGTTACAACGTGTGTGTGTATATATATATATTCTATCAAATTAATTGTAATTATTCTTAGCTTCTTTCCTTCATCATAGAATAAAGCAATTTGAAACAGAAATACTGCAAAGGTGGTAGAATTAAAGGAGTAGTTTTAGCCTTAAATTAATTATTTCTGTCTACGACTATTGAGGGTAGAGGCGGATAGGGAGACCATTTTCAGGAGTAGACATGGGTTCCGACAATACCCAGGTTCGTCTACGGGAAGTATTTTTCCAATCTAAAATTGTTTATTTTATTTTAAAAATAAGAGCAGTGCCCAGACTGGCTACGATGTGTTAATCACCCCACGACCCTACCTATACGACTACTCACTAAACATTGCGCAAGAAACAGAAGAAATCCTAGATCGTATCATGCTTCTATTGCTTAGAATGGAAAACAAACAAAGATATCAACCAAATAAATTCCAACGAATAACTTTTATAAAGAACGGAAATTAAAACTAATTACTAAATTGTGAGTAATTGAACAAAACATAAAAACTTGAAAGAAAAATACTGTAAACAATATGCAGAACAAAGAACCGTAGCAGCCTCCTTTTTTCTTCTTTTCCACGCAGCCCCTTGTGCGTAGCTTTTTCTCTTTTTTCCCGGGACTGGCCGTCCTTGTCACCAGTAGGTAAGTACCTTATATAGGGATTGAAAACCTAAATTACACAAAGGCCCTATGAATTTCATGAAATAACAAATGAATGATTCAATTTTGAATCATTTCGCATTTGAATTCCATACTTCTTTAAAATCTTCTTTTTATCCAAAGTCTTGGACAACGGGCTCGAACAACCTATAAACAATAAAAGAACAAAATAAAAATTAATTAACCAAAATAAATGACTAACAAATGTAGTTTGGAGGGCCAAAATATACAAATATGTATATTTTGGCACTTATCACACCCCCCAACTTACATTTTGCTAGTCCCTAGCAAACCAAAACAAATGCAACTAATTAAAATGGATATTTCTTTTAAACCCCCGGACAGCCCCGGTAGGACGAGTGAAGTCTCGTGAGGGTTTTCAGCAGTGATTACCCACAAAACATATTGAACCTTTTTACATGTAATCAAAAACTTATCATACAACTCATTGATCCATCAAGCAAAGAATGTGCAGCTACCACAAAGATAAAGAATGCACAAATGGTTCCAAACACTATTAAGTCAAGAAATAAACCATGGCACCTAGGATTAGCATGTGTGTGTGACATAGGCCTCAACCAAAAGTGTCCAATAACTAACTGCTCTCTCCGGACCAAGTCTCGACTTCAATACTCACAGTGTCATGCACTCACAACTAAAATCACTCGAAACAAGGTGCATAGTATGAACTCTCAAGTGTGCGGTTAGAAGTTATATAAATGAAATCAAAACACTCGCACACTATGACACGAAAAGAACGCTTTGTATGGTGAACACACAGTCTCATGAATAGAATACCAAGTATTGGAACTCCCTCTCACATCCATCAATCCACTTTCCATCACCCCTAGGATCAAATAGGACTTTAATTTTGGTTGTAACGTTGGGTAATTGAAAGTGTGTAATGGTTAGGGTAAAACATCACATGTCTGAGAATAGGCAAACAACTTGGGGCTAATTTAACAATGCGTGCCCATTTTCTCACTCTTTTCAACACCACATTATCTCCCCTTCTAACCTTTTAACATTTTTCAGCAATAAAAGTACGATTCCTCCTGTTCATCTATATCGGCGCCCCTTTTATTTTTCTCTTTCTTTTGTTTTTTTTTTTCTATTTTGTTTTCTTTATTTTTAAGGGGCACCACCAATTCAAGCACAAAAGTTCACAATCTATCCAAAAATTACACCTTTATACTTTTGCCTTTCTCCAAACAAAATATGAAAAATGGAGCTAACCAAGAAAAGGCTAAATATATAAGGCTCAAAGTGGCTTGCAAGGGATAAATGTGAAAACAAAGGAACGAACTGGCCCAAATATCAAGAAAATGCCTATAATCCCCTCCAAGGGGTGTAACATCCATGTGACAAACCAAAACCCAAGGGATATTGTTATGCATTCAAGTTCCAATACTCAACAATCAAGAATAATGAGACCACAGAAAATAGATTATTTCCATGACAAACTAAGAGTTAAAGTGACACCACTCCAATAAAAGATAGGGCCCAAAAGCTCATTAGGGCATAAGTCTCCACTAATCTAGCCATCAAGATTGGTTAAGTCACAACTTACAAGTGGTCAAGGCCCAAATAAACGTGACGTGCAATAGTGCTATACAAGAGTGCCATGATCAACTTCTTTAGACAAGCTAGCAAGTAAAACTACCAAGCCAAAAAAAGATATCACTATGGTAGGCAACACACCTCAACTCAATTATTCAACAAGTAATCACAACAAGTGCCAAATCACATGCGAAAAGGGAAATTTTCTTTTTTTTTTTTTGGATTTTTAAGAATTAGAAGTGAAAAACTTACCAAAGTAATCCCTCCCCCCAACTTGAACCATTCAATGTCCTCATTGAATACAAAAGAATAAAAATATAGGATATAAAAGAAAAAGAAGGAAAAGGTATCACCTCGGAAAGGAGAACTACGCAAGAAATAACATAGTGGGAAGAAGACCCCCCCAACTTGAACAAAGCATCCTGCAATGTTAGTCCTCACAAAAAAAAAGATAAAATAAAATAAAAGTAACTAATCTAAGAAAGAGAAAAGAAAAGAAAAAACTATACAAAAAAAAAAGTTATTGACATTCAGTACTTCCATCACGTGAAATCCAACCATTCATCACACTACGAAGAGCAATCAAAATCAACATCTCAACCAACTTCAAGCACTCCGTTAAAAATTGTATGAGACCATGTCACAAAACCAAATACTTAGAATATCTTAATGGCCTTAGCCGTGTTTGAAATTTAAATTCCACCAATTGCATATTCCGAGCCAAATTAACTTTCAAGTTGTTGATGAGTGTTAGAAAAAATGAATGGTAAAGCATATTAAAATTATCAACACCAAGAAAGTCAATTTGTTCTAACGTGATAATCTCTTGCAATGTTGGATGCTCAATAGGAGTAATGACATCAATATCTATAGCTGGGGGCATTTGATCATCAAGAACAAGTGGATTTTGCACAATTATTGGCAATGACTCCTCAGGAGGCACGTTATGAAAATCCATCTCAAGTGTACTAGAATGCTGTTACACTTCAGGTGAACTAACTATTTCGTTAGTTCCAAGTGACTCTATTGTTTCATCTTTCAATACATAAGAATTAATCACTTGAAAATTTTCAACTTGATTGCAAGAAAGAGAATTAGCTAATTGATCAAAATAAGGTGGCTCTATTTTCTCTTTTTCCCTCCCATCAAAACTGGTATCCTCAGAACTTTCAGTCAACTCACAAAATTGGAGCTTTTGGGTTAATTCATCTAAGAAATGCTAAGCGTCTTCAAGGGTTTTATCCAGGAATTCGTCAGTGGACCTAAAATCCACCCCGCATGACTTAAGGTTTAAACCACGGCAAAAGATAACCAGAAGACTGTCAAGCTCACAATTAAAACTCGACCAAGAGAATACAACAAATTTAAATCGCTCACAATACTGTGACAAAGACTCATCATCATGTTGAGAGAAATCTGATAGTTCTTGTAAAAGTATATGAGCCTCATATGAGGGATTGAAATGATTGAAAAATTGTATTACAATCTCACCCCATGTCAATCTTGGACTCAATAAATTAAACCAATCTAGAGCAATATCACGCAAAGATGCTGGGAATACATGTAAAAGAGCCACTTCATCGCTAGCAAAAATCTCCTCAAGTTTATGAACATGCGAAAAATGATTTTCTGATGCAAAACCATAAAATATAGGAAGCGACACTGAACAATCAAATTGTTTTGCATAACCTCAATACCTCCTTGCAAAATGGGTCATTTTTTTTCCTTTTCAACAATAAAAAAAAAGAACTAAAAAGAAAACAAATAAAAAATAACTACCCGAATTCTTAACACACGTACCGTCCCCGGCAACGGCGCCAAAAATGCTTGACCGATTTCCTAGTCCTAAATTAATGGGTTGCCCCAAGCATAGGGCTGAGACTGATGTAGCACAATATCTGGTAAGTCCGGAGTCGAATCCACAGAGAACGGTGATGTATGCTGACTAAAAACTCAGGTTGTCATAATTTAAATGGGCTCTTAGGTAGCCACCCTTTGTCGATTGGTTGAAATTAATTAAAACCTAGAAATTAATTGTACTTTTCAGATAATTAAAAGGAGGTACGGTCGTAGGGTTCATAGCACTCGCAACCAGTCCGGATTAATCTGCTCCAATCGGTGTTCTTAAAACGTTCGATTTTAGTGAGAAAAAGATACCCCGAAAGATGCGAACCCTTATGGTCGCCGTTCACTCACGTGCAGCAAAGAATGAGTTTTGGACCCCCATTCCCCCGTTCACATGGGTTCCGACAATGCCGAGGTTCGTCTACGGGAAGTATTTTTCCAATCTAAAATTGTTTATTTTATTTTAAAAATAAGAGCAGTGCCCAGACTGGCGACAGTGTGTTAATCACCCCACGACCTACCTATACGACTACTCACTAAACATTGCGCAAGAAACAGAAAAAATCCTAGATCGTATCATGCTTCTATTGCTTAGAATGGAAAACAAACAAAGATATCAACCAAATAAATTCCAACGAATAACTTTTATAAAGAACGGAAATTAAAACTAATTACTGAATTGCGAGTAATTGAACAAAACATAAAAACTTGAAAGGAAAATCTTGAAAGAAAAATACTGTAAACAATATGCAGAACAAAGAACCGTAGCAGCAGCCTTTTTTCTTCTTTTCACGCAGCCCCTTGTGCGTAGCCTTTTCTCTTTTTTCCCGGGACTGGCCGTCCTTGTCACCAGTAGGTAAGTACCTTATATAGGGATTGAAAACCTAAATTACACAAAGGCCCTTTGAATTTCATGAAAAAACAAATGAATTATTCAATTTTGAATCATTTCGCATTTGAATTCCAAACTTCTTTAAAATCTTCTTTTTATCCAAAGTCTTGGACAACGGGCTCGAACAACCTATAAACAACAAAAGAACAAAATAAAAATCAATTAACCAAAATAAATGACTAACAAATGTAGTTTGGTGGGCCAAAATATGTATATTTTGACACTTATCAACAGACTCCAACTACAAGCCTCTATAGCTCTAGTGAACTATATATGGTACAATTGACAAGTTGTGGAGTTGAAAAACAAAGATAGATAACAGTTTTTATTTTTTTTGGTCATACGATATACACCAGTAGGGGGTTAGCGGAGTGTTACTATATTAGTGATATTAGTGAGCAGGGGGTTCAGAAGCTATCCATATCTTTGAAACCCAAACCTGCTCCCCGTGAGACTCAAACTCAGGTCACCACTAGGGTGAGAAATGAGACAATCAACGAGGCAAGCTTGGTTTCTCACAGATAACAGATTTGAAAACTCAAAAGAGTGATCAACTATATATTCATCCAACTTGTTGGGAATGCCTTGTATTCTTTTGTCCAACATTGTTTAATTATGTTGTTCCCGTTTGTAGCCTATTATAAATAGAGTTTTGGGAGACTTCTAGGAATTATCTTTTGGGCTCTCATATTATGACCTTTCTAGAGTTATGGATTACAGCTGGCTCTTTTTATCTCTTCTTCATGTTAGTTAATGAATCCTCTCTTTCCTCTCTCATAGACGTACCCATCTTCGGAAACCATGTATATCTTGTGTCTTTGTGATTTCTTGTTTAGTTTTTAATTTCTCGCTCTTAGCTTGCATTCATAGCGTTCGTTTCAACAAACTAGTATCAGAGCCTTAGGTTGCAAAACTAGGGTTTCATTTCCGATTATGGCTATGGCGGCTAAATTCGAGATTGCAAAGTTTGATGGGCAAAACAACAGTTTTAGTCTTTGGAGAGTAAAGATGAAGGCTCGATTAACCCAACAAGGATTGCACAAGGCTTTGTTAGGCAAGACTAGTTCTGGAATCAAAGAGGAAGATTGAGATGATACGGATGCCAAACGTCTGAGTTCTATTCAGTTGAGTCTGGCAGATGACGTTCTTCGCGAGGTGGGAGAAGAAAATTCAGTAGCAGGAATTTGGCTGAAGTTGGAAGGCATATATATGATGAAGTCGCTCACCATGCCAACAGGTTATAACTCAAATGTCTTTATATGTTTCATATGCGAGAAGCTATACCTGTTAATGATCATCAATCGTATTATTATAGATCTGAAAAATATTGATAATAAAATTGAGGATGAGGACCAAGTCCTAATTTTGCTATGTTCTTTAACACTTTTGTATGAGCATTTTGTTATAACCTTGTTGTATGGCAAAGACACAATATCCATGGAGGATGTTAAAGCCAGTCTTTATTTGAAAGAATTGAGAAAAAAGAAAAGTGCGCATGCAGAAGGTTTGTTTGTTAGGGGAAGAACAGCAGAAAGGGAAGAGTCGAGTAATAGGGGAAGATCCAAGTCATCAGGTAAGAAGAAAGGAAAGTGCAATTATTGCAAGAAACCCGAGCATTTGAAAAAAGACTGTTTAAAACTCAAGGAAAAAGAAAATAAGACCAGAAATGGGGTAAAGTAATTGCTGAAAGTTCAGATCGATGAGTCAAATAACGTGTTATCAGTTACAGAGAGCGATTTTTGCTCTAATATCGAATGGGTTCTAGATTTTGGATGTTCATACCACATGTGTCCGCATAGAGAGTGGTTTTCTTCTTATGAAGCGGTCAATTGTGGTACAATTTTGATGGACAACAATGTGGCCTGTAAGACTGTTGATCTAGGAACGATTCAGCTTAGAATGCATGACAGTACTGTTAGGACTTTATCTAAGGTTTGACATATTCCAGATTTGAAGAAAAATCTTATATCCCTGGGTGCTCCTAATTCTCATGGTTGCAAATTCCTTGGAGAAGGTGGAGTTTTGAAAGTCTCCCAAGGGTACAATGGTACTGACGAAGGGTCAGAAACGTGGTAACCTCTATACACTCCAGGGCAGTACAGTTTTATGTGCTGCAGCAACGGTTGCTTCATCCAAGATTTCAGATTCAGACTTGACTCGTTTGTGGCATATGCTCCTTGGACATATGAGCGAGACGGGGATGATAGTTTTGGGCAAACAAGGTTTGCTATATGGCCAGAAAACTGAGAAGCTGAATTTCTATGAGCATTGTGTCTACGGCAAGCAGTGCAGGGTAAAATTCAGTATAGCTGTTCATCACACCAAAGGCACGATGGATTATTTTCATTCAGATCTTTGGGGTCCCGCAGAGATAACTTCTAAAGGTGGTTTTCGCTATTTTATGAGTATTATCAATAATTTCTCTCGTAAGGTTTGGGTGTATATGTTGAAACATAAGAGTGACGCCTTTAATACATTCAAACAGTTTAAAATTTTGATTGAGAATCAAACTGGTGAGAAAATAAAACGCTTGAGAACTAACAATGGTATGGAGTTTTGTCTTGGCAAGTTTGATAGGTTCTACAGTGGTAAGGGCATTGTGAGGTATCACACAGTAAGAAAAACCCCTTAGCAGATTGGTGTGGTTGAACGTACGAATAAGACTCTTTTGGAGAAGGCACGTTGTATGTTGTCCAATTCCAGATTGGGCTGAAGCTGTTTTCACAGCATGCTATTTGGTGAACAGGTTTCTATCGACTGCTATTGAGTGTAAGACTCCGTTTGAGGTATGGTCAGGTCATCCAACTGATTATTCTGTTGCGTGTTTTTTGGTGTACAGCTTACTCTCATGTGAATGAGGGTAAATTGGAGCCACGGGCCAAGAAGTGTATTTTTTTTGGATTATTGATAAGTGCCAAAATATACATATTTTGGCTCTCCAATTTACATTTATTAGTCTTTTAAATTTGTTAAATAATTTTTATTATGTGTTTTTTTGTTTATAGGTTGCTCGAGCTCGATTTCCAAGATTTTGGGTAAAGACAGAAGTTAGCAAAAGTTTTAAGTCGAAGTGCAAAGTGCTTTGAAATTTTGGATGATTAATTTAATATTAGATAAAGCCCAAGGGCCACTATGTAATTAATACTTTCAAACCTATAAAACCAACCTTGTTACCCTACTGTTCGTGGCAGCTTTTGGGAGAAAAGGGTTACGGATGGAAAAAAAAAAAAGAAAAGGATGGGCCACGACAGAAGCTCCTGGGAATAATTATTTACAGTTTCATATTTACGTTCGTTCATTCATTCAGAGTATTTTTCCTTCTTCAAGTTATTTTAAGTTTTGCTTAATTACTCGCATTTCAGTATCTGGTTTTAATTTCTGTTTTTAATAAAAGTTATTCACTAATATTTGATTAGTTGATATTTTTTTGTTTATTTTTCATCTCGCTTAATATAAGCATGTTTCAAGTTGGAGTTTCTTTTATTTTACGCACTATGATGAGTGAGTAGTCATATGGGTAGGGTTGCGGGGTGATTAGCATACCGTGGCCAGTCCAGGTACTGCTCCTATTTTTAAACAATGAAATAATAATTTGAGATTGGTAAAATACTTCCCATAGACGAATCTGGACATTGTCGGAGCCCATGTGAACGGGGGAATGGGGGTCCAAAATTCATTCTCCGCTGCGCATGGGTAAACGGCGACCATTAGGGTTCGCATCTTGTAGGGCATCTTTTTCAATCTAAAATTGAACGTTTTTAAGAATACCGAATGGAGCAGGTTAATTCGGACTGCTTACGAGAGCTATGAACCCTACGACTATACCTCCTTTAATTATTTAAAAAGTACAATTAATTTCTTAGGTTTTACTTAATATCCCAATCAATTGTCAATGGGTGGCTACCTAAGAGCCAATTTAAATAGTAACAACCTGAGTTTTTAGTCAGCACACATCACCGTCTCTGTGGATTCGACTCCGATCTTACTGGATATTGTGCTACGTCGGTCTCCGTACTACGCTTGGGGCAACCCATTAATTTAGGACTAAGAAATCGTCAAGCAGTTATGTAGTAGGTGCCAAAGGGTACAGGCTATGATGCTCTGATGATTTGAAGTTTTTGATCAGTGGGGATGTGACTTTTGATGAAAATTATCTTATTTAGGGGTCTAAACAGGTTAATGATACAGTTCATGAACAAAGTGTTCCAAAGCAGGTGGAGTTTTTGAGTGAATCTTCCGACTCAGGGAAAAAGCACATTGAGCAGCTAGTTGAAGAAGAGTTCAAGAGTTCAGACACAGAGGTTGATGCATTACTTGAGTAACCACGCACTATTGCTAAAGATAGGCCGAGGAGGGAGATCCGGCCTCCGGAAAGGTATTTGGCTTATCCTGAGATGGTGGCCTATGCTTTATCAGTTGCTGAGACAGTTAAGTATGAGGAGCCTTCAAACTATACGGAAGCTGTTTTGAGCGCTGAGTCTGCACAGTGGTTTGTTGCTATGAATGAGGAGATTGAGTCTCTTCAGAAGAATCAGACATGGGAGTTAGTAGAATCGCTGAAATGGAAGAAGATTATTGGGTAAGTGCAAGTGGGTCTTCAAGCGCAAACTAGATATTTCAGGGGGTAAAAGAGGCTCGGTTCAAAGCTCGGCTAGTGGCGAAAGGATATAGCCAAAAGGAGGGTGTTGACTACAATGAGGTATTTTCACCAGTTGTAAAACATAGTTCCATTCGCACTTTACTTGCTATTGTTGCATGTTATAATCTTGAGTTAGAGCAACTTGATGTCAAAATTGTGTTTTTGCATAGCGAGCTTGAGGAACAGATTCATATGCGTTGGCTTGAGGGATTTGTTGTTTCTGGTAAGGAAGATCATGTTTGTTTACTTCGTAAGTCTTTGTATGGCCTCAAACAATCCTCTAAGCAGTGGTATAAGCAGTTTGATACATTTGACTAAAAATTTGATATATCATGAGAGGACCAAGCATGTCGATGCCAAGTATCACTTCGTTTAGGATATCATGTCACAGAAGCAAGTTGAGGAGAAGAAAGTGGGTACGGCAGATAACCCAGCAGATACGTTGACTAAACCGGTTCCGGTTGCCAAGTTCAAGCATTACTTGGGCTTGCTTGGTATTTGCAGTTTATTGCCCTTCGGGGGCATTTGGTGATTGAGAGGTTAGAAGAGGAGAGCTATATTTGGTGATTTGGTTCAATGAAATTCAAGTCAAGATCGAGAATTGTTAGGAATGCCTTGTATTCTTTTGTCCCACATTAGTTAATGTATGGAGGTATTCCCGAACAGGCTCAAAGAGGGCCCGAATACGTGGTACATGGAACCATGATATAGATACGATTGGGACAATCGCCGTGCAATACAGTGGTTGGCGACAGGGACCAGTGACATGAGAAGTCAATAGTCTAGGAAGTCAGTACAGGGCCTTGGACTAGTGAACATGAGAAATTATTGGTCCAAGGGTTAGATAAAAAACCAGTGACATATGAAGTCACTGGTCCAAATAGCCTGTTCGGCAATAAGAAGGCCGAACATGAGTAGAAATATGGGGAAAGCAGCCTCAGGTGCAAAGAACACTCTGGAAAGGTCTAGAAACAGTGGTATTCTATTAAGAAATGAGATCTCGAGAATATAGGATCTAGGAAAGATACCTAATGGGAATGAGATATTCGGCCGGTTATGGAAAAGAGTCCTAAAAGGACTAAGATAATGAATTGATAAAGGAACGAGAATTCAAGATATACTGCGTTACTATACGAGATAGGAATCCTACGGCAACGAGGATGCTTGGGCAACAAGTATCTATGAATCTATAAATACAAGGTAAATCTAGAGGTAAAAAAGTACGCAATACGCAGCACTTTGCATTATACGAGATTCCAATTGATAATTAGGGTTTATTGTTAGTACGTAATACTAAGTTAGTAATAAGAAACTACTACTCAACCCCAGCCTACGCTTAGAGTAATGGGCAGGCAAAAGCATCCAACAAATCTATACTTGACGGGATCAAGAAGATGTTGGACAAAGTAAAGAGGAAGTAGCCCGACGAATTGCCACTGGTCCTGCGGGCACACCGAACAACTCTAAGAAGGTCTATGGGAGAGACCCTCTACTCATTAGCATATGGAACAGATGCTGTTATTCCATTAGAGGTAGGTTTACCGACCAACAGGACCACTTTGGTTGAAAGTGAATGCAATGACAGAGCCATGGAAATCGAGTTGGATCTAGCCGAGGAAAGGAGAGAAAGGGCTCTGGTGCATTTGGCATCATATCAGGAGCAGTTGATGAAAAGCTACAACAAAAATGTCCACCCACGAGAATTTGGTGTTGGAGACCTTTGTGCTTCGTAAGATGCTTGGCAAAACCAATGTGGCCAATGAGGGTACGTTGGGGGCCAATTGGGAAGGCCCATATTGAATAATAGAGATAGTAGGCATTAGGGCTTATAAGTTGGCGGACCTGGACGGGAAACAAGTGCCAAGGCCTTGGAATGTCCATAAATTGAGGAAGTTCTTCGTTTAGCAGACTTCACTCTATTTTCTTTTCTCTTTTAGGATACACATCGTGATTGTATGGGAATTACGAATAAAATTTTCTTATTTTTTATTATTTGCCAGTTGCAAGGGGTACGCGTAACGCCCCTTTGAGTTTTGAATTATGAAGAAAATTCGCCGATTTTGGTGAAACACTCTGTTTTTGCAAATTTTTACGCTGGAATACGAAGCCAGGCCTTGTTCTTTCTCCTCCCTTTGTATTGGGGAGCAGAGCGTGGGTCCATACGAAATTTTTTCGTGTACAAAATTACTTGGATCTAAGTACGAACAAACTTAGACCTTTTCCCAGGAACGTGCGATCTCAGGGAGCATACGACAATATGCAATTATGGATACACTTGGTCATTTGAACGGGTATGAATAAACCTAGAATGCATGCGTGAATATGCACACTTCTGCCAAATATGAATACATTTGGGTAACCTAAGTATGAATACACTTAGGAATATCCGTAAGTACGAAACACTTGGGTTGCATACGTGAACATGCAGATTCATCTAAGTATGAATAAACTTAGGCATCCTTAAGATGCATACGATAACATGCATAGATTTGCCAAATATGAATACATTTGGGCATTTGTTTAAGTACGCGAAACTTAAGCGTATAACCTAAGTATGAATAAACTTAGGAATTTTACCCAAGTATGTGGAATTTGGGGAGCATACAATGTAGAGACCCGCATTTCTGACCCTTTTTTTTTAAAGAAAAAGAAAAAGAAACATTATAATTATTAGTAAGGCGTAACTCGTGGAAATACGAATTGTGTCGTCATTATTTAATTTGGGGTTAATGTGATAGATTCATTGGTAGAGGGTTGCAAGTGTTAAATGCATTAGTATATGTTGATATATGTGTGTGGGTGGGGAGTTGGGGATAATTTTTCCCCTCCCATATGTTTCTTTCTCCCACGCCAGACACACACACACACACACACACCACACCTTCTCTCTCTAACTCTTTTTCGTCTCTCTCTCTCTCTTTTCTCCCTCCGAAAACACTCCCTCACATTCTCTCCTCGATTTCATCTACTTGGGGCGTGATTCCGGATAAAGTCCAAGAATTAAAGTTGTTATACGGAGCGAGAGCTTTCAATCCATCCAAGAAAAATTATGATCAGATCGCGCGTAATCTCAGTTGACTTGGTCAAACGGTCAGGTTTTGCTCAAAACCCATAAAGTAGGGATTTCTTGCTTTTGTTATGTGTTTATGAGTTGATTGTATGCTTAAATCGTGCCTTGGTTCGTTATTTGTTATTGGATCAATGCGTTTCGAAATCTGAAAATCGTTCTGTGAAACCCAGCTAGTACATGTACCTTGGTTTGTATTGATACATGTACTGTCAAAGAAATTTCGGTTCTGTTCAGCTAGTACATGTACCTCGGTTTGTACTGGTACATGTACTATTTGAAAATTTTCAGCAATGTTCTTCCTTCCATATTTTGAACCTCAATCACTTTGAACACTCTTGAATTACATCAAAATCACTTTCAAACTAGATTGTTCGTATCTCATAATGATTTGCTGGTAAATCTACCACATTTGACTATCATTGTACAAAAGAAACGTGTCAAATCCTACGAGCGCAGTATCTATTCGTCGTCTATGTAATAGAGTGAGCATATGGACATTGTAGCATGCCACTGAGTTGTAATGGGTTGGTACGATACATAGGATAGTGTGATGTACTTAAGGGAAATGTGTATTCTTATCTACTAGTTGATGTTATGGCATGGTTGATTATTTCAGATTGCTTTGAAACGTAATTGATCAATAGATATGTGGATACAACAAGATCGTGTGGCAAGTTTTATGAATGATATAGATTTGGTCATGTGTTGAGCATGAGGTCTTTAAGGAATGTAAAATGAGAGACAAGAAATAGAATGAATACAAAGAAAGCCACGGATCCATCTAATTGGTGCAATGCCGGAATAATAAAAGAAAGCCACGGATCCACTGAATTGGTGCGATACCGGAATGATAAAAGAAAGCCACGGATCCACCGAAAAGAAAGCCACGGATCCACTGAATTAGTGCGATGCCAGAATGATAAAAGAAAGCCACGGATCCACCGAATTGGTGCGATGCCAAAATCATAAAAGAAAGTCACGGATCCGCTAAATTGGTGCAATGCCGGAATGATAAAAGAAAGCCACGGATCCACCGAATTGGTGGGTGCAATGCCAGAATAATAAAAGAAAGTCATGGATCCACCGAATTAGTGCGATGCTGGAATGGACATGGGACGCACAGGTCCCCTAATCCCTAGAAATGAAATCGAAACATGTGAGAACAATGAGTGATGATGTATGGATCAATATGTGCTTGTTGAGAAAGGGATAAACGAATAATTTTATCAAGATTTGAAAAGAAAGTACACAGAAATGGAGTTTGAAAACTAACAATATGAAATGCAACAGAACCAAATATCCATATGAGAATGACTGAAGCATTAAATGAAAGGTGATAAAACGGTTGAGAATGATTTGAGGACATGATATTGGTATGTTTAGGCTGATGTGCGAATGCTAGTAATCTTATCTTGGCTTGTGGACTATTAGGAAATTCCTTATAGGATTGTCTAGAATCCTAGGGCTAGTGTGTACCGTTAGTTGATAATTATATGTACTTTGGGCATATCTATCGTTATTCATTCACTCTGAATGCATGGTTCATCGCATTTTCATATAACTTGAGTATAAATTTCTCTAAAAGAGCATTTTTTTTTGAAAGCTATTATTTGTAAATTGTAATCATACTTCCTTCGGATACTGGTATTTTGATGACTTGAGGCCTTCCAACTAGAAATGAAATATTTAAATTTTATTTGAGAACAGTGAACATTAATGTCTTTTGGGGTATTATTTGTATTACAATGAGGACTTTATTTATGAAAAGTGTTTATTATTTATGGTGAAAATCGAGGGCGTGACATACAAGAACATGTAGAGTTACCTAAGTATGAATATGCTTTGGAATATTACCAAAGTGCGTGAAACTTTGGGGAGCATACAAGAATATGCAAATTTATCTAAGTACTAATACACTTGGAAATTTTTCCGAGTACGAAATACTTAGGGTTGCATACGTGAACATGCAACATTATCTAAGTACACATATACTTAGAAGTTGATCCAAGAATGTGACCACTTAGGATGCATATAACAGACAGCTAAAGTACGAGCAATACTTAGATGGTTATCCAAGTACGAACACACTTGAAGAGCAATCGAACAAAGTTAAGTATGAAATACTTAACTGTGTACGAAAAAAACACACAGTCTGCCAAGCATGGTTGAGCTTGGACAATACCAAGCACGAAAACTTGGGTGACTACGAGCTAAATTGAAAATAGGTATGAATAACCTAAACTATGACAACGAAGAATGTCGAAAGTAGATCCTAGTACGGAAAGGTTTGAGGCCCGAGCAGTGAACATTGCTTGAATCATGACAATCGAAGATTGTCAGACAAAGGTCCAAGCATGAAGAAGTTTGGGGCCCGAGCAACCAACATTGCTCTGATGCGAGTTGAGACCGAGATAGGCTAGGTGTGGAGGAAACCTAGGCCTTAGCAACGGATGAGATCTAAATCAAATCCTGATGCACTTAGGACTTGGCATTGAGTACTACCCGAAACGGCCATGATTGGCCGAGAATTGGGGATGAGTACGAATATTCCTAGGGTAGTGAACATTGTTGGGAATTTGCTAAGTACGAGAAAACTTCGGGCCAAAGCAATGATTAAATACAGAGAAAATTGCAAAAGTGCGGAATGACCTAAGGTCATTGCTAAGTACGAACAAACTTAGTAAGAGTGAATGCAATACAAAGAGTGTCACGTGTAAAAGTAAGGGTAGAAAAATCCTGTCTAGCCCAAACGATGAGACGTTTTGCCTGGACTAATGATGAAAGTTGCACCAATTTTGTGAAATAAGGTGCATGAACAGAATGAATTTGCTCGGTTCTTGGAAGCTTTACTCGTCATTTGAGTAAAAATAACGAGTAAAGCAGGGGAGCAATTGTACGGAGGTATTCCCGAACAGGCTCAAAAAGGGCCCGAACACATGGTATGTGGGACCATTGTATAGATACAATTGGGACGGTCACCATGCAATATGGTGGTCGGCAACAGGGACTAGTGACATGAGAAGTCAATAGTCCAGGAAGTTAGTGCAGGGCCTTGGACCAATAAACGCAATAAGTTATTGGTCCAAGGGTTAGATAAAAAAAACCAGTGACATATGAAGTCACTGGTCCAAGTAGCCTGTTCGGCAATGAAAAAGCCGAACAAGAGGAGAAATCTGGGAAAAGCAGCCTCAGATGTAAGGAACACTCTGGAAGGGTCCAGAAATAATGGTATTTCGTTAAGAAATGAGATCCCGAGAATGTAGGATCTGGGAAAGGTACCCAATGGGAATGAGATGTTCGGCCGGTTATGGAAAAGAGTCCTAAAAAGACTAAGATAATGAACTGATAATGGAACGAGAATCCAAGATATCCTGAGTTTCCTATACGAGATAGGAATCCAAGGGCAACAGGGATGCTTGGGCAACAAACATCTATGAATCTATAAATACGAGGTAAACCTAGAGGTAAAAAGTATGCAATATGCGGCACTTTGCATTATACGAGTTTCCTACTGATAATTAAGGTTTATTGCTAATACGTGATACTAACTTAGGCATCGGAGGGTGATAAGCCTTAAATTGTGTAAATTGATAGGCTTATCTCCCTCCGTTTTGTCACACTAGCATGCATACTCGTCCGTTTTTGTTTGATATTGCGCGCAAGGTGTGTTTTTGTTGAGCAACAGGTTTTTGGAGTAAATATGCGTGTTTTCCAAGGCTTCTAATAACCCCCAGAGTAGTCCGGACGTGCTTGATGTATGTGAGGAGCCTCAGAAGGTCATTCCGAACCCTAAACAAAATGTCCAAAGCAATGGAGGAAGTATAGGAGCAGCCGGAGGCCGACAGTAGCGGCAAAACTGCTCAGCACAATCCAGAAGCAGGTGGGATCAATCCCCCTCTGCCCAGAGATCGATCCCTCAATCCAGCAGCCAAATCCAGTGCCCCAGGGATCGATCCCCCTCTCACCAGGGATCGATCCCTCACTCCTGCGCGGACATTTTAAGGGTATTTTTGTAAATATTTTATAAAAGGGGTATATATACCATCCCTTGTCCGAATTATAGGGCACTTTTACCTTTGCACTTTCTCTCTCTACCTCCATTAATAGAGCTCCCACCTCTCTCTTCATTTATGCTTTGAGGAGGGTTTTCAAGCACGATCCATTTACTTCCGAAGTAATTCACCTTCATTAAAGTTGTAAGAAATCTCATTCTTTTCGAGGATCTTGTGTTTATTTCGTATTGAATCAATGTTTGGTATTTTCCTTACCTTTTTCCCTTGCTCATTTCATGTTTTCTTTTAATATGAGTGAGTAGTGTAGTAAGGTTGGGTTATGGGATGATTAACATCCCGTAACCAAGGTTGTGGCTTGATCTTCTCTTGTAAAATCTCATTTTCTAGCTTAAACATGTCTTTGGGCCGATTTTATGTATCAAAAATTAGAAGTGTTAATCTCTTTGATCAAGTGTAGGCAAAGATTAAGCTACTGGCCACATTTGATGCTTCGAGCTATGTCCTTCTTCGTGTTTGTCAAACTGAACCAAAAGAGTCCCTAGACATGCTTAACACTTTCATTAGGAAGAGAAGAATCGAGTTCATCCTTGCGTTATGGGTGTTGGTTATCCCTAGACCCGGCCTTTAGTTTAATCTCCAGTTAAAAAGCCGTAGATAGGTTAAGTAGCCGGCTCTTTGTATCTCTTCTCACTACAACAAAATACATAATTCCCGACTAAAATTCCCGACTAAAAAATATTTAGTCGGAAAATATAAGCCAATCACCAGCGAAACAATTTTTAGTCGGGAAAATATAAAACATTTACCGACTAAATTATTTTCGTCGGCCAAAACATAATTTTAGTCAGCAATTGATAGAAATAATTCCAACTAAACTAAATTTAGTCGGTAATTTATTTTTTTGTCGACTAAATTTCATTTTAGTCGGGAAATATCAATTTTTTCGAATTTAATAAAATAAAAAATTAATTCCGACTAAACTAAATTTTGTCGGTAATGTCTTTCTTGCCGACTAAATTTAAATTTAGTCGGTAAATATCGTTTTTTCGAATTAATAAAATAGAAAATCAATTCCGACTAAATTAAATTTTGTCGGTGATGGCTTTTTTTGCCGACTAAATTTAAATTTAGTCGGTAAATATCAATTTTTAAATTCATAAAATAGAAAATCAATTCCGACTAAACTAAATTTTGTCGGTGATTGCTTTTTTTGCCGACTAAATTTAAATTTAGTCGGTAAATATCGTTTTTTAGAATTTAATAAAATAGAAAATCAATTCCGACTATACTAAATTTTGTCGGTGATTGCTTTTTTTGCCGACTAAATTTAAATTTAGTAGGTAAATATCATTTTTTCGAATTAATAAAATAGAAAATTAATTCCGACTAAACTAAATTTTGTCGGTAATTGCTTTTTTTGCCGACTAAATTTAAAGTTAGTCGGTAAATATCGTTTTTTCGAATTTAATAAAATAAAAAATTAATTTCATTTTCCGACCAAATATATTTTAGTCGGGTAATATCATATAATTCGAATTAAAAAATCAAATACATTTCCCAACTAATAAATTTAGTCATGGAATATCAACTTTTTCCCATTTTTAAAAAATTGCAAAGAAAGGAAATATTTGTTCCAACAACAATGATCACGATGCAACCTTTCCGATCACAACTGCTCATTTTTTTTTCCCTTCTTAATCATAAGATTCTCAAAAAATTTTGGCTCGATCGGGCCAAGGAAGCCCCTTTATCGGCATAGAAATTCTTAAATGTAAAAAATTTTGTTGTCCAATTAAGTGTCTATCCATATGCGGTTAACTTCATTCTTGGTACGAATGTTTAAATTTGTATTACGTCAAAGATAGACGATTTCGATCATGAAAAAATACCTCAACCGGGGATCAGTTAGTTCACTATAACACTTAAACGTCTCCGAATGCATTAAATGTCTTTCGATAATGTGGTCGCCAATACCAAATGATCTCCGATTTTTATGACAATGCTATAATAAGTAAGACGTGAAATCCTAACGATTCAGATCGATCATTATAAAAAATCACTTGGCAATTACCTAACTATATATATGTTTGATGTATTTGATAGTTAACTAATTCTTATGTTGTAGTTGTTATTATAGTAGCCACAAGATTGCAAGACAACCTTGACGATCAAGATCGTTGATTTTCTTGCACTTGTTGAATTATTCATTCTCGTAAATTTGAGGCTTGATCAGGTTTAGAAAACCCATTTATCGAGACATGAACTCATGAGAAAAATAGTAGTTTTCCTTCCATCAATCGCCTAATGAAAATCGATCAACTCTAATCTTGGTAAGAATAATCTAACCCATAATAGATCAAAGATGGATGGTTCTGATCACGCAAAAAGACTTAAAGTGGGGCTCCAGTGGTGTGATATAAGACTTAATATTTTTGGACATAGTAAAAGTCTTCCGATCATGTGGTTGCTTATATTGAATGATCTTCAATTTTGGTGACCATGCTATAATTGGTTAGATTTGGAATTCTAACGGTTTAGATCGAGTATTATGAAAACATTCATAGTGATAAAGTTCAGAGTTCGTATGCAATGGTGGCGCAATTAAAGCCCACTAAATATTTTCCCATAAATCCTCAAAAACAATTGTCGACTAATAGGCGGGGAAATTTTTTTTTTTTTTTTGCGCCAATTCAAAATTTCAGGAAAATAATGGCGGGGCATTTTCGTAAACCCCGACTAATTGCTTAGTCGGTAATTTCTTTTCTATTTATGAGGAAACAGCAATTTCTTTTCTTTTGGTTCGTTCCTCTCTCAACTTCTCCCGCCTCCTTCCTCTGAATCGTTAACTCTCCTCCTCTAGGCCTACGGAATCAAGCTCTCTCTCAACTCCTCGAGGCCTTGCTGAATAGGGCTTCTTCAACAATTTCGAGTCGATCGGGTTTTACAAATCCTCAGTGGCTCAATTCCTCAACCCAATCACCCTCTCTCCTCCGACTGTACATCTCCAGCCGTGGTAGAGCCACTCTCTCGCTCCTCCAACTCTATGAGGTATCTCTCTCTCTCTCTCTCTCTCTCTCTCTCTCGGTCTCGATCTCGATTTTATATGTGGATCTAAGCCCTAGGATTGCTTGAAATCGTGAGGGGTATGCGCTACTAAATTAGGGCTTTTACTCAGTGATAATGACATCTTGTTTTCCTCTTTGATTAGGGCTTTTACTCAGTGATATGTATATGTCCATTATCAAGCTTATGACTGTTCTATATGGCCCCTGTTCTAAAAATCAGTGTAGGCGACCCACTAGTCGTCGGCGCAGACGGAGCTAAGATGTATATAGCGGGAAGGCCGAAACTTAGAACTTGAATTCCATTATTGTTACGAGTCCATTATTGTTGTTGAATCAATGTGTCTCAAGACGAGATGCGTGGTTTTTTCTGTGCTTGAAGTATTTGTTGGCTCCTTTTCTTAAACCAATACAAGTTGATTCAACACACGAGTCATGGTAAACACTAGTAATATTGTCATGGTAAACATTAGTAATATTGTTATGGTAAATGGGGTGCCAAAGTTGGCTGGCCTTTTCATTTTTTGGTACAGAAATTCGTGTTCGTGTCCTGGTTTGTAAGAGAAGTCTGAATCCGCAATTGGTTGTATTTGGGTTTCTTTATAAAAAAAATTCATGTAACCGGTAGCTAAGGTCGTTAACTTGTGAAATGTTTATCGTACTCCTTTAAAAATATGATTTCATATTGGGAGGCGATTTCCATCAGTTTATACGAAGTCCTCATCAGGAAAAGGGGTGCCAAAGTTGGCTGCCCTTTGTTACTAAAAAAATTAACAAAGCCAAAGGGAAAAGGTATTTTAGGATCTAATTGTATATTGTTCCGGTTAGCTAGAAAAAGGAAATATTTCAGAAACATTTTGGAAACGCTGTGAAAAGGAAATATTTCAGAAACATTTTAGAATGCTGCATGTTGCTTTGGCTATTTGTCACAGAGAAATACTATGTTGCTGATTTTTTTTATAACTTAGTGTTTGGATCAACCTTATCCGCAATTCGACTAATTATACTGGACTTTGCCGTGACATAAAATAGCCTCTAATGGATGACTTACCAGTTCTCTAACAAAGGCGACACGAGGAGGAGCGGGAGGAGGAGAAGAGTCGGCGGGAGGAAGAGCAAAAGCAACATGAGGAGGGACAAAGGAGACACGCGAGGAGGAACAAAGGTAAATATCTGTTGGCCCTTTTAATCGGGAAAAAATAGAAACTCATAATATGTTGTCTGACATTTATTATCGATAAAGCAATTCTTTTGTATGTCATCGATAAAAAAATACTCCCATTGTTTAGTTACAAAAGAGAACTTAAAAAAGTACGTGTTTGTCAAGGAAAATCAAACTTTCTTTTGATAAATAAAAGAACTCATTGACTTGTAGTAATTAGCAGAAAAAAGTTCGAATTTTTCTTGACTCATTGTATTATTTTTAAGTTTTTGTTTTGCCAACCAGACATTTTTTTTGGAATGGAAGCAGCACTCATTTATTGGTGCAATTTTCTGTACGCGTAATGTGATTGAACCAGCTTTAAGCAAAGGGCTACAAGTACAAAACATAACTTGAAGCTGGAAATTAACGTTTTCTTGATGTCTTTTCTACTTGTTACCAATTCATGGGTAAAGAAGTCATGTCTTTTTTGCGTAACTTTGTTGATAGCATGCTGGATTCTATCTCCTGATGATGGTGACACCTCTATGCATCCACCATTTTGCACTGCTTTCTAGTTAGACATAGGCTAAATAGCCACCTTGGTTCTTAATTTATGTATTCTGTTCAACTGCTTTAGACTAGCATGGGAGAATTAGCTACCTTGGCAGATTGGTTCTTTAGCCTTGATGCATCCTCTCATAATATGCTGCATCCGTATCTTCCATGTTTGAATTCTCTCTAGAAGAGTTGTTTCCAATTTCCAGTTGGGATGGTGCCGCTAGATGCTCTCTGTTGATCAATGGCAAGTACACCTAGTAGAACCCTCCGAATAAAGTTCGTGATTTTTCCCGTAAGTACGTATGTATCTGATAAGCAGTTCCAACCAGAGAGATACTACCTCAGAGTTACGATACCATAGGCACCATCCCCTGGGTAAATTTGTGGCAGAGAAGAATAGCTTAGTCAGGATTGTTTGAAAGATGTTGACAAATGTGCAACTAGGAGTTTTGATGTTCCTCAATACAGTATGTGGGAAACTCCCATGAGCTTTGCCCAGATTCTTGTAAAAAAAGGAATGTTTAAGTGCAACGATGATGAAATGGCTGGCTGTTTTCTGGGCAGAATTGAACTATGTTTTGGCTCGTTTTGTTGGTTGTTTTCTGACCATAAGCAAACTAATTTCTAGGCAAGTTAAGTTGTAGTATCTGTTTTCTAGGCAATATTGAACTCTGTTTTGGTAGTTTTGGTGCCTATTTTTAGGGTCTCAGTATTCGGGCAATGATGATGAAATGGCAATTTGTTTTGAGTGTTTTTTCGAGCATAAGTTGTATCCTCGACCCTTTAATGGCTATGATGATACTATAAGATTTTTGAAGGCAAGACACTCGTCTTGGCGGAACAACTTATGACGACCAATGGGTTAATCATCATTTGGCAACATAAGTTGTAGCCAAGTGGTGCATTGTGTGCCGATGAAACAAATATATGAGCCAAATATTTATATGCAAAGAGTTAAGTTTCGTTCTCATAAAAATGTGTTTTTTTTTTGTTAATTAAGGAAATTCATTTTAAAAATTCGTCTTTCTAATAGAAAATAACCCTGTCATTTAAATTTTATAGGACCTGGAACAGACACTGATTTTATACGTGGATCCTTCATTGTCATACTCCTGATGCTTAGATTTGCTTAGATGGTTCTCTTCATTCTTATACCCATGCTAGAAAAATGTTGTTGTATGGTGCATATATCAATATCATGGTGTTAGGTTTCTTTTTTTCCCTTGATGCACTCTTTTTAAGTTTGTATCAATATTATGGGTCTTATTATTGTGTTTTGTTCTTTCCACAGATATTGGAGTATCTGACATCTCGTTAAAGACTATATATGAAGAAGTTGGATTTATGTTGTAGATTCTACTGTAATCTAGTTTTTTCCCTGTTGAACTTTCGTATTATTTTACGCTCTAAGGCTTGGATATGATATGTTTGATGCTACATACACTTTTTGTGGTAGGATTTTTCGTTATTTTGTACTCTGCGAATTCGGATACCGTTTGTTAAGTATTTGGTGAACACCCTTTATTTTATGGAAGTTATGAATGAATTTCTTGAATTTCATTACTTGATTACAGTAGATTGGCGAATAGATGTTGTTCAATTTAATTTACTGTGGATCGCTAAAAAAAAAGAAGCTAAGCAGATTTTAGAATTAGTTTTAAAATTTGTAATATTATATTTGCCGACTAAATAATTAGTTAGGAATTTACCAAACATTTTCCGACTAAATAATTAGTCGGGAATTTACTAAACATTTTCCGACTAAATAATTAGTCGGTAATTTATTAAATATTTTCCGACTAAATAATTAGTCGGGAATTTACTAAACATTTGTCGACTAAATAATTAGTCGGGAAAACCTAACATATGCCGACTAAAATTTTTTTAGTCGGTAATTACCTTTGCCGACCGTAATTACCCGACTAAAGTGCCGACCAAATTTTTTAGTCAGAAAAAACTTTTGCCGACTAAATTTGGGACTTTTGCCGACTAAACTGTTAGTCGGGAATGGTGTAATTTCTTGTAGTGTCTTCACGTTGGTTAGTGAATCATCTCTCTCCTCGCCCGTGAACGTACCCATCTTGAGGAACCACGTATATCTTGTGTCTTTGTGATTTCTTGTTTAGTTTTCAATTTCTCGTTTTTAACTTGCATTCATAGCATTCGTTACAACACAACTGACCACACTCTCCTCCAAATTAAAATGGGGACAAACAAAGAATAGAAATCTGAAGTAGTTAGCCGAGGAAGAGATATAAACAAAATTGCAGCAAAGTTCATGGGGTAGTTATAGTATTTGTTCTTCTGCCAATTCCCATAGGCCTCATTTCATTTGCGGATTAAAACAGATGCATGGAATTAACAGTCCTCGAAATAATAGCCCTTGTACTGTTTAAAAGTGTTCTTTTGAAAGGCACTTCAAAACCAGAACTGCTATGGACATTGATGGTGTGTGCATGTACCGGCATGCGGGCAATCCCGATTCCACATAGATAATCTAAGTCGTTCATTAATTTAAAAAGAAAAGGAAGATAGGGCACGTGAAAAATCAGCTTGATTGGATACGTGTACATGCTCGATCCAATCTTTCAATTTTTGCGGACTATTTGAGTGACATCCAGAGTGGGCCCCATGTGCCGGTATGTGCACCGTCGGTGTCTTTAGCAGCACAAGGACTTGACCAAAATAGGTACTAAGAAAAGATAGCAATTAATTAAATGCGTCATGGAAAAGAGGGAAAGTAAATTTCCCAAAGATAATCATTTGCTTAATTTCATTCACTTCATTTGAATTTTACAAAATAAAATACATTTCCACTTGCTGCCAGATGACTCACAAGCAAAACAGCTTCCCTTCCAATACTTAACAAACATATATATTCTCTATCAATTTATTCTTACTATTTTTAGCTTCTTTCCTTCATCATGGAATAAAGCACTTTAATTGAAACTGAAATACTACAATAGTGGTAGAATTAAAGGAGTAGTTTTAGCCTTCAAATATATCTGAGTTATTCTGTCTAAGCCTTGTGAGGGTAGAGGCGGATTGGAAGACCTTTTTCAGGAATCGGCATCGGATCGACAATCATCTTCTCGTTAGGAATCACCTTTTCCCACTTGAACCTTCTCACCAAGTTGTGCATGAACACAAGTATTTCCAATCGGGCGTATTCCTTTCCTGGGCACATCCTCGGCCCTCCACCAAAGGGCACGAATGTGTACGGAGCCGGTCCAGACCCCTCGAATCTCGAGGGATCAAATTTTAGTGGGTCTGGAAAGAATTCAGCATTCTTGTGTGTTGAATGCACACTCCAATATATCTGAATATCAATATAGAATAGGAAATATAAGTACTTATAATGAAATAATTTTCAGCTTTTTAAGTAGACGACATGTAAATTGAGTGAATAATTAAGGCCCTTTCGTTAAGGAAAATAATTACTTATTTTTTGAAATAATGACTTGTCTCGTAAAACAAAAAATAAATAATTTAAAAACAAAAACCGTAGCACAACGGAGACTAAGTCAACATGCAGGCCTAGCTAGAATCTTCACATCAAAAGTTCATATCAACTATCTAGCTCTCATACACAACCAACCAAGACTTATTGCTCCTGCTACTGAAGTATTTTTCATTGTCGGGTGGGTACCACGTGCTGCCCGCTTGGCACATCCAGACCGTCCATTGTAGTTTTGGACAACTCAAATTTGGGGAGAGAGTGGTGGCGAGAGAGTCTTCACATCAAAGTTCATATCAACTGTCTAGCTCTCATCTAGTAATAGACTAAAATAGTATATGAGAGCTACATACACAACCAACGAAGACTTATTGCTCCTCCTATCAGATCTTCACATCAATTACTTCTCTGAAAAAATAAAAACAAAAAGTCTGCAGGCCAATAGTACTTGACTCATTAAAAAGCAAAGATCCCTTTCTAAACACCAATAACAACCTGGGTATATGACTGCGTCCCGGATTTAAAAATAAATACTTATTTTTTAAGAATGCAATTTCAATTTTCATTATTATCGGGTGGGTACCACTTATTCACGGATCAATTTTCATCAACTCTTTTTAATACTCCCTCTGTCCCCCTTCTTTGGTCCCTTTTTAGGATTCTAACTTATTAAGAGAACATAATAATTCCATGTATGATCACTTGATTTTCCAATTTTGCCCTTGAAACATTTAGGCAAAAGTGCTAATTGGGACAAAAGAATGGGGACAACATTTAGGAAGGGTAAAATGGAAAATTCTCTGACTTTTAGCCATTTAGTTCTAAAGTGGGACAAAAAATTTGGGACAGCCAAAAGTGGTAATTGGGACAAAAGAATGAGGACGGAGGGAGTAGATTTTAATATAAACAGAGTTTTTGGGGTTCTAGTGTTAGGATTTGGCAATTTTCGGGTTCTCCTCGTGGCAGTTTTTGCTATATGATCAATCTTTTGGTTTCGTTGGTCTCTTGCCGACATCCTTTGGGCCTTAGGCGGCCTGCGATTATCGGGATGCATTTGTGTTTTGGTTTTGGTTTTGGTTTCGGTTGTATCTTGCAGACTTCTTTTGCACCTTTGGTGGCATATGATTATCGGGATGTGTTCGTGTCTGTTCGTTCGCTCCTTGTTATGAGGCCGTTTTGTCCTGGGTCCCTTATTCATTTTCAAGGATTCAATTTTAAGCATTAATATGCTTAGTAATAATTACCTTCCAACCCTTTGGAATTGAGAAACCATTGTACATGAAGTCATTGATGGCATCTCTGAAAGCACCTTGGAGTGGTGGAGCAAGCCTCATCACTTCACATGCCACGTTCCATGAATACTTCATCTTCTGAATATCATCCCAATTCAACAATTCTCCTGCTGCTTTTGATTTTGCAATTTCCATTTGCTCTGTTCTCACAAAGTCAAAAAAAGTACATCAACTCACAATAAGCTACCTTCCCTTGATTATTCTTCAAAAAAAATACTGCTATATGTTAATAATTTTTTTTCATAGTCTCCAGGTCTTGTAAATTAGAAAATTCACGTGATAAAAAAAAAAAATCCTATTCTCAATTTCGTACAGAAAACCCACCATGCAAGTATGATAAGCTGTGAAAATCAGCTTTTAAAAAAAAGTCGTTACATCTCTTATTGGTCGTTATGTTGCGGGATTTTAGACATCCAATATCGTTATTTACTTACACGTATCCGATATATAGCTGTAATACCGATATCTATATGTCTCCTGATACTAAGATTTAAAACCGCAGCGAAAACATAGGTAGACTGTAGGCAAGCACAAATTCAAAAAAGAGAACTTTGAGAGAAGACAGGAAATGAGAATTACCTCTGTAGACTCCTTCGTAAACCTCAGGCAACTCAGCAAGAAACTTAACAATGGAAGCACAAGACGAGCTAGTGGTGTCATGGCCACCGATCAACAGCGCCAAGATCTTATCAGCAATGTCGGCCTCGTGCATGAACTTTCCATTTTCGTCGCTCATCGAAAGCATGTGCGACAAGATATCCTGCGCGGGCGACACCTTTCCCTCTGCAAAATCCAGCTTCCTCTGCTTGATAATCGCCACCAGTTCCGTCCTGATGAAATGAGCCGCCTTGATCGCCCGGTTAAATGGGGTTCCGGGGAAGTCTATGGGGACAGATATTATCCCCGCTGTCAAAGCCGTGAAGGGGTCTTCGAACCTGGCCACATAGCCAGGATCCTCGACGCTGATGAACAATCGACTGGCGATCCAGAACGTGTAGTGCTTGGTGAGAGGGTACACCTCCACCTGGTCTTTGTTCTTCCAGTCAGCCGCAAAGTGTCGCTGGGCGATCCCGTCCATGATTCCCACGTACCTCTGCAATGCCTCCGCCTTGAGGAAGTTGGGGAGCATTTTTCGCAACCGGATGGCCTCTTCGTTCGACGAGGTCGGGAAAATCTTGTTGACGGAGCGGGGCCACCAGGCCTGGACGAGCTTGTTCTCGTTGGAGAACAGGAACTTGTTGCCGGCCGCCCCGCAGAACACGACCGTGGGAGAGCCCAAGAGGCTCGTCCTGAACACGCTGGACGAGTACTTGGCTATGCGATCAAAGACGAATTTCTCGGGGTGACCTTTCCATCCGGTGGAGAGAAACTCAAGGCTCTCGCCCACTATCGGGAACCCGGCGCTGCCGGGTGGGAGGTTACGGAGACCGGAGCCGGTTTTTTTGCCGTAGAAAAGAAAGTGGAGAGATATGGTGATAGAGAGAACAAAGAAGGCCAGGAGAGAGGCATAGAATAGCTCCATGATTGCTATTTCTTGTGTTCTCTGATTGTTGTGTGTGTGTGTGTTTTGTAAGGGGAAGAAGCAAATTTATAGGCAAAAAGCAGCTTTCCAATGTGGTTGCATTTATGCACTGAAAAAAGAAAACAAAAAAAAAGTGGTTTAAGCTTGAAATGTTTGAAGTCTAAGTTTGCGTAATTGAAAATTTGGGATACAAAATTAAAGGTGGAGTATGTACCGGGTGTGATGCTGTATTTCAGATTTTTTTTTTTCCATTTTTCAAATCTGTATCTGTCTGACATCGGTAACATATGTGGAACTCTGTTCTTTCTGGGTCTCTTGGTTAAAAATCCTAGTAGTAGTTTTGTGAGACTTGATTAGAGATAGTCTATGGTGAGATATCCGAATTGGGTTTTTGGTGAGAGAACTTGTATTTGGGGTTGGTAATCAAGTGTCTCTTTGTGAGAGCTTTGTTTGTTTGTCACCATTGTTGCTCTTCGGCCAATAGTTCTCTTCACATTGTGGAATCGTCTCTCATTTTCTTGCCCGTGAAGTAGGTTTACAGCCGTAAGCCGAACTACGTATATCTCGGTCTCTCTAATTCATTTTCGTTGTTTGGTTTTGGTTTGATTTCTCTGTTTGTTTTGTTGGAATTCACCCATGTGGGTGACGGTGATGTTTGGCCAAAGTCAAGAGCAGATTTGCTTGAGCAGCCACTGATGACTTTTGGCGGCTATTGGAGATCCTGGGGGGTGACTTTTGGCAGCTATTGGAGATCTTGGAAATCCCATGCATGAAAGAGCATTAATTGTTCTTGGATGTTTTGTCATGACCCGCTCGCCAGCTGACCTGCTAACCAATCGCCTAACCATGTGCCTCAAAAGATTAATTTCAGGTTATACAGTAGGTCGTCCCACATCGGTAGTGTACGGAAAGTTAATTCCGTATATTATGAATTGCGACAAGCTACTGTATAACTATTTGAGATTAACCTTTTGAGCTAGGTAGTTAGGTGAATGGTTAGCAGGTCAGCTGGCGCACATTGTGACAAGTGGTATCAGAACTTGCACCAACCAGATGTTTGCTTGGTTGCAAAAGGGCCAAATTTATATAGAGAACTCCACGCCGAACATTCCCATACAATATACATTGTGCCGTGTTGAGGATGTGACGGTGAAATGAGAACTCATTGGTTGGCAAAGCATTGTGACAAACAAACCATAGAAAGATTTTTAATTTTGAGGGTAATTTCAGCCGCCATAGCAGCCGCCAAGGAAGGCTAGGCATGCAATTGGGGGGATGAGAGTCTGGATAAGGAGCCAATTATATGCTGACTTGAAGGTAAAATCTCCCTGATTATTTGGTTCCCAAACAGGTGTGTCAATGGAAGGGGGCAAGGGGATAGGAATTGATTGAATTGACTCAAGAATTTGGGACGGGAGATAGTCTTTTAGCAGATCCATACGCCAAGACAAAACTACTAGAGTCAAACAAGTCTCTAACTTTAAGATGTACAACGTTGGGTGCAAAATATAGTCAAACAAGTCTCTAACCAAATAGATAAATCACTATTAGCTCCAAGTTGTTTGGTTTGTTCTTTGTATTCCTTTTTGTACTATTCTCTCTATTTTTTAATAAAATTCTTTTTCGTTATTAAAAAAAAAAAAACAAAAGATCTCCAAGTTGCCAAATTACACCATGATTAAGATACGGTATGATAGAGTAAATTACACCCTGTTTTTCGGATATGCTTGGTTTGTTGTTTTCTCAATATCATGGCGATCAATGATCGTCGGGTTGTGGTTGGGTCCTTCAGGACCCACTGCACAACGTCTTTATAAGTTGCAATCTCCAAAAGAAAGCAATAAATTAGAACAAAGGAGTATTAGATGGAAGGAGTAGCGCCGCAAGGATTTCAATGCTAGAAGTTGCGGTGCTGAGTTACTCCAGTACTCCTCCACCCTAAAAGGTCTCTAGATTGCCAATGAAACAATTTGATACGAAGAATGGTGGTGAGATTGGGAAGGTGAGAAGTGACAGAGCCATAGATTAACTTTTTTTTATTTTTCAATTTATTGTGGTGACTTCATGGCTTCATTATTCATTTTATTGTGGTTGATCATCATGGCAAAGGATGGATGGGAGAGGGTGGAGCTAGAAGATGGTGGTGGTGGATAGCAGTTGTGTTCTAGCAGATGGTGGTGTTAAAAAAAATTTAATGTATTATTGATTGTATCTAAAACATAACCCTAGAATACTTATATATAGGCTATAAGACTTGACCATCATTGATTGTATAAACAGTTGTATATAAGCAAAATTGATGTAGGATTTTGTTGTAAGCCTAACATTTCTCTTTCCCATGGCCCTCAACACAAAAAACCTGACACATCACTGCTTTACGTCTTCAATTTGACGGAATTAAACAAGAGGAGCCCAGTTGATTAAGGTATGTAAATTAAGTTCAGACATCGCGTTAACATTGAAAAAATTAGGGTTTTCTAACAATCCGTAAAACCCCTAAAACTATGAAAACGAATCACTAAGTAACACTATCAGCAAAAACTATATGCAAGCAATCAATGGCACAATGCAAAGATATATGTGAAGAACCCCAGAATGAGTAAAAATTTCGAGAAGGAATCAAATCAGTATAATTATTGTGTAGTTACAGATATACTTATCTAAACGAAATAAATTCTCAAAACATTCTAAGTATCACTTGTGGAGTCGCACATACACCGCACCCAGTGATCTTGATCGCCAACGGCTTTGAGTCCACAAGCCCTCCAAAATCTAATGGAAAACCCCTTTGGGAAATTGCTCTCACAAAAAGAAAGCCACCTATTTATTTTCTTCTTCTACCGCTATGTCTTATTTTTCTTATCACTATATTAGTAATTGTCTGTGCCTGAAGGCACGATGCAACACCTTCTGAGCACAACTTAATGGAATTACCCTCTCTTCTGACCAATCCAATAACAAACCCGAATTTCGATCACGATCTTATTGTTATCTTAAATAAGCTTCAAACAATATCCATCTAATTAGATTCAATTAAGTAGATATAAGAAGAAAAAAATCAATCTACAACAACCAATAAAAAGAAACCTATCTAAATTTCAGGACAAAGTATAGTCACAACTAAGGCGAATTAAACTACTACATAATGACATGCTCTTTTCAACCGCCCTAACTTCCGCCAAAACATGTATGCAAAGGGTCAGGACAATGACTACCTATTTTTTATTTTTTTTTGCTTCAACATACAATGCCACAAAATTAGTTAATCACTTATCTGAAAACCAAGAAAAATTAAAAGAAAGATGAATATGGGAAATAGAGTTGAAACTAATATGATTACAATAGCTCGTATGTTTGGGCATGGATATCAATTCCCTTCCTTGAGGGTCTTCTTAATGGTGATCATAGAAATAGAGGAACAATTTTTCAATTTGAAGGAGGCACCTCCCTCGAAGCCCTAAGCTATCTAAAGATGACATGACATAACACAACTGTGCAATAAAAGCAAAATATGTTGAGCACATTATGAGAGTTCAAAAGGCTGAACACTTACAACTCCATCTCAATTTTCCTCTATCTATAAAACTTTCTAGACCAATTAAAATTTTCAGCATACATTCTAAGTACCTACCCGTGTTCGATCCATATACTTCCGACTTCAAACTTTCTATACACTTTTTCAATGCAAATACTTCCGACATCAAACTTCATACTTAACGTATTTACTTAACAAATGATCTAATTGAAATCATCCAATAAACAAATAAAATTTTAGATGTAAAACATGAACCAATAGCTTTGAGCTACAACTTATGATAACTAAGGAATATTTCAACAACCTTGAAATGCTAACTTTGAACAATGCTTTCTATGCCTTCAATTTCAATCCGGGCTCATTTGCGTTCCTTTTAATATTGCATATCTGACCATAAATAAAGAATTACCTCGAGTATTCTGTTTAAACTTCAAAATTTTGAGAGAGTAATTTTTCTCTTCACCAAGGTTATAAACAAATCTAATTTGATTGAACTATACATAAGCAAGAGAAGGAGACACATTAATTATGCTTGAAAAATGAGATGTGAAATTGGTTGTTTTTTTCCTACCAAAATTTGTGTTTTAAAATAAGCTTCAGATATCCAAATGGTCAATTCAATACAAAGAATATGAGTAGCAACATATCGGAGACGAATCCAATGCTACCCATGCATTTTGCTCTTTTTTTAATCACATGCAAAAGTCAATCAATGATTCAAATTTTCTTTCCATTAGTCGGATTTCTTCAACATTGATATCAAAACTTTAATAGAAACATACAAAAAAAAAAAATTAATCGTAAAACAGACATCATTGAATTGATCAGAAATCAAGAACAAAAACTAATGAAGAACTCAAAAAATAGAGATTCTTAACGTCGTTAATGATGGATTAGTGAGAAGCTGATTGCTATTGTGTGAAGTTCTCGATTCAAGCTTCACTTTGCCAATTAAATCCCAGGGCTACAATAAAAATGAAAGTTTGGGCCTTATCAAAGACATTGAATGCAATGAGAAAGTTAGTTTGGTTTTCTAAATATAACTTACAATGTCACTCCCATCTGATTAAACGTCATCATAGGAACCTGCAAAGTAGGAAATAATATCCATTCAGTATTCAAGCAATTATCACATATTGTGTAAATGCACAAAGATTCTCGTTACTAAATGGTGTTTCAATGTAGTATACTACAACTAAAGGAAAAAAAATAATTGGACACGGAAAAAATGGTCATAATCGATTTGCAAAGAAAAAGAGAAATTATAAAGTCAACTTTGATAATGGACTTTAACGTTAATATACGAATATATTAATTTTAATCGTGGTAAGATTTGACCTGATTAGTGGTTTTTTTTTTTGCAAATGTATTTACAGGGTGATATATTTTCCATTGAAAATGCATAAAAAATTGTTGCGCTACATTACTTTTCTGGAACATTTCCAAATTATAAGAATGATTTAAGAAAAACGTATACCAAATGTGTGCCCAAACACCTTTGACCTGAAAATCCATTCAGTGCATGCTAGGTGTTCATGGCACATGCCATGATGTGATGTCTGACCGCTCTAGCTAGGTGACATCATGGTGATGTTCGGCCCATGCTAGCCCAGCTCCTAGAACATTCTAGAAGCTCCTAGAACATTCTAGAAACTCCTAGAACCAAGTGGAAGGATCTCGATGCGGACCCTCACTTGGGCCACCTAACAGGCCGGTGGGCCATTCGGCTTAGCCCACCATGTTACAGCCCATCTCATCTGTCCCGTGGACTGATCATTCTGGGGTTAGTCCCAAACCGAACATGGTCGGCTTGGCCTACCCCGCTTGTCTCAACCCGTTTGCGTGGCCTACTCGATCCGCTGTGCCCATTCAGACCCAGCCCAAGTGGATGGTCAGGTCGGCCCACCACACATACAATCAGGCATCCAAACTCGAACTGCGCTGACAAAAGTGTTTGATACATAATAAAATCTCAATGAAGAGGCCAAGAGCCCTTCCGCGCAACGGCATCAGAAGGTGCAGTATAGTGCTAGGAGTAAGAAGGTTGACATACTTCAAGTCTTGTAAGGTGCTAATCTAACTACTCTAACCATACTAACATTTGTCGAGAAAAAAATTCAATGCAGCTTAGCTCGAAGACACAGGGGCAACCCCCTCTAGAATCTGACAGCTTAATAAAAGATAAGACAGACCTCCAAGATCATATGATGCCGTGGCCTCTAAAATAAACGTTGGTTCATGAATATGACCAGAATACATCCCGCAACAGGCAATTCTTCCATGTGCAATGAATATAATTAAGGCTCAGTTTGGTTGCGTGTAAAATATTTTATAGCTGAAAATAATTTTCATGTAAAATATTTTACAGGAAAACACAAGTTTTACAATTGTTTTTCAGTGTTTGGTTGAATTGTAATTTTATTATTGAGACTTACGATTTAAACATTCGCTTCCTTTTAAAGGACTTAGGTTTGAGGTACTATCAATTCTTTTGGGATCAGTTCATACTATTTAATTGGGACGCCAGTAAATGGGCAGTAGCATCGGTTTTGAGGATTAGATGAAGTGTGAGAAAGTTAGCTGAATACCTGGTTATAAAAAAACACTATTTAATTACAAGTAAAAATTACTTATAAATTAATGAATAATTTGTCCGCTTTGCGGTACCCAACACCTCTCTCTAACGCCACATGTTCTCATATGCTTATTTAGTAGAATCCACAAAAAATACTTAGCGGTAGACCACGTCCTTATGAATACGGCGCGATCGACTTTTCGGTAGTCAATTGCAGAGAAGCGTGTGCAATTCAATTTGAACCGCAATTATTGACAATTAATGGTTTAAATCTGTTGAATATTTTTACCAGTAGAAGTATTTCATATTCTTACTTTACAGGTAGGAATATGAAAACAAATCCGGACCATTATAACACTATCTTTGCTATCACTAGAAATGCACCTCTGCAGCTGGTAGTCCAAACCTGGATTGCAGACAAGCCATTTCCATGAATTCGCTCAAATATGGTCCTTCCAAGAGGGGTGTATCAACGAAAATTCGCTCATCTTTCCGCTGTGCCCGGAAAGCTGATTGAAGTGATGGACTCTTTGGAGTAACTACAGCTACACAACAATCCCAAACTAATTGGATCAAATCTCCCATTCAAAATTCAAATGCTTTAAGCCATTCCACTTTTTCTAGAGGAAAATAACTTCACGGACCTCAATCTCAGCCGCAATAATTGATTGATTTTAATTCGAATCGTCCAAAATACTTTTGGACAGTTGAAATCGAGCTCTTCTGTGAATAACTTATTCATGGCTCCTCCGTAAATAAGCTATACTCTTTCTACAAAGACCATTCTTAATTTGTTCAAAACACTTGGAAGTTGGAAGACCATTCTTTGTGTATGACTATTTTGTTGGAAAATTGATACTAGTAGTTACTAGTATCTCTCTCACTTAATTCTCCTTTGACCTTTCCCTGTCCTCCCCTCGCATCTTCCAATTCCTAACCGGACAACTTATTCCATATCAATTTTAATTGTCTTTTTCGCCATATGTAAGGTGGCAATCTCAATCGATATTTTTTAATCCGTCCAAATCCGTCCACTTATAACTCAACCCAACTCATCCATATTATATAATAGGTTGATATGGGTTCAACCCAAATCAACCCATATTTAGGGGGGTTGAAAATGTGTTTAATATGGATAGCCCGTAATTGCAGAAGGCATGTTGGTAACTACTCCAAGAAAACAAGACCGCGCAGGTTCAACCAAAACATACCCCCCTTAGCTCACTTTACCACAACCTCGTCTTCGAAAAAATTACTGCTCCAAGAAACCCCTTTATATTTCAAGGAACTGTTTGGTTCGTGCTTATTTCAGAAAAAAAAAGAAAAAGAAAACAAACTTCTCTCTATTTCATCTTCCGAACAGATCGTCCGTCCCACACGTCTCTTGATGTAGAACATATGGAGGCCCAATCCCATGTTCAATAGGATTAGATGAAGCCTCAGAAGCCCAAACGATGTTTAATTTCGGATCATCCGATTTGGCAAAATTCGGACGAGCTCAGAATGAGCCCAAACTTAGTGGGCCGAAAAGGCTTTCTTTGTTACTGTTGCAATACTGGCGGTGCTTATATGCACTACTGGTCAAAGGCAGTCTATTCACGCTGACACTAAGAAATTCACAAAAAATTACTCCTTCCGTCCCAATTTAATTATCTTTTTTGGGAGTTCGTGCCACTTTCAATTGATAATATCATCACCAACCCACGAAAGTCCCACGCAAATCATAATTTTGAATAAAGATGAAATTAAGTTAAAAATTTTGTCTTTTGGCTTATTTTCGTTTTTATTCAAAAAAAATTAAATTTTAATCATAATTTACTTTTCAGATTCCTCTTATTGAACAAATCAGAATGAATGGAGGGGGGAGGGAAAAAAAAAAACAAAACAAAAAACAAAAAAGGAAAACGGGTCGGCGGGTATGGGTTTGGCTTAACCCATATTCAATCCGACCCGCTTTAAACCGTTTACTATTTGACCCGCGACCTGTTTCAACCCACCTAAACCTACCCATTTGTCTACCCATATGCTCCTACTTTTCTTAGGGTATTATTTTGGGTAGTATAATGTCAAAACTATTTTTGTTAATTGTTAAAAAACTACAATCTAGTATACGTATCCTACGATTTGTACCGACTTTTTTCAAAAACTATACATTTTGCATCCTATATCATTTTTCTATCGGACTTCTACGATTACTTTTTGAAAAAAAAAGTTATGCATGCCATAATTTAAGAAGCAAAAGCTGCGGAACCCCAGATGCGTTCTAAATGATGTGATTTAATTACGGTGACATTAAACTCAAATTCTATTTAAATGCATTATAAGTGCCTTTATGAACTCTTTTTTTTTTTTTTTTGTTATATGCCAAGAAAAACCCTTTTATTTTTCGATTCATTCGATGTGGTAGCCCTGACATTGCGGGGGCCTACGGCAAATTTCGAAAAAGGTATCCTAATTTTCTCGTCACAGTTTGTATTATAGGGTTTCCTTATGTGAAAGGGCAATGAGAGATCCAGGGGGATGCGTGTATCCTGTAACCCGAACATTTTTTTTCTCTTGTTTTATGGTGACACCTCTTCTTTCATGGTTAGAGATTCTTTCGTACCCAAGTTTTGGTGTATCCATCATCCATGTATTAAGTGAATTGCAACCGCAGAATCATGTTTAAAGATTCCCCATTTCAAAGAATCTTAAACAAACTCTGCGACTGCAAATCACTCGGTATATGGATACATCGAAAATTGGGTACAGAAAACATTGATACATGTAGTATTTGCAAACGGACTTGACCTTTCATGTTGATTGGTTCCCACCCCGACCATTTCTATAGCCTCTTCAACTTTGCCATGGGGTGTTGTTTGGTTGTCCGTGTTTTTATTTTTTTCTGTTGTTTTCCATGTATTGACATTGTGTTTTGTTTCTTAAGCTTCAAGGTCTTCGCGTGTCATCGGTGCCTTCTATCTTAGGCAATAGCACAACTGTGTTTTGTTTTTATAATTGTTAAACCCTTGTAATCTTTCTTCTCATATATATACTATACTATACGACGTTCTTCTTTGATGCCAAAAAAAAACTATGATTTCTCATAGGTTTAGTAACCTCTAATTGTGGAACAATTTTTAAAAAGGTAATTTCTCAGCGGAACAATTTTTAAAATGGTAATCTCTCTCTCTCTCTCTCTCTCTCTCTCTCTCTCTCTCTCTCTCTCTCTCTCTCAAGGCTTGGAACTTGCAATTACATGTCTTGTAGTATAGTGTAAAACAAGATTTTAAAACTAGTTTGGCTCTCAAAGCTTGGAACTTGTAATTACATGTCTTATAGTATGTGCAAAACAAGATTTTAAAACTAATTGGGAACAAGCTGAAGCCTTGAAAAAAATAGCACGCCAAAAACAACGTCAAAAGGTTGTGTATTTGTGTTATTTTTTGAGCTTGCTGACAGCCCAAATGGGCTTTCAATCGAAAAATCCAAGAAAAACGAACACCGCAAATCAACAAAGCTTTAAAACGGTCCATATATGCTTCCACACATGTTATCTTCTTACATAGTTAGTGTTACTCGATCAATCTGTCTTGTACTCTTTTGTTCTAAGGTTACAACACAGCGCGTGAATTATTTCAATCATTATTGTGAATCCCGGACCAGTCTCAAAAGCCCAAAAGTGGATTAAAGCCAAACGAATGGAGCCTAGATGAGACCTGTATGCAGGGGCGGATCCACGTGGGGTCACGTGCCCCCACGCCAAAAAATTAAATTTTTTTTGATATAAATATATAAAAGTTTCCTAGTCTTGTGTGGAAAATTGGCGTGGTGTAGTGGATGTACTTGCTATGAAAATGACTAGGCGCTTGGGTTCGATTCTCAGCAACCCCCATTTCTTTGTTTTTTTTGTTTGTTTTCTATTTTAGTTCTACCTCTCTTCTTCATATTTTCATTTTTGTTCTACCTCTTTCCTTTATTTTTTCATTTGTCCTATCTCTTTGTGTTTTCCTCCCAATCCAAAATATTAGGAAAATCAAATTTCTAAATTACTATATTCTTTAGTTTTTCTCTTGACTTTGGCATTAATCTTACGGTTGTCACCGCGACAGTTGAAGAGTATTTTCAGCCATGAAGATTGTCAAAAATAGATTGCATAATAGAATGAGTGATCAATATTCAATGATTGAGCGATAATTTAGTACTTCATCCATCCTATAATGTTTGTCCTGGTCCACAAAATGAGGATGTAAAAATTATAATATTTTTGCAAGAAAAATTCAAATTTCTTTTAACAATTCACTAGATATCGATGGGTTCTTTTAATTTATGAAAAAAATTTGAATTTTTTCTTCAAAGAAATGCATTATTTTGGAGTTCCCGCGTTGTGAACCGAACAAACATTTTGGGACGAAAGGAATATATATATAGAGAAATATTTTTTAAATTGTGAATAATATGTGCCTCCAGTATATGGAATTTCTGGGTCCGCCACTGCCTGTATGTGCACCTTTGCAAGTGTAAGGAACATTGAACAAGAAGAAAAAGACAACATCACGTGACAAAAAAGAAAAACAAAAACAAATATGGCCCATTCCTTCCCGGGCCCACGGCCCAAGGAGACGTGGTCTAATCATACCAAAATCATTTTTTAGTTAATTCTAGGCCGGTCCTAATATTGGATTTCATAGTCCATCAAGTCCTATATATAGGGTAAAAGTGCAATGCTCACTAAGTCCTGTGAGTGTGATTTTACTTCTTTTCCCCACTTTAAATAGTAACAAACGAACACAACCCATCATTTAGGGTTTCAAATGAATGCAGTCCACTCCCCTCTCTCACTCTCCTCCAGTCAGCCCCGCCACCACCGGCTACTCCTCTACCGGTCTTAGCCACGCCACCGGCCACTCCTCCGCCGGTCTTAGCTCTACCACTAGTTACTCCTCCTCCGACCATTCCACCCCTGCCGCCTCCATGGACGTCGATGCCTCTGCCGCCACCTCTGTCCGTCACCTCCAAGGACGTTGATGCGTCCGCCACTTCCATCTGGAACTGCAATCATCGTTCTTGCCGTGGTTCACAAATGAATGCCCCATTTCATCATTTTTAGGATTTCAAATCTTCCAGCCCATCCCTCCACCACCACTCTCTCTTCAACCAGGATCACTCCGTTCGGAGGCAGCGCGATGCCGTCCATCCACCTACGCGTGACCGCCAACCACTCAACGGCGACCGCCTTCTCCGTCTCCACATTTTCAGCTAACAGTGTTAATTGTAAATTTAGACATAATTTAACACTGTTAATTATAAATTTAGACAGAATTTAACACTATTGATCATGGCTGTGGTGGTGGTGGCATGGTGGTGATGATGGTGGTGGCGGCGGTGGTGGTGGTTGTGGAGTGGTGGTATAGGAGGTTATATAGGCCTAGGGCAACTGTTAATTGGGGTATAAATTTATATAAAAATTAGCACCGTTAATTTAGAGAGGAATTAACACTGCTAACTTAGAAAGAAATTAACACTGTTAATTGGGGTGATGGTGGCGGCAGTGGCGTGGTAGTGGTGATTGTGGTGGAGATGGTGGTGGCAGCATGGTGGTGACGGTGTTGGTGATAGTGGAGTGGTGGTGGTGGTGGTAGTAGTGGCGATGACAGCATTGTGGTAGTTGTGGTGTAGAAGGTTGTATGGGTGGACTGTTAATTTAGACAAAAATTAACACTGTTAATTGTGGGGGTGGTGGTGGCTGCAGCGGCGTGGTGGTGGTGACGACATGGTGCTGGTGGCGGCAGTGGTGTTGGTGGCATGGAGGCAGCAGTGGTGGTGACACGGTGGCGTGGTAGCGATGTGATGCTGGTGGCGGCATGGTGATGGTGGTGGTGGCGGCAACGTGGTGATGGCGGCCGGTGTGGCGGTGGTGGTGGCAATGTGGTGGTGGTGGTTGCGGCGGCAATGGCGAGGACATGGTGGCGGCGGTGGGGTGTGGTGGTGGCGGTGGTGGAGGTGGTGGCAGCGTCGTGGTGGTGGTGGTGGCGGTGGCTAGATCGTCTCTCTCCAATCGTTTTTTTTGTTACGAGGGATATTTTTGTCAACAAAATAATGAAGAGGACTTACTGGGCTATAGGCTCTTTGAACAGAACCTAGTAGGCTATTCTTTACCCAAACAGAACTGGCCAGGAAGTTTCCATCATCTTTCCCAATTAAAAGGCTTTTTTTTTTCATTCTTTTAATGGAGTAATAGCCCTACACCCAGGTCACTACATAGATCACGCGTGCACAACTCAAACCTCTGGAGAAGCTGGCGTGGTCACACCAATCACAGCGGTATTCACCCTGTGAGAGATTAAATCCAAGACCTTAAGGAGTACTTCCAAAGTCGGGGCATCCGCCCAAATCATCTTTCCCTCCTACAAGGGTTTTTATTTTCATTCTTTTTTGTTTTCATGGCCGAACAGAGATCACTCCGGCCTCAGGAAAAACGGCCGCTTTATCATTTGCCCATTTTAACCTTTATCTGTGTATCATGTGAGTGATTTCCGCACCCTTTTTTTTTATTAAATATATACGGCTTTTTTTTTAATGTGTACAGTTAACAAAACACCCTTTCATTTTTTCAATGGAGTATTTTATTGCGGTTCAAAAAAAAGAAAATGGAGTATTTTCTTTGTTATCCAAATAAAATGATTTTTGTACAACTCTAAATTAAAGGAAATTTTAGTCACTTCAAACACTAAAAACGAAAAGGAGTGTGCGGCTAGAAAAAAGGGATTGTGAAAATCACTTCATTTTATCATTTGCTAGGACTGCAAGTAAATCGAGCTGTTCATTTTTCATGTTCTTTCAAGTATAGGAGTATATGGTTATCCTGCTCGATGGCTAGGGTTACAAATGAACTGAGTTGCTCGCAAATAACTCATGACTTGGCTTGTTAAGGCTCGGCTTGTTTGATAATCAAGACGGGCACGAGCTTGACTTTTAGGTTCATTTACTAAACGAGCTGAGCTCAATACTCAAAAACTCGGCTCCTTTTACAGGCTCAGCTCGTTAAGTTCAATACTCCCTCCATCCCAAAATATTTTTCTGGTTTGCAAAACAAGGACATTAAAATAATTTTAAAAAATATTCAACAATATATGTACTAGTAGTTATCAATGAATTTTTTTAATTTATGAAAAAAATTAAAAAAAATTCTTCACCAAAAATGTGTTATATTTGAGTTCTCGTTTTACGGATAGGACAAACATTTTGGGACAAAGGGAGTAGTAAATTAGTCAGGCTCGACTCGTTAAAGACGAGCCAAGCTTGAACTATGCCATATTCATGGCACATGCCATGATGTTCGATCGGTGACATCATGGTGACGTTCGGCCCATGCTAGCCCAGCTCCTGGAACATTCTAGAAGCTCCTATTGGTTGGGTGTAAAATATTTTATAGCTGAAAATATTTTTCATGTAAAATATTTTACAGAAAGATACAAGTTTTACGATTATTTTTCGGTATTTGGTTGATCGAATTGTAATTTTTTTATTACACAAACTAATAACTCATCTAATTTGCATGGAGTAGTATTAATTTTTATTTTTATTTTGAAAAGGAGTAGTATTAATTTGAAGGTACATGTTTGGAGGATGATTTAGGTCGGAACCCGCCAAAAAATCAAACAGATAGAACTCTTAGATCGATGACACTACAACAAAAAACACCATCGGTGACATGCAAAAATGTCACCAAACGTCCAAATTTTGTCACCTATTGTCTTCGGTGACACAAGAAGAGGTGTCATTGTATCCATGACACTGAAAGTCAAGGGTGACAAAATTGTGTATTTGTCACGGAATGTTGTCATCAGTGACAAGAATTTGGTGTCACCGAAGACAAATTTTCCGTGACATAGTTGTCACTGAAAGTAACAGTGACAACAATATGGTGTCACGAAAGATAGATTTTCTGCGACAAAAGTGATTATGTCATAGATAATAACAATGACAGCATCATGTTGTCACAGAAAAGAGATTATTTCGTGACAAAAGTTGTCACTAAAAGTACCAACTATGACAACCTATTGTGTGTCACCAATAACCTATTGTAGTAGTATACACACAACAATGACAATCTCTTTTGTCACCAAAAATATGACATTAGCAGCAATACAATTTATTCCATATATTGTTTTCACCTGCTTACAAAGTTTCAGATTTTTTTGTATCTTATAATTCAACTTAGCAAAACTTAAATTGAGAAGAAACAAAACATCATTCAAATCAAATATCCATTAAGTCAACATTCATCATCCAACTTCCAAACCTTTCAAAACATTCATCATCCAACAATAACCACTTTAAACTAAACAACATTACCGAAACTATTAAACATCCATATCCAAAAAGAACTTAGAACAAGTGTTCTATTTAACTACCAAAAAGTCTTCAACTCCATCTTGGTTAGCTTCCAAAAATAACTACCAAAAAGTCTTTCAACTCCATCTTGGTTAGCTTCCAAAAAGCAACTCCATCTCGGTTAGCTTCCAAAAAGCAATTCCATCTCCTTATTTACCTATACAAAATTGCAAAAAAATAAGAAAGTAATTATATATGTAACAATGTTAATCAAGCCTACGAAAGGTTCTAAAAAAGAAAAAGATTTTGCTCCAAGCTGTTATATGACGAATTACGGCATGACTCATGAGTGACTAAGCAAGCTACTCAATCCAAATTTTGATGTCATTCTACAAACATAATATCGATGATATGCAACCTACGTAGCAGCAAAACTTTGCTAGAGTCAAAGTATCGGTGTCGGAAACGTGTAAGACATAGACATGCTCTGGACACACTTCAGACACGTGTCCGACACATGAACAACATTAATTCAAGTTTTATCACACTTTTAAAGCCTGATTCCAAAAAGCACGATAATTAGATTGTACATAAAAAACAAATTCAATTAAACCACGTAAATCACTTTGTTGAAGTGTATGTACTTTGTCGCTACCTGTGAACCTACATAACATGTTTCTTAAGCTAGTTACTTTTGAGATTGAACAATTATCTCAATTTTCCTACCAAAGAAGTTGTATATGATCGATAATTTTCCGGGAAATGAAGGGCTCCTCCTAAAGGTTGAAACTTGAAAGGAATAATGTGGGGTCCTAATATCATGTGCACGTCCCACAAGTCAACATGAAACACTAGCTTCAAAAGCAACTCAACTTTTCCACTGCTCCCCATCATCTCCCCACCCCTACATGTCTCAGTAAGAAAGACTCCCACTACAATGGTACTTTATGTTTTCTATGGAATTTAACCTAACTTTAGGCCAATCCTTAATAGGCCCCCATGATATTTCGAGCCCTTTTCCAAAAGCTCAACAGCAAAACGACAGTAACCTATCTCTACAGAAGAAACTTTTTTGGAAGAGAGGTTGGCTTATTATTGTGTTGTCTGTGTAGTGTCAAAGCCATTGATCCTCAAGCTATTGCATTTGCCAATGAAGTTGAAATAGCAAGTATAATTTACGGAACCTATTGCAATTGCAGTTGATTGAAAATGATGATAATTGTAGCCCCAACATACGTACGTTATAGCCATTCCATGGGAGTGCTCAAATGACACAATACCAATGACACTTGTGGACTAAACCACTAAGCAACTAGGAAACAACTCATCACTAGCAAACCCGACAAAAAACTATGTTAAGCAAATAAGTGTAGTTGAGATAAGGATGCTTTGATAGATGTTTAGTAAGATCAGAAATGTAGTTATTGCACATATCAGAATGCATTCCGCTCACACCACTCCACATAGGATATGGTAAATTTACAAACACGTGCATGCGCTCTAGCTTAGGCAGTTAAGAAAACTTTTTAGCTCGATCGAAAACATAGTTTGCAGGTAGTGGAGGTTAATATACTTTTATCCTGTTTCCATCTACCGGGTATAAAGGTTGTTTGCTGTTAACTCGAACAAGATGAGACATCTTGTTTTTTCTGGTGAGACATCATGTATTTTGGTGCCCACGGTTTCAACCAATGGCAATAAGCCCACTGGGATCGAACATATCCATATTTGTATTTGATGCATAGAGCTATAGACGGTTAGACATTTCACATCACAGCCCCGTCAATGGAAATTCTAAGATTTGAAGTTTTCCTCAAATAGGGAGAGTGGAGACAAAATGATGAACAAATTGGAAGACGGGCATACACTTTCACACTACAAATCAAGGAAGATTGAAGAATAATTGTTCCTTTGGAGTTTGTGGATATGGTCACCTATCTACTCCTTTCGGCAGGTAGAAAGCTACACTACTAAGGCAACCATGGCAAGCAAGGAACTCTTACAGAAACAAAGGCTGCAGCTAACACAACTAGTTTACTTTCTCAGAAAAATCAAAAGTCAGGTCAATTCCAGCCAAGATGATAAACATTGCAAACCATCAGGCCTCCATCAGACCATCAGAACATTGCATGTATGACTGTGTCCTTGTTCTTCCCATCTATACTTAATAGTATTCCAAGCAAAGCTTCACATATATTTTTCTCTATATGCATCACATCAAGGTTGTGTCGCAGCAAGAGTTTCTCCCAATAAGGAAGCTCAAAAAAAATGCTTTTCTTGGTCCAATTTAATATTGAATCTCCTCTTTTCCTTTTGTTGCTTGGATGCTTGCCAAATGGCTTGTATGTCCCCTTACTCATTTGTTGCAATATTTGTTCACCCGTTAAGTCCAGAGGCCTTTCTCGATGGTCCACCTTACCATCAAAGAGGCGACTCCTTCGCCAAGGATGGTCTTTAGGTAACCATCGGCGAGCTCCCACATAACCTAACTTACTTCTCAATCTTTGCGATGATGCATGTTCGTTCCAAATTGGGCAAGCCAAGTAACCCTTAGTAGTCCACCCGGACAAATTACCATATGCGGGGAAATCGTTGATGGTCCACATAACAGCTACATGCATTCGAAAAGTTTGTTCAGTTGAGGCATCATAGGTGACTGCGCCACGTTCCCATAACTCCTTCAATTCATCAATTAATGGCCTTAAGTAAACATCAATATCTCTTCCCGGTGCTATTGGTCCAGGAATAAGCAACGACATTATAGAGTAAGGTTGTTTCATACATTTCCATGGAGGAAGGTTATAAGGCATGACAATCACAGGCCATAAGCTGTAGGAGTTGCTCATGTTACCAAAGGGATTGAATCCATCAGTAGCTAGTCCTAACCTCACATTTCGGGCATCTCGAGCAAACTCAGGATAATGTCGATCAAAGTGCTTCCATGCCTTACCATCAGCTGGATGCCTTAATACTCCATCATCAACTCGTTTCTCCTTATGCCACCTCATATCTGTACAAGTTTTGCTCGACATATAAAACCTCTGCAACCTAGGGGTCAACGGAAAATATCGCAAGATCTTATGAGGAATCTTTTTTCCATTGCCATCATTTAGCTTGTATCTAGGCTCCTCACAAACAGGACACTTGTCAAGATCAGCATTCTCCTTCCAAAAAAGTGCACAATCATTCTTACATGCATGAATGGGCACATAGCCCAAGCCTAAGTCACGTAAGAACTTCTTTGCTTCATAAATGTTGCCCGGAATGTCTTGATCGCTTGTAGGTAGGAGTTCCTTCAATAACCCCAACAGCGCATCAAAGGACTTGTTACTCCATTTATTCAACACCTTAACATGAAGTAGCTTAATGACAAACGACAGTAAAGTAAACTTGCATCCGGGGTATAACTCTCGATGGGCATCCTTCATTAATTTATCAAAGTTGCGCACATTCTCCGTCTCAACATTGTCAGGCAACTCATCTAGTTCCTCATCATTCATGATTGCTGCTGCATAGTAATCATTAACTAAGCGTTCCAGGTCGTCTTGATTCTCATGTTCATCTGGTGCCACTCCACCCCCAACACTTTCTCCACTAGGCTGACGGCTTTCGTTCGACACAAATTGGTGGTTCATAGGTATAGTTTCCCCATGGTGGACCCAAGTCTTGTAAGAAGGAGCTATCCCATTTTGTATCAGGTGAAACGCAACAACAATACTAAAATGGCGTTCCACATTCATGCATTTTAAACACGGGCAACGAATCTGATCATCGGAACCTAAATTTGTGACTGCAAAGTCAACAAATGAATTTACCCCATCTCGGTACTCTTTGCTCAGTCTATTTTTAATTGTCATCCAACTCTTGCCCATATTTTTTCACCTAAAGTAGCAGAGTATTCAAAGCAACTCAATAGCAGTCATAGCAATTTCAGAACCAGCAACATTCAAAGAAATAGTCTAAATTACAATGTACCACGACATACCAACGCAGAAAATTTTAAGCCATTAACAAAGTACCACCATTTACTGAAGGATGAAAATTATTTTATAACTCCTCTAGCATGCTTAGAACACTTCTTGACAAACAAGAATCTGGAACCAAGACTCAAGACTGGGAAAAATGGTTGCAGAACTCTAACATGATGAACTTTTGAAGTTCTGAGCAGTAACAGGGCCAAAAGAAAAGGTCGACACAGAATCAGCAAATGAAGTTTCAACACACCCTCTAGGTTTTACCCCTAAAATCTACAAAGTTGGATCTTGAGTGGGTGTTCATAATCCGTAACCATAATGTGCTCCACTTCGAACCAAGAGGGAACAACAAGCCTTTGGTTATGGAAGGCCATAACCAATGTCACCAGCATAGGATTTTTGACATGGTAATGTACATTTCTGACTGTGTATGAAGTGGTTCCCCTTTGTGTGGATGCCGCATACAACAATGTAGCAGCACTACTCTAAAATAAAGCAGACCAGTTTGCTTTATATGAAGTAATACAAGAAAAAATAAGTTTTTGAGTGCTGCAAAGCATAGGAAAAAGATTTTTTTATTTTTCGTAAGGAACTCAAACGGAACCAACTTGGCACCATTTCTTCTCACATGGTGGTTGGATTTCAGCCTTTATGCGCATTTCAACATACCATCCTGCCACCATAATTTTCAATGTCTTCTATGTTTTAAGACAAGAATGATAAGAAATATGCCAGATTGATGCGAAGCAAGATAACCAGAAATGGGCAAAATAGATATTGCACAAGTGCACTAGCGACCTTATGTACTCAACTTTTGATTCCTCTCTCAATTATATTTTCGAGTAGTGTGAATGATTAGTCATATAGATTCCATAGCAATATTTCACAATTCTAAATGCTAGTGATATAAATAGATACTGTTGTGGATTCACGCATTTCGATTAGCCAGTAGGAAACTAAAAAACTATTCTAACATTATTTAAAAAAGGGGAATCATAATATTAAACTCCCTCTAATTTCAGCTTTCAGCACTTAATAGTAAAATATAGGGAAAAAGATTTCGAAACTGAGGAAAGTACAAAAGATTGGTATAGGTATAGATTTTTTTATATCATCTTGCTATCACCATCGACAACAGGGTTAAACAACAACCAATCACGTTTCTGTTTGCAGATTAAAAAAAACAACCCTAGGACCAAAGCCTATTAGAACATCGCCCACACTAAAAAAGCAACCAAAGACCAGATTTCGATCCCTCTGCAGAAACCCACGAGACTTGGAAGCTTCCGATTCGAACTTTAATCAACAAATTTGAATTAAAAACTCACATGCAAAACAAAATCCAAGAAATCGAAAGATTGGAGAGTGGAGGAATACCAGAACTCACAAAGTGTGGTGGCGGTGCTGGCGAGTTCGGGCTGGTGAGGAACGGGGTGGAGATGAGGTGTGCTACCTTCTCAGTGAAGATAGAATCAAAAAAAAAAAAAATTGTTACACGAAGTAAGAGAGAGATCGAGAGAGACAGAGACATTTTGTGATCGAGAGATAAAATGACAAGGCGAGATATTGAGAGGAACAGTAAAATACCTGGGCTAATCGGAGCTACGGTCGCCGGTTTGTTGTCGGAGTCACCGTCGCCGTCATCGCTGAAATTCTTCGTTTTGGAATGGGGCGGTGCGGCTGCGGGAGTGGAGAGACGGATTGGAGAGGCAGAGTAAAGTGAAAAGAGTAAAGGTGGAGTAAAATTAGGGCTAATAATTCCACACAAGTGTATTTGCACATATCATGCACATATATTTTTTGTGGGCCTATATCGGCACTCCACAAAATAATCCGAATCGCTTATTTTTTAAAAAATATTTTTTGGAAGGTTCTTATTAAAAATCAACTTCAACAGATATTGGTAAGGGCTTTCTCATAAATTATAGGGCAAAACAGAATGATTCGTCTTATGATTTTTGAAAAATCCCTCACCAATATCTGTTGGAGCTGATTTCTTATACAACCCCTCGTAACAATATTTTCAAAAAGATTAGCGGTTCAGATCATTTTGTGGAACCCTGATATGAGCCCCACAAAAATATATGCGCGTAATATGTGAAAAACATCTGTACATGCTATGTTTGCTTATTTTTGGTGACAAGAGAAACTGACACGTTTGGATGAGAAAAAATTATTTAACTTTTTATAGGCGCGCCAAGTTTATTACAGGCCCGCGGAAATTCGGATCTTTCCGGGACAACCTTACACTTGTCACCAAAACTTATATGTGGTGACAAATTTTTGGACCTTTCAGTGACAACTTAACGCTTGTCACCGAAACTTGTCTTCTGTGACAATTTTTTTGTCACCAAATCCCCTCATTATTTGCCACCCCAGGACCTGGTTACCCAAAGGTTTTCAGTGACAATCAGTCAAATTTTTTGTCACCATTGAGTATATTCCGTGACAACACCATTTTTTTGTCACCAAATGGTGTCAAAAGGTGTCACCATTGGTGTTTTTTGTTGTAGTGTGAAGATGATTTTGATTCTTGAGCAACGATAGAAGAAAGAAATGTGGGGGTGGGGAGTTTCTGCTACTTGGGGACTGAAAGTGAGTGGGGTAATAGGACAAAAATCAGTAAAGGACGCTTCGGCTCTGTTCAGTTGGTAACTAAAAACGGAGTCAACACAGTGTTTAATTAATGCAAGCATTGACCTAGTGGTTATGACTTACGATTTACACATTCGCTTCCCCTTAAAGGATTCAGGTTTGAGGTACTATCAACTCTTTTGGAATCAGTTCATACTGTTTGATTGCCACGCCAATAAATGGACGGCCGTAAGATCGGTTTCAGGGTTAGATGAAGTGCTAGCGAGAAAGTTAAATGAATACCTGGTTATAAAAAAAAAGACTATTTAATTTCAAGCAAAAATTACTTATAAATTAATGAATAATTAGTCATCTTTGTGGTATCCAACACCTCTCTCTAATGCCACATGTTCTCATATGCTTATTTAGTGGACTCCACAAAAAATACTTAGCGGTACACCACCCAATAACTTTCCCCTGGAGCACAGTGGCAGAATCACACTATGGCAAGCGGGTCATGCGACCCCGCTGAGTTCCAAAATACCACTAGAGCAGGCATAGTTTTGAAGAGTATTTCGTAATTTTGCCCCCAAAGATAATATTTTTGCCCTGAAAATCCCAAAAAATTATGTGTAGCAGATATTTGACCCCACTGCAACCAAATTCTGGGTCCGCCTCTGCTGGAGCACATCCTTATGAATAAGAGCCTGACTTCTCTGTAGTCAATTGCAGAGAAGCGTGTGGAGTTCAATTTGAACCGTTAATATTGACAATTAATGGTTCAGATTTGTTGAATATATTTACCGGTAAAAGTGTATTCATATGCTTACTTTACTGGTAAGAATATGAAAACAAATCCGAACCATTAAAACACCATCTTTGCTATCACTTGGACTGCACCTCTGCAGCCCGACAGTCCAAACCTGGACTGCAGACAAGGTGCAGCCTGACAGTCCAAACCTGGACTGCAGACAAGCCATTTCTATATCGCTCAAATATGGTCCTTCCAAGAGGGGGTGTATCAACAAAAATTCGCTCATCTTTCCGCCGTGCCCGAAAAGCTAATTTAAGTGATGGACTCTTTGGAGTAACTACAGCTGTTAGAGGTGTTCAAGAAAACTGTTCGAACCGTAAAACCGATCCAATACGAATAGAACCATCCTATTTGTTCCGGTTCTGCGATTCTACGGTCAGGTTATGGTTCCAAAAAAATAAAAACCGTTAATTTGGTTCGATTACTAATTCTCAATTAATGAACCGTGGTTAAAACTGAACCGGACCGTTTAAAACTAAGATAAATATAGATATACATATGTGTGTAGTTAAATATATATTTGAATTTGATAGGTTAATCTTTTTCTTGCTAAACTTAATTTATTTAGAGATGAAATTTTATTTATTAGGAAAGCTTTTATTTTCTTTCTTCCTTTCCTATTTCAGCAAATTATCTTCCTATTTCTTGAATTTTATGAGCTCATATTTTGTAATAAGTGTTTGGATGCTTATTGGATAGAATCGGAACCGAACCAAAATCGGACCGGTCTTGCGGTTTGGTTCTAGTTAGGTTCCACGCATATATTGATTAGGTTCTGGTTTTCAATTTTCTAGAACCGTTTAAGATGGTCCGGTTACTAGTTTTCTACAGAACCAAACCAATCCGGACCATGTACACCCCGAACAGCTACACAACAATCCCTAATTAATTGGATCAGATCTCCCATTCAATATTCAAATGCTTTAAGCCATTCCACTTTTTCTACAGGAGAATAACTTCATGGACCTCAATCTCGGCCACGGAAATTGATTGTTTTTAATCCGGATCGTCCAAAATACTTTTGGACAGATGAAATTGAGCGCTTCCATAAATAATTTATTCATGTCTCTTCCGTAAATAAGTTATACTCTTTCCGCAAGGACCATTCTTGGGTGTTTCTTATCTTGTTCAAAACACTTGGAAGACCATTCTTTGTGTATGACTATTTTGTTGGAAAATTGATACTAGTAGTTACTAGTTTCTCTCTCACTTAATTCTCCTTTGACCTTTCCCTGTCCTCCCCTCTAATCTTCCAATTCCTAACCGGACAACTTATTTCATATCAATTTTACCTGTCTTTTTCCCCATATGCTCCTACTTTTGTTAGGGTATTATTTTGGATAGTGATAATGTTAAAATTCTTTTTGTTAATTGTTAAAAAACTACAATCTAGTATACGTATCCTACGATTCGCACTGACTTTTTTCAAAAACTATACATTTCGCATCCCGTATCATTTTTCTATCGAAATCCTTCTATGGCATATCCTACGATTACTTTTTGAAAAAAAAAGTTATGCATGCAATAATTTAAGAAGCGAAAGCTGCGGAACCCCAGATGCATTCTAAATGGTGTGATCTAATTAGGGTGACATTAAGCTCAAATTCTTTTTAAATGCATTATAAGTGCCTTTATGAACTTCTTTTTTTGTTATATGCCAAGAAAAACCCTTTTATTTTTCTTTTATGTGAATAGCCGTGCTGTAAGTTTGTTTTTGTTAATTGCTTATAGCTTTGACATTTTTCTATTTTGTATTTGACTATAAACCTTGATACGTTTACCTCAATACGTTTCTAGTTTTGAATCAAACAGTAATGGTCCTACAATATTAGTTGTCAAGGATCGAGTACCACCATTGAATTTCTCTCTCTCCCCTTGAACAAGCTTCTTCCTCCAATGTTGCTCCCTGTCTCGCCGAGCCTCAATTTCTGGTACTACCTCGCGATCATCTCCTCATTGTCATGGGTTTTCTCATCTTTGACCATGGATTTCATCAAGAAAACTGCCCGCCCCGTCTCCTTCTTCCAGATCTCAACGCTTCTTCAATAGGAAAACCATTTTTCTGAATGGCAACGCTAGACCAAAGAAATATGGAAACATTTTTTTGAACAAACATAAATACACGTAGTTCTTCAACCCTAACCTCAATTTAAACTCATCACGTCATATATACCGGCCAGCATAAAAAAAGAAAAGAAAAGAAAAGAAACTAACTAATACAAGTACCATGGAAAAAAATAATACCACATTACAAGGAATTTTTAAACGGAACCAAATAATAGACCGGAAAATATAGCCACAGCCCATGCTTCTAAAACAACCGAAACTGCTCAGTTTGTCGCTACGAATTCAAAAGTAATACTTACTGATATTCGTTTGAGCTGATTTTTTTCAAGGCTCCATAAAATAATATTCAAAAATTTATGGATATTTTTATATATTTTTATGGGATCCGGAATGGGCCCAAACGCGTTTTTTCTTGCGTGGTTCCCCACAAATCTTTATTACGAATAGCAGGGCTCCTTTTCTTAATACCCATTTTGCTATTTTTGCATACATACCGGCATGTAGGGGCCACTCCCGGTTCCGTATAGAAATGAGTGAAAGTAAAATTACCAAAGATAATCATTTGCTTTCATTCACTTCATTTGAATTTTACAAAAGGAACAATTCCATTTCCACTTGCTGATGAGTTACAACGTGTGTGTGTATATATATATATTCTATCAAATTAATTGTAATTATTCTTAGCTTCTTTCCTTCATCATAGAATAAAGCAATTTGAAACAGAAATACTGCAAAGGTGGTAGAATTAAAGGAGTAGTTTTAGCCTTAAATTAATTATTTCTGTCTAAGACTATTGAGGGTAGAGGCGGATAGGGAGACCATTTTCAGGAGTAGACACGGGATCGACAATCATCTTCTCGTTAGGAATCATCTTTTCCCACTTGAACCTTCTCCCCAAGTGGTGCATGAACATGAGTATTTCTAATTGGGCGTATTCCTTTCTAGGGCACATCCTCGGCCCTCCACCAAAGGGCATGAATCTGTACGGAACCGGTCCAGACCCCTCAAATCTCAAGGGATCGAATTTCAGTGGGTCTGGAAAGAATTTAGCATTCTTGTGCATTGAATGCACACTCCAATATATCTGAATATGAATAGAATAGGAAATATAAATATTTATAACAAAATAAGTTTCAGCTTTTTAAGTAGACAACATGTTAATTAGTTGAACGAATAAAATTAAGTCAACCGGCCTTGAAATCTTCACATCAAAGTTCGTATCAACTGTCTAGCTAGCTCTCATATATATCAATCCTACTTAATTATCACAAAAAAAAACGAAAACAAAAAGTCTACAGGCCAATAGTACTTGACTCATTAGAAAGCAAAGATCCCTTTGTACACAGCAACAACCAACTGGGTACGCCTTTTAATTCTTCTTGACGTACATATCAATTTTAAAAATACCCTCAAAAAACTGCATTTGCCTTTTAATTCTTGTTGATGTATCGATTTCAAAATATCCCAAAAATATGCTTTTTAATTCTTGTTGACGTATCAATTTCAAAATACCCCCAAATTAAACTGTGTATGCCTTTTAATTATTCTCGATGTATTAATTTCAAAATATCCCAAAAATGTGCTTGTTAATTCTTGTTGACGTATCAATTTCAAAATACCACAAAAATTGGATAGGCCTTTTAATTCTTGTTGACGTATCAATTTCAAAATACTTCGAAACTGGTATGCCTTTTAAAGTCGTGATTTAACAGAAATAACACCTGCTAGCAAATTTTGTTATCAATTTAACAGAATTTGACGTAAATGGTCTATTTAAATAACGGAAGATAACTTCGAGAGTAAAATTGATTTTTTTTGAAAGTTTGGGAGTCTATTAGTCGTTGAGGGTAAAGTTTGGAGATATTATGAAATTTTTTCTTCAAACTCTGTTTAATAAAATAAATAAATTTTATTACACAGAGTTTTTTTGGGTTCTGGAGGTATGATGTGGCAGTTTCGAGTTTTCCTTGTTGTAGTTTTTGCTATATCAATGTTTGGTTTTTTTGGTCTCTTTCCAACGTCCTTCAACCCTTGGGCGGCATACGATTATCGAGATGTGTTCTTGTTTGTTCACTCCTTGTTGTGTTGTGCGCTAGGTCCCTTTTTCATATCTCCATTTGAATTCACAGATGCTTGACCGATTTCCTAGTCCTAAATTAATGGGTTGCCCCAAGCGTAGGGCTGAGACCGATGTAGCACAATATCCGGTAAGTCCGGAGTCGAATCCAGAGAGAACGGTGATGTGTGCTGACTAAAAACTCAGGTTGTCATAATTTAAATGGGCTCTTAGGTAGCCACCCTTTGTTGATTGGTTGAAATTAATTAAAACCTAGAAATTAATTGCACTTTTCAGATAATTAAAAGGAGGTACGGTCGTAGGGTTCATAGCACTCGCAACCAGTCCAGATTAATCTGCTCCAATCGGTGTTCTTAAAACGTTCGATTTTAGTGAGAAAAAGATACCCCGACCCGAAAGATGCAAACCCTTATGGTCGCCGTTCACTCACGTGCAGCGAAGAATGAGTTTTGGACCCCCATTCCCCCGTTCACATGGCTTCCGACAATACCCAGGTTCGTCTACGGGAAGTATTTTTCCAATCTAAAATTGTTTATTTTATTTTAAAAATAAGAGCAGTGCCCAGACTGGCTACGGTGTGTTAATCATCCCACGACCCTACCTATACGACTACTCACTAAACATTGCGCAAGAAACAGAAGAAATCCTAGATCGTATCATGCTTCTATTGCTTAGAATGGAAAACAAACAAAGATACCAACCAAATAAATTCCAACGAATAACTTTTATAAAGAACGGAAATTAAAACTAATTACTGAATTGCGAGCAATTGAACAAAACATAAAAACTTGAAAGGAAAATCTTGAAATAAAAATCTTGAAAGAAAAATACTGTAAACAATATGCAAAACAAAGAACCGTAGCAGCAGCCTTTTTTCTTCTTTTCCACGCAGCCCCTTGTGCGTAGCTTTTTCTCTTTGTTCCCGGGACTGGCCGTCTTTGTCACCGGTAGGTAAGTACCTTATATAGGGATTGAAAACCTAAATTACACAAAGGCCCTATGAATTTCTTGAAATAACAAATGAATGATTCAATTTTGAATCATTTCGCATATTAATTCCAAACTTGTTTAAAATCTTCTTTTTATCCAAAGTCTTGGACAACGGGCTCGAACAACCTATAAATAACAAAAGAACAAAATAAAAATCAATTAACCAAAATAAATGACTAACAAATGTAGTTTGGAGGGCCAAAATATACAAATATGTATATTTTGGCACTTATCACACCCCCCCAACTTACACTTTGCTAGTCCCTAGCAAACCAAAACAAATGCAACTAATTAAAATGGATATTTCTTTTAAACCCCCGGACAACCCCGGTAGGACGAGTGAAGTCTCGTGAGGGTTTTCAGCAGTGATAACACACAAAACACATTGAACCTTTTTACATGTAATCAAAAACTTATCATACAACTCATTGATCCATCAAGCAAAGAATGTGCAGCTACCACAAAGATAAAGAATGCACAAATGGTTCCAAACACTATCAAGTCAAGAAATAAACCATGGCACCTAGGATTAGCATGTGTGTGTGACATAGGCCTCAACCAAAAGTGTCCAATAACTAACTGCTCTCTCCGGACCTAGTCTTGACTTCAATCCTCACAGTGTCATGCACTCACAACTAAAATCACTCGAAACAAGGTGCGTAGTTTGAACTCTCAAGTGTGCGGTTAGAAGTTATATAAATGAAATCAAAACACTCGCACACTATGACACGAAAAGAACGCTTTGTATGGTGAACACACAGTCTCATGAATAGAATACCAAGTATTTGAACTCTCTCTCACATCCATCAATCCACTTTCCATCACCCCTAGGATCAAATAGGACTTTAATTTTGGTTGTAACGTTGGGTAATTGAAAGTGTGTAATGGTTAGGGTAAAACATCACAAGTCTGAGAATAGGCAAACAACTTGGGGCTAATTTAACAATGCGTGCCCATTTTCTCACTCTTTTTAACACCACAGTATCTCCCCTTCTAACCTTTTAACATTTTTCAGCAATAAAAGTACGATTCCTCCTGTTCATCTATATCGGTGCCCCTTTTATTTTTCTCTTTCTTTTGTTTTTTTTTCTATTTTGTTTTCTTTATTTTTAAGGGGCACCACCAATTCAAGCACAAAAGTTCACAATCTATCCAAAAATTACACCTTTATACTTTTGCCTTTCTCCAAACAAAATATGAAAAATGAAGCTAACCAAGAAAAGACTAAATATATAAGGCTCAAAGTGGCTTGCAAGGGATAAATGTGAAAACAAAGGAACGAACTAGCCCAAATATCAAGAAAATGCCTATAATCCTCTCCAAGGGGTGTAACATCCATGTGACAAACCAAAACCCAAGGGATATTGTTATGCATTCAAGTTCCAATACTCAACAATCAAGAATAATGAGACCACAGCAAATAGATTATTTTCATGACAAACTAAGAGTTAAAGTGACACCACTCCAATAAAAGATAGGGCCCAAAAGCTCATTAGGGTATAAGTCTCCACTAATCTAGCCATCAAGATTGGTTAAGTCACAACTTACAAGTGGTCAAGGCCCAAATAAACGTGACGTGCAATAGTGCTATACAAGAGTGCCATGATCAACTTCTTAAGACAAGCTAGCAAGTAAAACTACCAAGCCAAAAAAAGATATCACTATGGTAGGCAACACACCTCAACTCAATTATTCAACAAGTAATCACAACAAGTGCCAAATCACATGCGAAAAGGGAAATTTTTCAAATTTTTTTTTTTTGGATTTTTAAGAATTAGAAGTGAAAAACTTAACAAAGTAATCCCTCCCCCCAAACTTGAACCATTCAATGTCCTCATTGAATACAAAAGAATAAAAATATAGGACATAAAAGAAAAAGAAGGAAAAGGTATCACCTCGGAAAGGAGAACTACGCAAGAAATAACTTAGTGGGAAGAAGACCCCCCCCAACTTGAACAAAGCATCCTGCAATGTTAGTCCTCACAAAAAAAAAAAAAGATAAAATAAATAAAAGTAACTAATATAAGAAAGAGAAAAGAAAAGAAAAAACTATACAAAAAAAAAGTTATTGACATTCAGTACTCCCATCACGTGAAATTCAACCATTCATCACACTACGAAGAGCAATCAAAATCAACATCTCAACCAACTTCAAGCACTCCGTTAAAAATTGTATGCGACCATGTCACAAAACCAAATACTTAGAATATCTTAATGGCCTTAGCCGCGTTTGAAATTTAAATTCCACCAATTGCATATTCTGAACCAAATTAACTTTCATGCAAGTTGTTGATGAGTGTTAGAGAAAATGAATGGTAAAGCATATTAAAATTATCAACACCAAGAAAGTCAATTTGTTCTAACGTGATAATCTCTTGCAATGTTGGATGCTCCATAGGAGTAATGACATCAATATCTATAGCTGGGGGTATTTGATCATCAAGAACAAGTGGATTTTGCACAATTATTGGCAATGACTCCTCAGGAGACGCGTTATGAAAATCCATCTCAAGTGTACTAGAATGCTGTTGCACTTCAGGTGAACTAACTATTTCGTTAGTTCCAAGTGACTCTATTGTTTCATCTTTCAATACACAAGAATTAATCACTTGAAAATTAATTTTCAACTTGATTGCAAGAAAGAGAATCAGCTAATTGATCAAAATAAGGTAGCTCTATTTTCTCTTTTTCCCTCCCATTAAAACCGGTATCCTCAGAACTTTCAGTCAACTCACAAAATTGGAGCTTTTGGGTTAATTCATCTAAGAAATCCCAATCGTCTTCAGGGGTTTTATCTAGGAATTCGTCAGTGGACCTAAAATCCACCCCGCATGACTTAAGGTTTAAACCACGGCAAAAGATAACCAGAAGACTGTCAAGCTCACAATTAAAACTCGACCAAGAGAATACAACAAATTTAAATCGCTCCCAACACTGTGACAAAGACTCATCATCATGTTGAGAGAAATCTGATAGTTCTTGCAAAATGGGTCATTTTTTTTCCTTTTCAACAATAAAAAAAAAAAGAACTAAAAAGAAAACAAATAAAAAATAACTACCTGAATTCTTAACACACGTTACCGTCCCCGGCAACGGCGCCAAAAATGCTTGACCGATTTCCTAGTCCTAAATTAATGGGTTGCCCCAAGCGTAGGGCTGAGACCGATGTAGCACAATATCCGGTAAGTCCGGAGTCGAATCCACAGAGAACGGTGATGTGTGCTGACTAAAAACTCAGGTTGTCATAATTTAAATGGGCTCTTAGGTAGCCACCCTTTGTCGATTGGTTGAAATTAATTAAAACCTAGAAATTAATTGTACTTTTCAGATAATTAAAAGGAGGTATTGTCGTAGGATTCATAGCACTCGCAACCAGTCCGGATTAATCTGCTCCAATCGGTGTTCTTAAAACGTTCGATTTTAGTGAGAAAAAGATACCCCGAAAGATGCGAACACTTATGGTCGTTGTTCACTCACGTGCAGCGAAGAATGAGTTTTGAACCCCCATTCCCCCGTTCACATGGGTTCCGACAATACCCAGGTTCGTCTACGGGAAGTATTTTTCCAATCTAAAATTGTTTATTTTATTTTAAAAATAAGAGCAGTGCCCAGACTGGCTACGGTGTGTTAATCACCCCACAACCCTACCTATATGACTACTCACTAAACATTGCGCAAGAAACAGAAGAAATCCTAGATCGTATCATGCTTCTATTGCTTAGAATGGAAAACAAACAAAGATATCAACCAAATAAAATCTAATGAATAACTTTTATAAAGAACGAAAATTAAAACTAATTACTGAATTGCGAGTAATTGAACAAAACATAAAAACTTGAAAGGAAAATCTTGAAAGAAAAATACTGTAAACAATATGCAGAACAAAGAACCGTAGCAGCAGCCTTTTTTCTTCTTTTCCACGTAGCCCCTTGTGCTTAGCTTTTTCTCTTTTTTCCCGGGACTGGCCGTCCTTGTCACCAGTAGGTAAGTACCTTATACAGGGATTGAAAACCTAAATTACACAAAGGCCCTTTGAATTTCATGAAATAACAAATGAATTATTCAATTTTGAATCATTTCACATTTGAATTCCAAACTTCTTTAAAATTTTCTTTTTATCCAAAGTCTTGGACAACGGGCTCGAACAACCTATAAATAACAAAAGAAGAAAATAAAAATCAATTAACCAAAATAAATGACTAACAAATGTAGTTTGGAGGGCCAAAATATATATTTTTTGGCACTTATCAACAGACTCCAACTACAAGCCTCTATAGCTCTAGTGAACTATATATGGTACAATTGACAAGTTGTGGAGTTGAAAAACAGCGATAGATAACAGTTTTTATTTTTTTTGGTCATACGGTATACACCAGTAGGGGGTTAGCGGAGTGTTACTATATTAGTGAGCAGAGGGTTCAGAAGCTATCCATATCTTTGAAACCCAAACCTGCTCCCCATGAGACTCAAACTCAGGTCACCACTAGGGTGAGAAATGAGACAATCAACGTGGCAAGCTTGGTTTCTCACAGATAACAGATTTGAAAACTCAAAAGAGTGATCAACTATATATTCATCCAACTTGTTGGGAATGCCTTGTATTCTTTTGTCCAACATTGTTTAATTATGTTGTTCCCGTTTGTAGCCTATTATAAATAGAGTTTTTGGGGGACTTCTAGGAATTATCTTTTGGGCTCCCATATTATGACCTTTCTAGAGTTATGGATTACAGCCGGCTCTTTATATCTCTTCTTCACGTTAGTTAATGAATCCTCTCTTTCCTCTCTCGAAGACGTACCCATCTTGGGGAACCATGTATATCTTGTGTCTTTGTGATTTCTTGTTTAATTTTTAATTTTTCGCTCTTAGCTTGCATTCATAGCGTTCGTTTCAACAAACTAGTATCAGAGCATTAGGTTGCAAAACTAGGGTTTCGTTTCCGATTATGGCTATGGCGGCTAAATTCAAGATTGCAAAGTTTGATGGGCAAAACAACAGTTTTAGTCTTTGGAGAGTAAAGATGAAGGCTAGGCAAGACTAGTTCTGGAATCAAAGAGGAAGATTGAGATGATGCGGAGGCCAAACCTCTGAGTTCTATTCAGTTGAGTCTGGCAGATGACGTTCTCCGCGAGGTGGGAGAAGAAAATTCAGTAGCAGGAATTTGGCTGAAATTGGAAGGCATATATATGACGAAGTCGCTCACCATGCCAACAGGTTATAACTCAAATGTCTTTATATGTTTCATATGCGAGAAGCTATACCTGTTAATGATCATCAATCGTATTATTATAGATCTGAAAAATATTGATAATAAAATTGAGGATGAGGACCAAGTCCTAATTTTGCTATGTTCTTTAACACTTTCGTATGAGCATTTTGTTATAACCTTGTTGTATGGCAAAGACACAATATCCATGGAGGATGTTAAGGCCAATCTTTATTCGAAAGAATTGAGAAAAAAGGAAAGTGCGCATGCAGAAGGTTTGTTTGTCAGGGGAAGAACAACAGAAAGGGAAGAGTCGAGTAATAGGGGAAGATCCAAGTCATCAGGTAAGAAGAAAGGAAAGTGCAATTATTTCAAGAAACCCGGGCATTTGAAAAAAGACTGTTTAAAACTCAAGGAGAAAGAAAAGAAGACCAGAAATGGGGTAAAGTAATTGCTGAAAGTTCAGATCGATGAGTCAGATAACGTGTTATCAGTTACAGAGAGCGATTCTCGCTCTAATATCGAATGGGTTCTAGATTCTGGATGTTCATACCACATGTGTCCGCATAGAGAGTGGTTTTCTTCTTATGAAGCGGTCAATTGTGGTACAATTTTGATGGACAACAATGTGGCCTGTAAGACTGTTGATCTAGGAACGATTCAGCTTAGAATGCATGACAGTATTGTTAGGACTTTATCTGAGGTTCGACATATTCCAGATTTGAAGAAAAATCTTATATCCCTGGGTGCTCCTAATTCTCATGGTTTCAAATTCCTTGGTGAAGGTGGAGTTTTGAAAGCCCCCAAGGGTACATTGGTACTGACGAAGGGTCAGAAGCGTGGTAACCTCTATACACTCTAGGGTAGTACAGTTTTATGTGCTGCAGCAACGGTTGCTTCATCCAAGATTTCAGATTCAGACTTGACTCGTTTGCGGCATAAGCTCCTTGGGCATATGAGCAAGACGAGGATGATAGTTTTGGGCAAACAAGGTTTGCTATGTGGCCAGAAAACTGAGAAGCTGAATTTCTATGAGCATTGTGTCTACGGCAAGCAGTGCAGGGTAAAATTCAGTACAGCTGTTCATCGCACACCAAAGGCACGATGGATTATTTTCATTCAGATCTTTGGGGTCCCGCAGAGATAACTTCTAAAGGTGGTTTTTGCTATTTTATGAGTATTATCAATAATTTATCTCGTAAGGTTTGGGTGTATATGTTGAAACATAAGAGTGACGCCTTTAATACATTCAAATAGTTTAAAATTTTGATTGAGAATCAAACTGGTAATTAAGAAAATAAAACGTTTGAGAACTAACAATGGTATGGAGTTTTGTCTTGGCGAGTTTGATAGGTTCTACAGTGGTAAGGGTATTGTGAGGTATCACACAGTGAGAAAAATCCCTTAGCAGATTGGTGTGGTTGAACGTACGAATAAGACTCTTTTGGAGAAGGCACGTTGTATGTTGTCCAATTCTAGATTGGGCTGAAGCCATTTTCACAGCATGCTATTTGGTGAACAGGTTTCTATCGACTGCTATTGAGTGTAAGACTCCGTTTGAGGTATGGTCAGGTCATCCAACTGATTATTTTGTGTTGCGTGTTTTTTGGTGTCCAGCTTACTCTCATGTGAATGAGGGTAAATTGGAGCCACGGGCCAAGAAGTGTATTTTTTTGGATTATTGATAAGTGCCAAAATATACATACTTTGGCTCTCCAATCTACATTTATTATTCTTTTAAATTTGTTAAAGAATTTTTATTATGTGTTTTTTTGTTTATAGGTTGCTCGAGCTCGATTTCCAAGATTTTGGGTAAAGACAGAAGTTAGCAAAAGTTTTACGTCGAAGTGCAAAGTGTTTTGAAATTTTGGATGATTAATTTAATATTAGATAAAGCCCAAGGGCCACTATGTAATTAATACTTTCAAACCTATAACACCAACCTTGTTACCCTACTGTTCGTGGCAGCTTTTGGGAGAAAAGGGTTACGGATGGAAAAAAAAAAAAAGAAAAGGATGGGCCACGACAGAAGCTCCTGGGAATAATTATTTACAGTTTTATATTTACGTTCGTTCATTCATTCAGAGTATTTTTCCTTCTTCAAGTTATTTTAAGTTTTGCTTAATTACTCGCATTTCAGTATCTGGTTTTAATTTCTGTTTTTAATAAAAGTTATTCACTAATATTTGATTAGTTGATATTTTTCTGTTTATTTTTCATGTCGCTTAATATAAGCATGTTTCAAGTTGGGGTTTCTTTTATTTTATGCACAATGATGAGTGAGTAGTCGTATGGGTAGGGTTGCGGGGTGATTAGTATACCGTGGTCAGTCCAGGTATTGCTCCTTATTTTAAACAATGAAATAATAATTTGAGATTGGTAAAATACTTCCCATAGATGAATCTGGATATTGTCGGAACACATGTGAACCGGGGTTTGGTATTTTCCTTATCTTTTTCCCTTGCTCATTTCATGTTTTCTTTTAATATGAGTGAGTAGTATAGTAAGGTTGGGTTATGGGATGATTAACATCCCGTAACCAAGGTTGTGGCTTGATCTTCTCTTGTAAAATCTCATTTTCTAGCTTAAACATGACTTTGGGCCGATTTTATGTATCAAAAATTAGAAGTGTTAATCTCTTTGATCAAGTGTAGGCAAAGATTAAGCTACTGGCCACATTTGATGCTTCGAGCTATGTCTTTCTTCGTGTTTGTCAAACTGAACCAAAAGAGTCCCTAGACATGCTTAACACTTTCGTTAGGAAGAGAAGAATCGAGTTCATCCTTGCGTTATGGGTGTTGGTTATCCCTAGACCCGGCCTTTAGTTTAATCTCTAGTTAAAAAGCCGTAGATAGGTTAAGTAGCCGGCTCTTTGTATCTCTTCTTCACGTTGGTTAGTGAATCATCCCTCTCCTCGCCCGTAAACGTACCCATCTTGAGGAACCACGTATATCTTGTGTCTTTGTGATTTCTTGTTTAGTTTTCAATTTCTCGTTCTTAACTTGCATTCATAGCATTCGTTACAACACAACTGACCACACTCTCCTCCAAATTAAAATGGGGACAAACAAAGAATAGAAATCTGAAGCAGTTAGCCGAGGAAGAGATATAAACAAAATTGCAGCAAAGTTCAAGGGGTAGTTATAGTATTTGTTCTTCCGCCAATTCCCATAGGCCTCATTTCATTTGCGGATTAAAACAGACGCAAGGAATTAACAGTCCTCGAAATAATAGCCCTTGTACTGTTTAAAAGTATTCTTTTGAAAGGCACTTCAAAACCAGAACTGTTATGGACATCGATGGTGTGTGCATGTACCGGCATGTGGGCAATCCCGATTCCGCACAGATAATTTAAGTCGTTCATTAATTTAAAAAGAAAAAGAAGAGAGGGCACGTGAAAAATCAGCTTGATTGGATACGTGTACGTGCTCGATCCAATCTTTCAATTTTTGCGGACTATTTGAGTGACATCCAGAGTTGGCCCCACGTGCCGGTATGTGCACCGTCGGTGTCTTTAGCAGCACAAGGACTTGACCAAAATAGGTATTAAGAAAAGATAGCAATTAATTAAATGCGTCATGGAAAAGAGGGAAAGTAAATTTCCCAAAGATAATCATTTGCTTAATGTCATTCACTTCATTTGAATTTTACAAAATAAAATACATTTCCACTTGCTGCCAGATGACTCACAAGCAAAACAGCTTCCCTTCCAATACTTAACAAACATATATATTCTCTATCAATTTATTCTTACTATTTTTAGCTTCTTTCCTTCATCATGGAATAAAGCACTTTAATTGAAACTGAAATACTACAATAGTGGTAGAATTAAAGGAGTAGTTTTAGCCTTCAAATATATCTGAGTTATTCTGTCTAAGCCTTGTGAGGGTAGAGGCGGATTGGAAGACCTTTTTCAGGAATCGGCATCGGATCGACAATCATCTTCTCGTTAGGAATCACCTTTTCCCACTTGAACCTTCTCACCAAGTTGTGCATGAACACAAGTATTTCCAATCGGGCGTATTCCTTTCCTGGGCACATCCTCGGCCCTCCACCAAAGGGCACGAATGTGTACGGAGCCGGTCCAGACCCCTCGAATCTCGAGGGATCAAATTTTAGCGGGTCTGGAAAGAATTCAGCATTCTTGTGTGTTGAATGCACACTCCAATATATCTAAATATCAATATAGAATAGGAAATATAAGTACTTATAATGAAATAATTTTCAGCTTTTTAAGTAGACGACATGTAAATTGAGCGAATAATTAAGGCCCTTTCGTTAAGAAAAATAATTACTTATTTTTTGAAATAATGACTTGTCTCGTAAAACAAAAAATAAATAATTTAAAAATAAAAACCTTAGCACAACGGAGACTAAGTCAACATGCAGGCCTAGCTAGAATCTTCACATCAAAAGTTCATATCAACTATCTAGCTCTCATACACAACCAACCAAGACTTATTGCTCCTGCTACTGAAGTATTTTTCATTGTCGGGTGGGTACCACGTGCTGCCCGCTTGGCACATCCAAACCGTCCATTATAGTTTTGGACGGCTCAGATTTGGGGAGAGAGTGGTGGCGAGAGAGTCTTCACATCAAAGTTCATATCAACTGTCTAGCTCTCATCTAGTAATAGACTAAAATAGTATATGAGAGCTACATACACAACCAACCAAGACTTATTGCTCCTCCTATCAGATCTTCACATCAATTACTTCTCTCAAAAAATAAAAACAAAAAGTCTGCAGGCCAATAGTACTTGACTCATTAAAAAGCAAAGACCCCTTTCTAAACACCAATAACAACCTGGGTATATGACTGCGTTCCAGATTTAAAAATAAATACTTATTTTTTAAGAATGCAATTTCAATTTTCATTATTATCGGGTGGGTACCACTTATTCACGGATCAATTTTCATCAACTCTTTTTAATACTCCCTCTGTCCCCCTTCTTTGGTCCCTTTTTGGGATTCTAACTTATTAAGAGAACATAATAATTCCATGTATGATCACTTGATTTTCCAATTTTGCCCTTGAAACATTTAGGCAAAAGTGCTAATTGGGACAAAAGAATGGGGCCAACATTTAGGAAGGGTAAAATGGAAAATTCTCTGACTTTTAGCCATTTAGTTCTAAAGTGGGACAAAAAATTTGGGACAGCCAAAAGTGGTAATTGGGACAAAAGAATGAGGACGGAGGGAGTAGATTTTAATATAAATGGAGTTTTTGGGGTTCTAGTGTTAGGATTTGGCAATTTTCGGGTTCTCCTCGTGGCAGTTTTTGCTATATGATCAGTCTTTTGGTTTCGTTGGTCTCTTGCCGACATCCTTTGGGCCTTAGGCGGCCTGCGATTATTGGGATGCATTCGTGTTTTGGTTTTGGTTTTGGTTTCGGTTGTATCTTGCAGACTTCTTTTGCACCTTAGGTGGCATATGATTATCGGGATGTGTTCGTGTCTGTTCGTTCGCTCCTTGTTATGAGGCTGTTTTGTCCTGGGTCCCTTATTCATTTTCAACGATTCAATTTTAAGCATTAATATGCTTAGTGATAATTACCTTCCAACCCTTTGGAATTGAGAAACCATTGTACATGAAATCATTGATGGCATCTCTGAAAGCACCTTGGAGTGGTGGAGCAAGCCTCATCACTTCACATGCCACGTTCCATGAATACTTCATCTTCTGAATATCATCCCAATTCAACAATTCTCCTGCTGCTTTTGATTTTGCAATTTTCATTTGCTCTGTTCTCACAAAGTCAAAAAAAGTACATCAACTCACAATAAGCTACTTTCCCTTGATTATTCTTCAAAAAAAATACTGCTATATGTTAATAATTTTTTTTCATAGTCTCCAGGTCTTGTAAATTAGAAAATTCACGTGATAAAAAAAATTCACTACTACAATATTGTTAAAAGATGACGCTTCAAAAAGTGAAAAGATGTCAGTTTTTAAAAAAATCGTAATTAAAAAGATTGCAATAGATAAATAATGTCAGTCATCTAAAAAACTGTGATGTAATATATTTATGATGTCATTTTCTAAAATAGTAACATAACTATTATTTCTTTTTAATGTCGGTTTCTCCTAAACTGTGATCTAATATATTTATAATGTCACTTTGTAAAATAGTGACATAACTATTCTGTCTTTTTTATGTCAGTTTCTCCCAAACTGTGATCTAATATATTTATAATGTCATTTTGTAAAATAGTGACATGACTATTCTTTCTTTTTAATGTCAGTTTCTCATAAACTGTAATCTAATATATTTATGATGTCATTTTGTAAAATAGTGACATAACTATCATTTCTTTTTAATGTCGGTTTCTCTTTATAAGTGACATTGAAGAACAAAATTTTATTTTTGGAGAAAACAGTGCCATTTATGAGCGTCGTTGTTTTGAAGTCTCAAATCGAGAGCGGGTCGTTATATATGGTATCAGAGCTTGTACCATCCGAAAATGCGAGACAGAATCGGAGATATGAGACAGAATCTTGACCCCATACAAGGGCGTGTGTTCTTAAGTGGGGGAGATTGTGACGCCCTGCCCCTGGGGAGTTCCAATTAGTGGTCAACTGGCCTGAGGACAGTTGGGACCCGTGCGAGGGGCTGTCGAATCGGTGACCAGAAGGGTCAACCGAGGGTAGTCCCACATTGCTTGGTGAAGTGTAAGTTCTATACTATAAATAATATATTGTCATCATATCTTGTACAAGGACTTTTAAAAGTATGAGGGTGCCAAAGCCGATTGAAACATCATAGTTAAGCGTGCTCGCACTGGAGTAATCTTGGGATGGGTGACCTCACTGGAAGGTTTGATGGGATTTGGTGTTCAAAGCGGACGAGCAAAAAAAAAAAAATTATACAGGGCCGGAACGGGTCATTACAAAAGATGACCGTTTTAAAGCACTTTAATGACGTTTCACAACTGTCATCTTTTATTTTCAATTACGTTTATAAAACGTCATCTTTATAGATATTAATGACAGTTTTCAACCATCATTTTAAGATTCAGACTTTTAATGACAGCTCCATAGATGACAGTTTCAAAACTGTCATCTTTCACGTTTAATGACACTTTTAAACTGTCATCTTTTACAATTATTGTAGTAGTGATTCCTATTCTCAATTTCGTACAGAAAACCCACCATGCAAGTATAATAAGCTGTGAAAATCAGCTTTTAAAAAAAAGTCGTTACATCTCTTATTGGTCGTTATGTTGCGGGATTTTAGACATACAATATCGTTATTTACTTACACGTATCCGATATATAGCTGTAATACCGATACCTATATGTCTCGTGATACTGCGATTTAAAACCGCAGCGAAAACATAGGTAGACTGTAGGCAAGCACAAATTCAAAAAAGAGAACTTTGAGAGAAGACAGGAAATGAGAATTACCTCTGTAGACTCCTTCGTAAACCTCAGGCAACTCAGCAAGAAACTTAACAATGGAAGCACAAGAGGAGCTAGTGGTGTCATGGCCACCGATCAACAGCGCCAAGATCTTATCAGCAATGTCGGCCTCGTGCATGAACTTTCCATTTTCGTCGCTCATCGAAAGCATGTGCGACAAGATATCCTGTGCGGGCGACACCTTTCCCTCTGCAAAATCCAGCTTCCTCTGCTTGATAATCGCCACCAGTTCCGTCCTGATGAAATGAGCCGCCTTGATCGCCCGGTTAAATGGGGTTCCGGGCAAGTCTATGGGGACAGATATTATCCCCGCTGCCAAAGCGGTGAAGGGGTCTTCGAACCTGGCCACATGGCCAGGATCCTCGACGCTGATGAACAATCGACTGGCGATCCAGAACGTGTAGTGCTTGGTGAGAGGGTACACCTCCACCTGGTCTTTGTTCTTCCAGTCAGCCGCAAAGTGTCGCTGGGCGATCCCGTCCATGATTCCCACGTACCTCTGCAATGCCTCCGCCTTGAGGAAGTTGGGGAGCATTTTTCGCAACCGGATGGCCTCTTCGTTGGACGAGGTCGGGAAAATCTTGTTGACGGAGCGGGGCCACCAGGCCTGGACGAGCTTGTTCTCGTTGGAGAACAGGAACTTGTTGCCGGCCGCCCCGCAGAACACGACCGTGGGAGAGCCCAAGAGGCTCGTCCTGAACACGCAGGACGAGTACTTGGCTATGCGATCAAAGACGAATTTCTCGGGGTGACCTTTCCATCCGGTGGAGAGAAACTCAAGGCTCTCGCCCACTATCGGGAACCCGGCGCTGCCGGGTGGGAGGTTACGGAGACCGGAGCCGGTTTTTTTGCCGTAGAAAAGAAAGTGGAGAGATATGGTGATAGAGAGAACAAAGAAGGCCAGGAGAGAGGCATAGAATAGCTCCATGATTGCTATTTCTTGTGTTCTCTGATTGTTGTGTGTGTGTGTGTGTTTTGTAAGGGGAAGAAGCAAATTTATAGGCAAAAAGCAGCTTTCCAATGTGGTTGCATTTATGCACTGAAAAAAGAAAAAAAAAAAAAAGTGGTTTAAGCTTGAAATGTTTGAAGTCTAAGTTTGCGTAATTGAAAATTTGGGATACAAAATTAAAGGTGGAGTATGTACCGGGTGTGATGCTGTATTTCAGATTTTTTTTTTTCCATTTTTTAAATCTGTATCTGTGTGACATCGGAAACGTATGTGGAACTCTGTTCTTTCTGTGTCTCTTAGTTAAAAATCCTAGTAGTAGTTTTGTGAGACTTGATTAGAGATAGTCTATGGTGAGATATCCCAATTGGATTTTTGATGAGAGAACTTGTATTTGGGGTTGGTAATCAAGTGTCTCTTTGTGAGAGCTTTGTTTGTTTGTCACCATTGTTGCTCTTCGGCCAATAGTTCTCTGCACATTGTGGAATCGTCTCTCATTTTCTTGCCCGTGAAGTAGGTTTACAGCCGTAAGCCGAACTACGTATATCTCGGTCTCTCTAATTCATTTTCGTTGTTTGGTTTTGGTTTGATTTCTCTGTTTGTTTTGTTGGAATTCACCCATGTGGGTGACGGTGATGTTTGGCCAAAGTCAAGAACAGATTTGCTTGAGCAGCCACTGATGACTTTTGGCGGCTATTGGAGATCCTGGGGGGTGACTTTTGGCAGCTATTGGAGATCCTGGAAATCTCATGCATGAAAGAGCATTAATTGTTCTTGGATGTTTTGTCATGACCCGCTCGCCAGCTGACCTGCTAACCATTCGCCTAACCATGTGCCTCAAAAGATTAATTTCAAGTTATACCGTAGGTCGTCCCACATCGGTAGTGTACGGAAAGTTGATTCCGTATATTATGAATCGCGACAAGCTACTGTATAACTACTTGAGATTAACCTTTTGAGCTAGGTGGCTAGGTGAATGGTTAGCAAGTCAGCTGGAGCGCATCGTGACAAGTGGTTTCAGAGCTTGCACCAACCAGATGTTTGCTTGGTTGCAAAAGGGCCAAATTGCCAAATTTATATAGAGAACTCCACGCCGAACATTCCCATACAATATGCGACCATGATTCAGTGGAGTGTCCACACAATATACATTGTGCCGTGTTGAGGATGTGACGGTGAAATAAGAACTCATTGGTTAGCAAAGCATTGTGACAAAGAAACCATAGAAAGATTTTTAATTTTGGGGGTAATTTCAGCCGCCATAGCAGCCGCCAAGGAAGGCTAGGCATGGGGGGATGAGAGTCTGGATAAGGAGCCAATTATATGCCGACTTGAAGGTAAAATCTCCCTGATTATTTGGTTCCCAAACAGGTGTGTCAATGGAAGGGGGCAAGGGGATAGGAATTGATTGAATTGACTCAAGAATTTGGGACGGGTGATAGTCTTTTAGCAGATCCATACGCCAAGACAAAACTACTAGAGTCAAACAAGTCTCTAGCTTTAAGATGTACAACGTTGGGTGCAAAATATAGTCAAACAAGTCTCTAACCAAATAGATAAATCACTATTAGCTCCAAGTTGTTTGGTTTGTTCTTTGTATTCCTTTTTGTACTATTCTCTCCAAGTTGCCAAATTGCCAAATTACACCCTGATTATTAAGATACGGTATGATAGAGTAAATTACACCCTGTTTTTCGGATATGTTTGGTTTGTTGTTTTCTCAATATCATGGCGATCAATGATTGTCGGGTTGTGGTTGGGTCCTTCAGGACCCACTGCACAACGTCTTTATAAGTTGCAATCTCCAAAAGAAAGCAATAAATTAGAACAAAGGAGTATTAGATGGAAGGAGTAGCGCCGCAAGGATTTCAATGCTAGAAGTTCCGGTGCTGAGTTACTCCAGTACTCCTCCACCCTAAAAGGTCTCTAGATTGCCAATGAAACAATTTGATACGAAGAATGGTGGTGAGATTGGGAAGGTGAGAAGTGATAGAGCCATAGATTAACTTCTTTTTATTTTTCAATTTATTGTGGTGACTTCATAGCTTCATTTCATTTTATTGTGGTTGATCATCATGGCAAAGGATGGATGGGAGAGGGTGGAGCTAGAAGATGGTGGTGGTGGATAGCAGTTGTGTTCTAGCGGATGGTGGTGTTAAAAAAAAATTAATGTATTATTGATTGTATCTAAAACATAACCCTAGAATACTTTTATATTTGCTATAAGACTTGACCATAATTGATTGTATAAACAGATATATATAAGCAAAATTGATGTAGGATTTTGTTGTAAGCCTAACATTTCTCTTTCCCATGGCCCTCAACACAAAAACCTGACACATCACTGCTTTACGTCTTCAATTTGACGGAATTAAACAAGAGGAGCCCAGTTGATTAAGGTATGTAAATTAAGTTCAGACATCGCGTTAACATTGAAAAAAATAGGGTTTTCTAACAATCCGTAAAACCCCTAAAAGTATGAAAACGAATCAGTAAGTAACACTATCAGCAAAAACTATATGCAAGCAATCAATGGCACAATGCAAAGATATATGTGAAGAACCCCAGAATGAGTAAAAATTTTGAGAAGGAATCAAATCAGTATAATTATTGTGTAGTTACAGATATACTTATCTAAACAAAGTAAATTCTCAAAACATTCTAAGTATCACTTGTGGAGTCGCACATACACCGCACCCAGTGATCTTGATCGCCAACGGCTTTGAGTCCACAAGCCCTCCAAAATCTAATGGAAAACCCCTTTGGGAAATTGCTCTCACAAAAAGAAAGCCACCTATTTATTTTCTTCTTCTACCGCTATGTCTTATTTTTCTTATCACTATATCAGTAATTGTCTGTGCCTGAAGGCACGATGCAACACCTTCTGAGCACAACTTAATGGAATTACCCTCTCTTCTGACCAATCCAATAACAAACCCGAATTTCGATCACAATCTTATTGTTATCTTAAATAAGCTTCAAACAATATCCATCTAATTAGATTCAATTAAGTAGATATAAGAAGAAAAAAATCAATCTACAACAACCAATAAAAAGAAACCTATCTAAATTTCAGGACAAAGTATAGTCACAACTAAGGCGAATTAAACTACTACATAATGACATGCTCTTTTCAACCGCACTAACTTCCGCCAAAACATGTATGATTACAATAGAGTTGAATATGGGAAATAGAGTTGAAACTAATATGATTACAATAGCTCGTATGTTTGGGCACGGATATCAATTCCCTTCCTTGAGGGTCTTCTTAATGGTGATCATAGAAATAGTGGCACAATTTTTCAATTTGAAGGAGGCACCTCCCTCGAAGCCCTAAGCTATCTAAAGATGACATGAAATAACACAACTGTGCAACAAAAGCAAAATATGTTGAGCACATTATGAGAGTTCAAAAGGCTGAACACTTACAAGTCCATCTCAATTTTCCTCTATCTATAAAACTTTCTAGACCAATTAAAATTTTCAGCATACATTCTAAGTACCTACCCGTGTTCGATCCATATACTTCCGACTTCAAACTTTCTATACACTTTTTCAATGCAAATACTTCCGACATCAAACTTCATACTTAACGTATTTACTTAACAAATGATCTAATTGAAATCATCCAAGAAACAAATAAAATTTTAGATGTAAAACATGACCAATAGCTTTGAGCTACAACTTATGATAACAAAGGAATATTTCAACAACCTTGAAATGCTAACTTTGAACAATGCCTTCTATGCCTTCAATTTCAATCCTGGCTCATTTGCGTTCCTTTTAATATTGCATATCTGACCATAAATAAAGAATTACCTCGAGTATTCTGTTTAAACTTCAAAATTTTGATAGAGGAATTTTTCTGTTCACCAAGGTTATAAACAAATCTAATTTGATTGAACTATACATAAGCAAGAGAAGGAGACACATTAATTATGCTTGACAAATGAGATGTGAAATTGGTTGTTTTTTTCCTACCAAAATTTGTGTTTTAAAATAAGCTTTAGATATCCAAATGGTCAATTCAATACAAAGAATATGAGTAGCAACATATCGGAGACGAATCCAATGCTACCCATGCATTTTGCTCTCTTTTTAATCACATGCAAAAGTCAATCAATGATTCAAATTTTCTTTCCATTAGTCGGATTTCTTCAACATTGATATCAAAACTATAATAGAAACATACAAAAAAAAAATTAATCATAAAACAGACATCATTGAATTGATCAGAAATCAAGAACAAAAACTAATGAAGAACTCATAAAATAGAGATTCTTAACGTCGTTAATGATGGATTAGTGAGAAGCTGATTGCTATTGTGTGAAGTTCTCGATTCAAGCTTCACTTTGCCAATTAAATCCCAGGGCTACAATAAAAATGAAAGTTTGGGCCTTATCAAAGACATTGAATGCAATGAGAAAATTAGTTTGGTTTTCTAAATATAACTTACAATGTCATTCCCATCTAATTAAACGTCATCATAGGAACCTGCAAAGTAGGAAATAATATCCATTCAGTATTCAAGCAATTATCACATATTGTGTAAATGCACAAAGATTCTCATTACTAAATAGTGTTTCAATGTAGTATACTACAACTAAAGGAAAAATAATAATTGGACACGGAAAAAATGGTCATAATCGATTTGCAAAGAAAAAGAGAAATTATAAAGTCAACTTTGATAATGGACTTTAACGTTAATATATGAATATATTAATTTTAATCGTGGTATGATTTGACCTGATTAGTGGTTTTTTTTTTTTTTTTTTGCAAATGTATTTACAGGGTGATATATTTTCCATTGAAAATGCATAAAAAATGGTTGCGCTACGTTACTTTTCTGGAACATTTCCAAATTATAAGAATGATTTAAGAAAAACGTATACCAAATGTGTGCCCAAACACCTTTGACCTGAAAATCCATTCAGCGCATGCTAGGTGTTCATGGCACATGCCATGATGTGATGTCTAACCGCTCTAGCTCGGTGACATCATGGTGATGTTCGGCCCATGCTAGCCCAGCTCCTAGAACATTCTAGAAGCTCCTAGAACCAAGTGGAAGGATCTCGATGCGGACCCTCACTTGGGCCGCCTAACAGGCCGGTGGGCCATTCGGCTCAGCCCACCACGTTACAGCCCATCTCATCTGTCCCGTGGACTGATCATTCTGGGGTTAGTCCCAAACCGAACATGGTCGGCTTGGCCTACCCCGCTTGTCTCAACCCGTTTGCGTGGCCTACTCGATCCGCTGTGCCCATTCAGACCCAACCCAAGTGGATGGTCAGGTCGGCCCACCACACATACAATCAGGCATCCAAACTCGAACTGCGCTGACAAAAGTGTTTGATACATAATAAAATCTCAATGAAGAGGCCAAGAGCCCTTCCGCGCAACGGCATCAGAAGGTGCAGTATAGTGCTAGGAGTAAGAAGGTTGACATACTTCAAGTCTTGTAAGGTGCTAATCTAACTACTCTAACCATACTAACATTTGTCGAGAAAAAAATTCAATGCAGCTTAGCTCGAAGACACAGGGGCAACCCCCTCTAGAATCTGACAGCTTAATAAAAGATAAGATAGACCTCCAAGATCATATGATGCCGTGGCCTCTAAAATAAACGTTGGTTCATGAATATGACCAGAATACATCCCGCAACAGGCAATTCTTCCATGTGCAATAAATATAATTAAGGCTCGGTTTGGTTGCGTGTAAAATATTTTATAGCTGAAAATAATTTTCATGTAAAATATTTTACAGGAAAACACAAGTTTTACAATTGTTTTTCAGTGTTTGGTTGAATTGTAAATTTATTATTGAGACTTACGATTTAAACATTCGCTTCCTCTTAAAGGACTTAGGTTTGAGGTACTATCAATTCTTTTGGAATCAGTTCATACTATTTAATTGGGACGCCAGTAAATAGGCAGTAGCATCGGTTTTGAGGATTAGATGAAGTGTGAGAAAGTTAGCTGAATACCTAGTTATAAAAAAACACTATTTAATTACAAGTAAAAATTACTTATAAATTAATGAATAATTAGTCAGCTTTGCGGTACCCAACACCTCTCTCTAACGCCACATGTTCTCATATGCTTATTTAGTAGACTCCACAAAAAATACTTAGCGGTAGACCACGTCCTTATGAATACGGCCCAATCGACTTTTCGGTAGTCAATTGCAGAGAAGCGAGTGCAATTCAATTTGAACCGTAATTATTGACAATTAATGGTTTAAATCTGTTGAATATTTTTACCAGTAGAAGTATTTCATATTCTTACTTTACAGGTAAGAATATGAAAACAAATCCGGACCATTATAACACTATCTTTGCTATCACGAAAACTGCACCTCTGCAGCCGGTAGTCCAAACCTGGATTGCAGACAAGCCATTTCCATGAATTCGCTCAAATATGGTCCTTCCAAGAGGGGTGTATCAACGAAAATTCGCTCATCTTTCCGCTGTGCCCGGAAAGCTGATTGAAGTGATGGACTCTTTGGAGTAACTACAGCTACACAACAATCCCAAACTAATTGGATCAAATCTCCCATTCAAAATTCAAATGCTTTAAGCCATTCCACTTTTTCTAGAGGAGAATAACTTCACGGACCTCAATCTCAGCCGCAATAATTGATTGATTTTAATTCAGAACGTCCAAAATACTTTTGGACAGTTGAAATCGAGCACTTCCGTGAATAACTTATTCATGGCTCCTCCGTAAATAAGCTATACTCTTTCTACAAAAACCATTCTTGGGTGTTTCTTAATTTGTTCAAAACACTTGGAAGACCATTCTTTGTGTACGACTATTTTGTTGGAAAATTGATACTAGTAGTTACTAGTATCTCTCTCACTTAATTCTCCTTTGACCTTTCCCTGTCCTCCCCTCGCATCTTCCAATTTCTAACCGGACAACTTATTCCATATGAATTTTAACTGTCTTTTTCACCATATGTAAGGTGGCAATCTCAATCGATATTTTTTAATCCGTCCAAATCCGTCCACTTATAACTCAACCCAACTCATCCATATTATATAATAGGTTGATATGGGTTCAACCCAAATCAATCCATATTTAGATGGGTTGAAAATGGCTTTAATATGGATAGCCCGTAATTGCAGAAGGCATGTTGGTAACTACTCCAAGAAAACAAGACCGCGCAGGTTCAACCAAAACATACCCCCCTCAGCTCACTTTATCACAACCTCGTCTTCGAAAAAATTACTGCTCCAAGAAACCCCTTTATATTTCAAGGAACTGTTTGGTTCGTGCTTATTTCAAAAAAAAAGAAAAAGAAAAAGAAAACAAACTTCTCTCTATTTCATCTTCCGAACAGATCGCCCGTCCCACACGTCTCTTGATGTAGAACATATGGAGGCCCAATCCCACGTTCAATAGGATCAGATGAAGCCTCAGAAGCCCAAACGATATTTAATTTCGGATCATCCGATTTGGCAAAATTCGGACGAGCTCAGAATGAGCCCAAACTTAGTGGGCCGAAAAGGCTTATATGCACTACTGGTCAAAGGTAGTCTATTCACGCTGACACTAAGAAATTCAAAAAAAATTACTCCTTCCATCCCAATTTAATTATCTTTTTTGGGAGTTCGTGCCACTTTCAATTGATAATATCATCACCAACCCACGAAAGTCCCTCGCAAATCATAATTTTGAATAAAGATGAAATTAAGTTAAAAATTTTGTCTTTTGGCTTATTTTCGTTTTTATTCAAAAAAATTTAAATTTTAATCATAATTTACTTTTCAGATTCCTCTTATTGAAACAAATCAGAAGGAATGGAGGGGGGAGAGAAAAAAAACAAAACAAAACAAAAAACAAAAAAGGAAAACAGGTCGGCGGGTATGGGTTTGGCTTAACCCATATTCAATCCGACCCGCTTTAAACCGTTTACTATTTGACTCGCGACCTGTTTCAACCCACCTAAACCTACCCATTTGTCTACCCATATGCTCCTACTTTTCTTAGGGTATTATTTTGGGTAGTATAATGTCAAAACTATTTTTGTTAATTGTTAAAAAACTACAATCTAGTATACGTATCCTACGATTTGTACCAACTTTTTTCAAAAACTATACATTTTGCATCCTATATCATTTTTCTATCGGAATTCTACGATTACTTTTTGAAAAAAAAAGTTATGCATGCCATAATTTAAGAAGCGAAAGCTACGGAACCCCAGATGCGTTCTAAATGATGTGATCTAATTACGGTGACATTAAACTCAAATTCTATTTAAATGCATTATAAGTGCCTTTATGAACTCTTTTTTTTTTTTTTGTTATATGCCAAGAAAAACCCTTTTATTTTTCGATTTATTCGATGTGGTAGCCCTGACATTGCGGGGGCCTACGGCAAATTTCGAAAAAGGCATCCTAATTTTCTCGTCACAGTTTGTATTATAGGGTTTCCTTATGTGAAAGGGCAATGAGAGATCCAGGGGGATGCGTGTATCCTGTAACCCGAACATTTTCTTTCTCTTGTTTTATGGTGACACCTCTTCTTTCTTGGTTAGAGATTCTTTCGTACCCAAGTTTTGGTGTATCCATCATCCATGTATCAAGTGAATTGTGTGTGGCCCGTGATCTCTTCTGGCTCGAGTCCTTCCTCCTCTGGTTCAGCGTCTCCTAGCCTTCTCCACGCAGCCTGCACAGTGAACGCACGACTAAGACCTGGCCGGGGGTCGCCCGGCAAGGCCCTCCGGCGAGAGGATAAGTATGTGTAGGGAGCGAGGAGTGAAACTAGGGTTTTGAGTGGGTAATCGCGTATATGAGTGCGTACCTTCGCGGAGGTGTTATCCTTCCATATTTATAGAGTCTCCTTGACTTGCTCTCCAAGCACAGGCATGTGCCTTGCACGGGTCAGGCGACGCTGTCGTGACGTCACTAAACGAATCTGATAACCGTTTTGGTGTGAACCGGCACACTCCACGTGCACTCATGATTATCCTTTGGTGTAACCGCCTCTGCACGTGGGGCGACACGTGAGTACACAGGTGGCCGAGCCCATGAAACCGTGGGTGGCCGAACTTGAAGTTCGGCCGAGCTCGACCGCCTTGGTTGCATGTGGAGGCATGACCCTGCATGTGGCCGAACCCAAACATAGCCGAGCCCGAGGTTGGTCAGAGCTCGGAGATAGCCGACGTTAACGGGGAGCCGAGCTTGACTGACAGCTTGATCCAGGATTTAGATGAATGCCCCGCCCATCGACGTTCTCGGCCATGGTCCAAATGTAGTCACGATAACCAGCCACAGTCGGCCAAGTTTTGGTCACCCACAAATTGCAACCGCAGAATCGTGTTTAAAGATTCCCCATTTCAAAGAATCTTAAACAAACTCTGCGACTGCAAATCACTCGGTATATGGATACATCGAAAATTGGGTACAGAAAACATTGATACATGTAGTATTTGCAAACGGACTTGACCTTTCATGTTGATTGGTTCCCACCCCGACCATATCTATAGCCTCTTCAACTTTGCCATGGGGTGTTGTTTGGTTGTCTGTGTTTTTATTGTTTTCTGTTGTTTTCCATGTATTGACATTGTGTTTTGTTTCTTAAGCTTCAAGGTCTTCGCGTGTCATCGGTGCCTTCTATCTTAGGCAATAGCACAACTGTGTTTTGTTTTTATAATTGTCAAACCCTTGTAATCTTTTTTCTCATATATATACTATACTATACGATGTTCTTCTTTGATGCCAAAAAAAAACTATGATTTCTCATAGGTTTAGTAACCTCTAATTGTGGAACAATTTTTAAAAAGGTAATTTCTCAGCGGAACAATTTTTAAAATGGTAATCTCTCTCTCTCTCTCTCTCTCTCTCTCTCTCTCTCTCTCTCTCTCGGCTTGGAACTTGCAATTACATGTCTTGTAGTATGTGTAAAACAAGATTTTAAAACTAGTTTGGCTCTCAAAGCTTGGAACTTGCAATTACATGTCTTATAGTATGTGCAAAACAAGATTTTAAAATTAATTGGGAACAAGCTGAAGCCTTGAAAAAAATAGCACGCCAAAAACAACGTCAAAAGGTTGTGTATTTGTGTTATTTTTTGAGCTTGCTGACAGCCCAAATGGGCTTTCAATCGAAAAATCCAAGAAAAACGAACACCGCAAATGAACAAAGCTTTAAAACGGTCCACAAAATGAGTACTTCATCCGTCTCATAATATTTGTCCTGGTCCACAAAATGAGGATGTAAAAATTATACAATTTTTGCAAGAAAAATTCAAATTTCTTTTAACAATTCACTAGATATCGATGGGTTCTTTTAATTTATGAAAAAAAATTGAATTTTTTCTTCAAAGAAATGCATTATTTTGGAGTTCCCATTTTGTGAACCAAACAAACATTTTGGGACGAAAGGAGTATATATATAGAGAAATATTTTTTAAATTGTAAATAATATGTGCCTCCAGTATATGGAATTTCTGGGTCCGCCACTGCCTATATGTGCACCTTTGCAAGTGTAAGGAACACTGAACAAGAAGAAAAAGACAACATCACGTGACAAAAAAGAAAAACAAAAACAAATATGGCCCATTCCTTCCCGGGCCCACGGCCCAAGGAGACGTGGTCGATCTAATCATACCAAAATCATTTTTTAGTTAATTCTAGGCCGGTCCTAATATTGGATTCCATAGTCCACCAAGTCCTATATATAGGGTAAAAGTGCAATGCTCAATAAGTCCTGTGGGTGTGATTTTACTTCTTTTCCCCACTTTAAATAGCAACAAACGAACACAGCCCATCATTTAGGGTTTCAAATGAATGCAGTCCACTCCCCTCTCTCACTCTCCTCCAGTCAGCCTCGCCACCACTGGCTACTCCTCCGCCGGTCTTAGCCACGCCACCGGCCACTCCTCCGCCGGTCTTAGCTGTACCACTAGTTACTCCTCCTCCTACCATTCCACCCCTGCCACCTCCATGGACATCGATGCCTCCGCCACCACCTCCATCCGTCGTCTCCATGGACGTTGATGCTGATGCCTCCGCCGCCACCTCTGTCCGTCGCCTCCATGGACGTTGATGCGTCCGCCACTTCCATCTGGAATTGCAATCGTCGTTCTTGCCGTGGTTCACAAATGAATGCCCCATTTCATCATTTTTAGGATTTCAAATCTTCCAGCCTATCCCTCCACCACCACTCTCTCTTCAACCAGGATCACTCCGTTTGGAGGCAGCGCGACACCGTCCATCCACCTACGCGTGACCGCCAACCACTCAACGGCGACCGCCTTCTCCGTCTCCACATTTTCAGCTAACAGTGTTAATTGTAAATTTAGACATAATTTAACACTGTTAATTATAAATTTAGACAGAATTTAACACTGTTAATCGTGGCGGTAATTAATATTGTTAATTATAAATTTAGACAGAATTTAACACTATTAATCATGGCTGTGGTGGTGGTGGCATGGTGGTGATGATGGTGGTGGCGGCGGTGGTGGTGGTTGTGGAGTGGTGGTATAGGAGGTTATATAGGCCTAGGGCAACTGTTAATTAACACTGTTAATTGGGGTATAAATTTATATAAAAATTAGCACCGTTAATTTAAAGAGGAATTAACACTGCAAACTTATATAGAAATTAACACTGTTAATTGTGGTGATGGTGGCGGCAGTGGCGTGGTAGTGGTGATTGTGGTGGAGATGGTGGTGGCGGCATGGTGGTGACGGTGTTGGTGATAGTGGAGTGGTGGTGGTGGTGGTAGTAGTAGCGATGACAGCATTGTGGTAGTTGTGGTGTAGAAGGTTGTATGGGTGGACTGTTAATTTAGACAAAAATTAACACTGTAAATTGTGGGGGTGGTGGTGGCTGCAGCGGCGTGGTGGTGGTGACGACGGTGGTGGTGGCGACATGGTGCTGGTGGCATGGAGGCAGCGGTGGTGGTGACACGGTGACGTGGTAGCGATGTGATGCTGGTGGCGGCATGGTGGTGGTGGTGGTGGTGGCAACGTGGTGATGGCGGCCGGTGTGGCGGTGGTGGGGGTGGTGGTGGCAATGTGGTGGTGGTGGTGGCGGCGGCAATGGCGACGACATGGTGGCGGCGGCGGGGTGTGGTGGTGGCGGTGGTGGAGGTGGTGGCAGCGTCGTGGTGGTGGTGGTGGCTAGATCGTCTCTCTCCAATCGTTTTTTTTTTTTTTTTTACAAGGGATATTTTTGTCAACAAAATAATTAAGAGGACTTACTGGGCTATAGGCTCTTTGGACAGAACCTAGTAGGCTATTCTTTACCCAAACAGAACTGGCCAGGAAGTTCCCATCATCTTTCTCAACTAAAAGGCTTTTTTTTTTTTCATTCTTTTAATGGAGTAATAGCCCTACACCCAGGTCACTACATGGATCACGCCTGCACAACTCAAACCTCTGGAAAAGCTGGCGCGGTCACACCAATCACAGCGGTATTCACCCTGTGAGAGATTGAATCCAAGACCTTAAGGAGTACTTCCAAAGTCGAGGCATCCACCCAAATCATCTTTCCCTCCTACAAGGCTTTTTATTTTCATCCATTTTTGTTTTCATGGCCGAACAGAGATCACTCCGGCCTCAGGAAAAACGGCCGCTTTATCATTTGCCCATTTTAACCTTTGTCTGTGTATCATGTGAGTGATTTCCGCACCTTTTTTTTTATTAAATATATACGGCTTTTTTTTTAATGTGTACAGTTAACAAAACACCCTTTCATTTTTTCAATGGAGTATTTTATTGCGGATCAAAAAAAAGAAAATGGAGTATTTTCTTTGTTATCCAAATAAAATGATTTTTGTACAACTCTAAATTAAAGGAAATTTTAGTCACTTCAAACACTAAAAACGAAAAGGAGTGTGCGGCTAAAAAAAAGGGATCGTGAAAATCACTTCATTTTATCATTTGCTAGGACTGCAAGTAAATCGAGCTGTTCATTTTTCATGTTCTTTCAAGTATAGGAGTATATGGTTACCCTGCTCGATGGCTAGGGTTACAAATGAGCTGAGTTGCTCGCAAATAACTCATGACTTGGCTTGTTAAGGCTCGGCTTGTTTGATAATCAAGACGGGCACGAGCTTGACTTTTAGGTTCATTTACTAAACGAGCTGAGCTCAATACTCAAAAACTCGGCTCCTTTTACGGGCTCAGCTCGTTAAGTTCAATACTCCCTCCATCCCAAAATATTTTTCTGGTATGCAAAACAAGTACAATAAAATAATTTTAAAAAATATTCAACAATATATGTACTAGTAGTTATCAATGAATTTTTTTTAATTTATGAAAAAAATTAAAACAATTTCTTCACCAAAAATGTGTTATATTTGAGTTCTCGTTTTACAGATAGAACAAACATTTTGGGACAAAGGGAGTAGTAAATTAGTCAGGCTCGACTCGTTAAAGACGAGCCAAGCTTGAACTATGCCATATTCATGGCACATGCCATGACGTTCGATCAGTGACATCATGGTGACGTTCGGCCCATGCTAGCCCAGCTCCTGGAAAATTCTAGAAGCTCCTATTGGTTGGGTGTAAAATATTTTATAGCTGAAAATATTTTTCATGTAAAACATTTTACAGAAAGATACAAGTTTTACGATTATTTTTCGGTATTTGGTTGAATTGTAATTTTTTTATTACACAAACTAATAACTCATCTGATTTGCATGGAGTAGTATTAATTTTTATTTTTATTTTGAAAAGGAGTAGTATTAATTTGAAGGTACATGTTTGGAGGATGATTTAGGTCGGAACCCGCCAAAAAATCAAACAGATAGAACTCTTAGATCGATGAAGATGATTTTGATTCTTGAGCAACGATAGAAGAAAGAAATGTGGGGGTGGGGAGTTTCTGCTACTTGGGGACTGAAAGTGAGTGGGGTAATAGGACAAAAATCAGTAAAGGACGCTTCGGCTCTGTTCAGTTGGTAACTAAAAACGGAGTCAAAACAGTGTTTAATTAATGCAAGCATTGACCTAGTGGTTAAGACTTACGATTTAAACATTCGCTTCCCCTTAAAGGATTCAGGTTTGAGGTACTATCAACTCTTTTGAAATCAGTTCATACTGTTTGATTGGCACGCCAGTAAATGAACGGCCGTAAGATCGGTTTCAGGGTTAGATGAAGTGCTAGCGAGAAAGTTAAATGAATACCAGGTTATAAAAAAAAAGATTATTTAATTACAAGCAAAAATTACTTATAAATTAATGAATAATTAGTCATCTTTGTGGTATCCAACACCTCTCTCTAATGCCACATGTTCTCATATGCTTATTTAGTGGACTCCACAAAAAATACTTAGCGGTAGACCACCCAATAACTTTTCCCTGGAGCACGTCCTTATGAATAAGGGCCCGACTTCTCTGTAGTCAATTGCAGAGAAGCGTGTGGAGTTCAATTTGAACCGTTCATATTGACAATTAATGGTTCAGATTTGTTGAATATATTTACCGGTAAAAGTATATTCGAATGCTTACTTTACAGTTAAGAATATGAAAACAAATCCGAACCATTAAAACACCATCTTTGCTATCATTTGGACTGCACCTCTGCAGCCCGACAGTCCAAACCTAGACTGCAGACAAGCCATTTCTATATCGCTCAAATATGGTCCTTATTAGAGGTGTTCAAGAAAACCGTTCGAACTGTAAAACCGATCCAATACGGACAGAACCGTCCTATTTGGTCCGGTTCTGCAATTCTACGGTCAGGTTATGGTTCCAAAAAAATAAAAACCGTCAATTTGGTTCGATTACTAATTCTCAATTAATGAACCGTGTTTAGAACTGAACCGGACCGTTTAAAACTAAGATAAATATAGATATACATATGTGTGTGTAGTCAAATATGTATTTGAATTTTATAGGTTAATCTTTTTCTTGCTAAACTTAATTTATTTAGAGATGAAATTTCATTTATTAGGAAAGCTTTTATTTTCTTTCTTCCTTTCCTATTCCAGCAGATTATCTTCCTATTTCTTTAATTTTATGAGCTCATATTTTGTAATAAGTGTTTGGATGCTTATTGGATAGAATCGGAACCAAACCAAAATCGGACCGGTCTTGCGGTTTGGCTCTGGTTAGGTTCCATGCATATATTGATTAGGTTCTGGTTCCCAATTTTCTAGAACCGTTTAAGATGGTCCGGTTACTAGTTTTCTACATAACCAAACCAATCGGGACCGTGTACACGCTGAACAGCTACACAACAATCCCTAATTAATTGGATCAGATCTCCCATTCAATATTCAAATGCTTTAAGCCATTCCACTTTTTCTACAGGAGAATAACTTCATGGACCTCAATCTCGGCCGTGGAAATTGATTGTTTTTAATTCGGATCGTCCAAAATACTTTTGGACAGATGAAATTGAGCGCTTCCGTAAATAATTTATTCATGGCTCTTCCGTAAATAAGTTATACACTTTCCACAAAGACCATTCTTGGGTGTTTCTTATCTTGTTCAAAACACTTGGAAGACCATTCTTTGTGTATGACTATTTTGTTGGAAAATTGATACTAGTAGTTACTAGTTTCTCTCTCACTTAATTCTCCTTTGACCTTTCCCTGTCCTCCCCTCTAATCTTCCAATTCCTAACCGGACAACTTATTTCATATCAATTTTACCTGTCTTTTTCCCCATATGCTCCTACTTTTGTTAGGGTATTATTTTGGATAGTGATAATGTTAAAACTCTTTTTGTTAATTGTTAAAAAACTACAATCTAGTATACGTATCTTACGATTCGCACCGACTTTTTTCAAAAACTATACATTTCGCATCCCGTATCATTTTTCTATCGGAATCCTTCGATGGCATATCCTACGATTACTTTTTGAAAAAAAAAGTTATGCATGCAATAATTTAAGAAGCGAAAGCTGCGGAACCCCAGATGCATTCTAAATGGTGTGATCTAATTAGGGTGACATTAAGCTCAAATTCTTTTTAAATGCATTATAAGTGCCTCTATGAACTTCTTCTTTTTTTGTTATATGCCAAGAAAAACCCTTTTATTTTTCTTTTATGTGAATAGCCGTGCTGTAAGTTTGTTTTTGTTAATTGCTTATAGCTTTGACATTTTTCTATTTTGTATTTGACTATAAACCTTAATACGTTTCTAGTTTTGAATCAAACACTAATGCTCCTACAATATTAGTTGTCACGGATCGAGTACCACCATTGAATTTCTCTCTCTCCCCTTGAACAAGCTTCTTCCTCCAATGTTGCTCCCTGTCTCGCCGAGCCTCAATTTCTGGTACTACCTCGCGATCATCTCCTCATTGTCATGGGTTTTCTCATCTTTGACCATGGATTTCATCAAGAAAACCGCCCGCCCCGTCTCCTTCTTCCTGATCTCGACGCTTCTTCAATAGGAAAACCATTTTTCTGAATGGCAACGGTAGACCAAAGAAATATGGAAACATTTTTCTGAACAAACATAAATACATGTAGTTCTTTCAATCCTAACCTCAATTTAAACTCATCACGTCATATATACCGGCCAGCATATAAAAAAAGAAAAGAAAAGAAACTAACTAATACAAGTACCATGGAAAAAAAAAAGACCACATTACAAGGAATTTTTAAACGGAACCAAATAATAGACCGGAAAATATAGCCACAGCCCATGCTTCTGAAACAACCGAAACTGCTCAGTTTGTCCCTACGAGTTCAAAAGTAATACTTACCGTTATTCGTTTGAGCTGATTTTTTTCAAGGCTCCATAAAATAATATTAAAAAATTTATGGATATTTTTATAGATTTTTATGGGATCCGGAATGTGTCCAAATGCGTTTTTCCTTGAGTGGTTCCCCACAAATCTTCATTGTGAATAGCAGGGCTCCTTTTCTTACTACCCATTTTGCTATTTTTGCATACATACCGGCATGTAGGGGCCACTCCAGGTTCCGTATAGAAATGAGTGAAAGTAAAATTACCAAAGATAATCATTTGCTTTCATTCACTTCATTTGAATTTTACAAAAGGAACAATTCCATTTCCACTTGCTGATGAGTTAAAACATGTGTGTGTATATATATATAGAGTCTCCTTCTCCTAAGGACCACCTTAACTTAATAAAATAAGGACCTCCATTTTCCGATCAAAATTTCGATGATCCAAGCCGCTCAATGTGTTCAGAACGTGATTTTAAAGATACTCTCAAGAAATCAGCAAAAAAAAAGACCGGAAAAGGCTTCATCCGAGTAGTTTTTGTTTATTTTTTTATCTAACGGTTCAAATAAAAACTGTTAAAATCAAGTCCTTCCCGGTCATTTTTTTTGTCGATTTCGCGCGGGTACCATTAAAATCATATTCTGAACACATTGAGCGGCTCGGATCATCGAAATTCGATCGGAAAATGGGAGAAATGGGGAGGTCCTTAAAATAAGGACCTCCTCATTTGAAAATGACTGTGTATATTATATATATATATATATTAGTCCGGTTCCCTTGAGGGATCCCGCACGGGCTTACCGTGCGGGACTCCCATTTCCCGATCGAATTAGAACGATCCGAGCTGCTCAAAGTGATCAGAACGTGATTTTAAGGGTACTCGCGAGAAATCAGCAAAAAAAATAATCGGGAAGGGCTTGATCCGAGTAGTTTTTTATTGAACGGTTCAGTAAAAACTGCTCGGATCAAGCCCTTCCCGATCATTTTTTTTGCTGATTTCTCGCGAGTACCCTTAAAATCACGTTCTGAACACATTGAGCGGCTCGGATCGTCGCAATTCGATTGGGAAAGGGGAGGTCCGCCCAGTAGACTGGTAAGGAATCCCTCATTGGATCCGTGGTGATATATATATATATATATATATATTCTATCAAATTAATTGTAATTATTCTTAGCTTCTTTCCTTCATCATGGAATAAAGCACTTTGAAACAGAAATACCGCAAAGGTGGTAGAATTAAAGGAGTAGTTTTAGCCTTAAATTAATCATTTCTGTCTAAGACTATTGAGGGTAGAGGCGGATAGGGAGACCATTTTCAGGAGTAGACATGGGATCGACAATCATCTTCTCGTTAGGAATCATCTTTTCCCACTTGAACCTTCTCCCCAAGTGGTGCATGAACATGAGTATTTCCAATTGGGCGTATTCCTTTCTAGGGCACATCCTCAGCCCTCCACCAAAGGGCATGAATCTGTACGGAACCGGTCCAAACCCCTCAAATCTCGAGGGATCGAATTTCAGTGGGTCTGGAAAGAATTCAGCATTCATGTGCATTGAATGCACACTCCAATATATCTGAATATCAATAGAATAGGAAATATAAATATTAATTTATAACAAAATAAGTTTCAGCTTTTTAAGTAGACAACATGTTAATTAGTTGAACGAATAAAATTAAGTCAACTGGCCTTGAAATCTTCACATCAAAGTTCGTATCAACTGTCTAGCTAGCTCTCATATATATCAATCCTACTTAATTATCACAAAAAAACGAAAACAAAAAGTCTACAGGCCAATCGTACTTGACTCATTAGAAAGCAAAGATCCCTTTGTACACAGCAATAACCAACTGGCTACGCCTTTTAATTCTTCTTGACGTACATATCAATTTTAAAAATACCCTCAAAAAACTGCGTACGCCTTTTAATTCTTGTTGATGTATCGATTTCAAAATATCCCAAAAATATGCTTTTTAATTCTTGTTGACGTATCAATTTCAAAATAGCCCCAAATTAAACTGTGTATGCCTTTTAATTCTTCTTGATGTATTAATTTCAAAATATCCCAAAAATGTGCTTGTTAATTCTTGTTGACGTATCAATTTCAAAATACCCCAAAAATTGGATAGGCCTTTTAATTCTTGTTGACGTATCAATTTCAAAATACTTCCAAACTGGTATGCCTTTTAAAGTCATGATTTAACAGAAATAACACCTGCTAGCAAATTTTGTTATCAATTTAACAGAATTTGACGTAAATGGTCTATTTAAATAACGGAAGATAACTTCGAGAGTAAAATTAATTTTTTTTGAAAGTTTGGGAGTCTATTAGTCGTTGAGGTAAAGTTTGGAGATATTATGAAATTTTTTCTTCAAACTCTGTTTAATAAAATAAATAAATTTTATTACACAGAGTTTTTTGGAGTTCTGGTGGTATGATGTGGTAGTTTTGGATTCTCCTTGTTGCAGTTTTTGCTATATCAATGTCTGGTTTTTTTGGTCTCTTGCCAACTTCCTTCAACCCTTGGGTGGCATACGATTATCGAGATGTGTTCTTGTTTGTTCACTCCTTGTTGTGTTGTGCGCTAGGCCCCTTTTTCATATCTCCATTTGAATTCACAGACTCCAACTACAAGCCTCTATAGCTCTAGTGAACTATATATGGTACGATTGACAAGTTGTGGAGTTGAAAAACAGAGATAGATAATAGTTTTTATTTTTTTTGGTCATACGATATACACCAGTAGAGGGTTAGCGGAGTGTTACTATGTTAGTGAATAGGGGGTTCAGAAGCTATCCATATCTTTGAAACCCAAACCTGCTCCCCATGAGACTTAAACTCAGGTCACCACACTACAACAAATTTTGCTTTCAATAGCGTTCGAAAAATGCTATAGAAACATATAGACAGCGTTTTTAAGAACGCTGTATTAGGCGATGTTATTAAAAGTCCAAGACTTTTCACAGCGTTTTTGGCCTGATGTCTATAAGTTACCTATCATAGCATTTTTAACCCGCTGTCTAAAATTGACTTTTCATAGCGTTTTATGCATGCTGTCTTTGACCTATCTTTAATAGCATTCTTTACCTGTTGTGTTTTATTTCCCTTCAATAGCTTGTTTAGAACGCTATGTTAGCCTAGTTTTTTTTAATGTTTTAAATACCATTATACTACCATTCCATTCAACACACCAACTATATCCAAACACTCAATAACGTCGATTAAAACAAACAAGTCATCCATTGCACATTGATTCATTACATCAGATTGGGAAATAGTTTCCACCCAAAATAACACAAAATAGTCAAAGTAATTACACGGTTTTCATAAAATATACAAATGCATCTCAATTTAAGAAAATGTAATGATGTACAAGGCAACCATCTTGTTCAAATATCCCCTATTCTTCATCTGCAAATTTTCCATAGTTGAAGCTTGCTTCTTTGCTGATTCATCACCTTTCACCTTTTTGCACCCAATGACAAATACAGAACTGCATGCATAAAACTGTCAAAGGGACACAATAAACATAATAACAAGAATACATAAAACCAATTTTAAAGTAATGCAACGCACAAAACACTCTTCCATTACTTGAATTAAGCCCATGTAGCAAAGAGAATAGAAGCAAAACTAACTAAAGAAACTAATGCTAGCTCAAGTGAAACTTGTACTTTATACTCAATCTCCCAAAGGATCCTGAAGTCAAATTTTTGGACCTGAAAATGGAAACGGTGGCTGACTCAACTAAACTGCAAGTAAAGGTTTGGCATTTACCGTGCCCTCTTCTGTTATTGGACCAAGTCTATCATGTACACAATGGATCTATTGGGTTTCAAACTGTGACAATTAAGAGTCCCATCAATAAAGCCCTTTGGTTCAAGAAGAAAAGAACTCAGAGTCAAAGTGCCAATAGTGCCTACCGCCACAATGATATATTCTAGGAGTGTCCCCCATCGTTTTGGTCCCCCTTACTTTCCACATAAGATATGTGCACATCAGATATGTGTAGAATCTGTATTAAGAAGACATCAATAAGTAAACCCAACTTTGTAATTGTTCTTTTTCCCTAACTAATCCACTTACTGATTTCTCTAGGTGTAAATGACATGATCCACAATGAACAGAAAAATCATGTAAGTACATTGAACAAAAAATCATTTGATTTACCAATTAAAACAAGATAAATATTCAGTCATTGTGAGATTGGATTAAGGCATTGGTGAAGATATTTGCAGGTAAGGTTACAAAGAGTTCTAGATCTTCCCACAATATACCAGACCTTGAATCTCTATTACCAATAATTCCCTAACTTCTGTGCTAGTATATCAACCACCAATATTCCTAGTTCAAGCCGATAACTAATGGAATTTTTCCAAAGTGATGCTAGAAGACAATAAGCACTCTATTTTATGACCAAAATGACCAACCAAACTTAGTGGTGAAGGGAAACCACCACAGTTAATCGCTTACCAAAACTTTTAAAGACAACGCCTTAGAAGGGACTCTGTTTGCAAGTGTGTTCGGAGCTATCTCCGCAGCAACATGTTCTGCCAGCCTTAACATAGAGTCTATCAACTTGCTATCTTCTCTTTCTCCTGATAAGCAAAAAAACAACAAAAACCATGGGTGAAACAAACTCTTTTACTCTACAAAGAGAGACAGAGCAATAAAGGGGAGTATCCTCCTTCATTACGTTACAAGTTACAACAATTATGGCCCCAACTAGACCATTCAAGCAGATTCATTTACACCTTACTACATATAATCAAATTTATCATTTGAGTGGTTTCTATAAAAGAAAAACACAAAATGCTATTCGATATGATAATGATCACCTAAAGATCGAATCTTTCAGAATCTCAATTACGTTAACAAGCATAAAAAAGTTTTACGGTTGAATAGGGAATGCAGTTCTACAATTTGTTTAGGAGAATTCACAAGGTGCCGAAGAAATATATACTAAATCTTGGTTGGCCAGCATATTGTCCGACCAACTCATAGTTGGTCTCAAATTTAAATGAAGATAACTACTTGCCAATTTTTTATTGATTCATGCATACAGTCCTAACTACATACTTGAGTCTCGTTCAGCTTTTGCTGATCTATACCAAGATCTCTAACTTAGCTGGTATATGAAAACTTTTGATATTCACCAAAACTTCTGATATCTGTGCTAATCCTTAGATGGTAACAAAGTGGTGGATTAGGATGTTCACCATCTATATATATGAATCTGAAAAACTAATGGATTAACCGCCACAAGACATCTATGAGCAATCATACTCGTCTTTTCCTTCATCAGTTCATCACTAGATAGTTAAACAAGTACTCTAGAGCTTGATATTAAATAACACAGTTCATACACATACAAAAAAACCCCATCAAACACATATATCCATTACTACATAGCCAAATAAAAAATTTTATCAAACAAAAGAAACATAAGAAGCAAGTCTCTGCTACTAAGAGTACCACAATTTCAACATATAAACTAGGCAACAAATTCTTATAGCAATTAGTTCTTTAGGAAGAAATATCATCCACCTCTTTAACTTCAAACTACGATATCACAGTTCCATAGTTTACTAAAAAGTTTGTTCACGCAGCCAATTCTAGCTCCAAAACAGGACCCACATTGTCAACAACACAATTGTCGATCCTTTTATAAGTGTTCAATTTACTATAATTAGTTTCTTCCAAAGAAACACCACTTGCCTTTTAACGTCCGATCACACGGCAAGCATTTTTATTGGTCAAGTTTACAGCAGAAGCACAATTAAAACACCCATACAACTATGACACTAATGCACTTAGCCGTAATTTCAATACACATAGGAAGCATTTTTAATAAAATGGGTATTTTAAACTCAACCCATGCACTTTCCGTGGTCCTAATTTCGACACACATCGGAAGCATTTTTATCATTTACAGAACTACCCTTAGAATACCCATTTAATGGCTCCTTGTAACCCAGTTTGCCTTAAAAATGAAAGAACTACATCAAGAACTATGAAAAATTATGCAGTGTCCTCGTGTCTTTTACTCGATAATTAAAAGAATCTGACACCTAAGCAGTAAGCACATGACTGTTCTAGACACTTGTACCAGGGTCCACATAATATTATGTGACAGTACACTTTTTGCACTTTTCTTTGTCCTAATTTTGTTTGCCAAGTAGAATCATGATTTAGAGTGAAAAGCAGGACATACCCAATCTCCAACTACAACAATCACTAGTATTCCGGGCTAACGAAGAAGGCACTTAACCAGTACAGAATATCCATCAATCAGTGCAAGAGTGAAGCTCCATGGGATAACTAAACCCATTATCGTCACCAAAAAGCTGTAAGTAGAACCGTTACGTGGATAAAATTAGGGAAATGTTTGCATTACAACACAGATTGGAAAAAGCCAAAATCAGGGCAACACACATTAGGATTCTCAAATGGTTAACAGACAGGAAGCTGCAAATGTGAATTGTTCCATTTTCTTCTCTTATATCTTTGTTTCTTTAAACCAATTCATGTAACCAGCCTCAATCGGTTGAAACTTAAGACTCGGTTTAATATCATTGTTTCTTGGCAGGTAAAATAAAAACACTGCACAGAAAAGAAGAAGAAGAAAATGAGAAACATATGGTAGAAATTGCAATTCGATTGCTCGACAAAATGTCTCAATGAATAACTCTAGAAATTTCTGATTTGTAGGTTTGTAATTTTGTTTACCCATTACTCCAACGACTTTATGTCCTCGTTATGAGAACTTAACACACTTAGCAACTCTCTCTAGACCCTTAACTAGCCAACACACTATCCCTATTACGATGGCAACATGGATAAAAAGCAAAAAAAAAAATAAAGATGGTTGCATTGATATCTCCAAATTCAACCAAAGTAAAGATGTAAGCAATCAACTGAAGAACATCTATTGATAATCGAACACACAGAGGCACAAATGATTTGAACAATCACATAAATCCTAGCCACGCACACTAACTAAATCTTTTATAAGCCTAGATTGGCATGCAAAATCGGGTATTATAAAGGGGAGAAAACAGAGTACCCATTTGATTTTTCTAGGGAATCATATGAAGGAAATATTAACAAACCAAAATGGCTTCAATACTGAGATTAAATGGAACAGCTACTCCCTTGTATACATCCTTATAGAGTTGTAGTACTATGTACTCACTCTCATACCTATTTGAAAGCTTACAGAGGTTTGGAAGATCCAGAAGTGCCTTTTACCATTTCTTTTCCTTGCCTTTTTTTCCACCAGAAACCACCGCACAAACCATAGCCGACAAAGGCAGCAATCCTTGATACAAAACCCTAGATGGGAAACGAGAAAATTAGGGCCTGTAAATGGGGGATCTGCAAATCGAGTATAAGCATACATATATCCATACAAAGGAGGGGAGAGAGAGGATAATACTTTGTGGGGGAAACAACTATGAGAGACGAGCGTCTAGAGGCGGGAGCATCAGGAGCCGTCGCAACTCGGTGGTGCTAGCGGTGGTGGAAGATGTCGCTGTGCTGACAGTGCTGCTAGCTACCCATGGCAATTTTTGGTCGCCAGGGGTCGAAGATCTGATGGAACGAGAGAGAGAGAAAGAGAGAGAGAGGAGAGGAGATGTACGCCTCCATCTCTAAATTTTTTTGTAAATAGCTGTGTGATTAGGGCACGAAGGAATGGGGCTCTTGTTTTTTTGGGGGGAATGCTATTATTGAGTTAATGAAACGCTACTGTAAATTGGGCGCGAGTGTTTCCTTCTTTTTCTCCTACTAAACGCTATAATTGTATCCCTATAATAGCATTTCTAAAAAAATGCTATCAACTAATGCTATTAAAACTCATATTTGTTGTAGTGCCACTAGGAAGAGAAACGAGACAATCTACGTGGCAAGCTTGGTTTCTCACAAATAACAGATTTGAAAACTCAAAAGAGTGATCAACTATATATTCATCCAACTTGTTGGGCATGCCTTCTATTCTTTTGTCCCACATTGGTTAATTATGTTGTTCCCGTTTGTAGCCTATTATAAATAGAGCTTTTGGGGGACTTCTAGGAATTATCTTTTGGGCTCTCATATTATGGCATTTCTAGAGTTATGGATTACAGCCGGCTCTTTATATCTCTTCTTCACGTTGGTTAATGAATCCTCTCTTTCCTCTCTCATAGACGTACCCATCTTGGGAAACCATGTATATCTTGTGTCTTTGTAATTTTTTGTTTAGTTTTTAATTTCTCGCTCTTAGCTTGCATTCATAGCGTTCGTTTCAACAAACTAGTATCAGAGCCTTAGGTTGCAAAACTAGGGTTTCGTTTCCGATTGTGGCTATGGCGGCTAAATTCGAGATTGAAAAGTTTGATGGGCAAAACAACAGTTTCAGTCTTTTAAGAGTAAAGATGAAGGCTCTGTTAACCCAACAAGGATTGCACAAGGCTTTGTTAGGCAAGACTAGTTCTGAAATCAAAGAGGAAGATTGAGACAATACGGATGCCAAACCTTTGAGTTCTATTCAGTTGAGTCTGGCAGATGACGTTCTTTGCGAGGTGGGAGAAGAAAATTCAGTAGCAAGAATTTGGCTGAAGTTGGAAGGCATATATATGACGAAGTCGCTCACCATGCCAACAGGTTATAACTCAAATGTCTTTATATGTTTCATATGCGAGAAGCTATACCTGTTAATGATCATCAATCGTATTATTATAGATCTGAAAAATATTGATAATAAAATTGAGGATGAGGACCAAGTCCTAATTTTGCTATGTTCTTTAACACTTTCGTATGAGCATTTTGTTATAACCTTGTTGTATGGCAAAGACACAATATCCATGGAGGATGTTAAGGCCAGTCTTTATTCGAAAGAATTGAGAAAAAAGGAAATTAAGTGCGCATGCAAAAGGTTTGTTTGTTAGGGGAAGAACAGCAGAAAGGGAAGAGTCGAGTAATAGGGGAAGATCCAAGTCATCAGGTAAGAAGAAAGGAAAGTGCAATTATTGCAAGAAACCCGGGCATTTGAAAAAAGACTGTTTAAAACTCAAAGAGAAAGAAAAGAAGACCAGAAATGGGGTAAAGTAACTGCTGAAAGTTCAGATCGATGAGTCAGATAACGTGTTATCAGTTATAGAGAGCGATTCTCGCTCTAATATCAAATGGGTCCTAGAGTCTGGATGTTCATACCACATGTGTCCGCATAGAGAGTGGTTTTCTACTTATGAAGCAGTCAATTGTGGTACAGTTTTGATGGACAACAATATGGCCTGTAAGACTGTTGATCCAGGAACAATTCAGCTTAGAATGCATAACAGTATTGTTAGGACTTTATCTGAGGTTCGACATATTCCAGATTTGAAGAAAAATCTTATATCCCTGGGTGCTCCGAATTCTCATGGTTGCAAATTCCTCGATGAAGGTGGAGTTTTGAAAGCCCCAAAGGGTACATTGGTACTGATGAAGGGTCAGAAGCGTAGTAACATCTATACACTTCAGGGCAGTACAGTTTTATGTGTTGCAGCAACGGTTGCTTCATCCAATATTTCAGATTCAGACTTGACTCGTTTGTGGCATATGCTCCTTGGGCATATGAGTGAGAGGGAGATGATAGTTTTGGGCAAACAAGGTTTGCTATGTGGCCAGAAAACTGAGAAGCTGAATTTCTGTGAGTATTGTGCCTACGGCAAGCAGTGCAGGGTAAAATTCAGTACAGCTGTTTATCGCACCAAAGGCACGGTGGATTATTTTCATTCAAATCTTTAGGGTCCCGCAGAGATAACTTCTAAAGGTGGTTTTCGCTATTTTATGAGTATTATCAATAATTTCTCTCGTAAGGTTTGGGTGTATATATTAAAACATAAGAGTGACGTCTTTAATACATTCAAACAGTCTAAAATTTTGATTGAGAATCAAACTGGAAAGAAAATAAAACGTTTGAGAACTGACAATGGTATGGAGTTTTGTCTTGGCGAGTTTGATAGGTTCTACAGTGGTACTGAGGGCATTGTGAAGCATCACACAGTGAGAAAAACCACTTAGCAGATTGGTGTGGCTGAACGTATGAATAAGACTCTTTTGGAGAAGACACGTTGTATGTTGTCCAATTCCAGATCGGGCTGAAGCCGTTTCCACAGCATGCTATTTGGTGAACAGGTCTCTATCGACTGCTATTAAGTGTAAGACTCCGTTTGAGGTATGGTCAGGTCATCCAACTGATTATTCTTTGTTGCGTGTTTTTGGGTGTCCAGCTTACTCTCATGTGAATGAGGGTAAATTGGTGCCACGGGCCAAGAAGTGTATTTTCTTGGATTATTGATAAGTGCCAAAATATACATACTTTGGCTCTCCAATCTACATTTATTAGTCTTTTATATTTGTTAACTAACTTTTATTATGTGTTTTTTTGTTTATAGGTTGCTCGAGTTCGATTTCCAATATTTTGGGTAAAGACAGAAGTTAGCAAAAGTTTTAAGTCGAAGTGCAAAGTGCTTTAAAATTTTGGATGATTAATTTAATATTAGATAAAGCCCAAGGGCCACTATGTAATTAATACTTTCAAACCTATAAAACCAACCTTGTTACCCTACTGTTCGTGGCAGCTTTTGGGAGAAAAGGGTTACGGACGGAAAAAAAAGAAAAGGATGGGCCACAACAGAAGCTCCTGGAAATAATTATTTACAGTTTCATCTTTACGTTCGTTCATTCATTTAGAGTATTTTTCCTTCTTCAAGTTATTTTAAGTTTTGCTTAATTACTCGCATTTCAGTATCTGGTTTTAATTTCTATTTTTAATAAAAGTTATTCATTAATATTTGATTAGTTGATATTTTTCTGTTTATTTTTCATCTCGCTCAATATAAGCATGTTTCAAGTTAGGGTTTCTTTTATTTTATGCACAATGATGAGTGAGTAGTCGTATGGGTAGGGTTGCGGGGTGATTAGCATACCGTGGCCAGTTCAGGTACTGCTCTTATTTTTAAACAATGAAAATAATAATTTGAGATTGGTAAAATACTTCCCGTTGACGAATCTGGACATTGTCGGAGCCCATGTGAATGGGGGAATGGGGGTCCAAAACTCATTCTCCGCTGCGCATCGGTAAACGGCGACCATTAGGGTTCGCATCTTGCAGGGTATCTTTTTCAATCTAAAATTGAACGTTTTTAAGAATACCGAATAGAGCAGGTTAATCCGGACTGGTTACGAGAGCTATGAACCCTACGACCATACCTCCTTTAATTATTTAAAAAGTACAATTAATTTCTTAGGTTTTACTTAATATCCTAATCAATTGTCAAGGGGTGGCTACCTAAGAGCCAATTTAAATAGTAACAACCCGAGTTTTTAGTCAGCACACATTACCGTCTCTGTGGATTCGACTCCAATCTTACTGGATATTATGCTACGTCGGTCTCCGCACTATGCTTGGGGCAACCCATTAATTTAGGACTAAGAAATCGTCAAGCAGTTATGTTGTAGGTGCCAAAGGGTACAGGCTATGGTGTTCTGATGATTTGAAGTTTTTGATCAGTAGGGATGTGACTTTTGATGAAAATTATCTTATTAAGGGGTCTAAGCAAGTTAATGATATAGTTCATGAACAAAGTATTCCAAAGCAAGTGGATTTTTTGAGTGAATCTTCCGACTCAGGGAAGAAGCACATTGAGAAGCTAGTTGAAGAGGAGTTCAATAGTTCAGACACAGAGGTTGATGCATTACTTGAGTAACCACGCACTATTGCTAAAGATAGGCCGAGGAGGGAGATTCGACCTCCTGAAAGGTATTTGGCTTATCCTGAGATGGTGGCCTATGTTTTATCAGTTGCTGAGACAGTTGAGTATGAGGAGCCTTCAAACTATACGGAAGCTGTTTTGAGCGCAGAGTCTGCACAGTGGTTTGTTGCTATGAATGAGGAGATTGAGTCTCTTCAGAAGAATCAGACATGGGAGTTAGTAGAATCGCTGAAATGGAAGAAGATTATTGGGTAAGTGCAAGTGGGTCTTCAAGCGCAAACTAGATCTTCCAGGGGGTAGAAGTGGCTCAGTTCAAAGCTCGGCTAGTGGCGAAAGGATATAGCCAAAAGGAGGGTGTTAACTACAATGAGATATTTTCACCAGTTGTAAAACATAGTTCCATTCGCACTTTACTTGCTATTGTTGCATGTTATGATCTTGAGTTAAAGCAACTTGATGTCAAAACTGCGTTTTTGCATGGCGAGCTTGAGGAACAGATTTATATGCGTCGGCCTAAGGGATTTGTTGTTTCTAGTAAGGAAGATCATGTTTGTTTAATTCGTAAGTTTTTGTATGGCCTCAAACAATCCCCTAAGCAGTGATATAAGCAGTTTGATACATTTGACTAAAAATTTGATATATCATGAGAGGACCAAGCATATCGATGCCTAGTATCACTTCGTTCGGGATATCATGTCATAGAAGCAAGTTGAGGTGAAGAAAGTGGGTACGACAGATAACCCAGCAGATACGTTGACTAAACCGGTTTTGGTTGCCAAGTTCAAGCATTACTTGGGCTTGCTTGGTATTTGCAGTTCATCGCCCCTCGGGGGCATTTGGTGATTAAGAGGTTAGAAGAGGAGAGCTATATTTGGTGATTTCATTCAATGAAATTCAAGTCAAGGTCGAGAATTGTTGGGAATGGCTTGCAATCTTTTATCCCACATTAGTTAATGTCTGGAGGTATTCCTGAATAGGCTCAAAGAGGACCCAAACATGTGGTACATGGAACCATGGTATAAATACGATTGGGACGGTCGTCGTGCAATACGGTGGTTGGCGACAGGGACCAGTGACATGAGAAGCCAATAGTCCAGGAAGTCAGTGCAGGGCCTTAGACCAGTGAACATGAGAAGTTATTGGTCCAAGGGTTAGATAAAAAACCAGTGACATGAAGTCACTGGTCCAAATAGCCTGTTCGGCAATAAGAAGGCCGAACATGAGTAGAAATCTGGGGAAAGCAGCCTCAGGTGCAAAGAACACTCTGGAAAGGTCCAGAAACAGTAGTATTCTGTTAAGAAATGAGATTCCGAGAATATAAGATCTAAGAAAGATACCTAACGGGAATGAGATGTTCGGCCGGTTATGGAAAAGAGTCCTAAAAGGACTAAGATAATGAATTGATAAAGGAACGAGAATCCAAGATATACTGGGTTACTATACGAGATAGGAATCCTAGGACAACGAGGATGCTTAGGCAACAAGCATCTATGAATCTATAAATACGAGGTAAACCTAAAGGTAAAAAGTACGCAATACGCAGCACTTTACATTATACAAGATTCCTATTGATAATTAGGGTTTATTGCTAGTACGTAATACTAAGTTAGTAATAAGGAATTACTACTCAACCCCAGCCTACCCTCAGAGTAATGGGCAGGCAAAAACATCCAACAAATCTATATATACTTGACGGGATCAAGAAGAGATTGGACAAAGTAAAGGGGAAGTGGCCCGACGAATTGCCACTGGTCCTGCGGGCGCACCGAACAACTCCAAGGAGGTCTATGGGAGAGACCCTCTACTCATTAGCATATGGAACAGAGGTTGTTATTCCATTAAAGGTAGGTTTGCCGACCAACAGGACCACTTTGGTTGAAAGTGGAGGCAATGACAGAGCCATGGAAATCGAGTTGGATCTAGCCGAGGAACGGAGAGAAAGGGCTCTGGTACATTTGGCATCATATCAGGAGCAGTTGATGAAAAGCTACAACAAAAATGTCCACCCACGAGAATTTGGTGTTGGAGACCTTGTGCTTCGTAAGGTGCTCGGCAACACCAACATGGCCAATGAGGGTACGTTTTTGGCCACGTTGGGGGCCAATTGGGAAGGCCCATATCGAGTAATAGAGATAGTGGGCATTAGGGCTTATAAGTTGGCGGACCTAGACGGGAAACAAGTGCCAAGGCCTTGGAATCTCCATAAATTGAGGAAGTTCTTCGTTTAGCAGACTTCACTCTATAGTCTATTCTCTTTTAGGATGCACATCGTGATTGTGTGGGAATTACGAATAAAATTTTCTAATTTTTTATTCTTTGCCAGTTGCAAGGGGTACGCGTAATGCCCCTTTGAGTTTTGAATTATGAAGAAAATTCGCCGATTTTGGTGAAACACTCTGTTTTTGCAATTTTTTATGCTAGAATACGAAGCCAGTGTGGGAAACGAATCGACTTTTCGAAGAAAGTAATCATGACGGAAGAAAATCCAGTCACACCGTTTAGTCCAAAAGACCAGTTGGGTGGAGGAAGAGATAAATCTCCACCAGGCGCTCCGAGAAAACCCACTGGTAGACATGACAGAGAAAACTCCAAAAAAAAAGGAGACAAGACTGCTACTGGTTCCACGAGAAGGAGTAAGTCTCATCGAGTGGAGGAGTCTATTACTCGTTCAAAGAGTATTCATAACGATGATGATGTCCTTGATAAAAAAAGAAGAGAAATCGAGGAGTACGCTCATTTAATTAAAAAACGAGAGTATGAGATACGGGAGCTGCAAAGGGTACGAGAGCACCCCGAAGATTCTGGACTCTCTCGAAGGAATTCCCAAAGAGACGGACGGGCTCTGGTGGTTCATAAACAGACTCATTCACGCAGAAAGGGGAGCAGAAGCCCTGAAATAGGGCGTCATGAGGCTTCTCCACGAAAAGGGGGAAGAAGAAGTAGAAGCCGAACACCAGAGAGAAGGACTTATTCATGAAAAAGGAGAAGCAGAGACCGAAGTTCTACCCCTAAAGAAGAGGACACGAGGAAACATCATCGAGATAGGTACGAGAGACCAGATACTGATTGGGTCAAGACTTCGGCCCACAAATTAAAGGAACAAGAGGATGGGATAGTGACTGCACGAGAAGCAGCACGAAAGGCCCTGAGTAATATTCCAGCCTCCCCCTTTACAAAGAGGCTACAAGAAGCAAGATTGCAGAGCAGAGTGAAGCACGGAGCGTTCATACTTTACGAGATAAATACGGATCCCGTGGCTCACATACAGCATTATCAACAGGCCATGTTTATGCATGAGGGGGATGATTCCATCTTGTGCAAGATGTTTCCCTCCAGTCTTGGCAAAGTGGCTTTGTCCTGGTTTCATAAACTGGCCCCATGATCCATACCACAATGGAGGCAGTTGGCAGAGGAATTCACTGCTCGGTTCTTAACAAGCAGAAAAGCCCCGAAGACTTTTGAAAGTCTTTCCACCATGAAACAGGAGGAGAACGAACAGATCAGGGATTATGCAAAGAAGTACTGGGAGACTTTCAACGAGATTGAAAGTTGCAGTGAGGAGTATGCAATTGCTACCTTCAAAACTGGTTTACCTGTTCGGGGAGAGCTGCGTCGTTCATTGAATAAACATCCGGTAGCCACCCTGGCTAAATTGATGGAACGGATAGAACAACACGCCAGAATGGAGGATGACATACTCCGTGAGGACGGCAGAATGGTTGCCGAACAGCCAAAGGCACCTGCTAAAAAGGTGGATAAGCCAGAACTCAAGACTTACAAAGATAGAAAGGAGTACGGGCAGGCTAAGAAAGAGTCATACAAAGACAAGCAAGCTCCAGACCCTAAATCCTTCTTTTCTATCACTACAGTTTGGAAGGAGCCAATTTACAGGATTCTTTATCGAATAAAGAATCAGCTATATTTCAAATGGCCCCCGAGTCTAGGAGGTGACAAAGATGCAAAACGTGCTACGAATCAGCACTGCAGTTATCATAAGGATTGGGACCATATGACTGAGGACTGTGAGACATACAAAAGGCACCTTGATGATTTAGTCTCTCGGGGCTATCTTAAGGATTTTATCCAGGAGGACCCTAAAGAGAAAGGGAATGCTATGGAGTTGGGTTACGAACAAAACCCTAAAGGCGTTATCCATATGATACATGGATTGGCCACACCTTACACGAGAAGTGAGGTTAGGCTACTACAAAGGCAAGTTAAGCATGATCAGCACGTGATGCGATTGGGAAACAATAGGGGGCGAGAGACTGATGTATGCAAAGAAAGCATGGCGTTCAGTGATGATGATTTGGGGGAGGTCCAAATACCCCACAATGATGCATTGGTCGTAACCCTACGAGTTGGGGAATACGACATCGAAAGAATTCTAGTGGACTCGGGGAGTTGTACAGAGGTATTGTACTATGATGCATTCAAAAAGATGGGGCTGGCCCAATCAGACTTAGAACAGTCTACAACGCCTCTTATTGGGTTCGGTGCAGGAGCAGTTTGGCCCCTTGGAAAGGTGACGTTACCTGTTCGGGCCGGATCAGTGGTGTTGAGAACGGACTTTTTAGTGGTCGATGTCCCTTCATCCTACAACGCAATTATAGGGAGGACATGGTTGCACAAGATGAGAGCAGTCTCCTCGACTTATCATCAGATGGTGAAATTCCCAGGATCAAATGGGATTGAAGTCCTTAAAGGCAACCAGAAGGTGGCACAACAATGTTTGATTTCCATCATCAAAACAGCCCCGAAGGTTCACCATGTTCATACACTAGAAGTGCCAGATCAACCAACCATCGAAGATGTTGGAAGAAGCCCGGCTGAAAAAGTGGTTGAAGGCCTGGAAAAGATTCAAATCAACGAGACTGATCCTGAAAGATATTTTTTAATTGGGGAATCATTGCCAGCAGATGAAAAGGCCGAATCGGTAAAGTTCCTAAAAGAGTATATTGATGTTTTTGCATGGGTACCTGAGGAGATGCCTGGGGTGGATGCAGACGTGATCTGTCACCATTTAAACATTGACCCTCAGCACAAGCCGATCATTCAGAAGAAACGAAGGGCAGCCGTGCAGCATGTAGATGCAGTGATTGAGGAGGTCGATCGTTTGTTGGAAGCCAAAGCAATACGAGAAGTCTATTACCCCGAATGGTTATCCAACACTGTTGTGGTAAAGAAGAAGAATGGGAAGTGGTGTGTCTGTGTGGACTTCACAGACCTAAACAAAGCGTGCCCTAAGGATAGTTTTCCTTTGCCCAGGATTGACCAATTGGTTGATGCAACCTCTGGCTACGAGCGAATGAGTTTTCTCGATGCATATCGAGGATATCATCAGATTGCTATGTTTGAACCTGATCAAGAGAAGACTTCTTTCATCACACCTCGAGGATTATACTGCTACAGTGTCATGCCGTTTGGGCTGAAGAATGCTGGGGCCACATACCAAAAACTTGCGACCATTATGTTCAAGAAGCTCATTGGAAAAACTTTGGAAGTTTACATAGATGATATGGTGGTAAAGAGTCGAGAAAAAGGAGGGCATATTACTGATTTAAAAGAAGTCTTCGAAATCTTAAGGAAATACAAATTAAAACTCAACGCCTCGAAGTGTGCATTTGGAGTTGGTTCAGGAAAGTTCCTGGGCCATTTGGTAACCATGAGGGGGATACAGGCAAATCTCAAGCAGATTGATGCCTTGCAGAGACTACAGAGTCCAAAAACTACCAAGGAAGTCCAGAAGCTGACTGGAATGGCAGCAGCACTTAACAGATTCATCAGCAGGTCTAGTGACAAGTGCAGACCATTCTTTCAGTTGTTAAAAAAGAGGGAGGGATTTGAATGGGGAGCAGAATGTGAGCAAGCTTTCCAGGACCTGAAAAAGTACCTGGCAGAACCCCCACAGTTGTCAACTCTACAGTCAGGTGAGTCTTTAATTCTGTACTTAGCTGTTTCTGAGCATGCAGTAAGTGCAGTCCTGTTAAGGGATTTGGGGATCAAACAAATCCCTATTTATTATGTTAGCAAGACATTGTTGGATGCAGAGACGAGATATCTGCCTTTAGAAAAACTTGTCCTGGCACTTAGGACAGCCACAAGGAAATTGCCATACTACTTCCAAAGCCATAAGGTTGTGGTTTATACTGAGTATCCGTTAAAATCACTGCTTCGAAAGGCAGACTTCTCGGGAAGGATCTCGACATGGTCCGTGGAGTTAAGCCAGTACGATCTCGAATATCAGCCACGCACAGCAATTAAAGGCCAAGTGTTGGCTGATTTTGTGGCAGAGTTTTCCCCCACTGTTGCTCACTTGCCTCCTACGAGAAAGGAACAGGCGGCTAAGACATCATCCTTGAAGGATCAACCCGTAGCCGAACAGGATCCCAAAGAATGGAAGCTATTCATTGATGGATCAGCATGTAATACTCGTTCTGGAATTGGAGTTGTCCTTTTTCCTCCTCAAGAAGTTCTGATTGAACTCTGTTCGGCATGGATTCAGTGCATCGAATAATGTAGCTGAATATGAAGCACTCTTGGCAGGATTGAGAAGTGCGAGGACCCTTAAAGCAGAACGGGTCAGGGTGTATTGTGATTCCCAGCTTGTTGTGAATCAGCTGTCCGGCGAGTACGAAACTCGAAATGAAAAGATGGTGGCCTACGTGCAGGCAGCCAAAGACTTGCTTGATACCTTCGAGAGGGTGTATATTGAGCAAATAAGTTCTGGACAGAATGCTTATGCAGATTCTTTAGCCTGGTTGGCTGCAGCAGTACCAACAGAGTTTAAAAGAAGGGTGGCAGTAGAATACCTAAATGAGCCGAGCATTGGGAGGAATGTAGACTTGGTCTTGGACGTGAACCAAGGACCAAGTTGGATGGACCCAATAATGGAGTTCTTACGAGACGAGATACTCCATTCTGATAAAAAAGAAGCCCACAAGATAAGAGTCAAATCTGCTAGGTTTTGGTTGTCCCCAGAGGGTAAGTTGTACAGGAAATCCTTTACAGGTCCCTATTTGCTATGCGTACATCCTGAGATGGTACAGAAGTTCCTTCATGAGATCCACGAGGGAACATGTGGGAGCCATGCTGGAGGGAGATCCATTGCCCACCGAGCAATTACTCAAGGCTACTGGTGGCCACACATGCAAGAAGATGCAAAGGTTTATGTAAAGATTTGTGAGAAATGTCAAAAATTCTCACCAATGATTCGAACACCTGCCGTGGGTCTGGTGCCTTTGACAAGTCCCTGGCCGTTTGCCCAATGGGGAATGGATATCGTGGGTCCATTGCACAAGGCAACTGGGAATCGAAAATTCCTGCTTGTAGCAACTGATTATTTTACAAAGTGGATTGAAGCAGAACCATTGGCCAAAATCACTGAATCTATGATAGAAAGGTTCGTGTGGAAAAGCATCATCACTCGCTTTGGGGTCCCTTATTCATTGATTACAGACAATGGATCCCAATTTCAGAAAAAATTCAAGGCTTTTTGTACCCAATATGGAATTCGAAACTATTACTCCACTCCGGCCTACCCTCAGAGTAATGGGCAAGCAGAAGCATCCAATAAAACTATCCTAGATGAGATAAAGAAAAGGCTGGACAAAGCCAAGGGGAAGTGGCCTGATCAGTTGCCATTGGTTTTATGGGCTCACCGAACAACGCCTAGGAGGTCTACGGGAGAGACCCCCTATTCGTTGGCATTTAGAACAAAGGCTGTCATACCTCTGGAAGTGGGTCTGCCGACCAACAGGACAGCTTTGGTTGAAAGTGGAGGCAATGACAGGGCCCTTGAAATCAAGCTAGGGTTCCGGTGAAGAGGCACGAATAAGCCGTTGCAATCCAGTTGATCCGAAGCATCAATTGTTTTCATCTTGCAGAGGAGAAGAGAGAAAAGGCCTTGGTACATCTTGCTTCTTACCAAGAACAACTAATAAAAAGCTATAACAAACATGTTCATCCTAAAGAATTTGGTGTTGGAGACCTTGTGCTACGAAAAGTGCTCGGCAACACCAAGGTGGCAAACGAAGGCAAGGTGGGGGCCAACTGGGAAGGCCCGTATAGAGTAACTGAGATTGTGGGCATAGGGGCCTATAGATTGGCAGATCTGGATGGTGATCCAATTCCAAGGCCTTGGAATGTTCATAATTTACAAAAATTCTTTGTTTAGAAGTGTTAAAATCTGTTTTAGATTTGCACTACGTGATTGTGTGGGAATTACGAATATAATTCCTTTGTTCTATTTTTGATTATTTTTTGGGGTACGAATAAATGCCCTCTTCAGTTTTTACAGATCATGAATAAAATCACTTCTTTCGAATAACTGTTGTGGTATTTAAATATGAACTACGAGTTTGGTTCCCCTTATTCGTATTGAGGAGCAGGATATACCTTTTGGGTATGTGAAACTTAAAAGTTTTATAGATATACCTTTTGAGTATGTGAAACTTAAAAATTTTATAGATATACCTTTTGAGTATGTGAAACTTAAAAGTTTTATACATTTTTAAAGTACGTGACACTTAACGAATACAAGTACGAAATACTTGTATAAAATTTCAAGTATGTGAAACTTGGGTATACACTTGAACGCAAGTATTAAAACACTTGTATGTATTTTCTTAAGTACGTGATACTTAGCAAGTATGAAAACACTTGTATGTTTTCTTTTAAACAATACAAGTACGAAATACTTGTATGGACGTTCAAAGTACGAGATACTTATATGGTATTTTAAGTACGTGATACTTGAGAAACTATATTGGCTTGACTTAAATGTAAGCCACATTTAGTTTAAGTACGTGAAACTTATGTTCCTAAGTATGTGAAACTTGAGGAAAACCTTTATGATCAAGTGTTTGTATGACAACACTTGAAAGACTTGTAAAAAATTTTAAGTACATGAAACTTAACAAATACAAGTATGAAAACACTTGTACATCTTTTTTTTTTTAAAAAAAAAAAGTACGTGATACTTAAAAAAGTTTATTAGCTTTGCTTAAAACATAGTTGAGTACGTGGAACTTAACAAATTCTGTTACATAATTTTAAATTTGCTCCTAAGTATGTGAGACTAAGAAAACAAATTATATGTTTTGCTCTTGAGTACGAAAGACTTAAGAAACAAATTGTATGTTTGTTTTGGCTTTTAAGTATGTGAAACTTGCATAAACATAAGATAATCAAAAGTACGAGATACTAGAGATTAAAATTATATCCGAACAGATGCAACTTAAAGAAAGCCGAGCAAATGCCACAAGGGGCCGAATACCTGTTTTAGAAAAAGTATTAACTGTACTGATACCATGTAGGGTTAAAGTACCGTGGTCACGCAAAACCAGCCATATTGTTTGAGAAACACAAATACTTATTTACTTATCAATCTAGGTTCTGAACTTCTGGTTGGACGTCAGGATTACCAGCAGCAGTTGCAGTCTCTTCTGGGACAACAGTTTCATTGGTTACTTCCCGAACAGATGACTGCTCAACATCATTTTGAGATTCAACCTGTATTTCTTCATCAACATCTTCAAAATCGTCAATCTGTTGATCAACATCATCAGCTGGAGCTGTAACTCGGCGACTCGGTAGATCGTTCTCAACCCATAGGGGAGAATCTTCTGCAACTCCTACCTTTGTGAGGCATGCTTCCCAACAAGCAGCCCAAATTTCATCCTGGATGATCGGCATCTGCTCTACGTAACAAGCCGTTGTAGTGTTAAACCCCTTTTGATAACCATCTTCAAAAGCAGCCTTTTTGGTCTGCTCAATCTCAACCAAAGCATGGTTGAGGCTGTCCTCAGCAGCTCCAAGCTTGTCTTTGGCCTCGACGAAGTCTGCTTTGGCTTTGTCTCTTTCCCTTTCAAGTCTAGTAATCGTACGAAGCAGTTTGGTATTGTTGTTCAATAATGTGATCCTCTCATTATCAGCATCTTCAAACTTTTGGCCCAATGTGACCATCTTTTGAATGAACTGACAAAATACCGAACAATAAGTATTGGGAATATCAAGTGGTATATGAAATACACACAAAGACTTATATGAAAAGATTAAGTCACATTACCTTGATACCACTGACGAGACCAGTGGAGACAAGCCGATCAGGTGTAGCTTCGGACTCCTTCTGCATGTCTACAGGAAGAAGTAGACCTTGGGCAAGGGCAAGTGCTGTCTCCGAAGAGCTAGCACTGTCCCCTATGTGAACAGGCCGATCACCCCTAATGAGATTGGGGGTCCAGCTTTCAGGAAGCACTGGAGTACTCGATGAAGGGGGTTGTTGGACTGCAGAAGTGGTTTGGTTAAGAGCGTCCCCAGTCTCTTCGCTCCTGGGACGTTTGTCCCGATGAGCATCGGCAGTCTCAACAGGATTATCTTCCCAATGAGAAGATGACGATCTTGCAGTTCCCCCCCTATTGCGACGTGAGCGTGGGGGAAGGGCGCCAGTTGATGCTACCCTATTGGTAGCACCTCGCCCCCGTGAGGAGACAGTGAGTAAAGAGCTGAGGTTGATGGGTTGGCGTGTCATCGTACCTGGGGTTGGAGGAGATCGAGAGTATTCGGATGAGGATGACTGACTGGTAATTTGGAGAGGAACAGGATGTTGTTCGGCAATGACTTGCCTACGACTAGATCTTCTGAGTACCACACGTGTTTGAGGTACACCGTCAGGAATAGCAATCTCGTCTGACTGACCGGCAACAGTGACACCAGCTTGTAGCCTTGAGTTGCGTGGTTGGGGAGCAGTGGAGGTCGAAGCAGTACTGGTGCTTGGATGGGCGAGCCTCCTGTCTATAACTCCCCTGTACGACGGGTCGTATCCTAGCAGCACCTCAGCGTTCCGACCCCGACCAGCTGTGGGAGTACCAGGTTCGCCTTTATATTTAAGGATTTTGTTGATGTCCTCTGTTCGGACGTAGCTAGGCTCTCGTCTTGGACGTTTGTTGACGTTTTCAGCTGCAGAATCGGAGTTATTAAATCAAAAATTAGACATAATAGAAAGCTACGAGAAAGCAGCAAACGAACAAATAGCAAAGATGAAAAATAAGAAGCATACGTGGGTATCCCCATATGGGGGCAGTGGAGACCCACCACCCGACCATCCTCTCTTAGTGGCTCAAAGGCTCCAGTGACGTAAAGGAAATCGATTTCATGATCCCGAGCAGAGTCTGGCAGGTTTAGCACGAGACGCTTGTCGGCCCTTCTAACTTTGAAGTAATAGGTATTGTAATCAGGATTTAGTACAATGCTGTACCACCACTGAATATCCCAAATTTCTAACTGGGTCCCCAGAATCCTATTCAAAGCTACTACACCCATTATCAACCTAAAGACGTTTGTTGATACTTGCATGGGGGTAAGACGATACCAGTTTAGGATCTGGCGAAGTAATGGGTGAAGGGGAAATCGAACTCCGCCTTCGACGATAGCAACAATGGGGATACACGTTCGATCCCAGGAACCTCCGTCTCTATCTGCGCCCAGGGGGGCGAGTTCGAGACCAACGTTCTCTGGAACGTTATATTCCCTCCTAAATGCCGCCATGGCAGTAGGGGTTTCACATAATTTCCTAAATTTACTGTGTCTCAAAGGATTCTCACCATCGTTAGCCATGGGTATACTCAGGAAGGAAGAAAGACTGAAAAAGGGTGCAACTGAAACTCTAGAAAAACGACTCACGAAATCCAAAATGAGCCCTTTCTGGGGTTTTAGATGCCAGAGACGGAGACGAAACGTCTCGTCTCATACCGTTACCTTTTAAGTAACGGGATAAAGGGATCAAGCTAACGACGTATTGACGTCGTTAAGATAAAACGTCAGTTCACATTTAATATAAAAGCGTATGATAAGCGCCACGTGGAGTCATTACCTCGAGATGGTATAATGACGGAGGCGCCAAAAGGCATCAATGAGATATTGAAATTATGACTGCACGGGATCAGAAGAATCTGATCGTAGTAAAAAATTCTGTTTCTAAACATCATATATTGCCCCCGAATAGTGGTAAATACATGAAGCTGGGGAGCAATTGTAGGGAGGTATTCCCGAGCAGATACATTTAGTTACCGAACACGTGATGTTTGGGAACATGTGATGAACACAAACGGTACTTATCGCCGGGCAGTATGGTGAACAGAGATACGGATCAGTAATATGGGAAGTCATTGATCTATGCAGTCTGTTCGGCTAATAAAAGGCCAATGACAAGTGAAGTCAGTGGTGCGAAACTAACTATTCGGCAGATAGAGACATTATCATTACGTTTGGACCAAATTACATGTGAAGTCATTGGTCCAGGCAGTCTGTTCGGCGACAAGATGGCCGAACAAGGAAAGAGTTCCAAATCGATTGTTGAAATTTGGGGAACATTCTGGAAGAATCTAGAATGTTGATATTCCATTAAGGAATAGGATCCCGAGAATATAGGATCTGAGAAAGATACCCAATGAGAAAGGGATGTTCGGCCAGTAAAGGAAAAGAATCCTAAAAGGACTCTTTTCCAATAAACTGATAAAGGAAACGAGAATCCTTGATATCCTGGATTTCCTATACGAGTTAGGAATCCTATGGCAATAGGAATGCTTGGGCAGCAAGCATACACAAGTCTATAAATATGAGGTGAACCTAGAGGAAAAAGGTACGCAATACACTGCATTATTATTGCTTTCCTACTGATAATTAGGGTTGAGTTTTCTAGTACGTGATACTAACAAAGGCATCGGAGGGCCTTTGCCACGAGAGGCAAAGGTGCACTCACCCCCTGTCTATTTTGCAGATTAGGGTTCAGACGTCGAGCTAGGGTTTCGGTGAAGAGGCACGAATAAGCCGTTGCAATCCAGTTGATCCGAAGTATCAATTGTTTTCATCCCCCTACAACCAGGCCTTGTTCTTTCTCCTCCCTTCGTATTGGGGAGCAGAGCGTGGGTCCATACGAAATTTTTTCGTGTAAAAAATTACTTGGATCTAAGTACGAACAAACTTAGACCTTTTCCCAGGAACGTGCGATCTCAGGGAGCATACGACAATATGCAAGTATGGATACACTTGGTCATTTGAACGGGTATGAATAAACCTAGAATGCATGCGTGAATATGCACACTTCTGCCAAATATAAATACATTTGGGTAACCTAAGTATGAATACACTTTGGAATATCCCTAAGTACGAAACACTTGGGTTGCATACGTGAACATGCAGATTCATCTAAGTATGAATAAACTTAGGCATCCTTAAGATGCATACGATAACATGCATAGATTTGCCAAATATGAATACATTTGGGCATTTGTTTAAGTACGCGAAACTTAAGCGTATAACCTAAGTATGAATAAACTTAGGAATTTTACCTAAGTATGTGGAATTTGGGGAGCATACAATGTAGAGACCCGCATTTCTGACCCTTTTTTTTTAAAAGAAAAAGAAAAAGAAACATTATAATTATTAGTAAGGCGTAACTCGTGGAAATACGAATTGTGTCTTCGTTATTTAATTTGAGGTTAATGTGATAGATTCACTGGTAGAGGGTTGCAAGTGTTAAATGCATTAGTATATGTTGATATATGTGTGTGGGTGGGGAGTTGGGGATAATTTTTCCTCTCCCATATGTTTCTTTCTCCCACGCCCAGACACACACACACACAGAACACCTTCTCTCTCTAACTCTTTTTCGTCTCTCTCTCTCTTTTCTCCCTCTGAAAACACTCCCTCACATTCTCTCCTCGATTTCATCTACTTGGGGCGTGATTCCGGATAAAGTTCAAGAATAAAAGTTGTTATATGGAGCGAGAGCTTTCAATCCATGCCATCCAAGAAAAATTATGATCAGATCACGCGTAATCTCAGTTGACTTGGTCAAACGGTCTAGTTTTGCTCAAAACCCATGAGGTAGGGATTTCTTGCTCTTGTTATGTGTTTATGAGTTGATTGTATGCTTAAATCGTGCCTTGGTTCGTTGTTTGTTGTTGGATCATTGCGTTTCGAAATCTGAAAATCGTCCTGTGAAACCCAACTAGTACATGTACCTTGGTTTGTATTGGTACATGTACTGTCAAAGAAATTTCGGTTCTGTTTAGCTAGTACATGTACCTCGGTTTGTATTGGTACATGTACTACCTGAAAATTTTTAGCAATGTTCCTCCTTCCATATTTTGAACCTCAATCACTTTGAACACTCTTGAATTACATCAAAATCACTTTCAAACTGGATTGTTCGTATCTCATAATGATTTGCCGGTAAATCTATCTCATTTGACTCTCATTGTACAAAAGAAACGTGTCAAATCCTACGAGCGCGGTATCTATTCGTCGTCTATGTAATAGAGTGAGCATATGGATGTTGTAGCATGCCATTGAGTTCTAATGGGTTGGTACGATACGTAGGGTAGTGTGATGTACAAAAGGGAAATGTGTATACTTATCTACTAGTTGATGTTATGGCATGATTGATTATTTTAGATTGCTTTGAAACGTAATTAATCAATAGATATGTGGATACAACGAGATCGTGTGGCAAGTTTTATGAATGATATAGATTTGGTCATGTGTTGAGCATGAGGTCATTAAGGAATGTAAAATGAGAGACAAGAAATAGAATGAATACAAAGAAAGCCACGGATCCATCTAATTGGTGCGATGCCGGAATAATAAAAGAAAGCCACGGATCCACTGAATTGGTGCGATATTGGAATGATAAAAAAAAGCCACGGATCCACCGAAAAGAAAGCCACGGATCCACCAAATTAGTGCGATGCCAGAATGATAAAAGAAAGCCACGGATCCACCGAATTGGTGCGATGCCGGAATGATAAAAGAAAGCCACGGATCCGCCGAATTGGTGCGATGCCGAAATCATAAAAGAAAGCCACGGATCCACCGAAATAGTGCGATGCTGGAATGGACATGGGACGCACAGGTCCCCTAATCCCCAGAAATGAAATCGAAACATGTGAGAACAATAAGTGATGATATATGGATCGATGTGTGATTGTTGAGAAAGGGATAAACGAATAATTTTATCAAGATTTGAAAAGAAAGTACACAGAAATGGAGTTTGAAAACTAACAATATGAAATGCAACAAAACCGAATATCCATATGAGAATGACTGAAGCATTAAATGAAAGGTGATAAAACGGTTGAGAATGATTGAGGACATGATATTGGTATGTTTAGGCTGATGTGCGAATGCTAGTAATCTTATCTTGGCTTGTGGACTATTAGGAAATTCCTTATAGGATTGTCTAGAATCCTAGGGCTAGTGTGTACTGTTAGTTGATAATTATATGTACTTTGGGTGTATCTATCGTTATTCATTCACTCTGAATGCATGGTTCATCGCATTTTCATATAACTTGAGTATAGATTTCTTTAAAATAGCATTTTTTTTTGAAAGCTATTATTTGTAAATTGTAATCATATTTCCTTCGGATACTGGTATTTTGATGACTTGAGGCCTTCCAACTAGAAATGAAATATTTAAATTTTATTTGAGAACAGTGAACATTAATGTCTTTGGGGTATTATTTGTATTACAACGAGGACTTAATTTATGATAAGTGTTTATTATTTATGGTGAAAATTGAGGGCGTGACATACAAGAACATGCAGAGTTACCTAAGTATGAATATGCTTAGGAATATTACCAAAGTGCGTGAAACTTTGGGGAGCATACAAGAATATGCAAATTTATCTAAGTACTAATACACTTAGAAATTTTTCCGAGTACGAAATACTTAGGATTGCATACGTGAACATGCAACATTATCTAAGTACACATATACTTAAAAGTTGATCCAAGAATGTGACCACTTGGGATGCATACAACAAACAGCTAAAGTACGAGCAATACTTAGATGGTTATCCAAGTACGAACACACTTGAAGAGCAATCGAACAAAGTTAAGTACGAAATACTTAACTGTGTATGAAAAAAACACACAGTTTGCCAAGCATGGTTGAGCTTGGGCAATACCTAGCACGAAAACTTGGGTGACTACGAGCTAAATTGAAAATATGTATGAATAAACCTGAACTATGACAACGAAGAATGTCAAAAGTAGACCCTAGTACGGAAAGGTTTGAGGCCCGAGCAGTGAACATTGCTTGAATCATGACAAGCGAAGATTGTCAGACAAAGGTCCAAGCATGAAGAAGTTTGGGCCCCAAGCAACCAACATTGCTCTGATGCGAGTTGAGACCGAGATAGGCTAGGTGTGAAGGAAACCTAGGCCTTGGCAACGGATGAGATCTAAATCAAATCCTGATGCACTTAGGACTTGGCATTGAGTAATACCCAAAACAGCCATGATCGGCCGAGAATTGGGGATGAGTACGAATATTCCTAGGGTAGTGAACATTGTTGGGAATTTGCTAAGTACGAGAAAACTTCGGGTCAAAGCAATGATTAAATACAGAGAAAATTGCAAAAGTGCGGAATGACCTAAGGTCATTGCTAAGTACGAACAAACTTAGCAAGAGTGAAGGCAATACGAAGAGTGCCATGTGTAAAAGTAAGGGTAGAAAAATCCTGTCCAACCCAAACGATGAGACGTTTTGCCTGGACTAATGATAAAAGTTGCACCAATTTTGTGAAATAAGGTGCATGAACAGAATGAATTTGCTCGGTTCTTGGAAGCTTTGCTCGTCATTTGAGTAAAAATAACGAGTAAAGCTGGGGAGCAATTGTACGGAGGTATTCCCGAACAGGCTCAAAAAGGGCCCGAACACGTGGTATGTGGGACCATGGTATAGATACGATTGGGACGGTCACCATGCAATATGGTGGTCGGCGACAGGGACTAGTGACATGAGAAGTCAATAGTCCAGGAAGTTAGTGCAGGGCCTTGGACCAATAAACGTGATAAGTTATTGGTCCAAGGGTTAGATAAAAAAACCAGTGACATATGAAGTCACTGGTCCAAGTAGCCTGTTCGACAGTGAAAAGGCCGAACAAGAGGAGAAATTTGGGAAAAGCAGCCTCAGATGCAAGGAACACTCTGGAATGGTCCAGAAATAGTGGTATTTCGTTAAGAAATGAGATTTCGAGAATGTAGGACCTGAGAAAGATACCCAATGGGAATGAGATGTTCGACCGGTTATGAAAAAGAGTCCTAAAAAGACTAAGGTAATGAACTGATAATGGAACGAGAATCCAAGATATCCTGGGTTTCCTATATGAGATAGGAATCCTAGGGCAACGGGGATGCTTGGGCAATAAGCATCTATGAATCTATAAATACGAGGTAAACCTAGAGGTAAAAGGTACGCAATACGCAGCACTTTGCATTATACGAGTTTCCTACTGATAATTAAGGTTTATTGCTAATACGTGATACTAACTTAGGCATCGGAGGGTGATAAGCCTTGAATTGTGTAAATTGATAGGCTTATCTCCCTCCGTTTTGTCACACTAGCATGCATACTCGTCCGTTTTTGTTTGATATTGCGCGCAAGGTGTCTTTCTGTTGAGCAACAGGTTTTTGGAGTACATATGGGTGTTTTCTAAGGCTTCTAATAACCCCCAGAGTAGTCCGGATGTGCTTGATGTATGTGAGGAGCCTCAAACCCTAAACAAAATGTCCAAAGCAATGGAGGAAGTATAGGAGCAGCCGGAGGCCGACGGTAGCAGCAAAACAGCCCAGCACAATCCAGAAGCAGGTGGGATCAATCCCCCTCTGCCCAGGGATCGATCCCCCAATCCAGCAGCCAAATCCAGTGCCCCAGGGATCGATCCCCCTCTCACCAAGGATCGATCCCTCACTCCTGTGCGGACTTTTTAAGGGCATTTTTGTAAATATTTTATAAAAGGGGTATATATACCATCCCTTGTCCGAATTATAGGGCACTTTTACTTTTGCACTTTCTCTCTCTACCTCCATTAATAGAGCTCCCACCTCTCTCTTCATTTATGCTTTGAGGAGGGTTTTCAAGCACGATCCATTTACTTTCGAAGCAATTCACCTTCATTAAAGTTGTAAGATATCTCATTCTTTTCGAGGATCTTGTGTTTATTTCGTATTTAATCAATGTTTGGTATTTTCCTTACCTTTTTCCCTTCCTCATTTCATGTTTTCTTTCAATATGAGTAAGTAGTGTAGTAAGGTTGGGTTATGGGATGATTAACATCCCATAACCAAGGTTGTGGCTTGATCTTCTCTTGTAAAATCTCATTTTCTAGCTTAAACATGACTTTGGGCTGATTTTATGTATCAAAACTTAGAAGTGTTAATCTCTCTGATCGAGTGTAGGCAAAGATTAAGCTACTTGCCACATTTGATGCTTCGAGCTATGTCCTTCTTCGTGTTTGTCAAACTGAACCAAAAGAGTCCCTAGACATGTTTAACACTTTCGTTAGGAAGAGAAGAATCGAGTTCATCCTTGCGTTATGGGTGTTGGTTATCCCTAGACCCGGCCTTTAGTTTAATCTCTGTTAAAAAGCCGTAGATAGGTTAAGTAGCCGGCTCTTTGTATCTCTTCTTCATGTTGGTTAATGAATCATCTCTCTCCTCGCCCGTGAACGTACCCATCTTGAGAAACTACGTATATCTTGTGTCTTTGTGATTTCTTGTTTAGTTTTCAATTTCTCGTTTTAACTTGCATTCATAACATTCGTTACAACACAACTGACCACACTCTCCTCCAAATTAAAATGGGGACAAACAAAGAATAGAAATCTGAAGCAGTTAGCCGAGGAAGAGATATAAACAAAACTGCAGCAGAGTTCATGGGGTAGTTATAGTATTTGTTCTTTTGCCAATTCCCATAGGCCTCATTTCATTTGCGGATTAAAACAGATGCATGGAATTAACAGTCCTCGAAATAATAGCCCTTGCACTGTTTAAAAGTGTTCTTTTGAAAGGCACTTCAAAACCAGAACTGCTATGGACATCGATGGTGTGTGCATGTACCGGCATGCGGGGCAATCCCGATTCCGCACAGATAATTTAAGTCGTTCATTAATTTAAAAAGAAAAAGAAGAGAGGACACGTGAAAAATCAGCTAGATTGTATATGTGTACGTGCTCGATCCAATCTTCTAATTTTTGCGGACTATTTGAGTGACATCCAGAGTGAGCCCCACGTGCCGGTATGTGCACCGTCGATATCTTTAGTAGCACAAGGACTTCACCCAAAATAGGTATTAAGAAAAGATAGGAATTAATTAAATGCGTCGTGGGAAAGAGGGAAAGTAAATTTCCCAAAGATAATCATTTGCTTAATGTCATTCACTTCATTTGAATTTTACAAAATACAATACATTTCCACTTGCTGCAAGATGACTCACAAGCAAAACAGCTTCCCTTCCAATACTTAACAAACATATATATTCTCTATCAATTTATTCTAACTATTTTTAGCTTCTTTCCTTCATCATGGAATAAAGCACTTAAATTGAAACTGAAATACTACAATAGTGGTAGAATTAAAGGAGTAGTTTTAGCCTTCAAATATATCTGAGTTATTCTGTCTAAGCCTTGTGAGGGTAGAGGCGGATTGGAAGCCTTTTTCAGGAATAGGCATGGGATCGACAATCAACTTCTCGTTAAGAATCACCTTTTCCCACTTGAACCTTCTCACCAAGTTGTGCATGAACACAAGTATTTCCAATCGGGCGTATTCCTTTCCAGGGCACATCCTTGGCCCTCCGCCAAAGGGCACGAATGTGTACGGAGCCGGTGGTCCAGACCCCTCGAATCTCGAGGGATCAAATTTTAGCGGATCTGGATAGAATTCAGCATCCTTGTGTGTTGAATGCACACTCCAATATATCTGAATATCAATATAGAATAGGAAATATAAATACTTATAATGAAATAATTTTCAGCTTTTTAAGTAGACGACATGTAAATTGAGCGAATAATTAAGGCCCTTTTGTTAAGGAAAATAATTACTTACTTTTTGAAATAATGACTTGTCTCGTAAAACAAAAAATAAATAATTTAAAAATAAAAACCTTAGCACAACGAAGACTAAGTCAACATGCAGGCCTAGCTAGAATCTTCACATCAAAAGTTCATATCAACTGTCTAGCTCTCATACACAACCAACCAAGACTTATTGCTCCTCCTACCGAAGAATTTTTCATTGTCGGGTGGGTATCACATGCTACCCACTTGACACATCTAGACCGTCCATTGGAGTTTTGGACGGCTCAGATTTGAGAAGAGAGTGGTGGCGAAAGAGTCTTCTCATCAAAGTTCATATCAACTGTCTAGCTCTCATCTAGTAATAGACTAAAATAGTATATGAGAGCTACATACACAATCAACCAAGACTTATTGCTCCTCCTATCAGATCTTCACATCAATTACTTCTCTCAAAAAACAAAAACAAAAAGTCTGCTGGCCAGTAGTACTTGACTCATTAAAAAGCAAAGATCCCTTTCTAAACAGCAATAACAACCTGGGTATGTGACTCCGTTCCAGATTTAAAAATAAGTACTTATTTTTTAAAAATGCAATTTCAATTTTCATTATTATCGGGTGGGTACCACTTGTTCACGGATCAATTTTCATCAACTCTTTTTAATACTCCCTCTGTACCCCTTTCTTTGATCCCTTTTTTGGGATTCTAACTTATTAAGGGAACATAATAATTCCATGTATAATCACTTGATTTTTCAATTTTGCCCTTGAAAGATTTAGGCAAAAGTGCTAATTGGGACAAAATAATGGGGACAACATTTAGGAAGGGTAAAATGGAAAATTCTTTGACTTTTAGCCATTTAGTTCCAAAGTGAGACAAAAAATTTGGGACAGCCAAAAGTGGTAATTGGGACAAAAGAATGAGGACGGAGGGAGTAGATTTTAATATAAACAGAGTTTTTGGGGTTCTAGTGTTAGAATTTGGCAATTTTCGGGTTCTCCTCGTTGCAGTTTTTGCTGTATGATCAGTGTTTTGGTTTCGTTGGTCTCTTGCCGACATCCTTTGGGCCTTAGGCGGCATGCGATTATCGGGATGCATTCGTGTTTTGGTTTTGGTTTCGGCTGTCTCTTGCAGACTTCCTTTGGGCCTTAGGTGGCATACGATTATCAGGATGTGTTCGTGTCTATTCGTTCACTCCTTGTTATGAGGCCGTTTTGTCCTGGGTCCCTTATTCATTTTCAACGATTCAATTTTAAGCATTAATATGCTTAATAATAATTACCTTCCAACCCTTAATTTGGAATTGAGAAACCATTGTACATGAAATCATTGATGGCATCTCTGAAAGCACCTTGGAGTGGTGGAGCAAGCCTCGTCACTTCACATGCCACGTTCCATGAATACTTCATCTTTTGAATATCATTCCAATTCAACAATTCACCTGCTGCTTTTGATTTTGCAATTTCCATTTGCCCTGTTCTCACAAAGTCAAAAAAAAGTACATCAAATCACAATAAGCTACTTTCCCTTGATTATTCTTCAAACAAAATACTGCTATATGTTACTCCCTCCGTTCCATATTGATGGTCCAGTTCGGTCTCCAATGCGAAATTCAAATTGTTAATATCTTTTAATCTACAATGTTTTTAAAGATTTTAAAAACTTTGTATAATAGAACTAATTGAGATCTATCATATAAGATCCATATTGCACATAAAAATCATCGTAGATTGAAAGATATTAACAATTTAAATTTTGCATTGGAGACCGAACCGGACCTTCAATTTGGAACGGAGGGAGTAATAATTTTTTTTCATAGTCTCCAGGTCTTGTAAATTAGAAAATTCTTGAGATAAAAAAAAGTGGTTACATCTCTTATTGGTGGTTATGTTGCGGGATTTTAAACATCCAATATAGTTATTTACTTACACGTATCCGATATATAGCTGTAATACCGATACCTATATGTCTCCCGATACTGCGATTTAAAACCGCAGCGAAAACATAGGTAGACTGTAGGCAAGCACAAATTCAAAAAAGAGAACTTTGAGAGAAGACAGGAAATGAGAATTACCTCTGTAGACTCCTTCGTAAACCTCAGGCAACTCAGCAAGAAACTTAACAATGGAAGACAAGAGGAGCTAGCGGTGTCATGGCCACCGATCAACAGCGCCAAGATCTTATCAGCAATGTCGGCCTCGTGCATGAACTTTCCATTTTCGTCGCTCGTCGAAAGCATGTGCGACAAGATATCCTGCGCGGGCGACGCCTTTCCCTCTGCAAAATCCAGCTTCCTCTGCTTGATAATCGCCACCAGTTCCGTCCTGATGAAATGAGCCGCCTTGATCGCCCGGTTAAACGGGGTTCCGGGCAAGTCTTTGGGGACAGATAATATCCCCGCTGCCAAAGCGGTGAAGGGGTCTTCGAACCTGGCCACATGGCCAGGATCCTCGACGCTGACGAACAATCGACAGGCGATCCAGAACGTGTAGTGCTTAGTGAGAGGGTACACCAGCACCGAGTCTTTGTTCTTCCAGTCAGCCGCAAAGTGTCGCTGGGCGATCCCGTCCATGATTCCCACGTACCTCTGCAACGCCTCCGCCTTGAGGAAGTTGGGGAGCATTTTTCGCAACCGGATGGCCTCTTCCTTCGACGAGGTTTGGGTTGAGGTCGGGAAAACCTTGTTCACGGAGCTGGGCCACCAGGACTGGACGAGCTTGTTCTCGTTGGAGAACAGGAACTTTTTGCTGGCCGCCCCGCAGAACACGACCGTGGGAGAGCCCAAGAGGCTCGTCTTGAACACGCAGGACGAGTACTTGGCTATGCGATCGAAGACGAATTTCTCGGGGTGACCTTTCCATCCGGTTGAGAGAAACTCGAGGCTCTCGCCCACTATCGGGAACCTGGCGCTGCCGGGTGGGAGGTTACCGAGACCGGAGCCGATTTTTTTGCCGTAGAAAAGGAAGCGGAGAGATAGGGTGACAGAGAGAACAAAGAAGACCAGGAGAGAAGCATAGAATAGCTCCATGATTGCTACTATTGTGTTCTGGTTACTGTTGTGTGTGTATTTTGTTTGGGTTGAGTTTGGGTTTGGGTAACAAGGGGAAGAAGCAAATTTATGCAAAAAGTAGCTTTCCAATGTGGACACAGGAAAATTCTTCAGTACCGAGCGGGTACCACATGGTGTCCGCTCTCGCATCCGAGCCGTCCATCACGTGTTTGAACGGATCAGATTTGGAGAGAGAAAAATGAGAGAGAAAGTGTTGGGGTGAGAGGAGAGAGAGGGTTTTAATCAGAGCTGTCCAAAATGTATCGGACAGCTCAGATACGTCGAGCAGGTACCACGTAGGATATACCCGCTCCACACTAAAAAATCACTCGGACAGAAGGGAGGTTTAAACGTAGCTGCAGTTGCATTTATGCACCGAAAAAAAACAAACAAAAAAATTACAAAAAGGTGGAGTATGTATCGGGTGTGATGCTGTCTTTCAGTTTATTTATTTTTTTCTTTTTTCTCATCTGTACCTGTGTGACATCGGTCGCGTCTGTGGAACTCTGTTCTTTCTGTGTCTCTTGGTTAAAAACCTAAGTAGTTTTGTGAGACTTGATTAAAGATAGTCTATATATGGTGAGAGATTCCAATAGGATTTTTCGTGAGAGAATTTGTATTTGGGATTGGTGAGAGCCTTGTTTGTTTGCAACCATTGTAGCTCTTCGGACAATAGTTCTCTTCACACAGTGGAATTGTCTTTCATTTGCTTGCTTGTCGAGTAAGTTTACGGACGTAAGCCGAACCACTTATATATTGGTATCTCTATTCGTTTTCGTTGTTTGGTTTTGGTTTGGTTTTCTCCGTTTGTTTTTAGGATATGTTTGGCAATATCATGGCCATCAACGATCGTCGGGTTGTGGTTGCATCCTTCGATGGCCCGCCACACTTACAACATCTTTAAAAAGTTGAAATCTCCAAAAGGAACCAATAAATTAGAACAAAGGGAGTATTAGATGGAAGGAGAGTGGCGCGGTAAGGATTTCAATGCTAGAAGTAATTCCTGGTGTTGAGTTACTCCAGTAGTGCTCCTCCACTCTAAAAGGTCTCTAGATCGACCGGCAATGCCACAATTTGATTATTGATATGAAGAATGGTGGTGAGGTTGGGAAGAGGAGAAGTGATAGAGCCATAGATTAACTTCTTCTTTTTACTTTTCATTTTATTGTGGTGAGTTCATGCATGGTTCATTTAATTGTGGTTGGATCATTATGTGGCAAAGGATGGGTAGGACAGGGTGGAGCTAGAAGATGGTGGTGGTGGATATAGTGGCAACTCCAGGAATTCAAGAGCATGGGGTCATCCATAAACATCAATACTTTCGCCAATTGTAAAACTGCAAAAATATAACATAATAATGGCAATTAATTATAACATACTTCCAACAAAATTTACATTTAAAGCTTGACAAGTGTTAACTTGTACACAAAATATATCAAAATGCATATACTAATAATCGTTCTTATAAGTACTCGACAAAAAAAAAAAACCTCCACGAGCTTCTACAATTGCATTCGTCGTGATTTCATATTTTGAAATCTTTGCATGATAGTCTCTATATCAATAGCGTCAAGGTCTACATAATTATTTTCCCAAAAAATCAAACAACTCATATCAAGCTTATTGTATACAAATTTCAAAGGGCAAAGCTTATCAAAGTATTCATATCATATTCTAATACTCAGAATAATGTATGAGAGTTGCTATATGTACCGACCATGGGGGAGGGAAATCATACCGACGGCCGTCGGCGGGCCATCTCCGGCCACCGGACGGCCGATCCGAGCAGTCCAAAAATTCTTAAAAAAAAAACCGATGGGGCCCTCGCGGGAATCAACGGCATCCGAGGTGTGTAGGGTGCTTGATCCAAGCACCCTTTTTTCATGTATATATGTATATACGTGTATATACACAAAAAAGGGGTGTTCGGATCAAGCACCCTACACACCTCGGATGCAGTTGATTCCCGTGAGGGGCCCCTTTTTTTAGAATTTTTGGACGGCTCGGATCGGCCGTCCGGTGGGCGAAGACGGCCCGCCGGCGGCCGTCGGTATGATTTCCCTCTCCCATGGTCGGTACTCATAGCTTTTCTGTTAATGTATTCATATTACTTATTCCAATCCCACCCAAGTTTTATACATATAAAACTAACAAGCCCTAAAATATTCATATCAGTGATCAGTCAAATTGAAGACTTGAAGATAACAAAGGTTGTGAACGCATTTTGCTTTTCGTTTTTTACAGTGTCGCCTCTGATTTTGTATCGACTATGAAAGGAAAATTATCATGTATGGTGTCGCTGTAAATATCCATAGGGTCAGTCTGTTAATTTCTAGAAAATTTCAATATGGTAGTAGCTAGTAAAAAAAAACTCCATGGGGTCACCCGAGTCCACACCCTTGTGTGTGGCATCGCCACTGGGTGGATAGCAGTTGTGTTCTAGTGGATGGTAATGCTGCCGTTGTTGATAAAAGCAAAAATGATGCATGTATCATTGATTGTGTCTAAAACATAATCTTACAAGGCGTTTATATAGGCTACAAGACTTGACCATCAAGAACCCATTAATATAAATAAGGAAGACACGTGTAACAAGGAAACTTATACTAATTCTTTGAATTTTTTGATTTTCGGTTGGCGTCTTGCATTTCTTTAGGCCTCGAATGGCTTATTGCTGGTGTGCCCTTGATCTTTTTAATCTTTGTAATTCTTTATAAAATTTAATAAATTTTTTTTGCTTAGAAAAAAAAAGGGGCCTAGACAAAAAAAAAAACATGATAATAGTATAACTACAAAATTATAGTAACATAATATTTTCTAATACTATGTTAACATGTGTTGTGGTGGTTGTGATGGTTATAGATTGTGGTGGGTGGTGGATCGAATTGGGTTTGGACTAACATATTAGAGTGAGGTACAGGGAAAAATGGTTAATTTTGGAAATTAGAGAAATAATTAATTTGAGTTTTGTGTGGTTATTAAGGAATAATAGAGATGCAAATAGAATTTGTAGGATTTTGTTGTAACTATAGTATATGGTTTTGTTGTAAGCCTAGCATTTCTCTTTTCCATGGCCCTCAACATGACTAAATTTTAGTTATAACGGTGATACCATATCATCGTGCTGACGTGGTATCACAACCCAATAACAGAAAATCATGTGTTCATGTTGACCCCACTATGCACATATGGTGGTAGTTACATGGATCCCACTAACCACCACATCACTGCTGCGCAGACCCAGATTCATACATAGTCGAAAATGATTGGTTTCGTTGCACCACATTAGCAGAATGACATGGTATCACTGTTGTATTTAAAAAAAATTCAATGATCAACACAAGAAATTTGACACATCACTGCTTTACATCTACAATTTGACGGAATGAAATAGGATGAGCCCAATTGATTAAGGTAGGTAAATTAAGTTCAAACATCACTTTAACATTTCCTAAAAATTTTGAATATTTATGAGACATTGCGGTCAAAGTTTAGGGTTTTTTTGTCTATTGGAGCTCAATTTTTGTCATTCCTAGCAAAATAATTAAAGAGATTGAGAGTACATTGATGGCATTCCTTTGGTCAGGATCTGAGATGAAACATTCTGCTGCCAAGGTTAGATGGGATCATATATGTAGTCCAAAGGAGGAAGGAGGGCTAGGATTCAGAAGGCTTAAGGAATGGAATAAAGCAACAATGTTAAGGCATATTTGGGCCCTTTGCAATAAAGCAGATACCCTTTGGGTGAAATGGATTCATACATACTTTATCAAGGGCCAATGTTTGTGGTCCATGGACATCTCAATTGAGGATTTAAGGACTATGCGGAAGCTATTGAACCTAAGAAGTGTGGGTCAATCTCTGATAAAATACTTGATTGGTAATGGACAAGGTACTTTTCTGTGGCTTGAAAACTGGCATCTTCTTGGCCCTTTTTTTCATAAATTTGGTGAGTGTTATTTATAATCTTGGTAGATCTTGGAATTCTAAGGTTTCCTCGATTATCCATGATGGGGAGTGGAGGTGGCCTAGACAAAGGAATAGGGTCACTCAGTTTATCGTGAATCATAGCCCTCTTGATTTTAAACCAATTTGTGATACGCTAGATTCAGTCGTGTGGGTTTCTAATCCTGTTGGTTTTACTATGTTTTCTGCTTGGGAGGCTATCAGGCTTAAACTACCTATTTAGCCTTGGTCTAGTGTTGTTTGGTACAATAGAAATGTTCCTCCATGGTTTTTTGTGTTGTGGTTAGCTGTGCAACAGAAATTAATCACAAGGGACAGGTTATTGAGCTGGGGTATGCATGTGGAGGATGGTTGTTTGTTCTGTAATAATGCCCAGGAGTCACATATACACTTGTCTTTCCAATGTGCATTCTCCCAATCAGTTTGGAGGGCTATTTTGCAAAAATGCTTGACTAATCATATCCTTCCTCTTTATCGGATGTGGTTGAATGGTATATTCAGACAGTTAAAGGGTCTATTCAGACAGTTAAAGGGTCTGGGCTTAAGAGTTGGTTTTTGAAAAGTGTGTTTGCTGCTTGTGTATATAACCTTTGGGTGGAACAGAATCAGAGAATTTTTCAACACAAGGTTTCAATCAGGAACAGGTCATCCTCAAGACTGCAACTGCAATTCAAGATTTGCTAAACTTGCAAAAGGGGGTGTTAAGAAATCCCATAAGAATATAGAGTTGTGTTGTAGTTCAGGCCTTTCAACTAGAGTTTTTGATTCACACTGTTTAGTATAGGAATACTTTGTATAGAGTTGTTTGGTTCTTTTTTCTTTAATGCCTCTTGTAGTATTGTGAGGCTTGTCTCAAGTGCTTTGGTTTTTTCGGGGGAATGCCCCTTAGGGTTTGTACATGAGTTTGAGCTTTTATAAAAGTAAAGTGCTTATCCAAAAAAGATTTCGGGTTTTTTGTACGTATTTGAAAAATAATCTCTAAAACATCCATTCCAATATATAAAGGGAGAGCACCCTTTGGCGTGTGAAGCCGTATGGATTTTATCTATACCAAAATTGCGTCATTAAAAACTTATTATTTAATTATAAGGGATTCAACTACTAAGGGTAAAAACTGTAGGGGTAAAATAGTAAGACCTCAAAAAAATGTCTCCAAACTGCCACACCCACGTTTTTTTCTATTCTAATAATAATATCTAAATGGAGAGCACTCTTTGACCTGTGAAGCTATATGAATTTTATCTATACCGAAATTGTCTCATTAGAAACTTATTATTTACAAGGGATTAAACTACCGAGGGTAAAAACTGTACGGATTAAACAATAAGACCACAAAAAAAACTGTCTCCCAACTACCACATCCACGTTTTTTCCCTTTATCATGATCCGCCGCCTGCGACACCCCACGTTCACTCTCATTTCTCCACAACCCCTCCCTCTCCCAGTTCGGCTGCTGAACAAAATAAAGACACAAAAGAAAAGGACAGAAGAAAAACAGAGGAAAGATTTTGCTACCAAGGCAACAAAGGGTATCTTGTACGTATATGCATGTGTTTATCAGTTTAATCACCTTTTTTTTTCTTTCTAAAAAGGGGTAATTTCTCAAAATATTTGAGTAAAAGTAAAAAAAAAAAATTACTTTTCTAATTCCTATCGTCGAGACGAATTAATAACCCACAAAAGTTTGGCGCAAAACTAACAAATGCGAAAAAAATTCAAATAAAGACAATTTTCAAATTTAAGTTAAGTTCATAAAAACGCAGCCTGATCCCAAAATTTTCTTTTCCGATTAGAATTTCTGTTCTTCATATACGGAAAAAAAATGTCGGTAAAATTAGGAAATTTTCCCCTTGGTTCCAGTTGGTATAATTAGGACAGGCAGATTATCCAAAACTGAAAAGTTAGGCAAATTTCCCCTTTTTTCTACGCACGGCCTCTAATAAGTTTTACTAGAGGCCGGGCATATGCGATGCGTGTGAAAGTCAGATTTTTTCAAAATTTGCACAATAGCTTTCCGATGAATGTTCAATCAACTTTTCACAAATTTTATCCAAATCCGAATTGCATACGCATCGCTTGTGCCCCAGCCTCTAGTTGGTATAATTTTGGCTAGAAGACCACAATGCATGCGCAACGAAGCGTATTAGTAAAAGCATTTGTATTTGTATCTCTTTTGCTTGGTTGGTTCCTTACCAACTTGGCTTTTTCCTTTTATGGCCTTTGGTTTTTTGAAGTCTTTGGATCCTTATCTCTTCGGCCTTAGGCCTTTTCTTGTATTTTCCTATGATCTATCTATTGATTTCTCTTCTTTGCTGATAAAAAAAAACGCATATTAAAAATAGTGTGTTTCACTAACTAAAATAAGTACTTATTTTTTGAATTAAATATGATGTATTATGAGAGAATGACATGTTTCGTAAAATGAAAAATAAGCAATACTTCAAAAATAATAACCTTAGCAGAACAGGGTTAGTGCACTTATGTAAAAGGCCGGCCCAACCACAAGGCCCAAGAGGCGTGGGCCTTAAGCATCCCAAAAGGCCAAACTTTAGGAGCACTCTACTAATTTTTCTGTGTGGGTTTGTGTAGAAATCTTTTTTGGCCCAATAGAAGGGAAAAAAAGCCCATTCCAAGTTAATACCGGCTGTGACCCTCACGGATATAGTAAGGGCCCAAAAAATGCTCGGTGGCATTTTTGTAAATAAGAGATCTAAATGGTCCTTTTAATTCAAACCCTTTTCTCACAATCTCACCGTCTCACATTTTGCCCAAAACAAAAAATATATATATAAACGAAGAAAGAACGAACGAACGAACAGACGATTCTCTCACGTTTTGCCCTAAAATTGAAGACATGGTCCGTTGGTGATATCACTTTCACCAAACGAAGAGGAAAGGGCATTGTGTTCGAGACTTCGAGGTAAATTTTTTTTTGATCGGAGCTTTCAAGTTTCAACAATTGGTCTGTTGGTGATATTGCTTAAATGTTGAAGTTTGTAATTTAAGATTGCTTTTGAGAAGTGAGACTCTCTCTAATTAAGTTTAGTTGAGTAGTGATAGTGATATTAGGTCTTTTTTTACTCTCCACTTAATTTGTGTTCAAGCAATTAAGCTTATTGAAAATTGAAATACAGGACCAGCATATACTAATATAATACACACTGCGGAGTCTTAGAGTATATCTCCCATTCCCTTGCGACTTGCGAGGCTTCAAATCCGTAAGTATTCTCTTGTTATGCAGAGTCCTGCAGGTTGGTGGTGCTTAGATTTGTACATATGTTATTAAATGCAGAACCCTGACTAGTGGTGCTTAGATGGATTAGCCATGTTATCAATTGAAAATGACTTAGTGACAGAGGTGGATTATACAAATTTAATTGATAGTTTTGCTTCGAGAAATGCAAGACGAGTAATATTCAAGTGATACTCATGCGTCCTTGAGATATGTATTTGTCTATTTGGAAACTTTGTATTTTGTGTTCGTATGAAACGATTAGTAAAACTTTATATTGGTTTGGCTTTATTGTATTTTGATTGTTGCTGTAAAAATTGTTAAGTATTAACTCTTTAAGGGCACGCTTTTTTTTATTGACTTTGGACACTAAAAACTCTTGGGTCGACCCTGCTTATGTACACAATCATGTGATTCTGTACGTTAGCTTGTGCCTAGCTTTGTTTTTAGTTTTCTTTATCAGAATTTTTCTTATTGAAGTTGTCAACAAAAGACTTCTTTATTCTTTTTATTTTTTTTATGTTAATGAAATTCAGAAGTAATAGTTAATTTGCACCATAAAGAATTAACTGGCTGAAAATGGGTATGAAAAATAGATAGTTATCATTTGCTTTCATTCTCTTTTAATTTTACAAAAGGAACAACAAAAAAAAGTACATTTCCACTGGCTAATGAGTACTTTACAAGCAAAACAGCCTCCCTTTTAAGAGCTACTAACGAACATCTGGTTTCCACCAATTTATTGTAACTATTTAGCTTCTTTCCTTCCTCATGGAACATAGCACTTGAAAATGAAATACTCCAAAAGTGGCTGCAGGATTATTGGAGTTTTTGGGCTTAAAAATTAAACTCTTGATTATCCAGTCTAAGCCTTGTGAGGGTAAAGGCGGATTGGAAGACCTTTCTCAGGATTAGGCATGGGGTTGGCGATGATCTTCTCGTTCGGAATCATTTTCTCCCACTTGAACCTCTTCACCAAATGGTGCATGAACACGAGCATTTCCAAACGGGCGTATTCTTTCCCGGGACACATTCTAGGTCCTCCGCCGAAGGGCACGAACGTGTATGGAGCCGGGCCGGACCCCTCGAATCTCGATGGATCGAATTTCAGCGGCTCCGAGAAGAATTCTGCATTCCTGTGCGTTGAATGAGCGCTCCAATATATCTGAACATCAACATGGAAGCAAATAAATAAAGATTATTAACGAAATACGTACTTTTCAGGTGCTCAATTAATTGGACGGATTGTGAATTAAATAAATATCTTAGGTCTCATCAAAAGCAAAATAAGTGATTGATTATTGACTCGTCGGAAAGTCCAGATCGACTTCTAACACAACAATATTTTAATTGGTGGGGTTCTTGCCGGTGAACTCGCGATCCTTTAAATCTTTGTCATCTTTTTCAAAAATTTGTAAAAAAATCTTATGTTGGTCAAAAAAAAGATCAAGTACTCCTAACACAACAATATTAAGAAGTCAGAATTTAATATAGCTCCGTGTTCCTTGAGGAATATCTCAGTTAGGGTCTTTGAGAGTATGTAATTTTGTTGTTTAGTCTTTTTTAGTTTCGTATTTGTGTTGTTTTTGTGTAAAGCCTTGCTTGTTGCTGGGATGTTTGGTTTTGTTTGACTAAGGTATGCCTCAAAATTGTGTAATGTGGGTTCGTTAATAAAATTTTATCTTACCCAAAAAAAAAAAAAAATTTTGTTAAACTTAATTATGTATTTACTGATGCATCAATTCCCATCACTATTGTACTAGAAAGAACTATTGGTTTGTGGACTCACACATCGTTGAATGTGACATCGAATAAATAAACGATATACTCCCTCCGTTCCATATTGAGCGTTCACCACGAAAAGTGGGACCATTTTTCAAGGGAAAAAATCAACTACTTTCGTATATAATTTTTAAAATTTTTTCATGCCAAATTAAAATACTAATCGAGATCTTTAATACGGTGTGAAAAAATTCAAAAAATTATACACAAAAGTAATTGATTTTTTTATTTGAAAAATGACTAGAGAAAGAGAGTGAGACTCTCAATATGAAACGGAGGGAGTACTATTAAATTTGCTTAATTACCTTCCAACCCTTTGGGATTGAGAAACCGCTATACATGAAATCAGTGATGGCTTCTCTAAAAGCACCTTGCAGAGGTGGAGCAAGCCTCATCACCTCACATGCCACGTTCCATGAATACTTCATCTTCTGAATATCATTAAAATTCAACAATTCTCCTGGTGCTTTTGATTTTGCAATTTCCATTTGCTCTGTTCACAAATGAAATTAAACAAAATAAGATAAAAGTAATACAAAATTAATTCTTAATTAATCAAGGACAGACTAGGAATGACAATAATTACCTTTGTAAACTCCTTCGTAAACCTCAGGCAACTCAGCAAGAAACTTAACAATGGAAGCACAGGAGGAACTAGCGGTGTCATGGCCACCAACCAACAACCCCAAGATCTTATCGGCAATGTCGGCCTCGTGCATGAACTTTCCATCTTCATCGCTCGTCAGAAGCATGTGTGACAGTATGTCTTGCGTTGGCGATGCCTTTCCCTCAGCCAAATCCAACTTCCTCTGCTTGATAATCGCCAACAACTCCCTCCTGATGAAGTTGGACGCCTTGATCGCCCGGTTGACCGGGGTTCCGGGCAGGTCTATCGGGATGGACAACAGCCCCGCGGCCAAAACACCGAAGGGGTCTTCGAACTTGGCCACTTGTTTAGGGTCCTCGACGCTAACGAACAGGCGACAGGCGAGCCAGAAAGTGTAGCGCTTGGTCAGAGGAAACGTCACAACCTGGTCCCTGTTCTCCCAGTCGGTCGCAAAGTGTCGCTGAGCGATCTCGTCCATGATTCCTACGTACCTCTGCAGCGCCTCCGCCTTGAGGAAGTTGGGGAGCATTTTCCTCAACCGGATGGACTCTTCCTTGGACGTGGTCTGGGTCAACGACGGGAAGATCTTGTCGACAGAGCTCGGCCACCAGGCCTGGACAAGCTTGTTCTCGTTGGAGAACAAGAACTTGTTGCCAGCCGCCCCGCAGAACACAACCGCGGGAGAGCCCAAGAGACTTGTCCTGAACACGTAGGACGAGTACTTGGCTATGCGGTCGATAATGAACTTCTCGGGGTGGCCCTTCCATCCGGTGGAGAGAAACTCGAGGCTCTCGCCCACCACCGGAAAGCCGGTCCTGCCGGGCGGGAGGTTACCCTTGTTGGAACCGGATTTTTGAGCGAAAAGGAAGTGAAAAGAGAGGGTGACGAAGAGAACGAAGAAGCCAATGAGTGAAGCATAGAATAGCTCCATGATTGCACTGCTTCTTGTGTGCTCTTGGGGTTAGTTTGTGTTGTGTTTTTTTCGTCCTGGGTTTGAGTTAAGGGTAATGAAGCATAGAATAGCAAATTTATAAGCAAAAAGCGGCCTCCCAATGTGGACAATAGTGTCGGTTCAAATGGGAAATATTGGAAGTCAAATTGGGCCGAGTTTGAAAATTTGGGATACATAATGAAATTTGGAATATCTGGGGTACGTGTCATTGCTGTCACTCGTCCTCTTTCTTTTTCTCTTTTTCATAAGCGTGTACTTTTCGGGCCAAAAAGAATATTTTCATTGTTATAATATGTTTTTTTTTTATAATGTTTTTTTTTTTTTTTTGGGGGGGGATGGGGGGCAAAGGAATTTTGTAATGTAATGATTACAAAGGATTAAAATTGAGAACAAGAGAGAGAAAAAAATCGATAATGGGTATATCAAGAGAGAAAGAACAAAGCATTGTAGAGAAGGAAAAAAATCTCAGCTAAAAATGATTAATTTTGGAAATTGGAGAAAGAATTTGAGTTTCGTGTGGTTAATTATTAAGGAAATAGAGGTGCAAATTAATACAGTAGAATTTTCCTTGGCCCTTGACGCAAGAAACCTGACACGTCATTGCATTACGTCTACAATTTGACCGAATTAAACATGAGGAGCCCAATTGATTAAGAAATGTAAATTAATTTCAGACAGTCGCGTTAACATCTATAATACAAAACAGAATGGTCTAGGGTCCTCAAAAGATAAGTTGCTGCGATGGCTACGATTGAATTGATCCAATGGTTGATGTGTGATCTCTTGTTCTTAAGAATGTACCTAGACTCTCTCAAAATTATTACAAAAATGCCATCAATTTTATTTATTTTTACCGATGTCAACATTTCGGTTTTCCCTTCACCAAAATCCACTGCCCGGTAATAGTCAAATAGAGTTCGATTAAATAACCCCGAGGCTGATTAATCGGTCAAAAAATAGAGTTTCCGACCTCGGCTGTTCCGGTTTCTCCGCTTTGCGTTTTATTTTGGTCTATCAAGATTCAAGACAGTTCATTGAGGTTTCGACGTCAAGTCTGCGCCGAAGGTAAGAGCCAATGCTTTGATTCATAATTTTGGGGGTAAATAAATTGTTTTGTCGACTTCTGTGCATACCTAGTGAAGGGTCATCATTCAGCTCAAAGGCCCGCGGCCTGTTTGAATCCCGTCCAATCCGTCGGGCTTTTACCCGGTTCGAGCCTATCCGTGGACCTAAGTATTTTTGCATGATCCGTCCACGAGGCCCACACGACAACCCACCTATTATACTAATTTATTATGCTCGACTTTAGTCTACTACCACCAATTATACTAACTACTTATTTCATATTTTTAAACTAAAAAATAATGTAAATGAAAAATAATTTTTTGATTTTTTTTTACCATATAATAGATCTCGAAAAGATCTATTAAACAAGATCCATATTGGTAAAAAAATTATTTGCGTAAATATATTATTTTTGAGCTTGAAATCACCTTCTTAAAAAATAAGTACTTATTTTGAGTTCCGAAACGGAGCCTAATTTATTATGCTCCACTAAGAAAATAAAGAAAAGAATAAGTTTACTTCCCGAGAAAGAGAAACAAAAGTCTGGTCTTGAAAGACTAGAGAGGTGCATAGGGTCCTCTATGCATTTATGGTTGGCGGTAGAAGCCTTGCCAGCCGGAGGAGTTCTTTTTATGCTCTCAATGCTATAATATATAATATATACATATAATATATAATGTGTATGATTGTATTGAGTGTGTGGGGTTAATATTATATACATTTTTTTATCGTACTAATATAATGTACATTTTTTTGTGAGGCTCAGCCCGTTAGCCTGCCCGAACTTTGGCCCACCAGCCCGGTAATTGGGCTAGCCCGTGGGTGGGTTTGGGTTTCGGCCCGCCCAATCCGCAAAAAGAATAAAACCCACTCAGCCCAACTGATAAGCACCCAATAATATATATTTCTGGTATTTAAGTCCTCTAGTATGTTGTGTTTATATATATATGTTGTCGTTTTTATGCGATATTGCACGTAAGGTAGGTTTTTGTGCATTTCAAATACTTCGTATAAATAAGGCACGTTTGAATGCCAAGGAATACTCTGGGTGCAACCAAGTACTCAAGGCCACATGCCACCCCTGTTGTGGTGCTTAAAAAGATGGTTTGAAAGTTGCTCGGGTCGCCCAAGGATCACGGGAATTGAAGGAGAAGTAAGGATTTTACCAAAGCTACTCATCTTCCGACCAACTAAGGGTCGAATTGTTATAACTTTTGAGGTACAAACTACTTTTGATCCAAACCACTTGGGTTAGAAAGTAGACTCAACAAGCTTTCCAACGATCTAAAGAACACCCAAATCCGAATTCGAGAGTATCCGGAGCGAGCCCACGAAGTTATCCAAAAAATCTGTCAAGTGGGTAACGGTACTGGCCAATTCCCAGTACCGATAGTGGGTGTCCAGAGATCAATTTTTTCAGCCCGTTGAAACCTTGTACCGGTACTAAGTCATTTCCAGTACCGGTACTACCTGGGGAAATCTGCAAATTTTTGGTTAACTTTTTCAACCTTTCATTTATAGAAAGTTTCTACTTATGGAATATATTTGAGATATTTTAGGAACCTTTTGGTCTTTTGTAAGAGATATTTTGCAAGCCCCAAAAATAGGCTTCTATGCCTTTTATAGAGAGGATGGTCATTTCTAGTCTTTTTTAGGCTTAAGTCTTTCTTGCTTTCTAGGAACTCCATTAATGTTCTCAAGCTTTCTTAGTTGATTTCCTTAGAATTCAAGTAAATATTTGTCTTATATTAATTTCTCGTTTATTAATGTTTTAGCTACTTTATGGATCTTTGCATAAATCAAGTTTATTTTTCGTTTTCTTTGGTTAAATCTTTTGCTCAATTTTCTTACCATGCTTAGTCTTTTTAGATATGTGTGAGTAGTTTCTTGATTAAGTCTTGAGCTAATCTATCCTAAAGACTTGGGTGGTTATTTGGTTTTCAAATCTTGGGGCTTAAAATCATGGTTTTCGAAATCAAATTAACCTAGCTATTTTGGTCTAAGCGAGGGGTGCTAACTCCTTAGTATATCGCTTAGTCAAGTGGTCTTGGCAAGCAGCATATTAAGGGCTCGTGGCATCTTACGTGTTAGATATATTAGCAAAAATAGGTTGATTTAATTCGTTTTAATCACATCTTTTGATAAACATAATCGTTAAAACTAAATCTTCTGGGCGTGAGCGAGCGGTCGTGACTCTCGCTTAAGTTATAATGAGAACCGGTAACGGCCTTTGTCATGAGATAGATAATCCCTCGACTTGCCTCTTTTAGTTCATAAAGTACATTTCTAATCTTTTTATTTAGCATTTCCACCATTTAAAGTAAAACCAAGTTGGGCGACTTAAACGCTGAAATCTATCATATAAAACCTACAATCAAATTATGTTATTTTTGATTCTCTATGGGTACGATCCCAGACTCACCGGTTTATTATGCTACCGAAGATCTAGCCCTCCGCTTGGGGTTTTCAAACCTTATATTTGAAGGCGAGGTTGTGGCAGTAAGCACCAGCCCGCGGGCGAGCTTAGGTAGTAACTTGAAGGGCTGGCCCGGCCCGGCCCGACCTGATGATGACCCTTAACCTAGCTGAAAGGCACAAGAAAATTGGGGCTATATAATGTGGATACACCTCTCTCTAACCTTAGAACAGCCGTCACACTTTCTCTTCTCCGTCCCCATTAGGTTTATACTCAAATATGGGCGGCGGCAGGGGAGGGATCAATCTCTGCCTTCAGATCTTATTTCTCTTCCCCCTTCTCCACCAAAACTGATTGTCGCCGCTCCGCTTCTGAGTTTGCAATCGCGTGGTAGTCGGTGGCTTCATGAGTCGCCAACTTGGGAGCTTGATCGGTAGGGGATTAGGCAAGAGAATGGCTACTCAATGACGGAAGGAAGTGTACTTTTTCTGCTTTATTTTATTTTTTGTTCAGATTTAGTTCGATTTATGTCTGGATTTAGTCATGTGGTTTATTGGTCATGTGCTTGGTATTAGTTTTATTTTTTACTAACCTAATCTCGCTAGGCGAGTTTGAAATAGGGCTGCACATATTATGATTTGATTTCCCTCTCTAATGGTTTGTCCGGTCTATGGATGTTCATTTGCCCCCATGGGGTTCCTCTCTGTTGTGTAGGTTTTCAGTTTATAGTTGAATACAACTTTTCATATTTTCCACACAAAAAAATATGGATGCGAATGCTCCATATTTTCTCAACTTCGATAGTAAAAGCATTTGCTAAGCCCGTTATATTAGTTATTTGTCTATCTATTTGATCTAATGGTAATTCTTTCGAGTAATTTTTTTTCGTGCCACAAAAAAGAGTTTAAATATTTTAGTGTTTTGAGCCACTGTCAAGATTCAAATGTTAATTTCAATCGGGATGGATAGTGTCGTAGACACGGGCAAACTTTAATTTACTAAAATTTGAATGCTTATGAGACATTGCGGTGAAAGTTAGGATTTTTTGTGTTTGAAATTATCCCTTAAACATTGGCTACAAGACCAAAATGCGCAACGGCGTATTAAAAGTCTTTGTATTCGTATCTGTTTCGCTTGGTTGGTTCCTTACCAACTTGGCTTTTTCCCTTTTATGGCCTTTGGTTTTTGAAGTGTTTGAATTAACTTGGCTGGAAATGTGATCCTTATCTCTTCGGCCTTAGGCCTTTTCTTGTATTTTAATTCCTATTTCTATCTATTGATTTCTCTTCTTTGCCGATTAAAAAAAAAAGCATATTAAAAGTGCACTTATCTATAAAAATCATTTGATTCTATATATGTTAGCTTGTGCCCAGCTATGTTTTTAGTTTTCTTTATCAGAATTTTTCTTATTTAAGTTATCAACGAAAACACTTCTTTATTTTTTGTATTTGTGTTTTATGTTAATGAAATTCAGAAGTAATAATTTTTTTTATCAGCAAAGAAAGGTTTCCATATCATTAATGGAAATGATACAAAATAAAAACCCTATAGTGATACATCAGAGAGCATCATGCACAAATGGTAGTAACTCTCGTCTATTACTACACCTCACCTCACTTTTTTTTTTAAAACAAAAAAGAAAAAAAAAACACCCAAAGATTGATAAGAAACCAACTCACACCCAAAAGGAACCCAACCCAAACACCCAAACCTAACAGCAAACAGAACACCTAAACCCTAGTCCCACCATCTGCTGCCTCCACGCCAAAACACCACGCCGCCTCTGCAGCCCCATAACCACTGGAAAACATCACCAACATCTCCGGCCAAAGACCAAACCGCTGTCGACCAAGTGCCCACAATAATAGCATCTCCGCAACCCCATAATAGTTAGGCCTCGTTCTATTTAGATTCTTATTTTTTAAGTACTTATTTTCCGTTTTACGAGACAAATCGTTCTCTAATAAGACATTATCCTTTATTCAAAAAATAAGTACTACCTCCGTGCCAATTTAATTGTCACTTTTGGGAGTTCGTTCCACTTTTCAATTGATTATATCTTGTAATTTATAATGTTTTAGGTGATTTTGAAAATATTATATTATAGAACAAATTGAGATCTATTAAACAAGATCCATATTGGATATAAAATTCATTACCAATTTAAAGATATAACTAATTTTTTTATCTAGCTAAAATAGAACTGAGACATGTAAATTGGAACGGAGGGAGTACTTGTGTTAGTTAGTGGAGCGGGGCTAATAGCACCTTAAAGACTTGACGCGAAAATGGGCATGCAAAATAGATAGCTTTCATTTCTCTTCATTTTAATTTTACAAAAGGAGCAATAAAAATACATTTCCACTTGCTGATGACTTTACATGCAAAACAGCCTCCCATTAAGAGTTACTAACAATTAACAAACATCTGGTTTCTACCAATTTATTGTAACTATTTAGCTTCTATCCTTCCTCATGGAACAAATTAAAGCACTTGAAAATGAAATACTCCAAAAGTGGATGTGGATATATTAATGGAGTTTTGGGCTTAAGAATCTCTTGATTATCCTTTCTAAGCCTTGTGAGGGTAAAGGCGGATTGGAAGACCCTTTTCAGGATTAGGCATGGGGTCCACGATGATCTTCTCGTTAGGAATCATTTTCTCCCACTTGAACCTCCTCACTAGATGGTGCATGAACACGAGTATTTCTAAACGGGCGTATTCTTTTCCGGGACACATCCTGGGCCCTCCACCAAAGGGTACGAACGTGTATGGAGCCGGGCCAGACCCCTCGAATCTCGAAGGATCGAATTTCAATGGCTCTGGGAAGAACTCAGGATTCCTGTGTGTCGAATGTGTACTCCAATATATCTGAAAATCAACGTAGAAAGCAAATAAATAAAGATTATTAATGAAATACTTTCAAGTGCTTAATTAATTTGACGGCTTGTAAATTTAAAAAAGGTTCTTAAGCACTCATCAAATTCAAATAAGTGATTGATAATAGACTCGTCGGAAAACAAAAATCAACTTCTAACGCAACAATTTTTTAATTGGTGACGTTTTTGTCAGTGTGCCCATGTTTGTCCGTGATCTATTAAATCCTTGTTATCTTTTTCAAATATTTATAACAAAAATCTTTTGCTGATAAAAAAAGCCCACTTCTAACACAACAATATTTTATCAAACTTAATTATGTATTAACTGATGTACCAATTCTCATAACTATTGTAAAAATAATTATTGATTTGTTGACTGACAGATAGTTGAATGTCATATCCAATAAATAAACAATTTAAGTGCTCCTATTAAATTTGCTTAATTACCTTCCAACCCTTTGGAATTGAGAAACCGTTGTACATGAAATCAGTGATGGCTTCTCTAAAAGCACCTTGCAGAGGTGGAGCAAGCCTCATCACCTCACATGCCACGTTCCATGAATACTTCATCTTCTGAATATCATTAAAATTCAACAATTCTCCTGGTGCTTTTGATTTTGCAATTTCCATTTGCTCTGTTCACAAATAAAATTAAACAAAATAAGATAATAGTAATACAAAATTAATTATTAATAAATTAAGGACAGACAGGGATGAAAATTACCTTTGTAAACTCCTTCGTAAACCTCTGGCAACTCAGCAAGAAACTTGACAATGGAAGCACAGGAGGAGCTAGCAGTGTCATGGCCACCAACCAGCAACCCCAAGATCTTATCGGCAATGTCGGTCTCTTGCATAAACTTTCCATTTTCATCGCTCGTCAGAAGCATGTGTGACAGTATGTCTTGCGTTGGCGATGCCTTTCCCTCGGCCAAATCCAACTTCCTCTGCTTGATAATCGCCACCAACTCCCTCCTGATGAAATTCGACGCCTTGATCGCCCGGTTGAACGGGGTTCCGGGCAGGTCTATCGGGATGGACAACAGCCCCGCGGCCAAAACACCGAAGGGGTCTTCGAACTTGGCCACTTGTTTAGGGTCCTCGACGCTAACGAACAGGCGACAGGCGAGCCAGAACGTGTAGCGCTTGGTCAGAGAAAACGTCAAAACTTGGTCCTTGTTCTCCCAATCGGTCGCAAAGTGTCGCTGAGCGATCTCGTCCATGATTCCTACGTACCTCTGCAACGCCTCCGCCTTGAGGAAGTTGGGGAGCATTTTCCTCAACCGGATGGCCTCTTCCTTGGACGAGGTCTGGGTCGACGACGGGAAGATCTTGTCGACGGAGCTAGGCCACCAGGCCTGGACGAGCTTGTTCTCGTTGGAAAACAAGAACTTGTTGCCAGCCGCCCCGCAGAACACAACCGCGGGAGAGCCCAAGAGACTCGTCCTGAACACGTAGGACGAGTACTTGGCTATGCGGTCGAATATGAACTTCTCGGGGTGGCCCTTCCATCCGGTGGAGAGAAACTCTAGGCTCTCGCCCACCACCGGGAAGCCGGTCCTGCCAGGCGGGAGGTTACGTTTGTTGGAGCCGGGTTTTTGAGCGAAAAGGAAGTGAAAAGAGAAGGTGACAAAGATGACAAAGAAGCCAAGGAGTGAAGGATAGAATAGCTCCATGATTGGACTGCTTGTTGTGTGCTCTGGTTGTTGTGTTGTGTTTTTTTTTCGTTCTGGGTATGAGTTATTGGTAATGGGAGAGAGAAGCAAATTTATAGGCAAAAAGCAGCGTCCCAATGTGGACTATAATGTGGGTTCAAGTGGGAAATATTGAAAGTCAAATTGGGCCGAGTTTGAAAATTTGGGATACAAAAGGAAAGTCGGAATATCTGGGGTGTCATTTCCGTCACTCGCCCTCTTTGTTTTTCTCTTTTTCGTAAGCGTGTACTTTTCGGGCAAAAAAGCATACTCCGTATTTTCATTGGTAATATGTTAAATTTTTTTTTTTTTGGGGCAAAGGAATTTTATGAAAACTGACTCAGTGATTCATTTTGAACTGCAGCAAAAGAATTTTATCAATCGAATGTCATGGTTACAAACGATTAGAATTAAGAACAAGAGCTCAAATCATCACGAAGAGAGCGAAAAAAACTCGAAAGTGGGTACATCCGGAGGGAAAGAACAAAGCATCGTAAGGAGGGAAAAGAATCTCAACTAAGTTGGCACCCAAGACACCACCAAAATATGTTAAACAAAAGTGTTGGGAGTTTGGATACTTGAAAGTGAATCTGGACAATCCGTCTTTTCCGTACATTTTTAAGAACCAAATGTCCTGGACCGTACCAAACCTCTATGTTAAATTTACTTTGCACCAAATGATAGGAAAAAAAAATCAAAGAAATATTATTGACAAAATAGCATATTCTTGTGTAACAAATTCACATTCTTGGACTCCAAATTAAATTGAGGTGTGCACAAATTAGCTTGGATATCTGATTATAAAAAACAAAATTCAAGAGTTTTAAAAAAGATCAAATAAAAAGGGCGGAGAGAGAATTTATATGTCCTTGTAATTAACACATGCATATATGACTATTTTACTATATATAGTTGCTGTACTCTGTGGACTTGTACCGGTAAAAATACAACTCGGTCAAACAAATTAAAAAGGCAAAAAGACAGGACTTGGTCCTAACTGCATGCTACTCAATGCAGTGGGGATTCAGGCGGTGAGTTGGCCATACTTGAGCAGTTGACCCCAACCCTACTCACCGATTTTTTAGTTCAGCGACGGTGCACAGATCAGCAAGCAAGGCTCGCTTTGGATTCCTCACAGATAATCCGAATCGTTCTCAATAATTTTAAGAAAAATTCGAGTGGCCCTTGGGATTATCAATTCGATTGGATAAGTATAGGTATTTGATCCAATCTTTCAACTTTTCACGCTGATTAAAAAGGTTAAAAGATTGGACCAAGTACCTACACTTATCCAATCGAGCTTCACAAAGCCACCCGAATTTATATTTTGATTATTAAACAGATTGAATTATTTATGAAGGACCCAGAATGGCTGTCGGTTACTGAATGACCACCAACCAAGACAGACAATCGCAAAAGTGTAGTACAATGGTAGTGCACCGTCCATAACTGCACTTCGTGGCCCAAATTCATCATCTCCTTTTTCATCTTTTCTTTTTCGACTTTGAATTTTAAGAGGATCCGAAATTCATTTTGCGTGCTTAATATTGCATCAGTATTTTTTTCCCTAAAAAATTTAAAGAAATACAGTCAATTTTTTTAGGTTAAAGTTGTCTCTTGACAATAGAAATCTAAAAAGTAAAAAGGTATGGATTAAATTTGAAAAAATATCACTTATGAAAAAAATTATTGGAAAAGACAGATTTTTTGCTTATTGCTTGTCTCTTTTCTTTGTGTTAAATCATTAAATTAAAAAAACAAGAAAAAATATTATTTCAATTTTTTTTAAAAAAAATTGCATTAAGGACTAAAATAAGCAAACATAGATTATTAAACAAATATGGATATCATGTTTTATACAACGTATGGAACCTATATCTAATCAAGGGAGAATCATAGATGGGGTGTGCGAGGGTCTTAAAGCCATCAGCCAATGCATAGGAGTACGAAGGGTATATCATTGGTTTATATTGCTCATATTCAATTGTCATAGGCAGCGCCGGCCCAGGCACAAGGCCGACAAGGCATGGGTCTCGGGCATTTTAAAAATGTCCAATATTTGGGGCATTTCAACTTTTTTTAGTATCTGAGTTGCGTAGGACTCTTTTTAGGAAATGGCTAGTCTCTAGAGCATTGGTATTGAAGCACTAGCACTTTCTACTTATACAAGATTTTTTGCCTTCATTGTTTCCTTCAAATAGCGATGTGAAACTATAGGTGAGAGGTTTTGTTTTGCAACTTGTTTGTCCCATATCGACAGAAAGCAAAGGTTCAATTGGCAAAGTGCTCACCTATAAAGCCCTCTACTCTACCTGTTACACTTGCTCACAGAGTGGTTGCACGCGAAAGCAACACATGGGCAGCAAGTATCGGAATTAAAATTAAAATTATTTTAACGGGAAATTTCAAATTTTGAAATATATATACATGTATTAGTCAAATAGATTTAATATTATAGTTTTGGCTTTCTTGTATTGTGAATGTTTATTTTTTTCTGTAAAAATTGTCAAGCGTTTAGGACATTATTCTTAAAACAGGACTTGGACATTCAAATATCTTGGGCCGACCCCGGTTAGAAGTCTTCGATTTGAAACCTCCTTAGTGTTGTCAACTCCTATGAACAGGACTAATTCATATGGGGTTAGTCTCCGACTTTAAAATATAGTAAAAGCCAATACTACCGGACGACGGTGAGATTGATGGTTTGCAATTAGTTGAGGTGAAGGCATAAAAAATGCTCCCATGCGATCAAACCTTCAATCTAGCTTTTGTTAGTGCGCCCTAGGCTTGTCCTAAGCATAGGGGGGACCCGTAAGTCTAACTAATCTGAAAGATTATGACAGAAGATAGGGGTGCACATGTTAATATATGCAACACGTTATTCCTTTTTTTCTTTTCATGTTTCATGGTCTTTGTAAGCGTTTGTATTTAGTGAGTTTTCCTCTCGATATACTCCTTTCGAGCTAATAAAATCTTTACTTTGTCGAGAAAAAAAAATGCAACACGTTATATATAGTTTATTATGTATCTGTACAAAAATTAAGGCTATACTTTATTCCAACAAGGTACGTAGTCCATTTCAATTCCCTTGCTTATTTCTTTTGCTTAATCTTTTGAGAATAAATTCTTTACATCGCGCCACGTTGCAAAATAGTAGTCTCAATCAATAGAACATGGCGACGTGGCGCAATATAATTAATTTGGAAGAAACAAATATTTATACCGACAGTGTAAAGAATTTAATCTCTAATCTTTTTATAGATTCATTGTTTTTCTTTATTAATGTCTATTTTTTAAGCAAAAGTTGTTTACATATTTTGCTTATTTCTAGGTTATTGAGGTTCCTCTTTTAATTTTCGGAAACGATATAGCTACCGACCTATATGTACCGGCCATATAGATATGGGTCCATGGACCCACCTACTGGCCTCACACGACAAATTTGATCCGTTCAATATTTTTAAAATATATTTTTCTATTAAACTGGGATGAAAATGAGCACAAAATAATATCGGTAAGTGGAACAAGCACTTACCGATATTATTTTGTGCTGCATTTTGAACTAGCTTCGTAAAAAAATGTTTTAATAATAAGGAACAGTTTAGATCTATCGTGTGGGTCCGACGGACCCATATGTACATTGTCGGTACCCATAGCAGTTCTTTTTAATTTTTAAGTCTTTTTTTCACTTTTTTGCTTCATGCAGTCAAGACGAATTTGAAAAGTTAAAAAAAATTGAAGGTAAATATGAGAACAGTTCACTTTAGTGAAAAAATCTGCAAAAAACTAAAAGCAAATATGGGCCTACAGTGGAAGTCGGTTTAAACTTATCACTATCCGGTTAAAACAACATAAAGTCTATGGGTACAGAAAAATTGGTACAGATTTTGTACATAGATTTTTCATGGAGTCCACTATGGGTCCCAAACAAATGATCCGAGCCGTTCACTAAATGTAACATATTTTTTCAAGGGCCCTCGCAAAACTTCAGCTCAATCCGATACTTATAGATATTCGATCCAATCATCTAACTTTTTCATATCTTGAAATCTAAATGAAAAATAAGATAATTGGATTGAACACCTATAAGTAGCGGATTGAGCTAAATTTTTGCAGGAGCCCTTGAAAAAATATTTCACATTTAATGATCGGCTCGGATCATTTGTGTGGGACCCGTAATAGGCCCCACAAAAAACTATGTACAAAATCTGTACCAATTTTTCTATACCCATAGACTTACTCTTAAAACAATTAAATTCCTCGAGAAATTGTTAAAGAAACACAATTAAATTCAAAAATATCAAAAACTACACAAGTTTTGTTTAGAACAGCCAAAAAACAAATAATAATCTTTGAAAATAAATTAGAAAGATTAAAGGGCCTCTAAGTACAAGCCATCGCTACAGAGCAACTGCACAAGAAGTTGAAATTAATGGGGGCAGTTTTTGGGGTGTGTTTGGTGGTGGGTTTCTGTGAAGTCCGGTTTTTGTTGATTTTTTGCCAATTTTTCTTTAGGCCCTGGGTGGCATATGATAGGTGGGGTTTGCACATGCCTTCTTTATTTTTTGCTCCTTGCTGCCCGGGGTCCTTTTAATATTTGTGTCCATCTTCAGATTTTAATCTCTACTTTTTTTCTTTTCAAAAAAAAAGTTAAGTAAAACGGATATCCTACAATCGAAAGTAGTGAACTCTTGAATCCCCCTTTTTTTTCCAAACAATAGGATGTTAGGGGTTAGGAACGATGCTCGCTCGTCTCCGCTGATTCTTCTCCTGATATGGATCGGTTTGGCCTAACAGCATTGGGGCGGCGACGGCAAGCGACGTTATGTGGGTGGTTATCTGTTATGCGGTGGTGGTCCGCAGCGTGAGGTTGTATTGGCGGTCTTTGGAGTGGCAGAAGCTAGGGCTTCTTTCGGCCTTCTGTTGTCTTGGGCTTGTCCCATGTATCTAGACTATTAGGCTCGTTAGGGGTTTAGGTTGCGTTCCATCTGTTTGATCTATTTGGACTTGTCTCATTTTATCTGGAGTTTTAGATCATTAGGTGTATGGGTTTGTCCTATTGAGGGTTTTCTAGGTTGACATGTTGCCACTCTAGGAATTGGGTCTCTGATTGGCCACTTGTTGCCAATCTCATTAGGCAAAATGACGGTCCAGAAAGTGTTTTAATAATTAATACCTGCCAAGGATATTTTTAATCAACATTAATTAACAAATGTTCTCAGTATGTTTTTGGCGGATATTAATTATCAAAATACGTCCTGGGCCGTCATTTTCCCTTCTCATTAATTGCTCTTGTTAGTCTTTATAACAATTTCAAATATTAACAAAAAAAAAATTTGCTGCTCAAAAAAAAAACTTGAACTCAAGAACTCTTTAAGGAGAGATAGTAAGGAACTAACCACACTACATATGTGGTATATCAGCCTTTAATTAGGCTTCTGAGTCGACCCAAGCGAGTCATGAATCGTCTGTGGCTAACCTGGTGAGTCAATTGTCGGATCAAGTCCAACTCAAAATGAGGTGGTGATCCACTACCGAACTTCCCAGTAATTCCAAAACTATTTAAAAAAAAGATTCTTTTTTTAAGAGGAGGAAAGAATAAGGAACACGTGTCTACTTTTTCTGTGTGGAGATGGAGACAAGCAGATTGGAACATCATTAATTAATTTTACAAAAATGCTAGGAGTACGTATAAAATGTATATATTATATACATATCAGTTTTGTAGAGTCCACCTCCAGTCCCACAAAGATGATTCAAACCATCCATTATTTTTCAAACATTTTTTTATGGAGCTCCTTAAAAAATCAGTACAACCCGATATCGGTAAGGATTTTTTCTTAATTTGTAGAGGCGAAACTACTTAACTGCTTAGTTTCGCCCATACAAATTCAGAAAAAATCCTTACCGATATTGGGTTGAGCTGATTTTTTACAGGGTTTCATAAAAAGATGTTTTAAAAATAGTGAGCGATTTGGATCATCTTTGTGAGACCCGAATTGGGAATCACAAAATTTATATGTACATTGTATGTACATATTGTATGTACCAATAGCAGCACTATTAATTTTACCACTTAATTTGCATGGTCTTTAGTGGTTGTTGAGGTCAAGTTTGGTGAATTCTAATAAGGTGGCTACAAATATATAGTAAATACTTTAGTTGCCATGACTAAAAGGCATGTCATGTTCGGTGTTCCTTCCTCTTACTTTTTTAGTTATTTATTTATTTTGTATTCAAGTCAACATGCTAAATAAACCAAATTAAAAAAATCAAAACCCAATATGTAAAATGAGCCAATAGGCAAGAGTTATTAAAGGAGCACCAATCCGTTGGGGAGTATCCACGTATTGGGAGTCTGATCCGTCTGAGGTTTTTTCGTATCCGTGTTGGTTCATTCCGTTGGGGAGTACGGAGTCCACACCACATCACATGGACTCATTTTTGTTAATTGAATGACTCATGTCCACTTAAAAAGACTAAACCTTATGGTGGTGAGCCACTCAATTATATTGTATATTAAGGTCCAACAATTATTTATTTATCCGATGTAGGATTCAATCCTTTACACGTGTTTCTAACAAAAAAAAATGTATATATGGATTTTTGGAAGTCAATTATTTTTAAGATTTTGGATCAGAAATTGTAGATTTTAGATTTACAAACTATAATCAGAATTTGTAAAAGTCTGTAGATTATCTGGGCCGAGTAGATTTTGTGAAAGGATTTTGTGTGGAAGTATAAAAAATCCAAAAGCTCATCTGTAAAAATTATTTTTTTAATTTTGCATTCTTCAGTTCATTTCTCATATTGCATTGGGCAGAATGAATTCCATAATTAATTCACAGCCAAACACCAAAAATGTAATAATTATACCATCCGAAATGTAAAAATATACCATCCGAAATGCAAAAATGAGGTGAAGATTTTGACCGGATCGAGGTCACATTAATTAGGAGATTTCTTTGTCACTAAACTTATTTTATTTTGTCCTTTCAAAAAAAAAACTTATTTTATTTTGCCACTTTATTTATGGCAATAAGATTTTCCTCTTCACGTTTTAAATGATACCCTGGCTCCGTTCAGTTGTTAGGAATGTTGTACAGGAAAGTTATTCTCAGGAAAAGTCAAATAAAGTGAAGTAAAGGAAAAAGAAATTTATTTTCCTGTGAGTGTCCATTTGACAAAATTTTTTTGTAGGAAAACTCAAATTTAGTGGTTCATTTGTCGGGAAAAGACACTTATGAGAAACTTCTTTATTTTCCATGGCTTAAAGTAACTTTGAGAGCTAACACATACCAAAAAATGTATTTTATCTTATACAAAGCCTTAACATGAAGCTTAAAAAATAAGTAGATGATAACTAAATAAATAAATTTTAAACAACTATGCTTGATTAGTTGCCGATACAAAAACTTATTGATAAACTGATGATTAGTAAGTACAAAACAAAACTGAAGACTAATGACAAGATAAATAAATACAAAAAAATCAATTACTAATTTTTTTCCACAACAATTATCTCAGAAAGTACCACAGAAGTCAAAATTGTTGTTACTCACGTAAATTTCAAAGTGCCTTTCTAATAATTTAATTCGTATTTTTTTGGTATTGGCGTCATTTGCTTTTTTTCTTACCCGCCAATTATTTTAGCCCCACAATAAAGAAAACTTTCCCGCAAAATTCTATGCTTTTGGGCGGATCACTTTTGCAAGAAAGTAAATCTTGCAGGAAAACTTAAGAACATGTTTCCCACTACTTTCCTAGCAACTAAACACTACAAAAGTTATGGGAAAGTTGATTTTTTCATCATTTTCTGTACTTTCCTGACAACTGAACGAGGCCCAAGGCTGGGTTTAATTAGATGGCAGGTATCTTATGGAGGAATGGAAATGTGATTCTAGTCCTTCCGGAACTCCAATATTTCTATGTTTGTGAAATGTGGGAATGGGAATGGAAATGGAAATGAGATTACTGATCGAGGAGGAATCACATTTCTGAATACAGGAGAAATCCGATCCCTCACACCCCTCCTCGGAATCTTGGATTCCTGACTCGATCAATATAAAAAGGAAACATTTGACTTTAGGATATTTCCAAAATAAATGATTCCTTGAGAAGATTACTTAATTAATCCAAAAGTCGGAATAGAATTACTCCGGATATTGAATTACTTGAAATTTGATTCATGTTCGTATAAAAGATTGTGGTCATCAAACTGAGCCTTAATTTGTTATCTATTAATTGAAGTCACAACAATATCTTTCTATGGAGTCCTCATGGCAGTTTGGTGTCCTCATGGCATATCATGTGGTCTCCTCAATGCTTTTCTTTTCTCTCCTCCTCTTTTTCCTCGATGTATTCTTTATCAAATTTCTCTAATAATATTTTTGTTGTTTCAAAAAAATTATCTTTCTATGGAGTCATACAATTAGGACCAACAAGGGATGTATCAATATCATGGTATTAGGCTTTTCTTTTCTTTTCTTTGATATGTACCCCCTATCAAGTTTTTAATAAAATTTGTTTTTGCTGAGAAAAAAAAAAATCAAATGATTCTAAACATATCCATACCTTATAGTGCAAAAAGACCATTTTTTTTTTTTAATAACTTCAGTTTTCACATACCTCAATTAAATCTAGGAGACCAACCCAACCATTTATATAAAGACGAGCCCTGGTATTTGCAAGGAAGATCTACAGGAACCAAGCAAGGAAAAACTTGTTTTGACCAATTTCAGGTCCCACAAAAATTTAGAAAAATATCTATAAATTTTTGAATATTATTTTATGGGGCTCTGTAAAAAATCAACTCCAACGGATATTGGTAAGTATTACTTTTGGATCCTTATAGGTGAACAGTTCGCCTAAAAGTAATACTTACCGATATTCGTTAGAGCTGATTTTTTACAAGGTTTCATAAAATAATATTCAAAAATTTATGGATATTTTTCTAGATTTTTTTGGGATCCGAAATGGGCCCACCAAACTCATTTTTCCTTGCGTGAATCCCTACAAATCTTACTTGCGATTAGAATTTCCGTAAAAAAAACCTTCTACAAACATGAATCATTCATAGACGTACATGCATGGAGCATATGATTTGTCGAAGTGGGAATTGCCTTTCAGTGGAGGTTGGGACAAAGAATTGCCGAATCACGGACAGGTTTTCACGAAATTGTGCCTGATCCATGGGAAGAAAAATATTAATTACACATACATGGAATCGACTACGGAAAAAGACAAGGAAAAAAAAAAAACCCATTGGCCCGCGAGTCTAACATTCTTGCACCTTTGGTCGAAAATATTGCCGTCTTGATGGAACAGAATTGCTGATCAGAGAAGTAAACTTCCGAGAAGTTGATGGCAAAGCCAACCATTAAAAGGTGGCCGGCCGCTGTCGACCTTGTGAGTTGTGACAGAAACAGCCATGTATATCTACAATCATCAATCACCCTCACACAAGAATTTGGTTATGGTTTCACAATCATCGTTCACACAAACCAGCTTTTCCATTTGCTCAAGCTGTACGTTGGGACGTCGGTCCCATGCACAGCTACAAAAAGTCAAGGTCTTTAAATATAGTTTAATTTCTATTTCTTTTTTTTTTCCTTTGATTTTTTTCCTTTTTTCTTTTTTAGCTCTGGTCACCTGTAATTCCATTGATTTGCATCAAACGCTAAGGCGGAGCTTGATCCATGAGGATCCTGGATAGGTTCTGTTTGGTTTGGGTTATGAGGGAGGTTTTTAAGAGTAATGAATAAAATGAGACAAATATAAAAAATTTATTAAAGATCGCACCTATATTCAGGGGCTTTGAGATCCCAAAACAAATAATTACGTTTGGGGATCCCAAAGTAATTTTTCTCGGACTCCGGCTATACATGAAGGACCAAGTTCTAGCCAAGTTAATAATCCTTCAATTTGGTCTAGTTTTAGTACATTTAGGGCTCACTCTGGGCCAACAACAATACTTGAAATGGTTCATATTTTCAATATTGCAAAGACCGTACGTTCTTGTAAATATATATTAACTTGATCGGACACTGTTAACTATGTTAACAATTCATATTTTATTTTGAGACTTCGTAAAAGCTAACCAAGTACTGAATAAGCAAGAAAACTAACAAGGGTAAAACCGTAAAAGCTCCTCAAATCCCTTTTAGGACCATGACCGAGCTGTTACAACTTTTTGTGGGTCTTTTCACAGCCCACCTCAACTTTTGGGATCGTTCATCGACGTAAGCGGTAGCTAATTGATAAAATATTTAAAGGCAATTTACGACGTTTTATCGGGAAAAAAATATAGGCCCAATAACAAATAATTTGAGAAAATTAAACGTAAAAGGTAAAAGCCGTTAGAAAATTTTTGAAGAACTTTATGGGGAAATGCCCTTTAACTTTATCCCCATGTAGCTATGCTCAGAACATTAGACATTTCCTACCAATTTTAGTCAAAAATTGTTTGTCACATATAATTAACCAAAATAATACGTACGTAAGAAACATTTAAAATTTTGCAACAAATAAACTAAACCAATACGTAACCAAAAAAAATTGAACCATCTTGAATGCAATGACAAATAAACCAGAAAATTAATTTGTTACTAACCATAAATAGAATTTTTAACATAACCATAAAGATGCATAATCGTACATTTTTAGGGTATATAGTCCTATTCGTGACTACGCCGAAAAAAATATGTAATATAGTAAATAGAAAACTGTAACGACCCTGATTTTTGGTAAATAAAAATTTCATTAAATATTTAAATTTCATTTTAATTACTTGGATTTGCTACTAAAAATTTCTTTTTAATTTTAATAATCCGTCATAATTAGATTTGAGATTCATAAAATTATATATTTTCACGCCGAGCAATCTAGTCCTTTTCTAAAGACAAGTATGCTTGTAGAAGCACTTGTATTTTTTTCTAGTGAGTTAAATAAAATCTTTAAATTATATTTCTTGGCTAGAAATCCTACTTGGCAAGTAGAATTAGTTTCCAACCAATTCGTTAGAAAACCCTAATTACCGTTTCAATCTAATTACAATACCCTAACCCTCATTGGACCTTTTGACCGTCTTGGAGCCTTTTGAACCTCCCGAACCCTAATTGAACCCTTAGACTTTTAGGGGTAATCATTATACCCCATGACAAGTCATTTCAAACCCTAATTATTACCAATATTCCTTTACCCCTTGGTCCATAATTGTTAGGGAAAATATTATCCATTAGACAATAGATTCCCATGACTAGTCATATCAAATTATTACCAATATTCCTTTACCCCTTGGTCCATAATTGTTAGGGAAATTTTTGTACCTTGGTTAATAGACCTTTGACTTGCCAATAAGCATGACAAGACAAGTCATACATGGAATCTCATCATTTTGCTTCCAAAGGAAGCAAGGTTAGCTTTGCCATGCATGCACACCTATGTTCTAGCCTTAAACCTAATTATCTTAGGTTTTACTTTCCTAGATGAATATATACATGTACTTATATATATACCTATATATGTCTATACATAGAACAAGAGAGAGAGAGAGAGAGAGAGAGGGCCGGATGTGGAGAGAGAGGTGGAGTGTGTACTTGTATTTTGATTACTTACACAAGTAACCCTTATAGCCTTAAGCCTATTTTTGACCATGCCAACCCATTTCTAGTCTTCCAAAGTGCAATGATTATATTCTTTCTTGCAAGCAACCTCCCCATAGACTTGACAAGTCAAAAATCCTTCATGATGGCCTAAGATTTGGCCTAAAATGGAAGTGACAAGTCATGGAAGGCTATGACTTGATTGAAAGGCTTGAAATGACAAGATAATGGAGCAAATCCATGGGAGAGAGGGAAAGAGACATGGCTGGCCATAAAGGAGGAAGGAGGAGCTCAAGTGTTGGCTATAAATAGCACCCCATGCCTTCCATTCAACTCACACTTCACTCACTTGCCATTTCCATTTTTCAGACAACTTACTGTCCTCCACAAATCTCTATTTTTCTCCTGCTTAGAGTAGTTTTTAGGACCAACTCCCTTCGGAAACGTTGTAGAGCACTTCGAAACCTTCAAGTTAGACCCAAGAACCATCCAAATCGGTGAAGAAATGACAAAGATATGGGCATCCGAAGTTCAGTAAAAATCTCGGACTCCTATTTTCAGACAGCATACTGTCTTCTCTTTTATCACCATTTTTCTCCTACCTAAAGTAGTTTCTAGGACCAACTTCCTTCTCGAAAGTCGTAGAGCACTTCGAGAGCTTCCATTTCAACCCAAGAACGATCGTATTCGGCCAAATATTGACCGAGTTACTGCCGTCCGAAGTTCGGTCCAGATTGCAAGTCTTCACTGCCCGTAGGAAATTTCCAACTAGCTTATTCGGCCCCGACTAAGTTTCGGATCAAGGTAGAATTCTCTCCTCACTTCCCTAAGTATAAGTAGAACGTTCTCGATTCCAAATATCCATATCCTTATCGTTTTCCTTAAGTAGATAGGGTTATCTATTGTTTAGTTTCAAATAGATAAAGTTATCTTTTGTTTATATCGTTTAAAATGCATGATTTTTTATAAGTTTATCTCGCTAATGGAAGTATGAGCATGTTAGATAAATGACTTAGTCTTAAATAAACATATGTTGTATTGAATTTCTCAAAAAGAAAGAAAGAACGGTTTTCGAAAGATAGAATTTGACACTTGAATAGAAGTATTTGTATTTTGATCTTTAGGATGATTATGAGCATGATTATTAATATAGAATTGGATGATCTTGCTAATTTAGTTTCAAGATTACAATAAATGATTTATGTTTGTAAAAAGTCCTACCGCGGAGTCTATGCATGAAGACGTGACACGAAAATCGAGAAAGTTAGAAACATGACACCTAGGGTGTGGTTAACGAAAAGGCGTGTTTCGAAAGGGTGAAATATTTTGGAAACCGCAATGTGGCCGGACATGGTAGCCCATTGTGTGGTGCGTGTTTTGTGTGCCAATGGGAACCCGATGCGGCGGAACCATTGTGAGGATACTCGGGAACCCGGAACGGCGGAACCGAGGTTGGGTGTGTGGCTTGGTTATCCGCGGAGAGGAGCCAATGCTAAGTGTGCCAATGGGAACCCGGTGCGGCGGAACCATTGTGAGGATACTCGGGAACCCGAAACGGCGGAACCGAGGTTGGGTGTGTTAAAAACGGATTTTGAAAATGTTAATTTGGTTATGAAAAGTGAAATGGAGACACGGTCTACGATGAGTCGCGTAGGAGAAACACAGAAAAACATGGACACCAACGATACTTGAATAGTGAATATGAATGTGCTATCGTTAATCGTTTTTGTTAAACCTGCTTGTACTCTGTTGATTTTATGATCTATTGTTTGTAATTTAAGGGTTAGTGGGTTTGGATATTCTATTGAGTTTTTGTAAGCTCACGGTGTTACCTTTGGTGACCCTGACATATTATATTGGTGGCGACGCCGGTATAATGTGTCAGACCTTCTAGATGAACAGGGTGAACTCTACGCCTGGGCGGCTCTTGGAGTCGAGAAGCTGGCCAGATTGGAGGAGGAAGCAGAGTAGTAGATAGGAACCCTAGTTATCTCTACTGTTGTTGATTAAGAACACTCTTTGCGAGAGTTATGTTGTAATATTGAGCCAGACTCCATTTAGATTTTCAATGAAATTTTCCTTTTAACGTTCCCAAAATTAGGGGCGTTACAACTTGGTATCAGAGCTTTAGGTTCAAAACCTCGGCCATGGGTAGAATGGGTAGAACCATGAGATAGATTGACCGTTGCACAAACGTGAATTGAGTTTAAGTTTACCGTCCCAAATTGGGTGGAATTCTGTCAAAACAATCTTCGGATTGAAGCAAGGCGCGGAATTGGCAGTACAGCCGAGCTGGGAATTCCCGAACAATTGGATGATGACTTAAATCAAAAATCGAATGTAGAACTTAGAAATTCGAAATATATTTTTGGTGTTAGTAAACCTTTGCTAATTGAGCAAATTTTATTTATTAGTTTGTGGAGTAGCCGTTCTTGAATTAATATTTTAAGGGACAAGAGTGGGGGCCTAGCACCGAGTGAGTGCCGGGCATAGCCCCATTAGGCCGGCAAACCACACTCCCCCCTAAACTTCAAATTTCAAATTTTAACCTCCAAAACTCAAATTTCAAAATTTAAAAGTTCATATCTTTTCCCTCCTCCACTTATCTTTTCGGCCTCTATATATACCCCACCACCACTTCCATTTCTTCACCCCTCTCACCATCTTAACTCCTCTAAATCTCCATCCTATCCTATCGAACCGAACCGAACCAAGCCGAGCCATGACAACCCGACGACGAGGATTTCCGGAAGACGCCATATTCCGAGAAATCGAGCGAGCCGAAATAACCATAACAATCCAAACCCTATGGTTGCAACTTTTCGCCCTCATCATATTTTATGCGGTACTCACCATAGGCATGCCACGGTGGTTCGCCGTGAATAACCGTCTCAACACCTTCTGGTACTGGACTCTCGTCGTGGCCGTCGCACTCGCCGCAGTCATAAAGGAGTACGAACGTCGGTTGCGCCAAGCTTACAACGAACGATGGTAGAGAATCTCGAGGATGGGCGAGACCCGAAACCAACGACGCCAACTAGGCATATCTTAGGCCAACCTTCGGATGTAGGATGTCGAAAAGTAGGATCGTTTTCAACTTGTATTAGGAAATATCTTGTCTACTTGCCTTATAGTAGAACTCTATAAGATTGTAATTTCCTTTAATTTATGAAAAACTTGCTTTATTTTAAAAGAGTACCGTTGCATACTATATGATAAATTGCTTTTGACCTTTAAAAAGATACGCCATTTGCAAAAAGAAAATTGTTTAAATAGACTAAAACTCCCCCTTTCAATTTGTACTCATGGATGGTGAATACACGCCACGGATTTGGATACGATAATGGAGGACCCTCTAAACGCAGAATAGGTCTAACTAAGTTATTTTAGCCATTCTTAGCACTAACCAACCCTAGGCCTAAGCGGCCGGAACCATAGCCGAATTCAAATTGCATCCTATTCCATTGCTGCTTTAAAAATTGGTTCGCGCTTCAAAATCTCGATGGTCTTTTCTCACCTCATCGTCCTTTCACTAGTAAGAACCCTGCGATTTCGAGTTACGCGCCGTTAGGAAACTAGATTGTGAATAACTCCTTTCTAACACTAAAAAGGAAGGACTACGAGAGCAAGTCAAGATGCTAGCACCAATGATAAAGCCGCCACCATCGGCAACAAGGGCAACATCGATGCAAAAGTTGAAAGTGCACCCCAACGCAACGTCTGAAGCCAGCAGGATCAACCATTACCCCCAGAGCTTCCATTCTAACCCCTAACACCGTAAGATTCATTAGAATCGTAGACCGATAAAGGAAGGCGTGAAACTGTTCGAGGGCTACGGACGCTAACCACCTATACCGGAGGCAAACCGGGAACACTTAGATCGAAGAGTTCGTTTAGATTGGGAATACTCGAAGGAAACGACAATTTCGTCCGCCGGTCAAATCTTGATAGGGAGCATATATCAATCGGCTAGTCATATCCGTACCGTTTCCTAACTACATTATTTCTCTCAAATCTCTATTTGAAATCAACATCCTTGTGAAGAAAACCCTCATTGCTTCAAGTAATGAAATCATCCATTTTAACTCTTTACGACATTTATTGATAAGAGTGGCGTAATCTGGGGTATCTTTTGTGACCCGACCTTATTGGCCAAGCGATGCACCCTATGGTGTTACTGATCCTAACTATTATCATTTAGAACCTTTCACTATCCTTCGAATTTTTCGTAACTCTTGATATTAACCCTTGAGTTTTGAACCTTGAGAATCATAGCAACCATGTTCTTTCCGATATAACTTTTATTGACAATTTCGATAATGATTGGCAATACCATTTCGCAATAACTAAGACTTGATGATTGGTCTATTCCGTCATTGACAACTGTTCCATTTCGTCCGTAATCAGTAAATTCAGATCATCTCTTGACGATATTCAAATCGTCTATGAGAAACTTCTTGTTTTATTCTTATGGTACAATCATTCAAATTTGTTTGAAACTAATCTCCTTAGGAGATGGGTACCCTTCCTTGAACTAACCAGGTATCATCGATTCCTTATCAAAAGCTTGCGCTACTGAGGGCAGCGTAACTCAGTCATTCCCGTCCCGACATCTAGGATTATCTTGGATTTTTTGAAATTTTGTTTTCAAGATAACCGTACCTCTGAAATTATTACCAGAAGTCGATGCCGCCCAAGTTTATTTTCCCGTGACTGCATAGGTTCTTTCAGTGCCTTTGCTAAAATATCTGAACTTTTAGAATATAGTAAGGCTTGCTGATGTTCGATTTCCCCCTAAATGAGAATGGAGTACTTATGCTTTACAATTTTTGGAGTGATCCTGTTCGAGTTAATCCGTTCTCCTAGTTTTGAAAATGAGTTTAATATCGTTAGATGGAGAAGGATCGTGCTTAGGTGGAGAAGGAAACGTTTGTGAGATACGAGTCCGCATGATGATTTGGTAGAAGTTTTGTATTTGACGTTGGTATCTATGATAGAAACTTCATCAAAGGTGTACTACGAGGCGAATTGTTCGACGACTGAAGCAACTTCAACCCCGTTTTGTTAAGCAAGTGATGAGGCTTAATTCGATTAACAAAACAAGCAGAAGATTGTGAGGGATGCCTGAAACACTGTCGTCTTACTTCGAGATGCTTCTAGGATCTGCCGGAGCCTTAGACAGTAGCCGTGTGATGCCAAAGCGTTTTGTGGGTTGCCAGAGTATTCGAATCTTGATTCAATTGCGGATTGGCTTAAAACATACCTACAAGGTCCTTCTTGATTTTGCAGGGGCATTTCTTTCATTCCTTGACATCACCCATCTCCGTTCAGTCATAAGTTGAAATCCTAATTTTCGAGCCTGATCAACACTACAAGGGTACCTATACCCATGTAGTGTATTCTATCCTCTTCCAATCGAGAATCTACCCTTGGAATGAGAAGGTTTTTCCTCAGCTGTTTATCACTGCATACTTAGAAACTGAACCCATAGGATCGCTGTTGAACCTGTTATCACTTCAGGAGGAAGAATAGCTGTCAACCTAGTCTTCAAAGGTTACGTGATGGAGATATCTTCAAATGACGAAGTTAATCATCTCAATATCACGCTATTAAAGGATTGGTGGTGACCTGCTCCTATTTTAAGGGGGATAGACGATAATTTCAAGACCGGTAAACGACGAGATCTGATCCATAGCCACGCACCAATTTTGAGGACGAAATTATTTTAAGGGGGATAGTTTGTAACGACCCTGATTTTTGGTAAATAAAAATTTCGTTAAATATTTAAATTTCATTTTAATTACTTGGATTTGCTACTAAAAATTTCTTTTTAATTTTAATAATCCGTCATAATTAGATTTGAGATTCATAAAATTATATATTTTCACGCCGAGCAATCTAGTCCTTTTCTAAAGACAAGTATGCTTGTAGAAGCACTTGTATTTTTTTCTAGTGAGTTAAATAAAATCTTTAAATTATATTTCTTGGCTAGAAATCCTACTTGGCAAGTAGAATTAGTTTCCAACCAATTCGTTAGAAAACCCTAATTACCGTTTCAATCTAATTACAATACCCTAACCCTCATTGGACCTTTTGACCGTCTTGGAGCCTTTTGAACCTCCCGAACCCTAATTGAACCCTTAGACTTTTAGGGGTAATCATTATATCCCATGACAAGTCATTTCAAACCCTAATTATTACCAATATTCCTTTACCCCTTGGTCCATAATTGTTAGGGAAAATATTATCCATTGGACAATAGATTCCCATGACTAGTCATATCAAATTATTACCAATATTCCTTTACCCCTTGGTCCATAATTGTTAGGGAAATTTTTGTACCTTGGTTAATAGACCTTTGACTTGCCAATAAGCATGACAAGACAAGTCATACATGGAATCTCATCATTTTGCTTCCAAAGGAAGCAAGGTTAGCTTTGCCATGCATGCACACCTATGTTCTAGCCTTAAACCTAATTATCTTAGGTTTTACTTTCCTAGATGAATATATACATGTACTTATATATATACCTATATATGTCTATACATAGAACAAGAGAGAGAGAGAGAGAGAGAGAGAGGGCCGGATGTGGAGAGAGAGGTGGAGTGTGTACTTGTATTTTGATTACTTACACAAGTAACCCTTATAGCCTTAAGCCTATTTTTGACCATGCCAACCCATTTCTAGTCTTCCAAAGTGCAATGATTATATTCTTTCTTGCAAGCAACCTCCCCATAGACTTGACAAGTCAAAAATCCTTCATGATGGCCTAAGATTTGGCCTAAAATGGAAGTGACAAGTCATGGAAGGCTATGACTTGATTGAAAGGCTTGAAATGACAAGATAATGGAGCAAATCCATGGGAGAGAGGGAAAGAGACATGGCTGGCCATAAAGGAGGAAGGAGGAGCTCAAGTGTTGGCTACAAATAGCACCCCATGCCTTCCATTCAACTCACACTTCACTCACTTGCCATTTCCATTTTTCAGACAACTTACTGTCCTCCACGAATCTCTATTTTTCTCCTGCTTAGAGTAGTTTTTAGGACCAACTCCCTTCGGAAACGTTGTAGAGCACTTCGAAACCTTCAAGTTAGACCCAAGAACCATCCAAATCGGTGAAGAAATGACAAAGATATGGGCATCCGAAGTTCAGTAAAAATCTCGGACTCCTATTTTCAGACAGCATACTGTCTTCTCTTTTATCACCATTTTTCTCCTACCTAAAGTAGTTTCTAGGACCAACTTCCTTCCCGAAAGTCGTAGAGCACTTCGAGAGCTTCCATTTCAACCCAAGAACGATCGTATTCGGCCAAATATTGACCGAGTTACTGCCGTCCGAAGTTCGGTCCAGATTGCAAGTCTTCACTGCCCGTAGGAAATTTCCAACTAGCTTATTCGGCCCCGACTAAGTTTCGGATCAAGGTAGAATTCTCTCCTCACTTCCCTAAGTATAAGTAGAACGTTCTCGATTCCAAATATCCATATCCTTATCGTTTTCCTTAAGTAGATAGGGTTATCTATTGTTTAGTTTCAAATAGATAAAGTTATCTTTTGTTTATATCGTTTAAAATGCATGATTTTTTATAAGTTTATCTCGCTAATGGAAGTATGAGCATGTTAGATAAATGACTTAGTCTTAAATAAACATATGTTGTATTGAATTTCTCAAAAAGAAAGAAAGAACGGTTTTCGAAAGATAGAATTTGACACTTGAATAGAAGTATTTGTATTTTGATCTTTAGGATGATTATGAGCATGATTATTAATATAGAATTGGATGATCTTGCTAATTTAGTTTCAAGATTACAATAAATGATTTATGTTTGTAAAAAGTCCTACCGCGGAGTCTATGCATGAAGACGTGACACGAAAATCGAGAAAGTTAGAAACATGACACCTAGGGTGTGGTTAACGAAAAGGCGTGTTTCGAAAGGGTGAAATATTTTGGAAACCGCAATGTGGCCGGACATGGTAGCCCATTGTGTGGTGCGTGTTTTGTGTGCCAATGGGAACCCGATGCGGCGGAACCATTGTGAGGATACTCGGGAACCCGGAACGGCGGAACCGAGGTTGGGTGTGTGGCTTGGTTATCCGCGGAGAGGAGCCAATGCTAAGTGTGCCAATGGGAACCCGGTGCGGCGGAACCATTGTGAGGATACTCGGGAACCCGAAACGGCGGAACCGAGGTTGGGTGTGTTAAAAACGGATTTTGAAAATGTTAATTTGGTTATGAAAAGTGAAATGGAGACACGGTCTACGATGAGTCGCGTAGGAGAAACACAGAAAAACATGGACACCAACGATACTTGAATAGTGAATATGAATGTGCTATCGTTAATCGTTTTTGTTAAACCTGCTTGTACTCTGTTGATTTTATGATCTATTGTTTGTAAGTTAAGGGTTAGTGGGTTTGGATATTCTATTGAGCTTTTGTAAGCTCACGGTGTTACCTTTGGTGACCCTGACATATTATATTGGTGGCGACGCCGGTATAATGTGTCAGACCTTCTAGATGAACAGGGTGAACTCTACGCCTGGGAGGCTCTTGGAGTCGAGAAGCTGGCCAGATTGGAGGAGGAAGCAGAGTAGTAGATAGGAACCCTAGTTATCTCTACTGTTGTTGATTAAGAACACTCTTTACGAGAGTTATGTTGTAATATTGAGCCAGACTCCATTTAGATTTTCAATGAAATTTTCCTTTTAACGTTCCCAAAATTAGGGGCGTTACAAAAACAATATATGTAACACATAAAAACCACCAACGATGTTTTTAAAAATTCCAAATTACACCCTAACTTGGGAACGATTACAAAATACCCCGGTCATATAACAAATTACTCTATTATCATGATCTAGCCGCTAGAAAATTCGACGTAATCTATCTAACATCGTCTAATCCTAATTACAATAGACCAAACTGTCTTTTTGTATATCCCTTAAAATGTTATTTTCACAACTCTGCAGTCTTTCACAAGCTACAAAAGGACTGTATGATCCATTGTATATATTAGAGTTTGATAATGTCGGATAGACTCCGTCGAATTCCCCTTGCGACAACATCACGAGATGGGGTAATTTATTACAATATGCAACAACAGGTAATTTGTAATTTCTCGAACTTGGTGGGACAATCTATAATTTGAAAATCCTTGGGGGTAGTTTTGGTAATTTTGTCAGCCAATTTACTGTACAATTACCTCTTGTCTAAGCCACCATTAGACCAAGACTGTCGGTATAATAGGCTACTAGCTACATATGTATATCTCACCAACCGCATGCGTAGGGTTGTGGATGAGGGGAGCCCTGTTAATTACTCCCTCCGTCCCATTTTTATTGTCCATTTTCGTTTTTCGTGCCGTTCTTTCAACGCTTATACCTTCCAATCTATAATGTTTTTTATAATTTTGAAAACTTTGTATTATAGATCTAATCGAGAACTATCAAACAAGATCCATATTGCATATTTTTGGAGATACATATTGGGAGATATAAACGTTGAAAGAACGGCTCAAAAAACGAAAATGGACAATAAAAATGAAACGGAGGGAGTACTAATTAAAACCTTAATTAGCCATGCACCTAAAGAGGAGGCATGCATGTATGCAACATAATCTAGATTATTTCTTCCTCATCTTAATTAGGCTATTAATTACTACTTTTTCGGATAACTTCGGTGATCAGGTCAACTTACATATAACTCAATTAATCTTGGGGTTTTATACCACTGTGCCCTGCACTAGTAGATACAATTACATAAACTACTTTTAACTTGTCCTGTAATACACACAAGAAAAACCAAAACCAAAACCAAAATCAAAGTACCTTAGTTTACACCTTGACTCTACTTGGTTTGAAGTTTGATACAGGTTTTTGAGGCAATAAATATTGAGAGAAATGAGAGTAAAACTTGAATAAAAAACTTACTAGGGACCATGTGCCATAAAAGGAGTTAGTTCCAGAGACTTTTCAAAGAAAAATAATTCTTTTTGCCGGGCAAAAAATATACACACACATATACATACATACATATATATATATATAACAAGCATTTTTCAGTCATATTTTTTGCTAATTTCTCACAATGACTCTTAAAATCATATTCTGCACACATTGAACGGTTCGGATTATCAATTTTTAATTGGAAAATAGGAGGTCCGCATTTTATTAAAATAAGGGATCTCTTATAGGATCCGTGGTGTGCGTGTGTGTGTGTGTATATAGTCCACTTCCCGTAAGGACCACCTTAACTTAATAAAATGTGGACCTCTCTTTTTTGATCAAATTTCAATGATTCGAACTGCTCAATGTGTTCAAAACGTGATTTTAAGGATACTTACTTGAAATCAGCAAAAGAAATGACTGGGAAGGGTTTCATCGGAGCAGTTTTTATTTATTTTTTATCGAATGGTTTAAATAAAAACTACTCGGATGAAACCCTTTCCAGTCTTTTTTTTTTTGCTGATATCACGCAAATATCCTTAAAATCACGTTCTGTACACATTGAACTGCTCGAATCATCAAAATTCGATTGGGAAATGGGAGAAATGGGGAGGCCCTTATTTTAACTAAAATAAGAACCTCCTAATGTGAAAATGACTCTCTGTGTGTGTGTGTGTGTGTGTGTGTATATATATATACAGTTCTTTTCAGGTCCAATCGCTCGGATTTTTTTCTAGTCCGGATTTCTCATTTTCCAATCGATTTGCGATGATTCAAGCAGCTCAATATATTCAGAACGTGATTTTAAGGGTACCCAAGAAAAATCAGCAAAAAAAATAATCGGTAAGGGCTTGATTGAACAGTTTTTTACTGAACCATTCAATAAAAAACAGTTTGGATCAAGCCCTTTCCGATCATTTTTTTTGCTGATTTCTCGCGGGTACCCATGAAATCATGTTCTGATCACATTAAACGGCTCTGATCATCGAAATTCGATCGCAAAATGGGAGGCTGGACGGTCCGGACCGTAAGGCGTCCAGACCTGAAAACAATATATATATATACACACACACACACACACGGGGCGATTCCGAGAACAACTACTTAGACATTTAAAAAAATATCTCATAGTTTCGGATCAAATTTTAATGATCCGAACCGCTTAATGTGATCAAAATGTGATTTTAAGGGTACACACAAGAAATCAACAAAAAAAATGACCGAGAATGGCTTGATCTGAGCAGTTTTTAACTCAGATTTGATAAACGGTTCAATTAAAAACTATACAAATCAAACACTTACATGTCATATATTTTGCTAATTTTTTGCAGCCACCCTTAAAAATACATTCGGCACACATTGACTTTGCTGGCACGTTCTTTCTTTGTGTGTACCAATGCAAGTGTCGGTCCAAAATGAGCATATAGCAAACACATCTGAAAAGACAATACCACCCCTAGATTCTTTTTAAACTAAATTTTGCTCGGCAAATAGTTTTTACGGTTCTACCTATGTACTCCCCCGTCCCTTTTTAAGTGTCCTGCTTCGTAATTTCAACTTATTAAAAAGACATCGTCATTATACATTTCATATCAACTTTTTCCTCCACTTTCCCTACTTACCCATCATCATTACACTTTTACTCACTTACTTTTTAAAATATAATCTACTTTTGGGGACAAAATAGACAATTCACCAGTTTTTACCCACTAACTTTACAAAATGGATACTTATTAAGGGACAGCCCAAAATGAAATACCGGACTATAAATAAGGGACGGAGGGAGTAATTAACAACTGTAAGTGTTACCTACTTTTTTATTTTCCTTTTCTGTTCTTTTTACTTCTTTTTTTTCTTAAGGGGTTAGAAGTTAAGGTAAAAAAATTATATTTGATTTTTTTCTAAAAGGGCTGTTTTGGGGAAGGATGTAGAGACCCGTAAATTTATTTAATAATTTTATTGTTCTATAAATGAAAAAAAAATGGTGGATTAATGAGAATATTAGAGTTGGGGGTCAAAGTGCAAGAATATGAAAATCATGGGTTTTTGTGCGATTTGTGCATGTGTGGGCCGTGTATTACCTGGGTAAAATGTTTTTTTTTCCTTTTCACTTTTCCTTTTCATCTTTCTCCCGGCTCTCTCTCGATCTCTCTCACTCTCTAACCCAATCACTCAAACTCACAACAATCAAGTTTAACTTCATCGTCTACTAGTATATTCGAGTTTGTATCGCGCTGGACAAAGCTTGGTTCGGTGTATTGTTGCTTGATTTGGACTCCGGAAGCTGGGGTTTGCATAATCTCTTCGATTTTGGTTCGGATACTCGAGGTAGGAAATTCTACCTCTCTTTATATGTTGTTTGAGTGTTTTTATTCATTATTCGAGCTTGTATTGGTTGTCGATGAGTTTGAATAAAAATGTGTTGTTGCTGTAAGAATCGTCTGATTTTCTTGAATTCCTACCGGTAGGCCTGTCCTTTCTACCGGTAGAACGTTGTTGTGTTGCTTGAAAATTAGCTTCCTACCGGTAGAACTTTCTCCTACCGGTAGACTGTCTCAAATTTTTCCTCGTGCAAAATGGTGGCCTTTTTGATCAGTTTTTGTACCGGTAGGACTTGATTCCTACCGGTAGAATCTCGAAAATTTTCTCAACACCTACCGATACCAATTTTTCCTCTACCGGTAGAACACTAGTGAACCAGCTCTGTGCCTCCACTGTTTCTGAATTGTACCGGTAGTTCCCTGTTTCCTACCGATAGGTTGCTAGTCAAAGATTAAATTCTTCTGGTCAATGCATTCGTACTTTTCTAATTCCTGGGGATATTTTCATGGATTTATTATTATTATATATGGAAAGACCTTAGGCAGACTTGTTTTGTTCTCATGGGTGACGTGAGACACATGGGAATTGATTAAATTTGTGGAACTATGACATGACAAACATGGGCTTCTTATACGACATTTGTACAAACGGTATGCTTGAGCTTGTAAATGACGCGCGAACATTCAGGACCTATCGACGGGTGGGTGCCTGGCAGGGGATATCAAGGTCCCATAATTAGCCTGGCAGGAGCTAATGCTCAAAATAACTTTTCAAGGCCTAGCCTTCAAGGTGGGTGCTTGGCAGGGGATATCGGGGTCCCAAAATTAGCCCGGCAGGAGCTTCGGCTCAGACACATAAACGACACGACATGTTGAGACACGAATTGAACGGATATGATTTATGGGTTGAATAAAAGAAAAATTGAAAATTTTGGGACACTTGTTCATAATAATTGTGCTTCCTCCGTGGTCTTGCGATCTTTTATTATTCATTCATTCATCTCGCTCATTTGCATATAGAGTTTGCGTAGACTTTTCTACTGGGCTAGTGTAGCTCAAGCCTTATTTTATTTTCAGGTGCTAACCCGGAACCGTAGCTTGCATTGCTTGGCGTGCTTGGAGTGTGGTCATTATTTTTGAAAGCTAACCGAAGGAGTTACTTATTCATCTTTGTAAATCTATTTTGAAAGATGTATTTGTAACTTAAATTGTAATCCTTTTGATTTGGAATACTGTAACCCTTAATCCTCTTTCGACATTTGATACTTATGCTGATTTGGGGCCGTCGAGCCTATATTGTAATATTTTGAAAACTTTGTGAAATTGGAAGCGTAACTAAGGGAATGAGAACTCAACGATCTTTTGGGGACCGTATGGATATTTGTGAGTATTTTTATTATGTAAATCATTTATAATTATGTTTAAAATCGAGGACGTGACAACTTGGTATCAAAGCATAGGTTTAGAACACCTAGAGACCATGGGGAGACGTTCCGTCTCATGGGTTCAAAATGTCGCGCCTTCTAACATAACTTGTGCATGCTTGTGTGACTAACATTTATGTGATTACTTTGCATTGCATTTTCATTATCGTAGAGTGGTGTAGAGCTATTAACCCGTGTTGCGAAGTTGAGGGCTTCAACCCCATAGTTCTAATGTTGTGGTTAATAGTTTCTTTTCGTATGTCATGTAGTAAGATGCCTCCGAAGACCCGTGTCAGACGAGTTGGGGCTGGAACCCGGGGTGGTCGAGGCCGTGGCCGTGGCCGTGGGGTACCTCTTGAGGACGAGGTTAGTCAGCATGGGGAGAACCCAGGTGGGAACCCAGGGGCTAGGATCGGTCGAGGTGCAGGAGTACCTCAAGCTCAGAATCAGTTTGCTAGGGATCTCGTCGCAGCACTTACAGCTGCAAATCTTTTAAACCAAGCACCTAGAGAGAATGTCGAGGATCGAGCTATGGTGGCGATGCGGGAGTTTAGCCGTAGAAACCCTCCAGTGTTCGATGGGACTAGTAGCGACCCTTTGGTAGCGGACCATTGGCTAGCCCAAATCCGTAAACTTTTCAGAGCTCTCAATATCACTAAAGATAACATTAAGGTAGGTATCGTGGCTGTGCAACTAGTTGGGGAGGCCGGTGAATGGTGGGAATCCGTTCTTGAAAGCAGGAAAGACGCGAGGAGAGCGGCAAGGACCGCGGCTCAAATGGATGAGCCAGACGTTGAGAATTTGACATGGGCTGAATTTGAGGTGTTATTTGAGGAGCAGTATTTTCCAGAAACTAGTCGTGAGCAATTGAGGGACCAATTTGAGAAGTTAGAGCAAGGAAGTATGACTGTCTCGGAGTACGCACAGAAGTTCCAATCTTTATCTCGTTTTGCGCCAGAGTTGGTGGCGACGGAAGAGAGAAAATGTAGGCGCTTTGAGAAAGGGCTACATAATACCGTGAGGAGAATGGTAATGGTGCAACGCAAGACAAAATACGCCGAGGTAGTTGAGTGTGCGAAGAGCATTGAGATACCGAAAGAGGCGCAACGTAATAGGGGAGTTTGGGAACCACGACAACCAACTGTGAACACGAGTTCTTCATCGGGGAGCTTTGGAAGCCAAGGGAGGAAAAGGGCAAGAGAACCATCTCAGACACCGCAGGGTAGTTCGTCGAACTTTAAACCGCATTCTTCTTCTTTGGGGGCTCGGGGTGTTCTATCTAAACCTCCACCTATGTGCTACAAGTGTAATCAACCTGGACACGTTCGTGCTCAGTGTCCACGCCTCGGGGAAACTTGTTATATTTGTGGTAAAACGGATCATTTCGCAAGAAGTTGCCCTCAGGGGTCGGGAGTGCGCAGTGAGTCAGGTTCTGTGCAGCAGTCGGGAACGGGGCGTAATGTGAGCCAGTCGTTTAGGGGTACTCAGAGGCAGCAGTAGCCTTACTTTCGGCAGACGACATCGGTTCAGAGTTCCGGGGTTGACAAGGGAGCGAGTTCTTCCGCGCCTGCTCAGGGTTCTGGTCAGAGAGGGGGTTTTATGCAGGGTCAGGGTACCCAAGGGCGAGTTTTCAACATCACATCTGCTATTCCACCTACCACTTCTCAGGCTCCAGAAACTTCTGTTGTGAGGGGTACTTTTCTTTTGTTCAACTCATTTGCTAAAGTACTCTTTGATTCTGGAGCATCGCATTCTTTCATTGCTGCGTCATTTGTGTGTACTTTGGAATTGGAATCGGAAACTATTAGCCCTCCTTTGTTTGTCGAGACACCTTTAGGGGGTAGAACGCCTCTTGATCGTATTTGTCGAGATTGTGAGTTGAATATTCGTGATCGTCGTTTCGTGTTTGACTTCATCGTTTTGGGAATGTCGGGATTCGATCTTATTGTGGGGATGGATTGGCTATCCACGTTTCATGCTACTATCGATTGTTTCAAGCATCGAGTTCGTATTTGTCCTCCCGAAGGTCCTTGTTTCGAATTCTTGGGGGAGCGTCGGGAACCATTGGAACCTTATTTATGTGGGCCTTGTGAGCTAGGGTCGGTTTATTCATTGTTGGCGAGTTTGACGTTAGAGGAGGATGCCTCCATGCGTGGGGAGTTACCCTTAGTGGTTTGCGACTTCCCAGATGTATTCCCGGAAGAGTTACCTGGTTTACTTCCTGAGCGAGAGATTGAGTTCACCATTGATCTACTTCCCGGTACCGCTCCTATTTCGATTCCTCCGTATCGTTTCGCACCTGCCGAATTGAGAGAGCTAAAGACTCAGTTACAAGAACTGGAGAACCTAGGATTCATTCGTCCAAGTACGTCTCCGTGGGGAGCACCAGCCTTGTTTGCCCAAAAGAAGGATGGTTCACTCCGTTTATGCATTGATTATCGTAAGCTTAATCGTGTAACCGTTAAGAACAAGTATCCTATGCCTAGAATCGATGATTTGTTTGATCAACTTCGGGGTGCCACCTGCTTTTCCAAAATCGATTTGAGATCCGGTTACCACCAATTAAGGGTTCGTAGAGAGGATATTCCTAAAACCGCTTTCCACACTCGTTATGGCCATTATGAGTTCGTTGTTATGCCTTTCGGACTGACGAATGCTCCAGCTACATTCATGGACTTGATGAATCGTATTTTCCGTGCTTATCTTGATCGTTTTGTCGTCGTCTTTGTGGATGACATCTTGATTTACTCACCTACGGAGGAGGAACACCAAGCCCATCTCACCATCGTTCTTGAACTCTTGAGAGAGCACCAGCTATACGCTAAACTTAGTAAGTGTGAGTTTTGGTTATCCAAAGTTAAATTTTTGGGTCACGTGGTTTCGAAAGGTGGAGTGTCTGTTGATCCCGTAAAGATAGAGTCGGTTTTGAATTGGCAGCGACCAAAGAACGTATTCGAGATTCGAAGCTTCTTGGGTTTGGCTGGGTACTACCGCCGTTTCGTTTTAGACTTCTCTCGTTTAGCGGCACCAATGACTAGATTGACACGTAAGGGGACTCGATTCATTTGGAGTGACTCGTGTGAGACAGCCTTTGAGGAGTTAAAGAAACGATTGACTACCGCACCTGTTTTGATTGTGCCCGAACGTGGAGTTGGCTACTCCGTGTATTGTGATGCGTCAAAAGAAGGGTTGGGATGCGTGTTGATGCAGGCGGGGCGAGTGGTAGCGTATGGGTCACGACAGTTGAAAACACATGAGCGGAATTACCCGACACACGATCTAGAACTTGCAGCCGTCGTATTTGCTTTGAAAAGTTGGCGCCATTACCTGTACGGTGAGAGATTTGAAGTCTTTTCCGATCATAAGAGCTTGAAATACTTGTTCTCTCAAAAGGAACTTAACCTTCGTCAACGCCGTTGGATGGAGCATTTGGAGGATTATGATTTCGAATTACAATACCACCCGGGGAAAGCGAACGTTGTGGCTGACGCATTGAGTAGAAAACCGACACATCTAGCGAGCCTAGCGATTCATGAGTGGAAAGCAATAAACGATTTGGGCTCCTATGCCATGCACTTTGAGGAAGTTCGGGAAGGGGTCACATTGTGTAACCTGACGGTGCAATCGACTTTATCGACGGGAGTGATTGAGGCTCAGCAACATGATGAGGAAGCAGAGGAACTCCGTACTAGATTCCTTAGTGAAAACACTCAAGAAGGGTGGATGATTCACGCCGACCGAGGCTTACGCTATCAAGGAAAGTTGTTCGTACCCGTTTCGTGTCGGGAGGAAATTTTGCGAGAATTCCATCATTCTTTGTTAGCTGTTCACCCGGGAGGAACGAAAATGTATCACGACTTGCGTAGACAATTTTGGTGGTCTGGAATGAAGAAGGACGTTGTGAATTTCGTGTCCAAGTGTCTCACGTGCCAACAAGTGAAAGCCGAACATCAACAACCCGCGGGGGAGTTGCAACCATTGCCAGTAGCCGAATGGAAGTGGGAGAATGTGACCATGGATTTTGTTACGGGTTTACCGAGATCGCCGAGGGGGCATGATGCTATTTGGGTAGTTGTGGATCGATTGACTAAGACCGCTCATTTCTTACCCATTCAGGTCACCGATTCCGTTGATGCGCTTAGTCGTTTGTATATTCGAGAGATCATTCGACTTCATGGGATTCCCGTGTCCATCGTGTCTGATCGAGATCCGAGGTTTACCGCGCGTTTTTGGCAGAGTTTGCAAGCTGCTTTGGGCACTAATCTTCTATTTAGTACCGCGTATCATCCTCAAACCGATGGGCAATCCGAGAGAACGATCCAGATTTTGGAAGACATGCTTCGAGCTTGTGTGATGGATTTTCGGGGTAGTTGGGAGGACCACTTGCCATTAGTTGAGTTCGCGTACAACAATAGCTATCAATCTAGTATCGAAATGGCACCATATGAGGCTTTGTATGGAAGACCGTGTCGATCGCCTGTGTGTTGGACCGAATTGGGAGAGGCTACGCTTGTAGGACCGGATATGGTTAAGGAGACCTCCGAGAGCTTGAAAGTAATTCGTCAGCGCCTTAAAGAAGCTCAAGAGAGAACGACTGAACAAGTGAAGGTGATTCGCTAAAGATTGCTGACCGCGCAAAGCCGACAAAAGAATTATGCCGATCGTCGTCGTCACCCGTTGTCTTTTGAAGAAGGGGATCACGTATTCCTTAAAGTATCGCCGCGTAGAGGTTTGTCTCGTTTTGGGAAAAAGGGAAAGCTATCGCCGCGTTATATCGGGCCGTTCGGCATTATTGAGAAGATTGGGAAGGTTGCGTATCGCTTGGCTTTACCACCGAGATTATCGGGCATACATGATGTGTTTCACGTGTCTATGTTGAGGAAATACGAACCGGATCCGTCGCATGTGTTGGAGTGGTCCGAACTCAAGTTAGAGGCCGATGCGTCTTATGGGGAAGAACCGGTCCGTATCCTAGATTCGCGTGACCAAGTGTTGAGGGGTAAGACGATACCGTTAGTACGAGTCTTATGGAGAAGTCAGGGTAGCGAAGATCAAACTTGGGAACGAGAAGATGAGGTTAGAGAGAAGTATCCGCATTTATTCCCGGAGTAACCCAAAGTGAGTACATAAGATTGAAGTATTTTGATGTTTAGCATGTTGCATAATATTTGTGATTGAGGTTTTGCATGCATAAGTGATATGTGTGTTAGCTAGTTTTGGCATGGAAAATTTCGAGGACGAAATTCCTTTAAGGAGGGTAGGATGTAGAGACCCGTAAATTTATTTAATAATTTTATTGTTCTATAAATGAAAAAAAAAATGGTGGATTAATGAGAATATTAGAGTTGGGGGTCAAAGTGCAAGAATATGAAAATCATGGGTTTTTGTGCGATTTGTGCATGTGTGTGCCTTGTATTACCTGGGTAAAATGTTTTTTTTTCCTTTTCACTTTTCCTTTTCATCTTTCTCCCGGCTCTCTCTCGATCTCTCTCACTCTCTCACCCAATCACTCAAAACTCACAACAATCAAGTTTAGCTTCATCGTCTACTAGTATATTCGAGTTTGTATCGCGCTGGACAAAACTTGGTTCGGTGTATTGTTGCTTGATTTGGACTCCGGAAGCTGGGGTTTGCATAATCTCTTCGATTTTGGTTCGGATACTTGAGGTAGGAAATTCTACCTCTCTTTATATGTTGTTTGAGTGTTTTTATTCATTATTCGAGCTTGTATTGGTTGTCGATGAGTTTGAATAAAAATGTGTTGTTGCTGTAAGAATCGTCTGATTTTCTTGAATTCCTACCGGTAGGCCTGTCCTTTCTACCGGTAGAACGTTGTTGTGTTGCTTGAAAATTAGCTTCCTACCGGTAGAACTTTTCTCCTACCGGTAGACTGTCTCAAATTTTTCCTCGTGCAAAATGGTGGCCTTTCTGATCAGTTTTTGTACCGGTAGGACTTGATTCCTACCGGTAGAATCTCGAAAATTTTCTCAACACCTACCGGTACCAATTTTTCCTCTACCGGTAGAACACTAGTGAACCAACTCTGTGCCTCCACTGTTTCTGAATTGTACCGGTAGTTCCCTGTTTCCTACCGGTAGGTTGCTAGTCAAAGATTAAATTCTTCTGGTCAATGCATTCGTACTTTTCTAATTCCTGGGGATATTTCCATGGATTTATTATTATTATATATGGAAAGACCTTAGGCAGACTTGTTTTGTTCTCATGGGTGACGTGAGACACATGGGAATTGATTAAATTTGTGGAACTATGACATGACAAACATGGGCTCCTTATACGACATTTGTACAAACGGTATGCTTGAGCTTGTAAATGACGCGCGAACATTCAGGACCTATCGACGGGTGGGTGCCTGGCAGGGGATATCAGGGTCCCATAATTAGCCTGGCAGGAGCTAATGCTCAAAATAACTTTTCAAGGCCTAGCTTTCAATGTGGGTGCTTGGCAGGGGATATCGGGGTCCCAAAATTAGCCCGGCAGGAGCTTCGGCTCAGACACATAAACGACACGACATGTTGAGACACGAATTGAACGGATATGATTTATGGGTTGAATAAAAGAAAAATTGAAAATTTTGGGACACTTGTTCATAATAATTGTGCTTCCTCCGTGGTCTTGCGATCTTTTATTATTCATTCATTCATCTCGCTCATTTGCATATAGAGTTTGCGTAGACTTTTCTACTGGGCTAGTGTAGCTCAAGCCTTATTTTATTTTCAGGTGCTAACCCGGAACCGTAGCTTGCATTGCTTGGCGTGCTTGGAGTGTGGTCATTATTTTTGAAAGCTAACCGAAGGAGTTACTTATTCATCTTTGTAAATCTATTTTGAAAGATGTATTTGTAACTTAAATTGTAATCCTTTTGATTTGGAATACTGTAACCCTTAATCCTCTTTCGACATTTGATACTTATGCTGATTTGGGGCCGTCGAGCCTATATTGTAATATTTTGAAAACTTTGTGAAATTGGAAGCGTAACTAAGGGAATGAGAACTCAGCGATCTTTTGGGGACCGAATGGATATTTGTGAGTATTTTTATTATGTAAATCATTTATAATTATGTTTAAAATCGAGGACGTGACAAAGGATATAATACTATTTGACAAATTCTCAAACAACCCACAAATTCTGAAACAACCATTTTAGAAAAAGCCAAAAAAATCATTTGTGAATTACATAGGTTGAGAAAAAAAATATTTGTCAGTTACATGGGTAGAGTAAAAAGCCAAAAATAATTTTCTTTACAGTCCAGCTATCCAACGCCACCATGCACTAGTTAATTATGCAACACTCTTGACTTTTTTTTATTGTTCAGACACAAGACAATCATCAAAGGATATGTACTTTCCAATTCCGAACCCTGTGTAAAAAATATTTTTTGTCTTTATTCAAAATGATATGAGTTTCGATCATAACTTTTTACTTTTTCAATTGTCTCGTCGAGATGAATTTATAAGTCAAAAAAATTTGATGCAAAACTAACCAATGTGAAAAAAATTTGAATAAAGACACAAAAGAAGAAGTCATCTTTACTGTTTATACATAGACAATTAACAATTGAAACATGCAAAAATTTAGAGTGTAAAACTCTAGAAATGATTTTCACTCTCCCTTGTTTATATTTTCTTTTTTTCATCTTTTAGTAAAAAAAAAACATACACTTTCAACAATAAAAAAAATAAAAAAGTTTGAATATCAACAACAGGGATGTGAAAATCACTCCCCTAAAATTCAGTCACAATAATATAAAATTTACATTGAAAATTAAAATTTTAGTTTTAAATAATTCTATATTCAATATAGATCTCATTCAGTAAATTTATACGAGTAGAGTTTGAGTATATAATTTGTGTAAAAAATGAATATGTATAATAGTGGAGTAATAATTATAAACATTTTTAGAACAAAAATAAAAAATGAGATACAGAAAAGTGAGAAAGAGAGACAAACAGAAAGGAGAGGGAGAGGGAGAGGGAGAGAGAGAGAGAGAGAGAGAGGGACTCGTAAAAGTAATGAGGTGGGAGCGAGTACATGAGGTGGGAACTGGGAACAACAAGAAGGGTAAAAATGTCATTTCGATGCTCATGGTAAAAGTAACACACTCTGATATTGAGTTGACTTTCGCAGTAAAAAAGTTGCAAAGCTTACGCGTGAGCTACACAGACCGGTACCATATTGCGGTAGTTGGCATTTGGCCATATATAATAGATTACTCAAGTGAATAACGTTCTTTTTCTATGGGAACAATAAAGTTTTGGTCTATCTATAGTGGTCTCTTGAAGAGCCCTCTTGATTACATCGACCAAATATTAATCACTGCCCGCGTGATAGAAAGGTTCTATTTTTTCTTGAAGAAAATTGACCGTCAATTGTACATTTCTTTTTTAAAAGAAAGAAAAAGTGTTTTTCCGAAATCTCTATTTCGTTTTTGCATTTCATGTTATATTTTTCTGTTTCAATTTGTATTTTAGGAGAGTTTCATGTTTCTCCCATCAAAATTCCCTAGCAATTTAATTTTGGCACGATTGATGGTCTCAACAAATTTTACAGGAAATTTTTTTTTGAACACTTAAAAAGAATCCACAAAAAACCTAACGGGACGGTCTAGCTCCTAAGAGCATCTCCACCAGCCTCGGCAAAGCTCCGGCGAGGCCAAAATGGTGACCCAAACCCTTGTTTCTCGGTTTCCAGTAGCCTCGCCCATTCTGCCCCTTGCTTAAGCACCTCACCTAGCCTCGCTGGGTGAACCAGTTGATCTCTCACTCCGATGAGTCAAATCCATATGCTTTGAGTTACTCCGGCGAGTCAGATCCGCTTGCTTCGAGTTCGAGTTACCCCGACCAGTTTCTCCAGCGATTCAAATCTCGTTTGCTTCGAGTTCGAGTTACCCCGGCGAGTTTCTATGACAAGATTGCTTCAACTTCAGCAAGTTCAAGCGTTTCTAGCGAGTTTCACTGGCTGGGTTTTTGGAATATTTAATGAATTATACGTGTGTGTGTGCGCGCGCGCGTGCGGGGGGGGGGTTGTATTTGTAATTTTGTTGAGGCAAATGGCTAGATTATTGGGTGTTGCACTTGTTTGATAGCTACTCATTTTGGGAAAAAGCAAGATTTTACTGGGAGTACTATAGTCTTGCCATTAATTATTGTATGACAGACAACTTTTGAAAATTTTTGCTTTCTATGGGAAATGATTAAAATTAATGTGAAAGCCATGGCATGGTCGAAACACACGACAATGATTAAAGCCAAAGACTTGACATCCTAGTATTTAATTGGAAGACTTGGACCAAGCTGCTCCCAAAACTCCCAATATATGACCCCAAAATTATGACTACAAAAAGAGTACTATTCCCATTGAAATGTTAACACCACTCCTGAGATGACTACATATGAATGATGTTGAGGAGTCTGAACATTGGTCATTTCTTCGTGTTGCCATGGTTGGATTTTATGGTGTGGAGTTTTCCTTTTGAGGTTTTTGTCTTGGTTGGCTTTTTGCCATCCTCGTATTATTTTTCCTCTTTTGTTTCTTCGCGGCATATGATTGTCGAATCAGTGAGGGGTGCTTTCTTTTGTGGGTATACTCTTGCTCCATTTTGATGCCTCATACTTAGTGTACATTTAATCTTTGTAATTTGCATGTTTACAAAGATCAATAAAATTCTTTTTGCTTTTAAAAAAACAGTTCCTAATTTTTAAATTCGTCTCCACCAAAGGATCAAAGAGGTATAAAAATATAGATCGAAAATGAAAAAAGTTCTTAAAAAGGCAAAAGAAGAAATAAAAACTGTCTTACTATTTACTATTACTGTCTTCAGTGGAGTTTTTTAGATTATGATCGTTTTTTTTTTCCCTGTAAATTCTAGACCCTCCTCTCGCCAAAGTCGTCAAATTAGACAAGAAAAATAAAAATGCAAAACTAACAAAAATTTAGAAGAAAAAAAAAACAACATATTAGACGACGGAAATACTTGGGTCTTCTAAGTCTCAAGTATTGACATAATTAAATATAACTGTTGAGTCTCTTTCCATCCATGGCTGAATAGTATAAACAACTGAAAATGATCCTATGGAACTGGAATTTATTTTTCTGAAACTGGCCAACTAGTAATTGTTCTCAAGATCTTGATAGGTACCATATGTTACACATCTCATCTTCTCCATTAGTTTGAATTAATTAACTCAGATAAGGTTTTTAAAAAAAAAATGAGGAGGCTAGTGATGTGGCTAAGTTTCAAGTTGTTACCTTTCTCCGGCCACCGAGTTCGAGGATGAGAGATGCTAGAGGCACATCAATTTGTCATAACTCAACCACACCTCTCTCATATACATGTGGGTCCCTAGCATATATTGTAAAATTTCTACACATGCATGTGAGAGAGCTGTAATTTTGGTGTGACACATTGATGTTTCCCTAGCATTTCCCAGGATGGTATTATTGATGTCTTGATGTTCCTTCAATCTCTTGCGTTGGGGAAAGTCATTTGGCCTTGGAAGAAGGTGAAATTGATGTGGAGGAGAAAACCCCATTATTGGAAGTTGGCATAGTGGTTCATGACTCAGCTACGTACGAACTTAGAGGAGTTTGATAAAGGCTTTGAAATCTCTCGGAAGTGGGTTTTTTAAATCATAAGAAGATGGAATTTGTAGACCTTAACCCAATCCGGGTTAGTTTTCTTGATGGTATCCGGTTAATCACGGACTTTAATCTAGCTGAAGAGGTTAAGGATAATGGAAGCAAAAGTCAATCGAAGAAAAATAAAAAAAAATTCATTTCACTTGTGGTCGAGACCCGTTAGTGCTTCTGGATGCGGCGACTGAAGGATTTCTCTCGGCCGAAGTGTTGGCCGGCATGCTAGGGGATTAGTCCATGTTTGTTGTTATTTCTGTTTTGTTTGTGTTCTCTCTTGTTTCCTTCAGTTTTGTATTGTTTATCATTGATTTGGTTTGTCTAAGCCTGCCCAAGGTGGGTGGATGATAGGTTGCTAGCTCCTTGTGAACGACCCTTTGAGGCGGTGAGAAGTGAGCTCTGGCTCGTGCTTAGGACCTAGTCTCTTGTTTTATCCTCTGAGATGAGCAGGTTTAGTTTTCTTATCTTTGTATTCAGAAGGATTCGTTGTTTGTTGCCTTTTGGCTTTTCGAAGAAATGTTTGAACATCACTAAATTCAAGAAGAGGGGTGGCAGAAATAAGCAAAAATGCGTGGTGTTCAGATTCTTCTATTGCAGCTGCAGTATTACCCTTTTCTTCCAATATTAAAAGGATGCACCTAAATAAGTCTGAGACTGTTTGGTCAATAAACAAGATCATAGGTCAAGATTATGAGTGATGATGAGAAGTCATAAGTGAACTCATGTTAATGAATGGAAGCAAAGCATGACGAAAGGGCCAATATTTAGGCTCCTTGGCATTATGCTTGATCCCTTGTCATTTCAGGAGTGGTGTTTGATTTGGGTGTGGGGTTTTTTTTGCCTTGTTTGGGTTTTGAAGTGGTGTTCTTTTGGGGTTTTTTTGACTTCTTGCCAACCTTAGTTTGTTTTTTCCCTTAGGTCCTGACGGCTTTTTTCATCGGCAAAAGAATTTTTTTATCGAACTCGACAAGGGTCTTGGCAGCTTTTGATTATTGGAGTGTGGGGTGCCATGGGTATGCTCTTGCTCCGTTATGATGCCTCGCGCTTAAGATACTTTTGATCTTTGTGATATTTTTTCAAAGATTAATAAATAAAAATATTTGTTTTTCATAAAAAAAATAAAATGAAATAAGGTAGCCAATGTGCTTCAAAAAGTACTCATTTAGTCTCGACTTTAACAAGTCGGAGTCGTGACGAAAATAACATCTCAATCAATATAACATCTCAATCAATACAGAAGAATGATTTATCTTTTAGTTGAAATTTTGCACTCTGCTTTGATTTTTGGGTAGATTCGGATTGACAGAAATGGAGATTATATATGACGGCACTTTCTTTGCTAATTAAATTTTTTTTTTGGACAAAAGTGAGAAGTACTGTATTTATAATGTCCAATGGCACTTACATAATGAAATTTATTACAGATAACTTGGACAAAGCAAATTAATCATCTAACTGATACATAACGAGAAAGAACGAGGCGATTGATATCTTTCATTCCTAATCCAAGCATCGCCTAACGCACCTTCTGCTAAGTGGGAGTTTTATATATCCTATAACAGTCTCAAAAAGATATACATTGCTAGCTAAGAAAAAAAGATAACAAGAACCCAAACGATCAGATGAGCTTCGACCAGAAATGATCACACTAATGAATTTCTAGTAAACCACCAATAGATGCATATTAATCTTCTCGAGCCCGAGTAAACAAATTGCCCAAAGGCAAACTTTATTACTCTCACAAGGAGAGACAAAACTCCCCCAGATCTTACTCTAAATCCAGCCACTCAAAAACCGCCGAACGGATCGCAACTCTTACTGTCTCCATCGCTGCTGCCACAAGGGCTCCAGCGATGAATTACATGCGGACAAATGACTCCGATGACGGTGGAGCCCGCCAAATAGAGAGGGTCAGATCTAAGGGAAGAGAAAACAAAAAGAAAAAAATCATAGTGATCAAAGAGATGGAAGAAAGAAGCAGATGGAGGAGGAGGAGCCTGGGGGAGGAGGAGAGGGGTGCCTCCCCAAAGCAGAAAAGCAAGGCGGTTCTTTTGCCAATTAATTAATTTGCATTAAGGCTCCGTTTGTTTCGATATAAAATGTTTTACAATATAAAATATTTTCCATGTAAAATATTTTTTTAGAAAATAGACTTCAAATTTTTATTTTTCGGTGTTTGGTTGACACTTAAAAATATTTTTAGAAATCAAACAAAATAGTGTAGAGAGAAGGAGGGGGACTTAAACGGTGAAGAGATCTAAGAATATTAGAATTAAACGTGGGTCGGAACTGACGATCGAGGAAACTGACTAGTGAGAATTATAGTAGGTGCATTTCAGAAAATAACTTACGGAAGATTTAAGGGTAAGTCATTTTCATCCAATTGATAAAAAATATTCTACATGTAAAATGTTTTGCTAATTTTTAAAAAAAAACACACTAAAAAATAGATAAACATTTTACTGAAAAATATTTTAAGTCCAAACAAACGGAGCCTTCTAAAGTGTTGACAAGAGTCGCAAATCATTAACTATGAGGGAACACAGTTCCGGACAAATCTCTCAACTCAAACAATCAACTATGGTATGCATTTATGCCCCTAGGGTAAAGGAAAACTATAGTATTATTTTATCGGCATTCGGCAAGGATTCAGATCAACTATAGTATGACTGGACAGGACTAGCCCAAACCTAAACCACGAGGAATATTTGGGTGTCAGGTGGGTTTCACATGGCCATATCTACATGGCACTCGAGCAGCGTATTCGGGCCGTTTGAAAGTGTGTTGAAAGACCCAAATTGAAACCCTCCCTCTCCTCTCAGTACCCCACCACTCTCTCTTCTTTCTCTCTCCTTTTTTTCTATCCAAATCCGAGACATCCAAATCGAAATAGACGGCTCGGATGCGTTGCTCGGGCACCACATGGTGCCCGCTTGGCACCCAAAAATTCCTCCTAAACCACACATTTGTATAATCAATAATTTAAATTTGAGAATCACTTCTAGTGAAGTTGGTTGCTCATCTCTCTCACCCAGTGGTAATCAAGGTTTGAGTCCCTCGGGAGGCGGGGCTTTGGGGGCCAGGGCTATGGATAGCCTCTGGACCCCCCATGCTAACTTTAACTCCTCCTACTAACCTCCGTTGATGCATACAATAACAACAACAACAACAAAACCCATGTAGTCCTCAATCATTGGGGGTATAGGCGGGGGAGAATTAGAGACAGAGCTAACCTTTAGCAATATGTACAAAGTGGTTGCTCAAAATACCACTGAAACAATGGCCCCAATATACCTGTTTTAGCGCGAAACCATACCTCCAAATCAAAGCCAAATAGCACCCCGGCTGCTAGTGTATACAATGTTGACAAAAAAAAATAATTTGAATTTGCGTAGAGACTCTTCCTGGTTAGTCTCTAAGCAAATTTAAACCATTAATTATAGCACTGGACTATTCAGATTTGGATTATCCCGTCCAGTTTAAATTAAGGACCGGAGAGATCCAATTCCATTGGGCAAATTAGGGGACAAACCAAAACTCTGTGGGTGTATGGTTGCGTGCAAAACTCTTCTTATTGTATCATGAAAGTTGCATGTCCAAATCGAAAGGTCATGAAAAAGGTGCAGAAAATCTTCAGATACCTACTCTCAATTAAAATCAACCATAGTATATATGCATTTATGCCCTGAGAGAAAAGGAAAACTACAGTATGATAGAGCAAAGTGATCACCAAAGTTGGGTGGTGCCATCCCAAACCAGGTTGGTATAACTCAATATTGATGGGAAATCCCAACGTTTGCTCGTGAAGGCTAGGAGGTCCCGTTCGGAATCGCTCATCGAAGCCCCTCAAACTTCGTTAATATATTTCAGGGGCTATTCCATCTATCACCAATTAGTTTTAGACCGGAACCATCCTACAACTCTAATTTCAATGATTTATTGGAAATGTATAAAACCAAGTGCGCTGATTTAATAGAGAAGTCTGTAAATCCAAGTGATGGTGGAAGTCCTTATTTGATTCTACTGAGCTCTATGCCTATATATTTCTATTGGCGATCAATCGTATGCTGATAATCAGGGGGTTTCATGCCCTAGAACTATGCTTTTTTAAGTTTTAATATATATTCCTGTTTAAATTAATGAGCTTTGTTTTAGGCTCGTTAATTTCTTTCATTTGATAACTCTTCAGATCAGTTTGTGCACATTTTAATTAATTTCCGTGTAATACCCTAATTTTCGGCAACGTTTAAGAAAATCTTTTTTAAAATGATTTCAATAATAGAAGTCATCTACTTAAGGAAATAGAAGCTTTGTTTAGTTACAACTATATTCGAAGTACGAATATAAGTTTCTCGAAATAACATAACGTCAACAAATTCAAAATACTTTTAAGTTTAACGGAAAAGATAGAGCAACCAGGGCTCAGCGAATTCCTTGGTCGCACGGCTCTTCACCTATGCCTTTAACATCTAGCGTTAAATACTAGGGTAACGTACTACCATGGTGATACTTAGACGATTAAATCCTGAGAATAAATTCTATCCACTGCTGGTGTAAAATCTCATTTTTCCACCACCTTCTATTTTGGGCCCCACCGAGCATCTATTGTTATAATCTGAACTTTTCATATTTTAAAACTCGTAGTGTAGTATTACAATGCAAAAAATCAGTTTGATCGAAAATCGATAGATATATCAAAATTTGAATTTTTGTTTATACAATGGACCATTTGATTATGTCAATAACAATAAAGATAAACTGTCCATTTTGTAAAGCAAAATTCAATTTTTGATACTCTTATCGATGTCCGATCAAATTCATTTTTTGTATGAATATATTATTATATAGGGTCTACAGGATTAACGGTTTAGATTAACAATTAACACACGATAGAATCGAAAAAGGCGGCAGTGGATAACCCCACTTTCCAACCACGGGTGGAAAGAATTTATTGTCTAAAATCCTACCCTTCAAAGTCTCAAACCCATATTTATGTAAGAAGTAACATAAATTGATATAATAATGTACAACGTTGTTCAATATTTTCTTTATGTAGTTGTTGAAAAAATAAATAATGTGATTCTCTGACTCGAGAATCTTTCCTACCCTTCACTACCAGGATACGGCACCTGTATCATTTGATTTCTCCTTGCCGATAAAGGGTCCGAATGAGAGCAGCTAGCTAGGTTATTTTTACTAGAGTCTCTAATCCATAGCCAAACAAAGAATTAAGTAACAACCCCTACGGAATACCTAATTCTCTAGGATACACCTATAGTATATATCCAACCTTATCCCAAATCATGTTCTGGCGGAGCGGCGTAGCCAGAAATGTAAGTCAGTGGAGACACCATTGAACATGGTTTTAAAATTTTCTATTTCTTACTTGTAGTAAACAACCATAACATGAAAGAAACAAACTTAAAGACATAAAATTTGAGTACAATATACACATATATAACGAGTTTTTATGAAAAACAAAAACGTAGAAGAGTACTTTTTTGAAAACTTGACAAAGATATTAAGGAGGTAAGTATTATAAGAGCAAAAATGTGTGTGATTTTGGAATACAAGTTGTGATGGCATTTACAATTTGAGATAAAAGTAAAATTATTGAAATTTACGATGGAGACGCATGCTCCCACTGGGCACCATGTTGCTCCGCCATTGGTCAGAGTCAGTCACCATTGTGCCTTAACTACGGTTTTGTATCTCAATCAAGGGAAAATGACGGCCCATGACGTGTTTTGATAATTAATACCCGCCAAGGACAAGCTAAGAATATTTGTTAATGCTGAAAATGTTCTTGGCAGATATAATTATCAAAACACGTCTTTGGCCGTCATTTGCCTCTCAATCAAAGTATCTTGGGCTCAACACAATCCATAACATTCCTTTTTAATCCATTACCTCCCTATAATTTGATTTTATAGACATGATTCCTTGAAACTCCCAACCAACCAATGATTATTCCAAGTCTGTCTAAGTCCTTGAAAGTAGTATTACTCAACATGGAATTACTCACAATTAAGGAACATTAATCACGATAGGTTTTTTTTTTTTTTTCTGAGCAAAAGAAATTTATTAATGTCTGAAAAGATACAAAGATTTAAAAGGAAAAGGATATCCGAAGGAAAAATTACTAACCTAAGGCAACCCGAGACCCATAAACGTTGGCAAGACACCAAAAAAAAAACCAAGCTAGCCTAAACCCCAAAAAACACCCTAAACAGCCACCTGCACCCAAAAATAGCCGCCAAACAACCAAGTTAAGTTTGTAATTTAGCATGTAGGAACAAAATTGTAATTAATCACGCTAGGTTACACTCGTTATGCGAATAGACAAATAAACATGCACTTGGTCTCTCGAGGTCGAATCAAAACAATATGTAGTCCGAGTAAAGTTTGTAATTTAGCATGTATTAACAAAATTGTAATTAATCAGATGTGGGGGTCACATTATAAATAATACAAATTCTAGTTTTTTTTTAATTATTGAACGATGTAGATCATCTGTGCGAGACCCGAAGTGCGCCCAACGTGCCCATCGGTATCATATTCTTCCGTCCCTTTAGCTTTTTCGATAAAGAAAATCAAAGTCAAAATGACAGAAGCCGGTAATAAAAACATTTTCAAAAGAACCTGGAGGGTAGCTCAAGTGGATTTCAACATGTCAAACTTTCAATTCACTCGTTTTCGATTCGGTTCGAGGAGCTTCCTCAAGTGTGTATATGCATGGCTCTCTCTCTCTCTCTCTCTCTCTCTCTCTCTCTCTCTTGCTCTCTCATTTCGGTCCAGATTACGTACAACTCATTCTCATTTATTGGGAGATAGTTTTCTGAAGTTTACAAGTCATTCTATTTTCGTCAAGTCACTCTAGCTTTCTGAAGTTTACAAGTCATTCTGCTTTTATCATGTCACTCTCTCTCTCTCTCTCTCTCTCTCTGGACCGCGCTCTCTTAGGACCGAGGCAGAATATCAATGTTAAATAAGCGGACAACACAAAAAATGTTCCTAACAAGAAAAAAGATAATATCAATCTTTGCCAATACAAACTGAAAAAATACTAATAACAAACACATCAGCCATAAATATTTTTGATCAACATATAGAATTAAAAAAAAAACACACACACACACACATGATCCTAAATGCGTGCAATTTTGTGCATCCAGGTTCATTTTGAAAGGCAAAATTTAAAACCTAATGTTGGATTTTTCATAAGCTAGTAGAATCTTAGGAGGTGGATAGTGTGTTAAATTTTTTAAAAACATAGGGCAGAAGAACTTATATAATTTTGAAGGTTTTGATTAAACAACCGTCTTATAAAAAATTAAAAATTTAAATAGAGCGATCTTCCAGACTCATTCGATTCTCGATCTGTCCCTTGGATTTGGGGGATGCTACCGAGCAGTTCCCTACTGAGCGAGTGCAGAGCGGCAGATCCGGCCACTTATCTCGGCATAGATGGCTCAAATCGAATTTAAGTACATACAAATCGCCTACAAATATAAACCGCTCATTATTTGATTAAGATCAAAGTTTTTGATAGCTGAGATTCCGGTCGCTCGACACAGCTTAACTTGCAAGGTGCTGCATCCTGTGTATGAGCTTTTTCCTGTGATGCGGTTGCGGTCAGTTCTTGCAGTGGGAACTAGGAATATATAGGCTTTTCCCATTCAAAAGTCTATCATTTGGGTGGGTGGGTGGTATCCTTTGAAGATTGCATTTTTGTAATTCTATAGGACCCGCTTTAGATTGTTGGACATGTACCTGTCGCTCTGCATAATTTGTCAATGGAATGAGGTTACCTACTACTACTGTTCACACAAGTACTATCGTATCTGCTGCTGGCAATAATGACCTCTAGTTTGTCTCAATCTCAATGTCCTTTTTTTCCTTCTCTTTCATCGGTAGTTTGTCTCAATCTCAGCATCCTTTTTTTCTTCTCTTTCTTTCATCGGTCTATTAAGGCTTGTTTTGGCTAAATAATCCTCGAGGAACAGTTTTATAGTCAAGCAATTAAATGGATTCGACTGTCTAACCCAAATCTCCGAAAGAGCTAGCGCAGCCATACCAGTCACGTACGGCTGTTTTTTTTTCCCTTTATTCGAATTTGTTTCGCATTTTTAGTTTTTGTGTCATTTCTTAAAATTATTGATTGGTCTCAACTAGATAATCTAAAAGGCACAATATTATATTCAAAACTAAAATTTTCTAGAATAAACAAAAAAATAATCCAAAAATCACTGTTCTGAGTTATTTGTCTTTATTCAAAAAAAGACATTATTTTTTAACATAACTTTTTTACTTTTTAGATTTCTCTCATCGAGAGGAACCAATAATTCACCTAAAATTGATGCAAGACTAATAAATGCGAATGAAAATTGAATAAAAATTAAAAAATAACCCTGATGGACTATTTAGCCAAGAAAGGCCTAATTTAGTCTTTTTGGTAAATCATTGAAAAGACTCAGCTTCTTCACAATTGAAGGATTTGTTTGTTTGATGAATGTGAATCCTAATCGAAGTCAGCATAACAAGCCTTCCAAAACGGGGCATGAATATTAATCTAGCACCTCATTCCATTGACAAATGACAAGTGATATAGGACAAATAAGTACATATCCAACAATCTGAAGATTTTCATAGAGATAAGCCTCGCAAGACCATCGGTTTGGGCAACCTCCGGGCTAGAGCGATCAAAATATTATTATTTTTGATATTTAGTGTTATATATATATATATATATATATATATATATATATATATATATATATATATAGCATAAGGACGCTGTGGGTTTGTCTGTCAACAGCATCCAACTAGGAGCACAGTGACACATAGGGGTGAGCATGGTCGGATTGGTTCGGTTTTGTAGTAAACCAAGAACGAAATTAATACCTACGGATTATGAATTTTGAGAACCAAACCAATTCATAAAATTCATAAAACCTAACCAATCCAGACCTTTAAGATACAAATCGGTTTTGATTTTGAACCATGGTTTGCTTAAAGTGAAAATATAAATTTTATACACGATTTAAAGTACTCAAAATGGCATAGATAAGTAAAACCAAAACTTATATTTAAACTCAACCATCTCCAAAACTCATCAAAATCGATCAACCATCACCAAAACTCGTGAACTATAGTAATAGAATTTTAGAGCAATTACTATTCGTAGTAAAGGAATGTAGCAATGAAGTGGAATACTAAATTAGGAAGTCAATTCATCATGGCATAACCTATGTTTATTGGTGTATCTATATTAAATTAAAAACTAAATAAATGCATATATACGGTCCGGATCGGTTTGGAACCACAACCGTTAATGTAAATTCACAAACCAAACCATATAACTCAATTTTGAATTTTTAAAATCAAGACCAAACCACAATACTTAAAAACCAAACAAAATAATTCAATTTGGATTGATTTGGAATGAATTCACGGTTTAACGGATTAGTTGCTCACCCCTAGTGACACAGGTTCGACTTCTGCAACAAGCGAATCCCTTTTTTCTTTTGACAAATACTAGTACAAATGTATTTTAAAAAGGCCATTGGAAGGATTAAGCTGATGGGTTTGTGGGGCAATAACACATGCTCAAAGCTTGAATAACGTGGGTGTGCCTGCCATTGGAAGGGTTTTTTTTTTTTTTTTTTCACATTAAAACTAAAGCTCTGTTTGGAACCTATGGAAACAATAGAAATAATTCAAAAGAAAATTAGAGAAAACCTGAAAGAAAATTTGGGATGGAAGTTGAATTGATATTTGAAATTTTTCCTCCTTTCTTTTTTTCCACTTCTTTCTATAATTTCCCACAAAGTCTAAGACTATAGTAACAACTTTATGCTTGTCAATAAATATCTTTTTTTTATAGGCGTCAATAAATATCTTTAGCTACACTCTTTTAATGATACTTCTGTTATAAAAATTTTGGTAATCGATTTTGGCGCTCCACTTTTTGATAACCACACTCTAATATTTGATATTAGAGATGGTTATAAATATTTGGATTGCCAAAATAACTTCCTATAAATTTTTTGTCACTAATATAGTTTAGTGACAATTTTTGCATGTCAATATAGGTCAATTCCTTGTAATTTTCAATTTGTTAATAAGAAGATGCTTTCTTTTTTTCTTAAAATCCGATCATGCTAATCATAAAGCACTATAACCAAAGTTTCATTTTAATTTTGATTTTTTGATGTAATTCAAACTAAAAAAAGCGCAATATAACCTTACTCTTTTTTTTATACTTATGTATTTTTTTTAAGTGTTATAACTTTTTTTTTTGAAAGACAAGTGTTATAACTTAATAATAAGTGGGCAACCAAGTTTAGGATTGGGCTTGAGCAACCCAAACATCGGGACCGGCCCCTTTGGTTATACACTGAGGATGCGACTGCAACAACTCTCAATTTTTTCCTATTTTATGGAGACCTAAATTTTTTATGCCCTTATGTTATGTATGTTATGTATATATACACACATATGTAGGAAAACGTCCAAAGAAATTTAGCCGCGCCACAACCCCCCCCCCCCCCCCCCCCCCCACCACGCAAAAAAGAAAAGAAAAAAAGGATGGTTGGTGACGATGTAAATTTTTAATCTTTTTTGCTAGAATCCATAATAAGCAATAGTATATTGGTCCTGACTTGTTTAAAGAATCAAAACCCCTGGCGTTTGTGAATGATGTTTTTATCCAAAGAAACAAGAAAAGCCGAAGGAAGTGTTCAGTTATTTAAAAATGTAGCATTTTTTATAATTAAGTATGTTCTATTAGCAATTCACGCATTTAGAAAATAATCACCCATTAGTTTTACCAAAAATGATACATACACAACTGTTGTGTATGTGTTGTGTAACAAATTCTGGCCGTCCAGATGTATTTGGACAGTCCAGATTTTAGGTAAACTATTCGTGCGAATAGTTTAATTATTCCCTGAGTGAATCTAGACCATCTATTTCAACAATAGACGGGTAGCGATTGGTTGTGCAAAGAGTTTTGCACAACCATTGTGCGTGTAGCATTTGAATATACCATTTAGAATTATCTCTGAGAAAATATGATTTGGGAAGTTAAAGTTGATTAAATCTTACTTTCGGTCACCTATGTCACGGGAGAGGTTAAATGGGTTAGCATGCTATCCATTGAAAAAGATGTGAATAAAGTTGATTATTATTAGAGCTTAAATACTACTTGTCGCGAAAAATGCAAGAACAGTAACATAAGTAATATATTTTTGAGGTAATGAATGATTATCCAAACATTTTGCCATTATGGTGCTGCATACTTGTACTATTCCCTCCGTTCATTTTTAAGTGTTCTGCTTTGTAACTCCAACTTATTAAGAAGACATCATCATTATACATTTCACATCAACTTTTATTTTCAATTTCTCTACTTACCCTCTATAGAGACATCATCATTATACTTTTACTCACTATCTTTTCAAAATAAAATCTACTTTTAGGGGCAAAATAAAAAATATACCAACTATTACCCGCTAATTTTACAAAATAGACACTTATTAAGAGATATCCTAAAATAAAATACTGGATTCTAAAAAATAGACACTTATTAAGGAACATCAAATTAACTGAAGTTTGAAGCGGCAATTGATGAGTTTATGGTATTGACTGAACTTATTGGGTCAAAACCCATTGGGCCCAATCATTTATTGGCTGGGACTTGGAAGAATTGTAAGTGAGCCCAATAATTAGTGGACTGATGGAAAAGGAAAAAAAAAAGGTTTTACACGGGAACTATGAAAAAAGGAGAAGGGTTTTGTTTTGTTGAATGGACTTTGGAACGGAGAGAAACGCAGAAACGGAGAACGAGACAGCGGCACCTCGACACTACCTCGGGGGCTCACTGTGGGGGTGAATTCCACTTAAATCATTTCCTTCTTCTGTTAAACGGTGTGGGGGCTCGCCGAGTCTGGAGAGATTTCTACCAAGTTTGGGGTGGTTGTTACCGAGCAATGAAGGCGTTTTGCCAAGCAATAGGGTGGTTGCCACCGAGCTTGGTACCTGCAAACCAGAGGGGGATTCCTCTGGGTAGAGCCTCCGACGAGCTAGTTAGTACTCGGGAAAGATAAAACGAAACATAAAGTAAGGAATATAAGCCGTATGTAGGAGAGGAGAATTGTGTACCGTAGTTGAGCGAAGAGCTTTGCTTATATAGAGAAAGAGGTGAGTGAAACTTAACGACTAAGTAAAGGTTATTAATAGAAAGTTACTATAAATGGAAAGTTATGAGACTTAGGGGGTAAGCTAGGTAAAAAGTGCAAAGGAAGCTTCTAGAAACTTCTAGAAGATCACAATTTGCCGCGTCCACGTACCGAGCAATAACAATACGTTTCGAGAAATATAAAGAACCTTTCGAGCGATAAAAAGAGCTGCCGAACAATAATAAGAACTGCCGAGTAATATAAAGATCGAACTCCCAAGCGTATTTAAGACAAATGTTCGGCAAAACTTGTGGAATAATACTTTACTTGTTGAAATCGTTCGGCTGCAATGATGTGGCTTTGGCAAGATAATAAAATGAAAGTCCCGAAACTTAAATATGAACAAAGATAACACCTTCTGGTCCTTCCGAGATATGACGGTACCCCATTTGGACCTTGTGAACTAAGGGAAATTTGGCCCCCTACAATAGCCCCTCAACTTCTTCTTTATCGCATAGATGAAGGAGGAGTTGAACCCAGGTGTGGCCGAATGACCGAAGTGAATTCCTTGCAAGATACAAATAGACCATAATTGCATTTCAAATAGATTTAGCTTATAATAACCCAAGCCAGGGTGATGTAGCCGAGCCCCAGAATGCTAATAGAAGTCCTGTCCTCGGCCAGATTTAGCTGGAATGAGAGAGAGCTAGACGGCCAGATTCAGTCGGAGTAAGAGAAAGCCCCACGGCCAGATTCGGCCGGATTGTCCAAAGGTAACAAAATCCAAATGCAATAGTAACACAGAATTCCAAACGCTCTTGAAACCTGATTGTACGGCGCTCGGTATTCCCAATAACTGAACACTCGAGCAAAAATGCCGAAGGTATGCATCGGGTTATGTGTCGAGCAATCAAGATAGTGACCGAAAGAGTATCTGAGATGGTAACAAATCCAAGTTGTCTTCGTCTTATTTGTCGCCCGAATGTTGGAGGCCTACAACCCGTAGGGAGGGTTTAGTACAATCGTGAGAATCCCTCGACCCGCAAGGAAGGCTCAAACGAACATAGGAGACCTGCGACCTAGAGGGAGGGCTTAGTCCGAATGTAAGGATTCTTCGTTAACCTTGGCACGGTTGCATGACTCTTCGGGAGGGACGGGCTGAGGTAAAAGCGCTGAATCTTCATTGCTTGGTGGGTTTGGGCCATCTTCAACTCGTGAGCCCCTACTTTGGACAAGAAGAGTCGGTGGTGTAAAGTGGGACCATCTGGATGTGAAACTAGGAGTGAGCCCCAATGCTTGGCGGAAGAGTCTGCCGCCAAGAGTGAATGCCTCACCGAACGGTGGAATTGCATGGAAAGAGCTTGCCATTCTTCAAGTCTGAAATTTTTTGAGATGTCCGAACGAGTAGATTTTCGAGGGCTACGAGGATTTCGCCTGAATGATTAGATTGCCAAGGTAAACTTTAGGGAAGCAAATGAAATGAAAAATAAGTTGAGCACTTTATCCGAACAATTGGGCAAAATGTCACGTAGTTGTAGAATATAAATCGCAATTAAAGAGTCTAGCACTTTAACGTGCTATTTAAAAATAAAAAGGACAAAAAACCTATTCCACAAAAGCGAAAAACGGAGGGTCCAAGATGAGGACCCAAAAGCAGAAATTGAAGAGAGAACCGCCGCCATACGAGCAGAAATTGAGACGCTCAAAGTCAGATCAGGACGAGCCCACCAATATATGCCATGTTTTGATCCCCAGCAAAGTCGCCAATTGGCGGGGGGGTGTGTGAATTCCACTTAAATCCTTTCCTCTTTCTGTTGAACGGTGTGGGGGCTCGCCCAGTCTGGAGAGATTTCTACCGAGCTTGGGGTGGTTGTTGCCGAGCAATGGAGTCATTTTGCCAAGCAATAGGGTGGTTGCCACCGAGTCTAGTACCTGCAAACCAGAGGTGGGTTCCTCCGGGTTGAGCCTCCGACGAGCTAATAGATACCCGAGGAAGATAAAACGAAACATAAAGTAAGGAATATAAGCCGTTTATGTAGGAGAGGAGAGTCGTGTACCTTAGTTGAGGGGAGAGCTTTGCTTATATAGAGAAAGAGGAGAGTGAAACTTAACGACTAAGTAAAAGCTATTAATAGAAAGTTACTATAAATGGAAAGTTAGGAGACTTAGGGGTAAGCTAGGTAAAAAGTGCAAAGGAAGCTTCTAGAAACTTTTAGAAGATCACAACTTGCCGCGTCCACGTACCGAGCAATAGCAATACATTCTGAGAAATATAAAGAACCTTTCAAGTGATAAAAACAGCTGCCGAGCGATAATAAGAACTGTCGAGTAATATAAAGAACTCCCAAGCGTATTTAAGACAAATGTTCGGCAATACTTATGGGATAATACTTTACTTGTTGAAATCGTTCAGCTGTAATGATGTGGCTTTGGCAAGATAATAAAATGAAAGTCCCGAAACTTAAATATGAACAAAGATAACACCTTATGGTCCTTCCGAGATATGACGGTACCCCTTTTGGACCTTGTGAACTGAGGGAAATTTGGCCCCCTACACTCACGACTAAAACAGAAAAAGACAACGGCCTCGGGGTTTAATCTTTTACTATTATTTCAATGGAGTTTTATACTTGCATGATTATTTGTTTCAAATATTAGTCTGCAGCTTTAGATTACGTTGTTTTTTTCTTCGAGAGTTTCTTTTTCTTTCAAATTTTATTTGAAGTTTTGTTCAATTACTCGCACTCCGGTAATTCGTTTCAATTTCTGTTGTTAATAAAAGTTATTCGTTGGTATTTGATTAGTTGATATTTCTTGTTTGCTTTTTATCTCGCATAATAGAAGCATATTTCAAACTAGGGCTTCTTTTGTTTTTTGCTTAATAATGAGTGAGTAGTCGTAGAGGTAGGGTCACGGGATGATTAGCACGCCGTGACCAGTTCAGACACTACTCCTACTTTCAAACCATAAAAAAAAAGCAATTTTAGGTTAATAAATAACATTCGTTAAACGAACCTGGGCATCGTTGGAGCTCATATAAACAGGAGAACGGGGGTCCAAAATTCATTTTTTGATGCGCAAGGGTAAACGGCAACCATAAAGATTCACATCTTTCGGGGTATCTTTTTCTCACTAAAATCGGACATTTTAGGAATACTGAATGAAGTAGGTTAGTCCGGACTAGTTGCGAGTGTTATTAATTTTACGACCGTGCTTCCTTTTTAATTCTCGAGAAGAACTTGTTATTTCTTAGCTTAATTAAATCCCAGTCAATCGACAAGGGGTGGCTACCTAAGAGTTAGTTCAAATTATAACAACTTGAGTTTTTAGTTAGCACACATCACTGTCTCTGTGATTCAACTCCGGCCTTACTGGATATTGTGCTACGTCGGTCTCCGCCCTACGCTTGGGGCAACCTATTAATTTAGGACTAGAAAATCGTCAAGCATTTTTGGCGCCGTTACCGGGGATGGTAACGTGTGTTAAGAATTTTGGTAGTTATTTTTTATTTAATTTGATTTGTTTTTCTTTTTAGTTTTTTTTGTTTTGAGCCACAATTGGTAGAGAGGTAAGCAATCCTCCATCGTAAGAAAGTAATCACCTCTAAAGCCTAAGTACTACCAAAACAATACTAGGCGTCTAGTCGCTATTGAGAGAGAGCAGGGAGTAGCAGTGGAGGAAGAGTCATTCAGTGGTAAGTCGTTTGATATCGGTGATCTTTTTGTCGATTTAATAATCGAACCACCGATGGCAGAACCGCAAAAGTCGATGAGTGAGCACGTGCATCCTAAGAGGACCACTCCTCTCGGACCAATTGTTTTGCCAACTGAGATGGTGGAGGCACGTAATGCGTTCACTATCAAGCCCGGTACCCACAATGCCCTCCCCCTTTTCTACAGGATGGAGAATGAAGATCCGTATGACCATGTCCGCTATTTTAAGGGGTTGGTGCGCACCCTTGCCACCACTTCTCAGTGGGAGAATGCTTACCTTAAGCTTTTCTCAGCTTCTCTTAAAGACAATGCAGATAAGTGGTTGAGGATGCAGAAAGCGTCTGAGATCTATTTTACGATAAATATTTCATGGAGAGTAAATTGAAGTACCTAACTCGCCAAGTTCAGTCGTATAAGCAGAAAAAATAGTGAGTCGTTTTTAAGGTGTTAGGAGCAGTTCAAGGACTTGTTGTTGTCCTTACCACACCATGGGTTTGCGAAGCACCAATTAGTGTATCTCTTCTATTTGGGCCTGAATGTTGCGACGACCCAGCAGATTGAGTATCTTAGTAAGGAGGAAGATTTTCTAGACAAGTCCCCAAAATGATGCGTAGGACATTCTAGAAGAGTTGGCCAAGAAATACCGAGGTTGGAAACCTTTCGATCTCGGTGATGGGGCCATGGTTGCACAGGGACCCAGTGAGTTTGGCATCTTTCCATTAAGCGTAAGAGAGCATAATGTCTAGTCTTAACTGGACAAAATGTCTAAGCAATTAGAGGACTTGAAGCTTACGCCAGTCCAACAAGTGAATGAGATGAGAATGGAGGAGGTGTGCGTTTTGTGTGAGTGTCCGGGGCATTTAATCACTACTTGCCCCATGCTTTCCATTGGTATTTAATCAGCGTTGGGACCTGTACTCAAATACCTACAATCTATGGTGGGCCCTAAACCCACTTTTGGGTTAGAGGGATCAAAATGTCCCGGTGCAATCCCAGGCACCACCTCAGCAGCAGCTTCAACAGTTCCAGCCTCCACTAGACTGAATGACCCAATTCTACTACCCAACTCAGAATAGGCAGGGGGTTGGTCCTTCATCTCTTAGACCACCCCCAGGCATTAACCATCCCCCACGGGATAAGCAGACTGATGAGATGATGAAGACTCTCAAGCAATCTCAAATTAGCTTCACTGAGCAGACCAAACAGGCACATTAGAACCTAGTTAACCCAATTAATGGTGGCAGTTGGACAAGTCCAGCAGGAAAAGGGAATGTATCCTTCTTAACCTCAAGTCAATGCCGCCGGTACTCATTGATCCGGTCCCAAATCGGTAGTCGTTGAAGTTTACCAAACGGCCGTCAAATTCAATTATTTATTAACCGGACTACAACTAAATATTTGCATAGTATAGCAAGAAAGTCCGAGTCGATCCACAGGGAGTTCGAATATAGCTTGCTCGGATTAGATGCAAGGGTTTCCGGCGTTTAGACGGCCAACTTTTAGTTTTCCTTTGAAAGGTGAGAATTGCCCTTATGAAAATGACTAGAAAAAGAGTTTGAACTAAGAATTAAAGGCGGCAAGGCATAGAAGCTCCTAACGCCCGTAACTTAAGCCAATTAACTTTTCTCAACGAAAACACGGTTGAATCACACGGCATAGGTTATCAACCGGAAGATTTAGCTATTAAAATGGTTAGACTTGATATAGAGTTTGAACAACAAGCTTAACACAAGGCGTGGCATCGCTCTCGAAACCATGTGAGCGAGCACATGATCACCGGAGATTAACAACACCAAGACTTGCATTCAAACTAAATATCAAGGTCAAGAACTAGAAGCATAGTTTGGAAAGCGAGCAAGTTCTTTGGTTCTTTTGGCAAACACGAGGCGAGACATAGCTCACGGAACCATATGTGCAAGCATATGATCACCGGAGGTTAACATCGACAAGTTTTGTTATATAAAAGGCGAACCACACACATTTACAAACCAAACCTCAAGTCTTAAGTTGAGAAGAGCACAATTAACCTAAATCACATGACGTTATTCACCCCATTGCCAAGCCTTATCAACTACTCACACATAAGAAAAAGACTAGAAAGCATGCTAGAATTGGAAAACATGTTGAACCGATAAAAACGGAAATAAACTTGATTTAAAAAAGAATCTAGTCCGTAGCTACAACATTAATACACGACAAATTAAACGAAACCAAATACTTACTTGAGTTGTTAGGAAAATAAGCTTGAAAACTTGAAAGCATAACAATGGAGAAAGACTATCCTAAGCTAACTACAAGCTAACTACCCTTTCCTAGGAGAGAGGAGAGGGATATTTATACAAAAACCAACTTCCTCTCTCAAAATATCTTAAAAGGTTACTACAAGTAGCAAGTTTCCAAATATGGAAGGTTGAAAAACTGTGAAAAGCTGTCAGTAAGCAATCTGTATCCATACAACCAAAACGGTTGTATGGATACCGAGCTGTTAAGCCTGTGTTGAAAATGCTCCGTAGAGGAGCTGTATGGATACAACTAAAACGGTGTATGGATATGCAGGAATCTGTCCAAAATATAAGGCCACCGTATGGATACAACCAAAACGGTTGTATGGATACCGCCTTGTTAGCTGCAGAAATGGCCTCTAGTTTTAAAACTTGGCACCCGACGCTTTCGAACTTCACCCGATGCTTCGTATCTTGATCAACGGGACTTGGCGGAGGTGTCCCTAGTGGCCTTGGAGTCTCGGATACCCTCGAGGGCCATCCTCAATGCATATGCCTTGCTTGAAACACTTTGGCATACTCCTTGCCATCTCGACCACCGAACGACCTACGAGGCTTCTTAGAGTGCCATTAGGTTCCGGTGACAATGAAACATGTGTTGTCGGGTACTTGAACACTTGGTTACACCCCGGAACGTCCCTTGGCATTCAAAACCGCCTTATTAGCACGTTTTATCTGAAACACACACAAAAATACCTTACGTGCATTATGGGATAAAAAATGATAACATACATGTACAAACACAATATACTAGAGGACTTAAGCACCAAGAATATGCATAATTGGGTCCTTATCACACCCCCCAACTTGAACTTTGCTAGTCCCTAGCAAACTAAACCAAAACATACTTAATTAAGCTATGCAACCTTCCCGAAATTCAAGATACAAAAACTATGCTCAACTACTACAACTAGGCAAGAGTCCAAAACAGCCCTTCAAATCTGAGTACATGCAATCCACACACAAGCATGCCATGAACTAGGATGAACAAAATTTGCCATATTAGAGTAGTCAAGCATGCGTGCACCACAATGAGTTTCGACTCCAAAACTCACAAGGATACGCTCTTATTCAACTTTTCACACATGAGACACAAGATACATCCCATGACAAGCGCTAGCGAGTAAATGCAATAGCCAGAGACAAAAACCTATGCATGCTATCAAAAGAGCGCTAAGAACGAAAGGAAAGCTAATTATTGGCAAGTATGGAAAGACTAGGAATATCACAACTTAAGTAATAATAGATATCGAGCATGCATCAAACAGAGTTAATTAGCATACAAAAGATCAACAGAGGACTTTATTAGCTTATAACGACCTTGGATACAAAGGGAAAGGGACTATAAAAATATAATGGCCATATATACTTGCACGGTTCATCTACCCTTGGCCACTACCAACCCTAAACTACCCAAGGCATGGCCACATATCGGCCAAACACCAAACAAAGTTACGAAAAAGAAATAAAGAAAAAACTACTACCACCGACTCAACAGTACATAGTCGTCATCTTCATCTGGCTCCTCATGGTATTGAGCCTCAAGCTCCCCCTTTCCATCGGACTCTTTCTCATCCGGAATGTATGCTAGCCCGAAGGTGTAGCCAATCCTCTCATCACAATATTCAACCCTCTTTCGAATCCGCTTTTGCTCTTTCATAGCATTTCTTTGATTTTTCTTTGAGGAATAGGGTCATTTGAGGTTAGATTTGTAGTGAGAGAGATTAAGCCAAATTTGAAGGCTTAGGAGAGGGAGATGAAAATTTGGGATTCTAGCTTTTGGTAGTGGGAGAGGAAAGATTTGGAATCACGTACCAATTCTTTACCTTTTTGCATTTCAACCACTTCTATCACATTCACACTACCTCCAAACTTCTTTGAATCTTTGAAAACTATTGACACACAACCCTCCAAACATCTGGTTGCCTAGGTTTGAACAATGGAAGAGACTCGGACTGTGGTTCAAAACAAGGACGATGAGACTCTTATGTGGTTTAATCAAATAAAAATGCCTTGAATCATTTCCTAAGTACGCTAGCAACTCCAACAAGATGCATGAAAGATATAAACACTACTCAAGCATGAACAAAAGGTATTATTTACGCAAGTGCAGGAAATGAAAGCAAAAAGCATGGGATGCTTAAGAAATGAATCTCCACTCTAGCGATGCACAATGCTTGACTTGACTTTTAGGCACAACTTGTTCATCAATGTTCATGTATATGCATATGACATAGATTTAAACATATAACCAAATTCAATGGGATCACGACTCTTGCCATATTGACACAATTGAGCATAATTAAAGTATCTAGCAAGCGAAATCACTACTAACAAAGGAATATTGCACAAAAAATTTGAAAATTTTACCAAAAGCAGAAAAATGAGACAAGTCTCATCAAAAAATATATAGCATATATATATCCCTCCCCCTAACTTAAACAATGCTATGTCCTCATAGCATAGAGAACAACAGTATTGAGAGGGAAAGAACAAAAGATTGTACCTTCGGGGGAATGTCAACCCCCTTATACCTCGACCAAGTTGGAGGCTTTCTTGTCATAGCTTCCCTTCGTCATTGGAACTGTTTCCAAAGCTCACTCTTTCGGCTCCTCCATCGGAACCACAGCTAGTCACATAAGGTCATCGCTGGGGCTTTCTTGGTCTTACAACCGTGACACATAATCGCACCCATGCTTAGGGCTCCTGAATGCCTCACTCACCATAGCTTTTAGACCTAAACCACCAAGGCTGGTGTGGTAGCATGCTTACCCTGCAAAAGACTTAAGAACCAACTACCTACTAAGAAGCAAATGACATTAGAACTGCCCGACTCATGGTATCCGGGCTCAAAAGTAACCAAAGGTAAAACACAACCAAATCTTCACGCGATTACACGGGTACTACTTTTCTCCCCATTTTTCAAGCGAGAAACAGGTGGTTATACCAGACCATCAAATTAAAGAGAAAAAGAAAAGAGAAAGAGAAAGAAAGAGTTTATCTATGTTCAGCCAAACGCGGGCTCCGAACATTTATCATGCCAACTAGAGCGAATACGATGAGCATAGCACTCCACTCTAAAATCTTGGTCAAAAATTGAATGCGGCCATGCCACAAAAATAGATACTTTGAGTACCGCAATTGCCGAATTCGTTTTAAACATTTAAGTTCAACCAAGTGTGCATTCCAAACAAAATCAATTTTCAAATTGTTGAGAAATTCTAGTATAAAAGGATTATAAACCAAATCAACATCCTCAACACCAAGAAAATCAATTAGTTCAATGATTGGTAAAGTCTCACGATTAGGCTCACATGCATCTTGTTTTTCTAACAAATAGTGGAAGGAATCTACCTTATCATCCATTTCCTTAGCGGGGCACAGAGAATTCAAAGGGACAATTGCAACTTTCATGGGCTCCAACTCTTCAAATATTGGTTCATAAGCATCATGTTTAGCCAACAAAGAATACAAGTAATTCACTTTGGCATCCATTTCCTTAGCGGCGAGAGGTTTTGCCAACGAATCTTCATAGTAGACGCTAGATGTGTCAAGCATGTTCATCTCGTGAGCAAGGAGTAAGTCCTCCGGGGAATGATCAAGATACAGGAGGTCGGAAGAGACAACCTTAGCGGTGAGGCATTTCTCCCCCGGATCATCACAAAGAGGGAGATCCATAAGAGGAGAACCCTGGACCTCAGCTTCATCAATAGGCTGATCACTCCAAGCAGACTCTGATAAGCTATCAAAATCTAAACTAATATTTTTAGCAAAGATATGTGGCTCAATTTCCTCTTCTATGACATTTGAGTTGGACTCTTGGCAATGTTGAGCATAAATCCGAGAATGTAAGATTTGAGCCAACCAATCAAAGAAATCTAAGGCTTCAGCGGGTTCTTTTTCAAAAAGTTTGCCATCGCATATCATGTCTAAGAATCATTGACTCTTTTGAGAAAGTCCGTTATAAAAATAGTTAGCAATTTGAAAATTTTCAAAGCCATGATTTGGGACCGCAATGAGCAAATCTTTGTATCTTTCCCAACATGCATAAAATGACTCATTCACTCTTTCAGCAAAAGTTTGAATTTGATTCTTAAGATCAAACCAATTGGTAATAGTCATACGACTTTTAAAAACATTGGTGTCATGAGTGGCTATGCAAGGGGGTGTGAAAATTTGATTGAGACAAAGGTACTCCCGCAAAGTCTTATGGGGTGTGAAAGTTTGATTGGGATAAAGGTAATCCCGCAAAGTCTTATGGGTTGTGAAAGTTTGATTGGGACAAAGGTAATCCCGCAAAGTCTTATGGGGTGTTTCCCAATTTGCTGCTGCCATTCTATTAGATAGATAAGACGTAAAGTAAACAGGCTAGAGGGGCTATGCCACCACCTCTCTCAAAACAGTCTCGTGGGGTTAAGCCACCGCCACGGCTATATAAAAGCAATAAAAATAGTAAAAAGGCAATTGATGCTCAAATTAGCTTCGTTAAACCTCAAATTGAATTGGTGGCTCGGTTAGAGGTATCCGCTAAGTTGAGTTCAATATACACAAAATGAAAAATAAACGGAATACTTACAGTGGTTTGTTGAACCTCCTACTAAGCTATATTAAGAAATCCCCGGCAACGGCGCCAAAATTTGATCCGGTCCCAAATCGGTAGTCGTTGAAGTTTACCAAACGACCGTCAAATTCAATTATTTATTAATCGGACTACAACTAAATATTTGCATAGTATAGCAAGAAAGTCCGAGTCGATCCACAGGGAGTTCGAATATAGCTTGCTCGGATTAGATGTAAGGGTTTCCGGAGTTTAGATGGCCAACTTTTAGTTTTCCTTTGAAAGGTGAGAATTGCCCTTATGAAAATGACTAGAAAAAGAGTTTGAACTAAGAATTAAAGGCGGCAAGGCATAGAAGCTCCTAACGCCCGTAACTTAAGCCAATTAACTTTTCTCAACGAAAACACGGTTGAATCACACGGCATAGGTTATCAACCGAAAGATTTAGCTATGAAAATGGTTAGACTTGATATAGAGTTTGAACAACAAGCTTAACACAAGGCGTGACATCGCTCTCAAAACCATGTGAGCGAGCACATGATCACCGGAGATTAACAACGCCAAGACTTGCATTCAAACTAAATATCAAGGTCAAGAACTAGAAGCATAGTTTGGAAAGCGAGCAAGTTCTTTGGTTCTTTTGGCAAACACGAGGCGAGACATAGCTCACGGAACCATATGTGCAAGCATATGATCACCGGAGGTTAACATCGACAAGTTTTGTAACATAAAAGGCGAACCACACACATTTACAAACCAAACCTCAAGTCTTAAGTTGAGAAGAGCACAATTAACCTAAATCACATGACATTATTCACCCCATTGCCAAGCCTTATCAACTACTCACACATAAGAAAAAGACTAGAAAGCATGCTAGAATTGGAAAACATGTTTAACCGATAAAAACGGAAATAAACTTGATTTAAAGAAGAATCTAGTCCGTAGCTACAACATTAATACACGACAAATTAAACAAAACCAAATACTTACTTGAGTTGTTAGGAAAATAAGCTTGAAAACTTGAAAGCATAACAATGGAGAAAGACTATCCTAAGCTAACTACAAGCTAACTACCCTTTCCTAGGAGAGAGGAGAGGGATATTTATACAAAAACCAACTTCCTCTCTCAAAATATCTTAAAAGGTTACTACAAGTAGTAAGTTTCCAAATATGGAAGGTTGAAAAACTGTGAAAAGCTGTCAGTAAGCAATCTGTATCCATACAACCAAAACGGTTGTATGGATACCGAGCTGTTAAGCCTGTGTTGAAAATGCTCCGTAGAGGAGCTGTATGGATACAACCAAAACGGTGTATGGATACGCAGGAATCTGTCCAAAATATAAGGCCACCGTATGGATACAACCAAAACGATTGTATGGATACCGCCTTGTTAACTGCAGAAATGGCCTCTAGCTTTAAAACTTAGCACCCGACGCTTCCGAACTTCACCCGATGCTTCGTATCTTGATCAACGGCACTTGGCGGAGGTGTCCCTAGTGGCCTTGGAGTCTCGGATACCCTCGAGGGCCATCCTCAATGCATATGCCTTGCTTGAAACACTTTGGCGTACTCCTTGCCATCTCGACCACCGAACGACCTACGAGGCTTCTTAGAGTGCCATTAGGTTCCGGTGACAATGAAACATGTGTTGTCGGGTACTTGAACACTTGGTTACACTCCGGAACGTCCCTTGGCATTCAAAACCGCCTTATTAGCACGTTTTATCTAAAACACACACAAAAATACCTTACGTGCATTATGGGATAAAAAACGATAACATATATGTACAAACACAATATACTAGAGGACTTAAGCACCAAGAATATGCATAATTGGGTGCTTATCACTCATTTTATGGGTGATTCTTCTAACCCGAGTAATTTGAATCCCAGTCTTGAAGAGGTTAAGGCGATTCACCACTCTCAGAAGTGGGAAGGTAATCAACAAGGATATTCCTCCAAAGCTAAAATTGGTTCCACCCTCGGTGCTGGTAGCTCCACTAGGAGTCATCCCAAACTTGGGAAGTGTTCCTGAGGAAGAGAAAGAGTCGGAATCTCCTGAAGTGGTGCTGTCTGTGCTTGCAGCCCCCACGACTCTATCGCCACCCGTTGCTCCATATCCCCATCACTTGGTGGCGAAACCCAAAGTTAATGTGAACTTCCAGATTCTTGAGTTATTCAAGAAAATTCAGTTTCCTATCTCTTTGATGGAAGCCATTGATGCCATTCCTTAGTTTGCGAAGGTTTTAAAGAATCTGTGTACTTTGAAATGGAGGACTAAAAGTCAAGATAAAGTGCTCCTAACGGAATAGGTGAGCTCCTTTCTCCAAGCCGATATCCCAATCAAGTGTAATTAAAGACCCTGGTTATCCCACCATTCCTATAGCTATAGCAAGCAAAAAGTTTGATAAGGCTCTACTAGATTTAGGAGCAAGTATCAACTTGCTCCCATATTCGGTGTACTTGAGGCTTGGCCTAGGCGATCTGAAAGCCACATCGGTTACGCTACAGGTTGTTGACCAGAGTGTGAGAATTCCAAAGGGGGTGGTGGAGGATGTTCTGATTCAAATGGACGAGTTCCTTTTTCCAATCGACTTTATTGTCCTGGACACATGCACAATACCGGAGGTCTTTAAGAAGATTCCTATCATCCCTGGCCGTCCTTTTCTAGCCACATCCAGTGCCATCATGAACTGCAAAACTGGACAAGCCCAAATGTCGTTTGTGGATTTGAAAATGGAGGTGAATGTGATTAATGTGGATAGCCAAGTCGAGGACAATGAGGAAGTATATGAGGTGAGTTTGATCGACATGCTGGTACAGAAGCATGTCGATAGTATTTTGTATAAGGCTCCTCTGGAGATAGCTTTAACCGCCGAGGATGCGTCATTCTTAGCAGTCAAAGATGTGTGTGGCGCCGTTTGAGACCCAGTTCTTGAGCCGCTGGGCGCCCCATTGTGTTAAGTTCCGACAGGTAGTTTTTGCATACGACTCTCTTCACTGAGAAGTGGATCCGGCTCCAAGCGATAGGGGTACTCATCATTGACTTGGGTTTTATAGCTTTGCACGCCGCGATTAAAATAAGGATCGTGTGTCCATCTTCGGTTAGTAAGGGTAATTTTGTGTCAGTGACATAGGGTTTTAATTAGTTCTTCTGATAGGGGTAATTTATAGTTAACTGTCCACGTCCTCCAGATGAGTCCCGCGTGGAGGCGGTTCAGGACCATAGAGATGAGCCTGTTAATTTCTGTGCTTTGGCACTTGGCTCTTTGTAGTGTCTTGTCTTGTTTTGGTCTTGAGGGAGCGCTAGCCTTAATTGGTTGGCAAGGCCCAGAACTATAACTTGGATGCTCCGAGTTTTGGCACAATTTATGCATATTTGTTCTTTTATTTCTTGTAAAAAATGAAATTCAAAAATAAATTGAAAAAAGGAAAAAATTAGTGTAACGTTCTTGTATAGCCACCCGTTCCTTGCCGCACCGGCAAGGGATGGGGAGAAAAGTATGACTCGTTGATCGTGTAAAGATTTGGTGAAGTATTTGTTTTTCTTTTATTTTTATTTATGGGAGCTTGGATAACGTGAGCCGGGCAGTACTAGTGTCTTTTATTTGATGTTATGGGACTAACAAATTAACTGCAGGTTTAGCACTTCAAGTTGGGGGATGACTCCCACATTTTCTTTTGCCATACGTTTTGTTACTCCTACGTGAGGTGATATCTCTCCTCTCTTTTTCCGGCTTGTCTTTTATTTTTCTATGTTTGAGCCGTCACTGAGGACAGTGCCGTTTCAAGTTGGGGGACAGATCACTTTGCTTTTTGTTAGAGTTCTAAAAATCCTCAAAATGAAATTTTTTTGAAAATTAAAGAGTTAAAATACTCGTACTTGTTGGATCTTTTCTACTTGAGACTTGGAGATTGCGATGTTTACTTGTTGGTTGCTTGTGCTGAGAATCTGTGGGCATTCCTTAAATATTTATGTTGCATGGTAGTTCTTTTTACTAGCTTGGCAATAGGAATTTATCCTGGTATACACTCTTAGCATCTTTTCATTGCAAGTTTCTTAGATCTTGACTGCTTGTGAGTTGTGACTTGAGTTCTTTCAATGGCTAGATTAGTGGAGACTTATGCCCATGTGAGCTTTAATGCCTTACCTTCCTTTGGAGTGGTGTCATATAACTCTTTTGTTTGTCATTAAAAAAAAAAGAAGTTTAATCGTTGTCGATCTCATTATCTTTATCGTCAAGTATTGGGACATAATACATACCTATTATTTCTTCTTTTGGGAATGAAAAGTTACATGGTTGTACTGGCCCGGAGATGATAGTAGGCCAGTTTTGTACTTTGAGCTGGTTCGTTTCTTTTTCTTAAACACTTATCCCTTATAAGCCACATTGTGCCTTTTGCATGAGTCTTTTTCTTGTTAAGCATCACCAATCATATTGTGTCTTGAGAATGAAAAGTTAATCATGTGAGGGCTAATTTTTGAAGAGAATGGAGAAACTGTATTAGAGAAATGTGCTTGAAATATGGTGTGTTCTTCCATATAGCTAAAAAGAAAAAAAATTGAGAAAATAGAAAAGAAAAAAAGAAAAGAAAAGAAACTTGAATGAAAAATGAGAAGACACTTTTGCATTTGTTTGAAGAAAGAAACGTGTGAACTTCATAGAAGAATTGTGTGAATGGTGAAAAATAAGAGAGATGTGGTTGAGTTGAAAAGAATGATAAGAGGGTGCACATTGTTACATTTTTCCTATGTTGTTTTAGCCTATTCTTAGACACTTACTTATGATTTATCCTACACTTTGAAGCATTTTTCCTTACCTAACGTTATAACCGAATAAAAATCCTATTTGATCTTAGGGGCAATGGGTTGTGGATTGATGGATAGATAGTGTTTAATACTTGATATTCCTTTCATGAGATCATGTGTCTACCTTAAAAAGCTTTCTCTTCGTGTCTAAAGTGTACGAGGTACTTTCATTCTTTATTGCATAACTTCCACCTGCACACATTGAGAGTTCATTAAATGCATCTTGTTTCGAGCGTTTTCTTTTGTAGAGTATATGACACAGTGAGAATTGAAGTCAAGACACAGTCCGAAGAGAGTGCTTGGTTGTAGTTCACTTGTGGTTAAGGTCCTTAGGCCATCCACAGTGGTATAATCAAATGTCAATTATTTTTAAAGTTAACAATGTTGGTGCAAAAGATTACTCACAATGGTATAATCAAACTTAACAACATCCTTATAAATAATCAAATTTTGGGTTTTGGATAACCAAAACTAACCTTTTTCAATAATCAAAATTTGTGGATCCAACCACATAAGTTAACTAGTACTAAAATTTGTATACACACGTGTTTCAACTAGTATTTTCTTTTTTCCTTCTTCGCCCACTTTTTTTTTTTTTGGTTTAAAAAATAAAATTGAAGAATAAAAATTTTATGTAGCCAAGCTTTTTCGCTACTCTATATCTTTTTCACTTCGCCAACAAACTATTTCTCTTTCTTTTCATCCAAAAGTGAAACTCATATCTCTCGATCATCTACAATTCAATCTATCATCGCCGGATTAAGGTGTTTCACTCTTCTTTTCTATTTCTACTACCCACCCACGAAAAAAAAAAGAGGAAAAAATTATAATAGGAGGGAAGGAAGTCACCGATTTTTTTTTTAAATTAAGAGAGGGAATCGATATATTTTAACTCATAAAAAACGTAAATGGAGGGAAATGAATGACGAGAAACAGGGGGAAGAGAGAATGAAATTGTAGTGGACCCCATATTTTAATTATGGACTAGAAGTGACCATAGTGAAGCTTAACATTGTTAAACTTAGCAACCCCTTAAGTGAATAATCAAAATCTGACGTGTCAACTTTTGGTTATCCTTTTTTGATTATACCACTGTGGATGGCCTTACTCACACACGTTAGGTTTGAGTGCCATGACTTATTTCCATGTTTTGAAAACCTCTAGAACTATTTTCGCATGTGCTATATTTTTCGCATTGGCATATCAATGAGTCGCATTGCAGGTTTTGGGTTCCAAGTAAAAGGATCCGCAGAGTTTTAGGGGTGATCATTGCTGAAAACCCTCGCGAGACTTCATTCATCCTACGAGGGCCACCAGAAGGTTTAAAAGATCTATCCCTTAGTTAGTTGCTTTGTTTTATTTATTTTTTCTTTCTTTACTAGGGACTAGTAAAGTGTAAGTTAGGGGATGTGATAGGTATGTTAATACGTCTATTTACTCCCTTTAACTTAGGCTTTTTATGTTCATTTAGCGCATTACTTGGGGTTTGATAGTTGTTAATTGTGTTTCAAGACTCTCAGAGCACATATATAACATTTGGAGTTAAAGCGCGAAGTTGAATTTTATTTCGTACCAAAACAAAGCCGATCATCAAATTAACTGATGTTTGAAGCGGCAATTGATGAGTTTATGGTATTGACTGAACTTATTTGGGTCAAAATCCATTGGGCCCAATCATTTATTGGCTGGGAATTGGAAGAATTATAAGTGAGCCCAATAATTAGTGGACCGATGGAAAAGGAGAACGGTTTTGTTTTGTTGAATGGACTTCTGGAACGGAGAGAAACGCAGAAAAGGAGAACGAGACAGCGGCACCTCGACACTGCCTCGGGGGCTCACGGCTGACACTGAAAAAAAAAGACTGACGGCCTCGGGATTTAATCTTTCACTCTTATTTCAATGGAGTTTTATACTTGCATAATTATTTGTTTCAAATATTAGTCTGCAGCTTTAGATTACGTTGTTTTTTTCTTCGAGAGTTTCTTTTCCTTTCAAATTTTATTTGAAGTTTTGTTCAATTACTCGCACTCTGATAATTCGTTTTAATTTCTGTTTTTAATAAAAGTTATTCGTTGGTATTTGATTAGTGGATATTTCTTGATTGTTTTTCATCTCGCATAATAGAAACATGTTTCAAATTAGGGTTTTTTTTGTTTTTTGCTTAATAATGAGTGAGTAGTCGTACAGGTAGGGTCGCGGGATGATTAGCACGCCGTGACCAGTTTGGACATTACTCCTATTTTCAAACAATAAAGAAAAAGCAATTTTAAGTTAGTAAAGAACATCCGTTAGACGAATCTGGGCATCTTCGGAATCCATGTGAACGGGAGAACGGGAGTCCAAAACCCATTCTTCGTTATGCATGGGTAAACGGCGACCATAAGGATTCGTATCTTTCGGGGTATCTTTTTCTCACTAAAATCGAACGTTTTAAGAAAATTGAATAGAGCAGGTTAGTCCAGATTGATTGCGAGTGTTATAAATCCTATGACCGTGCCTCCTTTTTAATTCTCAAGAAAAACTTGTTATTTCTTAGCTTAATTAAATCTTAATCAATCGCCAAGAGGTGGCTACCTAAAAGCTAGTTCAAATTATAACAACCAAAGTTTTTAGTCAGCACACATCACCGTCTCTGGAAATTCGACTCCGGTCTTACCGGATATTATGCTACGTCGGTTTCCGCCCTACACTTGGGGCAACCCATTAATTTAGGACTAGAAAATCGTCAAGCAACTACCCATTTTGCTTTCTTTTTAATCACATGCAAAAGTCAATCAATAATTCAAATTTTCTTTCCATTAGTCGGATTTCTTCAACTTTGATATCAAAACTTTAATAGAAACATACAACAAATTTTTTAATCCGAAAACAGAAATCAATTGAATTGATCAGAACTCAAGAACAAATACTAATGAAGAATCGTAAAATAGAGATTATTATCGTTAATGATGGATTAGTGAGAAGCTGATTGCTGCTGTGTGAAGTTCTTGATTCAAGCTTCACTTTGCCAATCAAATCCTAGGGCTACAATAAAAATGAAAGTCTGGGCCTTATCAAAACATTGAATGCAATGAGAAGTAAGGTTGGCTTTTTAAATATAACTTACAGTGTCATTCTCATTCGATTAAATATCATCATAGGAACCTGCAAAGCAGTAAATAACATCCATTAAGTATTCAAGCAATTATCACATATTGTGTAAATGCAAAAAGATTCTCATTACTGAATGATGTTTCAATGTACTTATACTACGACTAAAGGGAAAAAAAAAATGGACATGGAAAAAATTCCATAATCGAGTACTTATATAGATTTGCAAAGAAAAAGAGAAATTATAAAGTCAACTTTGATAATGGACTTTAACGTTAATATACAAATATTCTAATCGTGGTAAGATTTGACCTGATTGGTGGTTTTTTTTTTTTGCAAATGTATTTACGGGGTGATATATTTTGCATTGAAAATGCATAAATAATGGTTGTGATACATTACTTTTTTAGAACATTTCCAAATTATAAGCATGATTTAAGAAAAACATATACCAAATGTGTGCCCTAACACCTTTGACTTGAAAATCCACTCAACGCATGTATAAGTATAATACACACATATATTTTCTAATAAATTCCAAAACTGATTTTTCTACTTCCATAATGAATAAAATCACTCAAAAAATAATTCCTTTTACAAAAAATGGAAGGAAAAACGTGTAAGACTTAAATGGAATGTTGAATGAATGGTCTAGATTTATGCAGAAGGATGTGATAAATCTTGAGTGTTGGTTATCTATTGAATTCAAAAGCAGCATTGTTTTATTATATAGACTAACTAGTTCTTACCCGTGCCTACGGCACTACGCACTCCCGTTAGAATTGTCCGTGCCTACGACACTTGCTAGCTAGTGGCTCAAACACTAAATCGATTAATTAGTGTGTAGCATGTGATCCTCTTCTTAGTGGCACAAATAAGAAATAGAATTATCCACGCTTACGGCATTACCCAAACTAAAATTTTAAGCTAGCTACAAAGAACATTTCTAACACCAAAATTGCCAACGATGATCCCAATAGAGCATTGCCTTTGCTTTTAGACACCAAACTCCAAAAAAAAAACAAAGACAAAAAATCCAAAAAAATCCCAATCCCAATCCCAGTAAACTCCAAAAAATTTCAAATACCTTTTCTTTTAGGGAGCTTTCTTTACCCACCGTCCACACAGCTCATAGGCTTTCTTCCAAATGGATATGGTTTCTTTGTTAGACCCCATTTGTTGACACCAAAACTTCAAAAAAACAGAGACCAAAAATCCAAAAAAAATCCCAATAAACTCCAAAAAATTCCAAATACATTTGCTTTCACGAAGCTTTCTTGGCCCAGCTCCCACCGTCCATGATACTCGACAGATTTGAAAGATTTCGCTGAGTAAAGAACATTCCACGTAACTTCGTTGGCCCAGATTTAAAAGATTTCGCCGAAGATTCGAAAAAACTACTACAAAATGGTATAAAGATCACGGTCCAAAAAATTAAAAGATCTCACTTTTTGTAAAAGCGTAATAAAATGTTATGCACTATAGTTTTAATCTCAGTTATACGAAAAAACTGAGATGGAAAGATTTTTTAATCTCAGTAATCTAAAAAGTGAGATTGTAACTTGAAGAATAGATTTCATTCTCAAAAAATTGAGATTATATATGAAAGAATATATCTCGTTTCGAAAAAAACTGAGATGAAAAGATTTTTTAATCTCAATAATCTAAAAGTGAGATTGTAACTTAAAGAATAGATCTCATTTTTGAAAAACTGAGATTGTATATGAAAGAATATATCTCATTTCGAAAAAACTGAGATAAAAAGAACTTTTAATCTCAATCATCTAGAAACTGAGATCGTAAGTTAGAGAATACATCGCTTTTTTTTTTGGACTTAAGATGAAAGCTCTTATATCGGAAAAGTTGAAAGTCGCTTATCCCTTAATCGACTACACATGCAATATCCCTAAATAAATGTCACTCTCAACCATTCTACAAAAAAATATTTCATCAAAAAATGGGATACTTTCGGGAATGAAAATATATTTCGTCACCAAATGGGTACCTTTGGTGACAAAATTTATGAAGGTTGCGTTTCGTCGCCAAATATATTTCGAGTATAACTCTATGCTCAAAACTCCATTAATTGAGATAATTCAAATTGAGTTTGAACAATAACACAAAGGGCTACAACTTTCATGTTTATCAAAATTTCTAATTTTAATATTTAAAGGTTCAAAATGATGTTCGAAATATATTTTAATGTTAAACGCATATGTTATATATTAAATATTTCAATTATATATTGAAAAGTGTGTGTGGTGCAGTTGGTTGAAGTTTTTATGCAAAACTCAAGAGACTTAGGTTCGAAACCCAACAGGATAAATAAAGTGAGATTTTTTCCCTTAGGAAAACGCCACTTTTAATCTCGATATTTTTAAAAACTGAGATTATTACTCTCTAAACAACCACGGTTTTATAATGAAATTGAGATGTTAAGCTATTAAAAGTCACGATTTTGTCATTTTTAATCACAGTTATTATGTTTTTAGTCACGGTTTTAATGAGTTTCAATTACGGTTTTTTTCCTGTGGTTAAAAGATGGAGACTTTTAGTTTCACCTTGATAGATCACAATTTTGAATGAGAGATTAAAAGTGAAAGATCACACCAAATGACCGAAATCTTTATCTATTTTTGTAGTAGTGGAGCCGTGTTGATCGAGAGAGAGAGTGTTGGCCTAGATTTGAAAGATTTTGCCGGAGATTCGAAAGAGCGGTGTTAATCGATCGAGAGAGAGAGAGAGAGACCCAGACGCCAATAGAAGCAAGGTTTTTTTTTTATATGCTTGCGACAAAATCTGATTTGGGTAAAAAGAACCGATGACATTTTTGTAATATATTTGTAAGAGTGTGGGTGTTTTCTTAAGAGAGTTGGAAAGCACACATCAGCCCTTAGATCAAATGAATCTCAATCCTCCTTTCAACTTGTGTTTGTGTAGTCCCCACACCTTTGTATTTTACTAGATAGATGCTAGCCCCTGCCTACGGCACTACGCATCCGGTTGGAAGGAGATGGCAGTTGTATTATTTAGGTGAAAACCATGAGCACTTAATCGGAAAGTGAAATGATGCATTATAGCCTTTGGATCAAATAAATTTGAATCGTTTCAACAACTTATCCCCACACCCTTGTATTTTATAATAGAGATATGTGTTGTGTAATTGATATACTCCATGTGTATTACTTTATACTCCATGCATACTATTATTTTATCCTCTACGAAGATCCTCTCTGTGAGGATTGTGTGAAGATTTTCATCCAGACTATCTATCTCGGCAATCAAAGGTCTGAAAATGTTTGTTATCTTTGATCGGTAAAAGTAAACTGTTACTGGTCAAAGATAACATGTCCGGACCATCAATTGCTGAGATGGACGATCCGAATCCCATGAAAATTAAATTGGTAGAATTTTTATAAAAATATTAATTGACTGCGTTGGTCAAAATTAAGTTTTTGCATCTTCGGAAAAACCCACGACCCCTATAATTAAAAATTCATTTTCTTCAATTAAATTAAGTTTTTTCATCTTCGGAAAAACCCACGAACCCTATAATTAAAAATTCATTTTCTTCACTTGTCACGTTACATTCTATGACCACTACATACTATATATCCTTAGACCATTTCAAAAGAGTAATTTTCATTTTTCACTTTGGAACGTCTCCACTTTTCGAAATCCAAAGTTCAATTAAACGTGTTTTATTATTAAACTGGTGGAATTGAAAGAAAGAAAGAAAGAAAAAAAAAACAATTAGCAACTCTCAATCGAGATGGAAGGTTGGATCCGCCACACTACATGATTTCTAGTAGCTTTTTTGATCGACAAAAGAATTTTTTTATTAAACTCAACAAGGATCCTGGCCGCTTTCATTATCAAACTGTGAGGTGCCACGGGTATGCTCTTGCTCCGTCATGATGTCTAGTGCTTAAGATTCTTTTAATCTTTGTAATATCTTTCTAAAGATTAATAATAATAAAATTTGTTTTTCATTAAAAAAAAAGAAGGTAACCAATGTTCTTCAAAAAGTACTCATTTAGTCTCGACTTAACAAGTCTGAGTTGCAATGAAAATAACATCTCAATTAATACAGAAGAATGATTTATTTTTTAATTAGTTGAAATTTTGCAATCTGCTTTGATTTTTAGGTGGATTCGGATTAACAGAAAGGGAGATTATGACGGCGCTTTCTTTTCTAAATTAATTAATTTGAATTAAGTGTTGACAAGAGCTGCAAATCACAACTATGTGGGCACATGGTTGCGGACAAATCTCTCAACTCAATAAATCAACTATGGTATGCATTTATGCCCGAGGTTAAAGGAAAACTATAGTATGTAGTTCGTATTTTATTATAGGCATTCGGCAAGGATTCAAATTCTCTCAAGTAAAAGTTTTGACTAGACAGGATTAGCCCAAATCTAAACCATGAGGATTATTTGGGTTCTGGGTAGGTATCACGTGACCGTGCCTACATAATGCCCGAGCAACGTATCCGAGGCCGTTTAAAAGTGTGTTGGACAGCTCAGATTGAAACTCTATCTCTCCTTTCACTCTACCACCCTCTCTCCTTTTTCTCTCTCCTAATCTAAGCCTTCCAAAATTGAAATGGACGGCCCGGATGCATTGCTCGGGCACCACATGGTTCCCACTCGGCACCCAAAAATTCCTCCTAAACCACACATTGGTATAATCAATAATTTAAATTTGAGAACCACTTCTAGTAAAGTTGGTTGCTCATCTCCCTCCCTCAGTGGTGATCAGGATTCGAGTCCCACAGGGGGCGGAGCTTTGGGGGTTAGGGCTAAGCAAATTCAAATCATTAATTACAGCATAATTACAACATTGGACAATTCAGATTTGAATTGTCCCATCCGGTCCAAATTAAAAACTAGAGAAGATCCAGCCAATTCCAATGGGCAAATTAGGGAACAAACTATTTAAAACTCTGTGGGTGTATGGCTGCGTGCAAAACTCTTCTTATTGTATCATGAAAGTTGTCCAAATCGAAAGCTCGTGAAAAAGGCGCAGAAAATCTTCAGATACCTTAACTCAATTAAAATCAACAGTAGAATGCATTTATGGCCTGATAGCAAAGTAATCGATCACCAAACGTTGGGCGGTGGGCCATCCCAAACCAGGTTGGTATAAACTCATCAATATATTGATGGGAAATCTCGATGTTGCTGGTGCAGGAGACCTCATTTGGGATCGCTCATCGAAGTCACTCAAACTTTGTTAATATATTTTAGCGACTACTTTACTTATCGTCAATTAGTTTTAGACCAAATCGTCCTACAACTCTAACAATTCCAATGATTGATTGGAAATGTATAAAACCGAGTGCGCCAATTTAATCGCGAAGGCAGTAAATCCAAGTTATGGTGGAAGTCCTTATTTGATTCTACTAATTAAGCTCTATGCCTATTTCTATTGGCGATCAATCGTATGCTGACAATCAAAGGGGTTTCATACCTTACAACTATATATGTTTATTTAAGTTTTAATTTATTCCAGTTTAAATTAATGAGCTTTTTTTTAGGCTCATTAATTTCTTTAATTCTTTTGATAACTCTTTAGATCAGTTTGTGCACACTTTGATTAATTTCCATGTAATGCCCTAATTTTCCAATGTCAAGAAAACCTTCTTGAAAATTATTTCAATAATAAAAGTCATCTACTTAAGCAAATAGAAGGCTTTGTTTAATTACAACCATATCAAAAGTACGAATATAAGTTTTCCGAAATAACAACATAACGTCTTCAAATTCAAAATACGTTTAAGTTTAACAGAAAAGATAGAGCAACTAAGGGTATGAGAGTCAGGGCTTAGCAAATTCCTTGGTCGCATGGCTCTTCACCTGTGCCTTTATCATCTAGCGTCAAATACTAGGGCAATGTACTACCGTGAGCGATGATACTTAGAAGATAAAATTCTACCCTTCACACCCATATTTATGTCAGAAGCAACATAAACATAAATTGCGATAATAGTGCATGTTCAACGTTGTTCAATATTTTCTCTATGTAGTTAAATAATGTGTTATTTGAAATTCTCCGCCTCTGAGAATCTTTCCTACCCTTCACTACCATGATACGGCACGTGTATGACATGATTTCTCCTTGCCAATAAAGCTCCGAACGAGAGCAGTCACCACTGTGCCTTAACTAGGGTTTTGTATCTCAAAGTATCCTGGGCTCAGCAGGTCACCCACAAGCTCGATCAACACAATCCATAGCATTCCCTTTTAGTCCGAGGAAAGTTTTGTAGTTTAGAATGTAGGAGCAAAATTGTAATTAATCAGATGCAGGGTCACATTATAAATAATAGGTATTCTAGTTTTTTTTTTAAAATTATTGAATGGCTCAGATCATCTGTGCAATATCCGAAGTAAGCTCCACGTGCCCATCAGTATCATCTTCATCAATCCCATCAGCCTTTTCGGTAAAGAAAATCCAAGTCAAAATGACAAAAGCCCATAATAAAAACAAATTCAAATGAACCTGGAGGGTAGCTCAAGTGGTATACAAAATGATAATAATTCATTTTCAACATGTCAAACTTTCAATTCACTCATTTTTTATTCAGTAGGAGGACCTTCCTCAAGTGTACATGCATGTCTCTCTCTCTCTCTCTCTCAAGTGGTACAAAATGATAATAACTCATTTTTGACATGTCAAACTTTCAATTCACTCATTTTCGATTTAGCTGGAGGAGCATCCTCAAGCGTACATGCATGGCTCTCTCTCTCTCTCTCGTAGCTCAAGTGGTACAAAATGATAATAACTCATTTTCGAAATGTCAAACTTTCAAATCACTCATTTTCGATTTGGTTAGAGGAGCTTCCTCAAGTGTACATGCATGGCTCTCTCTCTCTCTCTCTCTCTCTCTCTCTCTCTCTCTCTCTCTCTCTCTCTCATATTTCGGTTCAGATTAGGTACAATTAATGTTGATACATATGCAACTCATTCTCATTTGTTGGGAGATAGCTTTCTGAAGTTTACTTGTCTTCAGTGTCGGCCCCGATATTTTGATTGCCCTAGCCGAACCTGATGATTTGTTGCCCATTTACAATTAAGTCATACAAAAAAATATATATATACAAGTACAAAAAAAAATCAAAATTACATTGTTATTTTAGCTTGAATGACATCATAAAAATCAAAGAAAATAAATTCTCCTTACATTTTTTGAAGCAAAATTTTCAATTGAGTTATAGAACTTTACTTATCCAAGAACTCGTGACCCGTTCCGCTAACTTTTGATTTTTGGACTTTTTAGTTGATATATGCGAGAAGAATAACCTATCTCGAAAAGTGTAAGAAGTTAAGAAAGCTTCAAATGCCCAAAAATGCTTTTAATGTAACAGCATCTCATTTCAATTGAGATATATCATAGCCAATCTTTTTAATCTATCTTGCAAAATGATAGTTTGAAGGTAAAAATAAAAATCGCGTTAGCTCGCTCGATTTGTGACTTTTTTTAATCAAATGTAGGAATGTATCACCTATACATTACTATTGTGTTTGTTAAATCAAAATTTTTCAAAAACATAATTTGATTTTCGCAATATCATGCATCGGGAGGGAAAACAAAATGAGGTAGATCAAAAGTGGAGGAAAAAAAAAAAACCGTGTTAGCTCGCTCGATTTGTGATTTTTTTTAATCAAATGTGAAAACATATCACTTATATATTACTATTGTGTTTGTTAAGTAACGAAATGATCATCCAACTTTTTGCCATTATGGTGCTGAATACTTGTACTAGCATTTTCTTTAAGGAATTTTTATTCTTTTAAATATTATTTTTGATTTCTATATAAAGGGTCCATTTAAAAAAGTTCACATTAGCCCCGGAAAACTTAGAGCCAGTCCTAGATCCATATAGATTAAAAATAAAAAAAAAAGGGCAATCTTCCAAGGCCACCTCCTAACCCAAATGACAGAATTTTCAATGGGTAAAGTCTACATCTCACTCTTACCAGTTCCCACCACAATGAACTGACCTCATTCATCACAAGATTCACAGGAAACGCAACAGAAGACACGCACATAGGTAGACAAGCACGCGGGCGTGCACAGAGAGAGAGAGAGAGAGAGAGAGAGAGAGAGAGAGAGAGAGAGAGAGAGAGATTATACTGAAAAGATCTGTTTGCATCAACAAAATGAAGCTATGTTTTAGTAGAGCACCTTAAGCCGTTAATCTGAGGTCTAAGATTACTAAAAAAGACTCTTACACTACGCTAGCTTACCAGTCTAAGTAAAATTGAACTCCTAATTAAAATCATTATCCCAACCTTTGTCACGCACAACTCAGAATACGGTCCCCGTAGGTTCCAAAACAGTGATTTTTTCTATCAAAAGCAATCCCGGAGTTCTTCCGATTTATGCTTTGACACTTTTCCTACTAGAACTACGAATCTAGAGAGTGGAATTTCAATGAGGCAAAATGTCAAAACAATGCATAATTAGAAACCTAATACTCTATTTCATCAAATAATAACCTCTTGAAACAAGCATATACTTATTGGAATATGTAGAAGCTTACTTCTAACGAACCATAAATTTTATTTTTTTTTGCTAAGCAACGAACCATAAATTAGGGCATGTGATGTACCACGTTTCCATTTCGGAACGAAAAACATACCGAAACCATTCTCACCTTCTACATCCAACCACCCAACTGGGCTAAATATCTACTTTCTTGTCTGAGCTAGGATGGAGATTGCTGGAAGAAACCGACTCCCAAAAGAATTCACGTTCTGAATGGTCAACATCGATTTTGGGTAACAAAGGCTAAACATCAACATTCCATGGAACTGGCATTTATTTTCTGAAATTGGCCAATTAGTAATTGTTCTCAAGATCTTGATAGGTACCATATGTTACCCATCTCATCTTCTCCATTAGTTTGAATTAATTAACTCAGATAAGGTTTTTAAAAAAATGAAGGTGGAGGCTAGTGATGTGGCTAATTTTCAAGTTGTGACCTTTCTCCGGCCACCGAGTTCGAGGATGGATGGTATTGTTGATGTCTTGATGATCCTTCAATCTCTTGCGTTGGGGAAAGTAATTTGGCCTTGGAAGAAGGCGAAATTGATGTGGAGGATACAACCCCATTATTGGAAGTTGGCACAGTGGTTCATGACTCAGCTATGTACGGATGCAGAGGAGTTTGATAAAGGCTTTTGGAATCTCTCGGAAGTGGGTTTTTTAAAACACAAGAAGATGGAATTATTTGTAGAGCTTAACCCAATCCGGGTTAATTTTATTGATCGTATCCTGTTAACTATGGACTAAAGCTGAAGAGGTTAAAGATAATGGGAAATTAAAGGACAAATGGAAGCAAAAGTCGATGGAAAAAATGTTGGGCATCCCTAAATTCAAGAAGGGTGAAAGAAAGAAGCAAAAATTTGTGCTCAGATCTACTATTGCAGCTGCAGTATTACGTACCATTTTCTTCCGAAGGCATTACAAGGATGCACCTAAATGAGTCTAAGGCTGTTTGGTCAATAAACAAGATCATAGGTCAAGATTATATGAGCGATGATGAGAATGTCATAAGCAAAATCATGTTAATCAATGGAAGCAGAGGATGAGCGAAAGGGCCAATATTTAGGCTCCTCAGCTTATGCTTGATCCCTTGTCATTTCGGGAGTGGTGTTTCATTTGGGTGTGGTTTTTTATTTTTTTTTTGCCTTGTTTGGGTTTGGAAGTGGTGTTCTTTTTGGGGTTTTTGTTTGCTTCTTGCCAACCTCAATTTGTTTTTTCCCTTTGATTCTTGACGGCTTTTTTGATCGACAAAAGAATTTTTTTATTAAACTCTACAAGGGTCTTGGCAACTTTCATTATCAGAATGTGAGGTTCCACGGGTATTCTTTTGCTCCGTCATGATGTCAAGCGCTTAAGATCTTTTTACTCTTTGTAATATATTTTCAAAGATTAATAATAAAAGAATTGTTTTTCATTAAAAAAAATAATAAGGCAACCCTTGTGCTTCAAAAAGTACTCATTTAGTCTCGACTAAACAAGTCTGAGTCGCAATGAAAATACCATCTCAATCAATACAGAAGAATGATTTATCTTTTGGTTGAAATTTTGCACTCTGCTTTGATTTTTAGGTACACACTATTGGGACCAGAATCACTAGATTTATGAGCACCTGTCCACTCCAGGGTAAGGAAGATGAACATTGTTCTTAAGAAGGATCATCTTCCAAACCACATGAGATAATGAAAATAACATCTCAATCAATGCAGAAGAATTATTTATCTTTTAGTTGAAATTTTGCACTATGATTTGATTTTTAGGTGGATTCGGATTGACAGAAATGGAGATTATGACGGCAATTTCTCTGCTAATTAATTAATTAATTTGCATTAAGGCCATGTTTGATAGAGGGTTTGTGTTGGGATTTGTCCCACATTGGTTAATTATCTCCTCCAATACTAGTATATGAGCTTGGGCGGCCTCTCCACTCTTAGCCAATTGGTTTGGAGTTGGATGTTTTAACATGGTATCAGAGCTAGAGTTTTGGAGGCTTTTCCCTTTTGTTTGTGCCATAGTTGCACTTTATTTCATTGTGATTCGTGTGTTCCGAATCATTTGTTGACCTCTCCACGTGCGAGTCAGGGGTCGCACGTGCGGGGGAGTATTGGGACCTCTCCACTCTTTGCCAATTGATTTTAGGTTGGAACCCTCCAAGAAATCTAACAGTTTGGGGGGTGGGGTGGGGGGCGCATTGGATTAAGTGTTGACAAGAGTTGCAAACCATTAACGGGAACATGGTTGCGAGCAAATCTCTCAACTCAAGAAATCAACTATGGTATGCATTTATCGGCATTCGGCATGGATTCAGATTCTCTCCAGTAGAAGTTTTGACTGACAGAATTAACCCAAATCTAAACCACGAGGAATATTTGGGTGTCGGGTAGGTAAAGAAAATCACTACAAGATGCACTATAGGGTCTCTGCACTACCTAATTTTCTTTTAGCACGCGAATGAGAAAATGACGTAATACAAAAGGAGATTACGAAAATAATTTTTTAAATTCTCAAATAAGTACTTAAAAAATAAAGACCTATTTTCAAACTTAAAAATAATATGTTTACAAAAATAATTTTTCAAAGTTTTTTGTAGGATTTAATAGATCTCATCAAAATCTATCAAACATATATGATTGTATTGCATATTTTTTAATTTTAGTAAGCCTATTACTTTTAAGCTTGAAAATTATAAATAATTACTTTTTTAAGGGAGAAAAGCGGAACACACCCTAAGTTAGTACAATGGAGCAGTGTTACATAAAATATGAAAACAGAAAATGCTAATGGTAGAGGATAATAATTGAAATGTGCATTGATATCCAAGAAAGGTATGTAGATATTTGTGAAACTGTGTCAATATTTGTGAAAATGTATCAATAACTGTGAGATATATATAGATATCCGAACTTGTTTGAACTTATTGGTGCACACATTATCCTCTGCCTAGTAAACAGAAGTTAGGAAGACCGTATTAAAAATATCTCTAACAGAATCCTCAACTAATTAATGGTCATGTCAGCCTATCAAAAAAAATAAAATTTAATTGTCATGTCTTAAAGTACTCTTATCAAAATCTTGAGGCACAGTTCCACCATTTCATTTCTTGTTATCTCCACTTATGAATTGGAAATAATTTGTTACTCACCAACTCCAAAAATTTATAGTAAGGTTAATTGAGCTTATTTAATACAGTATTATACGTATTTTTATTTGTCAACATGAGCATCCAGTGCGTAAAATAAAACCAAAACGGAAACAAAGTTTACCAAATTCGAAGGATTTAGAGCTTAGAGAAGTTAATCAAGATATAAAGGACTGTAATAACTTTTAGACTTCATCTACGAATATAATAATTAATAAATGAGTATATGATTAATGAAGAAGATCGTTACAATTAGAAGTGATGAAATAATAAAAGTTGCATAGTTAGAGCATCTGTAGTGGTATAAGTAAAAGTGCATAACTAAAATTTGTCATATCCGATTTTTATTATTCATTTAAAGTATCCGCAATGGAATAAGCAAAAGTGAATAATCAAAACTTGTCATATCAGATTTTGATTATTTATTTTTAGGTTGCTAGAGTTAGCAATATCGCGTTCTACATTGATTATTTTTTGTCCATAATCAAAACAAGTTGGCAAAAATTCAAAATCTAATGGTCATTTTTTTCTTCTTCTCAATCTAATGGTCTACATTGCATGACGTTCTAGTAAAATAAGTGAAAGTAGGGGGCTTTTGTTAAAATCTATAAAGTGATCAATGCATAATCACTTGTCAAAGTAGAAAGTGAGTTTTACCTACCATTAAAACATTTGCTTGTAGAGAATGAGTTTCACTTTTCTATGATGGTTGTACTTGATTGAGAAGATACGGGGTCCAATAAATTTGGTTATTAGCAAAAGGCTGCTAGTTTTGATTATTCAAGAGCCAAAATTTGATGAATTGCTAAGAGATGTCTAAATTTGGTTATTCCAATGTGAGTTTCTTTTTTGGTTATTCCACTACGTACGGATGCTTATTGAGGGTGCAGTAAAAGTTACTTGAAGTGCAACTTCAGTGCGAACTTTTTTTTTTTATCGACAAAAATAACATTTTATTTAAAAAAAAATGAAGAGAAATCTAATAAAAAGTTGGACAATACAGTCGATCAGGACAAGCCCAAACACAGCAAAGATACATCAGTGTTAACTTTTCAAGTATATACTCGAGATGCCCTAAGATTTTTTAGGAATCCTTAATAAGTAATGCTTCCCCCAGTGGCTCAAAATGCGTGTCCTTAATCAGTTATTATTATACAGAGCAGTGTAGGGAATGCAAGCATTGCAGCTCAAGGTTAAACCCTAATGAGCCTATCTCGACATGCATTTTTTTCATCCATCCAAAAACTAAGAATCCGGATCCTCTCTAATTCAAAGACTTGGATTGGACGAGACAGGGTCCACATCACGACCGTCCAAAGTTTTAGCTATTCACGCTGTTGAGTGCTTTATAGGGTCCATTAAAGATGCTCTAAAGAAATGAACAGATCTAATCATCAAAATAAAATTTGTGCGTGTCCCACCTAGACTAAGGAATTAATGTTCAGTACTCACTTTTATTTAGACCAACCAAATTGCTCTCATATATATTTTGCCAACCATCGATAAATCATCATTACTTTCATCCTGTCATTCCAACCAGAAGTTTTTGGGTGCAAATTGGGTACCAAGTGCGGTACCCGCGGTACCCAATGAGCATTTAAACCATCCAAACTTGTTTTGAAAATATGGTTTTGATCAGAACACTCTCTCTCCTATTCAGTCGACCACTCTCTCTCCTCTTTCTCGACCTCTAAAATCATAACCATCCAATACATATTTGGATGGCTCGGATCCACACTCAAGTACCACGTGAACTATATACCCTATTTTTGCACCAAAAATTTCTCCATTCCAACGACTCACGACACCCCTTCAACAGAGACAAAAAATAAATAAATACACAAAATAAAATAAACCTTTCTCCCTATATATGTTCCTTCAATAGCCTCATTCTCATTTGCCATAACTCACTCACTGCTGCATTTTTTCTTTGACACCAATTAGGCATGGAGCTCTTCTACGCCTCTGTCCTCTGCCTTTTCGTCCTCCTAGCCATTCTCTCCCTCCATTTCCTCATCTCCTCTAACCCTAAAAACCTTAAAAACCTTCCACCCGGCCAAACCGGGCTCCCAATTATTGGCGAGACCCTCCAGTACCTAGCGGACGGGTGGAAGGGCCACCCCGAGAAATTCATATTCGACCGCGTATCCAAGTACTCGTCCTACGTCTACAAAACCAACCTCATGCGCGAGCCCACGGTGGTCTTCTGCGGCGCCGCGGCCCACAAGTTCTTGTTCTCCAACGAGAATAAGCTCGTCCAGTCGTGGTGGCCCAGCTCCGTCAACAAGATCTTTCCCTCTTCGAACCAGACCTCGTCAAAAGAAGAGGCCATCAAGATGAGGAAAATGCTGCCGAATTTCTTCAAGCCGGAGGCGTTGCAACGGTATATTGGGATCATGGACACCATCGCGCGGCGCCATTTTTCCGCGGAATGGGAAAATAAGGACCAGATACTCGTTTTCCCGCTCTCCAAGCGCTACACATTTTGGCTCGCGTGCAGGTACTGGTGGTTCTTTTTTTTTCCTATTTGGTAATTTTTATTTTAGTAGTGTACGTATTATTTATAAATTAGTACAAAACCCAATTTGGGTAAAAAGGACTTGAGCTCGTGATTGAGATACACTTGAACGTGTAGGGCTTGCACACCCAAATGAATATTTTCAGATTGGGTTTTCAAAAATGAGTATGGAATTTCTTACGTCGAATTCCTGTTTAACCCTATCCATTGACCGGCCTAGCCGCAATCTTCAAATAACACTCCTTTTCACCGTGGACCTTGGGCGTGCAGGATATTTCTAAGCATTGAAGACACCAAAGACGTAGACAAATTCCTAGAGCGATTCAACTTACTGGCCGAGGGGGTACTATCGTTGCCCGTGGATTTGCCCGGGACGCCATTCAACCGGGCGATAAAGGCGTCGGATTACATAAGGAAGGATCTGGCGGGGATCATAAAGCAGAGGAAGGTGGATTTGGCCGAGAAAATGGCATCGCCGACGCAGGATATTTTGTCGCACATGCTCTTGACGGCGGACGAGGACGGGAAGTACATGAAGGAGAGTGATATTGCTGATAAGATCTTGGGGTTGTTGGTTGGTGGCCATGACACTGCTAGTTCTTCTTGTGCTTTTATTGTCAAGTATCTTGCTGAGTTGCCTGAGATCTATCATGGAGTTTACCAAGGTAATTTATAGTCCTAACAACAAACTGATTATTAGTGATCTCTTCCAGGATTTTAAATCGCAGAATCGGAAAATCTTAACGGTATTAGTGATTCGGTTGGACCGTACCGGCCGATACGTAAAAAAATGTAGGTATCGGAGGTCCAAAATCTCATCATGTAATAGCCTTTAGATAGTATGTATGAATTCAATTTTCTTACGGTTTATACAAACTGTATCGTACCATCTGTAAGGAAATGAGTTAATAAAATCACTAAAATTTGATTGTGTTAGGATCGACACACACACGTACACGATTTACGAGTATAAACAATAAAGAATAAACACAGAGATATACGTGGTTCCCCAAAACCGGGTACGTCCACGGGAGCGAGAGCGGCTGCTGTTCTTTATTATCACAGTATGAATTAGGGTTTACAACATAGAGTATTTATATTGACTCTATTCTAACCCTAATTTGGTATTTGGTCTCTATCCCAAAAATACCCCTGTACGAACCCTACCGTACAACGCCCCCCGCACCCCCCAATAACATATGAGCCATAGTTCTAACAATCTCCACCTTGGCGAATTCACTCTCGCCCCTTCAGAAGATAACCATCACTATCCAGTAAATTTGGGGGATGCCTCCCTTTTCCTAGCACTGGGAGACATTAACCAAGTCCAAGCAATGCTCGAACTTGTCTGCAGTAACCGTCTTTGTCAACATATCAGCTGCATTCTCAGAAGTGTACACCTTTTCCAGTATCAAATCTCCTGCATCAATCAACTCTCTCACCTTGTGAAACCTCACGTCGATATGCTTGGTTCGAGCATGATACACTTGATGCTTTGCCAAATAAATGGCACTCTGACTGTCACAATGCAACTGAACTCCACCTTGATCTATGCTAAGCTCCTTAACAAACCCTTTCAACCACAATGCTTCCTTAGCTGCCTCAGTCACCGCCATATACTCAGATTCAGTAGTGGATAAAGCCACCAGAGGTTGTAACATGGATCTCCAACAAATAAGCCCACCCACAAGTGTAAACACATAACCAGTTGTAGACCTTCTGTCATCCAAACCCCCAGCATAATCCGCATCCACATACCCAACAACTGAAATCTGACCCCGTTGCCTACCAAACATAATCCCGCGATCTGAAGTACCTTTCAAGTATCTGAACATCCACTTGACTGCCTTCCAATGCTCTCTGCCTGGTTTGGCCATGTACTTACTGACTGTGCTAACTGCATGTGCCAAATCAGGCCTCGTACAAACCATTGCATACATTAAGCAACCCACTGCACTTGCATAAGGCACCCTTGACATATCCTCAATTTCTTCATCTGACACCGGACACTGAGCTGAAGATAATCTAAAATGACTTGCCAATGGAGTGCTGACCGGTTTGGCATTATTCATACTAAACCTTTCCAACACTTTCACTACATAATTCTTTTGAGATAACCACAACTTACCAGCTGACCTATCTCTACGAATCTCCATCCCAAGTATCTTCCTAGCTGCTCCTAAATCCTTCATGTCAAACTCTTTGCCCAATAAAGACTTCAACCTGTTTACTTCAACCATACTCTTTGCAGCAATCAGCATATCATCCACATAAAGAAGCAAGAAAATGTAGGAACCATCATCAAGACTCTTAACATAAACGCAACAATCATACTCACAGCGTGTGTACCCAATCCGTATCATGAAAGAGTCAAACCTCTTGTACCATTGTCTTGGAGACTGTTTCAGCCCATAAAGGGACTTCTTCAACTTACAAACAAGATGTTTAGTCTCTAGCTGCTTGAACCCCTCAGGCTGTTCCATGTATATGACTTCCTCCAAATCACCATGGAGGAATGCCGTTTTCACATCCATCTGCTCTAACTTCAGATCATAGCTAGCCACCAATGCCAAGATAATCCTGATTGACGTATGTCTCACCACTGGAGAAAAGACCTCATCAAAATCAATCCCCTTCCTCTGTGAATACCCCTTTGCCACTAACCGAGCTTTGAACTTTTCCCTCTCCTTTTCTGTTGCTGCCTCTTTCCGTTTGTATACCCACTTACAACCCACTGGCTTCTTTTCCTTGGGCAGTTCTTTCAACTCCCAAGTCTTATTCTTATGCAAAGACTCCATTTTCTCTACCATGGCTTCCATCCATTGGTCCCTTTCAGAACTTGTAATAGCATCTTGAAAAGTAGATGGATCCCCACTAGTAGTAGTCAATGCATAAGAAACCAAGTCATCAAACCCATACCTCACTGGTGGCTTGATAGTGCGCTTGGTTCTCCCAGCGGCCAAGCTTTGCTGCTGCTCCTGCTCCTGCTCCTGCTGTTGATCAAGCTGTTCATCTGGCTGAGTATCACCTATATCAAAACTCTCCAGCTCAATCTGTACGCCCTGCTGTTTGCTATTTACTTCATCTAACTCAGAATTTTGAACCCTCTGATGTGCCTTGATCATAGAGTCTTCATCAAATACCACATCCCTACTGATCACCACATTCTTTGTCTCTGAATCCCAAAGCTTGTAACCTTTGACCCCTTTCTCATAACCAAGAAAAATACACTGTCTAGACTTCGCATCAAGCTTTGACCTCTCATCACTGGGAACATGAACATAGGCCGGACACCCAAAAATTCTCAACCCTGAGTAGTCAACCTCTTTCTCTGTCCACATCTCCTCAGCTACCTTCCCATCCAAAGCAGCACTCGGTGACCTGTTTATAACAAAGCATGCCATACTCACTGCTTCTGCCCAAAAAACCTTCGGAAGTCCCGCATTCAATCTCAAACATCGTGCCCTTTCTGCAATGGTTCTGTTCATTCTTTCTGCCACCCCATTCTGCTGTGGTGTCTTTCGAACTGTAAAGTGTCGTTGAATCCCATGTTCCTCACAAAATTTCAGAAAAGGCCCATTCTTGAATTCTTTCCCATTATCTGTCCTGAGGCACTTAATCTTTTTCCCTATCTGGTTTTCTACTTCAGCTTTCCACACTCTGAACTTAGCAAAGACTTCAGACTTGTGCTTCATGAAGTACACCCAAACTTTCCTTGAAAAATCATCAATAAAGGTCAAGAAATACAGAGATCCTCCTTTCGAAGCTACCCTCACTGGCCCCCAAACATCTGAATGAACGTAGTCAAGAATTCCCTTCGTTCTGTGAGTTGCATTCCTAAACTGCACCTTACACTATTTTCCCATAACACAAAATTTGCAGAAATCCAATTTACACGATTTAACCCCTTTCAGCAGATTCCTCTTATGTAGCTCTAACATCCCACGCTCTCCCATATGTCCCAACCGCATATGCCAAAGCATAGTATCATCAGTATCGTCTGTTGTAGTGGTAGCAGCTCCACCTACAACTGTACTCCCTACCAACTTGTAAATATTACCAGGAACTTTACAAGCCTTCATCATCACCATAGCACCCTTCGTTACCTTCATGACTCCACTCTCTGTTTTATACCCACAGCCATTGGAGTCTAAGGTTCCCAACGAAATTAAATTCTTTCTCAATTCTGGAACATGTCTAACATCCCCCAAAGTCCTCACAACACCATCATACATTCTGATTTTAATTGTGCCTATTCCTATGACTTTACACGATGCATCGTTACCCATAAGAACATTACCACAATCCACTGACCTGTATGTGTTGAACCATTCCTTGATAGGAGATATGTGAAAAGAACATGCTGAATCCATAATCCACGAATCTGCCATGTGATCTGAACTTGCTGAGACCGAAAGCATATCACCATCATCTGACTCCTGCTCCACAACGTTTGCAGAAGTTGATCCATCTTTCCTCTCCCCTGCCTTTCCTTTCTTCTTCCAGTCAGTTCCCTTACTCTTCTGCGGACAATCTTTCTTCATGTGCTCCGGTTCATGACACCTGTAACACTTGAATTCAAACGTGCCCTCGGACCTATTCTTTGACTGAGACCTCCCACGCCCCGAAACTGATTTACCCCTCTCATTCTTCCTACCACGATCCCCGTACCCCTTAACTACCAGACCTTCACCCTGCAGCGATTCTGTTTGTTGCTTGCGTTGATTATACGCCAGAAGGGCTGCAGTAACTTCCTCCAGTTCTAGGGTTTCTTTCCCCCAGAGTAAGGTTGTAACTAGGGTTTCGAGAGAAATCGGTAGTGAACACAGTAACATCAGCGCTTGGTCTTCCTCCTCAAACTTTACGTCAATCCGTTGCAGGTCGCTCACAACTTGATTGAACGTGTTGATATGCTGAATCAGATCAGCACGCTCAGCCATCTTCAACCCAAACAGTTTCTGCTTTAGAAACAGTTTGTTCGTCAACGATTTTGACATATACCTGCTCTCCAGTTTAGTCCAAACCCCAACCGGCGATTCATCACCCAACACGTGATACATAACTTCGTCTGTAAGACACAGACGAATCGTACTCACCGCCTTCATCTGGAGTTCTTCCCAATCGTCGTTAGACATGGCTTCTGGCTTCGCCTTCAATCCCTTGTACAAGCCCTGCTGCACCAACAGATCCTTTACCCGCTGTTGCCACAATCCGAAATTCGAAGTTCCATCGAACTTCATCACATCGAACTTTGAAACAGACGAACTCGATGACATCGTTCTTCTGTGTGATCTAAAACAGCCTGTATCTCTGATACCACTTGTTAGGATCGACACACACATGCACACGATTTACGAGTATAAACAATAAAGAATAAACACAGAAATATACGTGGTTCCCCAAAATCGGGTACGTCCACGGGAGCGAGAGCGGCTGCTGTTCTTTATTATCACAGTATGAATTAGGGTTTACAACATAGAGTATTTATATTGACTCTATTCTAACCCTAATTTGGTATTTGGTCTCTATCCCAAAAATACCCCTGTACGAACCCTACCGTACAACGCCCCCCGCACCCCCCAATAACATATGAGCCATAGTTCTAACAGATTGAATTATATTTGTCTTCAAAAAAATAGACGATGGAGCTTTTCCCATGCCTAGTAAAGGGTCATTCGTATAATTATCAATGCTGTAATACTGAACCATTGTCCAAAACAAAATTAAAAAAAAAAAGTCAATATTTAACCATGGTTAATTAAGGACGTAAGGTTTTGCATTTGGGTTTTCTTTTTCCTATAACATTATACCTCGTTACAGAACACCTTCTTAAAAAATAAATACTTATTTCACATTTTTTAATTCAAAAATAATGTAAATAAAAAGTAATTTTTTTAATTTTTTTTGCACCATTTAAAAGGTCTCATCAAGATCTTTCAAAAAATATCCATATTACATATTTTTAGATTTCAGTAAGCTCATTATTTTTTACCTTGAAATTGCATTCTTAAAAAATAGAGACTTATTTCCCGTTTTGGAACATGGATGATTTTGCCAACGTCAGCCCACAAGGCCAAAGATAATCCACACTAAATCCCAAAAAAGTTAAGAGTTCAATTTATTTTCTAAAGATATCAATGAACTTTTCTAGGTATCTCTACCCTTTTAACTTTTGGATATCTCTACCCCTCTAACAGTAACAGACATCAATGCACTTTTTGTACGTGAACCATTGCTTGTTGATTTGAGGTTAGCATTTTCCTTTGAAAAATGATTTTATCACTCCCTTTTTAGTTAATAGCGCTTCACTATAAGTATATTTTGGTGCAAAAATCACTACTAGAAAATTTCTGATAGGTGACGAAAAAGGTCGTGACGAAATTTACTATTTTACTATAGATGACGAAACAACAAAATTTTCGTCATCAAAAGTCACTGTAGGTGACGAAAAATTTATTTTTCGTCACCAAAAGTGACTTTCAGAGACCACCTATAGGTGACGATTGAAATAGTAAATTTCGTCACCTATAGTTTGTCTCCAAAAGTCACTTTTCGTGACAAAAAATAAATTTTTCGTCACCTATAGTAACTTTTGGAGACGAAATTTTTTCTGTTTCGTCAGCTATAGTAAAATAGTAAATTTCGTCACCACTTCTTTCGTCACCTATTGAAAATTTTCTAGTAGTGAATACACTTGCAATGAAGTACCGTTAACAAAAAAGGTAGTGGCAAAATCAGCAGCATTTCCTTTTCCGAATACGAAACTTGTTAACTACGAACATCCAACTAACTGGGAAAAAAACATAAAAGAAAATATTTCCCAAAAACAAAATTAACTGGAAAAAAAACATGATAAATAAAGTAGGTTTATGTTCATGAAACCATATATACGTGACTTAATTGGTTACCCTTTCTGGATGGTCCCACAAAAAAAAAACGCACGGCATAATAGAAAACCATGTGAGTCATACCATTTCTTGAGTTGGCTCGGGAGACTCTGTCCAAAATGTGTTAACGGTAGTGTTTAGTTGAGAGTTTAGTTTAGTTTAATTTTGGTAATGGGTGGAGAGAAAAATAGAGTAATGATTGAAGATAGGGATAATAATGGGAGAGAGATAGAGAGATATGAGAAAGTAATAATTGAAAAAATAGGGTAATGATTGGAGAAAAAAATATGATAATAATTAAAAACAAAATTAAGACTAAAACTAAGTTGGAGTCCGAAGTCCAAATTGAGTCAAAGGGTACTTCAATTTTATTTTTATTCCCTCCGTCCCATTTTCATTGTTCATTTTTGAATTGTGTGCCATTTTTGAATTGCTTATATCTTTCAATCTATAAGACATCGTTCGTTTAAAGGTTTTGAATTTTGTATTCTAATTAATCATATTTCTTTCCAATTATTACACACATTTTTCTTTTTATCCCTCTTCAATCATTACCTCTATTTTTAATAATTATTCTATTTCTCTCTACACTCATTATATACAAATTCAAATCCAAAATTTCAAAACGAACGGGGTCTAATGTTTTTCATAATTTTGAAAACTTAATATTATAGAACTAATCGAGATCTATCAAACAAAATCCATATTGCATATTTTTCAAGATACACACTAAAAAATATAGGCAAAAGACATATTTTTCAAGATACACACTAAAAGATATAGGCAAAAGACATAAAAAACAAATAGAATAATGGACAATGAAAATAGGACGGAGAGAGTTTTTTTTTTTTTTTTAACATCTATCTCAATTTAGAACAAACAGATCTCAATACAACAGTAGATAGGGATCTGCATGAATTTTAACACTCTCAGGTCTTCAATGAAGTATTAATCATTGTATTGTCCTTTTGTCAGTAACTTGTAGTATTTCTTTAAAGAGAAAAACATTTTTACGGAGCTATCAGTATAAATAAAGTTTTCGGTGCTCAATCGGTCCGAATTTTAAAAAAACTAGTATAGTTAAAGTTTTTATTTTTTAAATCCGGACAATTGATTGCCGAAACGAAAGGCTGAGATTACGCAGAGCAGTGAATAAGTTTCTCTCTTCTTTAAATAATAGTAATTCTTTTTTTAAAGTTTTTTTAAAAAATACTTTAGTAATTAAGTTGATTTGTCAACTTTTTTACTTGCTGTAAATTATCAAAACTTTACGAGCTTTTAGAAGCTGTGCTCAATTACAAGTTGAAGTTTGATTGGCTTTGTTTAGTTGACAGTTTAGTTTAATTTTGGTAGTAGGTGAAGAGAAAAATAGGGTAATGATTGAAAAGAAGGGTAATGATTGGAGAGAGATGAGAAAGTGACAATTGAAAAAATAGGGTAATGATTAGAAAAAGAAATAGAGTAATGATTGAAAAACTAAATTAAAACTAAACTAAAATGGCTTCTGAACAAAGTGATTATTATTTTTAATTACTTGATTGATCTCAACCGAATTTTAGTCGCCGAGGTCAAATAGTTTTGTGAACTTATCATCTTATCGAGCCGAGTACTAAGATGTTCATGTTAGGTTCAAAAACTTGATGAATTGTAAGTTTGTGGACAAATTGGATTTGTTTATGTCAGAGACCAAATGAAACAATTTATTAATCTATTTGTCTAAGAGAAATCAAAAAAGTTAAAAAGCTACACACAAACCAAAAAAAAAAAGTAAAAAAGGCAACATAATCTAAAAATGGGTTTTGGATATTTTGTATTGAGTAAACTTTTACCTTCTGATCATAACAATTTATTTTTTGGATTTGTCTGTCTAGATGAATGAAAACAAAAAATTATGCAAACCAACAAAAGCTCACAAAAAGACCCAAAAATTGGAAATAGATTAATTTAGTCCCAAACTTGGCCTAAATTCATTTAACAACCTTGAAGAGAGAGGAATCATGTGGTTGTTGACGTGGTTTTTTGAAACCTTCTTGGTGTGGATTAGAAAATGGAAATTATGTGACACTCATTTTCAAGGATTCGATTATTTCGATGGCCATTGGCCAGGCTCTGATTATTTGATGACCGATGCTACCAAGCAGTCCCTGCCAAGCATCTTGTCAAGCACATTCGGACCGTCCATCTCGATAATCAATTAATAGTTTGGATTAAAAAACGAACTCTTCCAAGAAGAGTTTGGCCAGGCTCTGATTATTTGATGAATGATGCTGCCAAGCGGTCCCTACCTTGCGCATCCAGACCATCCATCTCAACAATCAATTAATGGTCTGGATTGAAAATAAACTTTTTCAGCGAAGAGTTTAACTCTTCCTGGAAGAGATCGTTTTTAATCCGGTCTGCATAAAACACTTTGGAACAGTACGGATACGCCTTGCACCCGCTCTCTCCAAAGTGCTTGGCAGCGTCCCTGGATCCAACCAATATAATAACTTGAGCAACTAGTATACATTTTTCCTTGAATAAGACAGTACAGTAAATAATATATATTGTCTTTAAAAATATTTTATTCCTTTCCTCTTCTTCTTTTTTTCTACATGATGAACAGAGCAAATGGAGATTGCCAAATCAAAGACTCCAGGTGAATTGTTGAACTGGGATGATATCCAGAAGATGAAGTACTCATGGAACGTGGCTTGTGAAGTGTTGAGGCTTGCTCCACCTCTTCAAGGAGCCTTCAGAGATGTGTTAACTGACTTTATGTACCAGGGCTTCTCTATTCCAAAGGGTTGGAAGGTAATTATGAATTTCTCTCAAAATTATTTATTTATTTTTTTGGTGCGTAAGAGGGCGTAGGCCTTAAGAAACAAAAACACTCGACTCCGTAACTTGACAGTAACTTCACAATCTCCAAGACCATCGCGGTTATTTCGCAAAGCCTCCAGCACGTCTGATGGCACTTGATCAAACACTTACTCAGACATGTTTTGTCATTTTCGAGTAATTAGTCAGTGGTCTTGGGGAACCGCCATGGGTGCCCAAACACCTTTATCCACCATATTTCTGTGATGTCCATATACTTGATCGTATACTTATTTTTTCATTTTGGGGTATTGTGGGCAGATATATTGGAGTGCTCACTCGACGCATAAAAACGCCGAGTATTTCCCAGACCCTTATAAGTTCAACCCATCAAGATTTGAGGGGACTGGACCTGCTCCTTACACGTTCATACCGTTCGGTGGAGGGCCTAGGATGTGCCCTGGAAAAGAGTACGCTCGTTTGGAAATACTTGTGTTCATGCACAACCTAGTGAAGAGGTTTAGGTGGGAGAAATTGATTCCGGATGAGAAGATCGTTGTCAATCCCATGCCAGTTCCTGAGAAGGGTCTTCCAGTTCGTCTGTTTCCTCATAACAAAGCCTAAATTTTGTTTTTATTAAACTGTTACATCACATGGCTGGAACTATCATTTGGTGGTCTGGTGGCACAGCCGAGCTCAAGGGCGACGCTTCACTCATGGTCAATGGCCATGTGGTGAAAATGGCTCGACTCAAACTGGATATCTCTCATGAATTACCCGTAAAAATTCTATTTACCCATAAGCAGAGCCATGCTTGTCCTAAACTTCTTTTCTTTTCTTTTCGTTTTTCAGTTTTTGTTCCATGTTAAACTACGTGCATGCGTCTATTGCATGACCACCGTAAGTTATGTTCGGATCTTAAATTCATCCTAAAAGGAAAATAAAATCCTGGTTAGATTTTGTCGCTAATTTTTTATTTAAAATATTTTGTGCGCATCTTATTTAGGAGTTCTCATTTTGTATCAGTTCTTAGAGGAGTTTTATTTTTGCTTTTGGACTTCAATTCCAATTTTTTTAGTTGAAAGTTTAATTCAAGGTTTCCATTTTGCCTAAGGAAAGAAATATCGTTTCTTACTTTTTGTTTTTTACGCCCGCCCTGCCTCCCATTTTGTTTGCTCGGTACTCTATTTTGGGATATGCCAAAATGTGTGTTTCTAACTCCCAAATATTATGCTCTCATAAAGACTAAAAATTGTTTTAAAAGTAAAGAATATAGAATTACACAAAATGGGACGGCTAGAAATTGGTTGTGCGTTGTATTTTACACAACCGTTGTGTGTGTAGCACTTTTGTATTCTTATAGGTACATGAGTATTCTAGTTACTAAAATGTAAAGGGAAAACTAATTTGTATAAAAGGACTTACACAATAATAAGCGTGTTTTTTTGGGTAAATACTTATTTCTCTCTGTGCTGCCGAGCAGGTGCAAAGCGGCTGATCCGGCCGTTCATTTCAGCACGAATGGCTTGGATTGAATTTGAGCGCAAACAAATCACATACAAATCTAAATCGACCATTGCTCAGTTAAGATCTGAGTCGTCAATTGCCGCGATAGGAGACCAGATCGGCCGCTCTGCACCGCTTTACAGATGCTACTTGGCAGCATCCCCCATTCCACTCGAATAAAGATTTTGGCTGTGTCTCTGAAAAAGCGGTTCGAGTGCGAAACCAAATAGGACTATAAGCTTACTGAGAAATTCGGTGCCATGATAGTTTCCAGAGTAGGGTAAGACAGGGACACTAGGAAGAATGTCTTGTAATAATCATTTGACAAAACATAGATATATATATTGTTGTTTTCCTGAAGATGGTCACGCTCAGGCTCAAATAATGGACCTCCTTTCTGGATGAGTTCAAACCCACTAAATTGATGTCGTGAAAATGAGGTTTTTTTAAGTATATTCAATGCGAAACATACCACGAAAGAAAGAAATTGAAACAAAAAAGAAGAAAAGAAGATCAAGGCACTAGGCACAATCACATAAATATGTGAACCAAATTCATTCAAGAAGTGCTTGATAAGCACCCGAGAATATAATGTAGGGTGCGCTAGTATCTAGTTTTAGTTAAATTTAGTTACTTTTTAGTTATTGTTAACGTTGTTTGCTCGTATAGTGTTCTAGTCCTATTTTGTAGGTAAATCGCCAAAAAAGGGCGCTTTCGTTGCACCAGACAAGGTTTTGCCCGAGCAGAAGTTGACTTGCCAAGGCGGAACCTGTCATCGCCCGAGCAGAAGTTGATTTGCCAAGGCGGAACCTGTCATTGCCCGAGCAGAACCCATCATTGCCCGAGCAAGAGCCAGATTTGCCCGAGCAAGAGGAAGGCAACCAAGGCAATGCCCCACTATTGGCCTCGGCAGCGATGGGATGAATTTTCTTCCATCGATGCCGAGCCCCTTAGTGGCAAAAAACTCCTTAACCACCTCGGCAGCGATGGGATGAATCCTCTTCCATCGATGCCGAACCCCATAGCAGAGCATTCTAAGGCCGTTGCCATCGATGCCGAGGGGCTTAAGAGCGGATTTTCTGAGCATCTTGGGAATATTCCAGGCGCGGATCTTTGGAGTATTTAAGCTTATGTCATTATTTTGTACAAACAATTAGAGAGATTCAATAGGACTATTTTCTAGATCTAGATTAGATTTCTTTGCAATTCAAATTGTTCTTGAAGTGTTCTTCATTTTTCAGTGTTTAATCCTTTAATTTCCTGCCTTAGTTGTTACTTTTTGTTATTGTTGCCTTAATTAAAGTTGTTTATTTTCTCCCGATCTATCTTAGTCTCTAGTTTAATTCAAGTCTTGTTATTTCATTATGGTAGCTAGATTTTTGCTTGCTCCTATCTCTCTAGATATGGGTGAGTAGTTTCAAGGGTTAGGTCATGGGATGATTAGCATCTCATGGCCCGGGCGAAAATTGCATTTTCCACCCAATAAAGCTTCAAACTTTGATTTGAAAATTGATGTGGGGTTCGGGTTTGTTTGATAAATCACCGAGGTGTTAACCTCTTTGATCTTGTGTAGGTGGGAGCGTCGACTACCCACCACATATGATGCTTAGAGCTCTTTCGCACGAGGTATTTGTCAAATGAATTCTAGAGCTAGCTTGGTTTTCAAATCATTTGATTTTCCGATTTGAGAACTCTAAACAAGTATCTTAAATTGCGTAGTTGGGTGAAGAGTGTGATCTAGCTTGGGTCTTGGGTGCTAATAATTTCTAGACCTAGCCTATCTTTTCTCTAGTTAATTCGTTTTCAATTTAGCCCTTTTATTTCCACCTTTCAAAGTAAAACAAAGTTGGCCGTCTAAAGGCCGAAAGCCCTTACTTGCTCTACAAATCCAACGAAGTCATATAATTATTCCCTTGGGTACGATCCCGGATTTCCGGTTTATTATGCTTCAACCGATGCGTTAAACCCTACGCTTGGGGTATTATTCCATATTATCTTGGAAAACGAAGCATTTTTGGCGCCGTTGCCGGGGATTTCTTATTATGGCTTTCTTGGAGGTTCGACAAACCACTGTAAGTATCCCGCTTTCATCTAGTAGTAGTAGTTTAGTAGTTTATGTGTTGGTAGTTCGTATTTAGTTTGGTGGATACCTCTAACCTAGTTCTGCTAAACTTGAGGTGTAACGAAGCCAGGCTAAATATCGAATTTGTTTCTTAGTTAGTTTAGCGTAATTAATTTAGTTAGTTAGTTTAAATTTGATTGCATTGCTTAGCCGAGGTGGTGGCATAACCCCTCGCATATTCTGTTTGCTGAATGGAGGTGGCGAGATGGCCCCTTTCTGTCTGGTAGTTTGTTAGTTAGTTGGTAGTTGTTTTGTGTATGCCTGTTTACCGAAGTCCAATTTCGAATCGGCTTCATCGTTCTTCTTCGCCGCCAAGAATCCGTAGCATTGCCAGGGCGTATCCTGCCCACTCTCCACCTTGCAAATTATTTCGCAATTGCAAAGGCCCAATGGCCGAAGAAGTTCCAGTTCGAACTTTGCGTGATTATTTGAATCCGGAACGGGCTCCTCAAGTATCTCCTATCGTTATTCCGATTCCGACCGCCGGGAATACATTTGAGTTTAAGGCTGAATATCTTCGTATAATTCCAGAGTTTCGGGGTCGAGAGTTGGAGGATCCCTATTTGCATATTCGGGAGTTCGAAAATATTTTACACTCTTTCGTTACAGTTCCGGGGCAGCTTGATCAGGCTCGTCTGAAGTTATTTCCGTTCACTCTAAAGGACAAAGCGAAACAGTGGTTCAATTCCTTGAAGGCTCAATCTTTGCGCAATTGGGGAGAAGTCCAGGACGCTTTCACGACCAAGTTCTTTCTTGCAAGCAGGACAAAACTGCTTATCGATCAGATTCAGTGTTTCAAGCAGAGGGATGGAGAGACTTATCATAAGTATTGGGAGCGCTACAAAGACTTGCTTATGTCGGTTCCTCATCACAACCTCCCGTTGTATCTCCGAGTTAATTACTTCTACACGGGGTGTTCTCAAGAGAGTAAGCAACTTCTGGATACTATGGGTGGAGGCAATTTTATGGGAAAGACACCGGAGGATGCTTGGGATTACTATGAGTCACTAGCTGAGAAGACTCAGTCTTGGCAGTTTGCAGATCCGGGAGATAGAGCGATGTTCAATCAAGGTCCTACAGGCTCAGGGAAATTCTCTATTGCGGAGCATACGGCTTTTGAAACTCGTTTGGAGGAGATTGCTCGTAAACTTGACAAATTGGAATTGAAGAGTGCTCAATCTCAAGAAGTGAAAGTAGTGCGCCAAGTGGAGGAAGTATGTGTTATTTGTGAGATTGTGGGCCATTCTACCGAAGCTTGCCCCAATATTCCTGCTTTGAAGAATGTGATTAATGGAATTGCTCCGGAGGAAGTACAAGCCGTTCAACGTTTTGATCCTTATTCTCAATCTTATAATCCGGGGACAAGGCAACATCCAGCTTTTCGTTGGAGTCAACCAGTTGAAGGGAATTCTTCTCAAGCTCCACCGCAAGCTCCTCAATTACCTTGGAAGCAATCTCAGAATGCTTTCCGTTTTCCTCAAGCTCAAGGTCCGCCGGGATTTGCTTCTTCGGGTCCATTTCCGCATGCAAACCAATTTCAACAACAACCTGCTCAGTTCCATCAACAACCACCAAAGCGTTCTTGGGAAGATCAATTTAGTGCTCTTTTGCAAGGTCAAACCGCTATCAATGAGCAACAAACTCAGATGATGAATGATATCAGAAATCAGTTGGGGAAGTTGACAATTACGGTGGGTTTGTTACAATAAGAGAAAGGGAAGTTTCCTACTCAACCTCAACCTAATCCGCAACCGAATTCTAATCCTACTTCTCAAGGTCTTCACTTTGCTAGCTCTTCGGTGACTTTCCCCGAGCAAGCAAAGGCTATTATTTCTCTTCGAAGTGGCAAGACGGTGGATAACCAAGTGGTGATGCCTCCGGAACCTACCTTGTTACCTCCTTCTATCGAACGTTCAATTCCAATCTTTGGGGAATCTCCTAAGGAACCAAGCAAGGAGACTCTTGAAGAAGAAGGAAAGGATAAAGGCAAAGCAAAGGAAAGTGTCTTGGAACCTCGAGTTATTCCAACTCCGGCTCCGTTCCCTAATCGTTTGAAGGCCTTGGCGAAACCAAATTACAATGCGGAGTTGCATGAGTTATTCAATCAAGTGAAGATCAACATTCCTCTTATGGATGCAATTAAGCAGATTCCATCATATGCCAAGTTTCTTAAGGATTTGTGTACTCGAAAGCGCAAGCTTAATGTTCAAAAGAAGATATTCCTTACTGAGCAAGTGAGTTCTATCATTCAAACGAATATCGCGCCTAAGTACAAGGATCCGGGGAGCCCTACTATTGCTGTCACAATTGGAGGGAAGCGTATTGAACAAGCTTTGCTCGATCTTGGTGCAAGTGTTAATTTACTTCCGTACTCTGTTTATCAAGAGCTTTGGTTGGGGGAGATGAAACCTACTCGTGTCACACTCTAATTAGCTGATCGAAGCGTTCGTGTACCAAGGGGAGTAGTGGAAGATGTTCTAGTGCAAGTTGATCAATTTATCTATCCGGTGGATTTTGTGATTCTCGATACAAATCCGACCGACTCTTCTGCTGCTTTTACTCCGGTAATTCTTGGAAGACCCTTCTTAGCCACAGCGGATGCAGTTATCAACTGTCGAAATGGACTTCTCAACATGACCTTCGGTAACATGAAGATGGAGGTCAATGTCTTTAATGTGGGTAGTCAAATGGGAGATGACGAGGATGTGAATGAAGTGAGCCTTATCGATACTCTTATAGAAGAACACGTGGATGAGTTGTTTTATAGTGATCCTTTGGAAGTTGGTCTTACAGCTGAAGAAGTCGAATTTCTTGAGTCTTCTGAAGTGAGTTTTTTGAGTTCATTGTTGGGTGAGGAAGATGAGGCTTGTGCTATAAATTCTTGGATTCCAAAGTTTGAAGAGTTTGAGGAGCTTCCACCGATCGAGAAGAAGGTTCTCCCATCTAGTGTTGAGCCACCGAAATTGGAGTTGAAGCCCTTACCCAATACCTTGAAGTACGTTTTTCTTGGAGACAACGAGACTTATCCTGTGGTTATTTCCTCTTCTCTTGGGAATCTCCAAGAGATGAAGTTGATCAATTCACTAAGGAGGCACATGAAGGCTATTGGGTGGACAATTGCTGATATCAAAGGGATTGATGCTACTCTTTGCTCTCACCATATTGCTTTGGAGGATAATGTCAAGCCGTCCCGCCAACCTCAACGTCGCTTGAACCCAATTATGAAGGATGTAGTACGTGCTGAAGTTTTGAAGCTTTTGGATGTAGGAATCATTTATCCTATCGCCGATAGCAAATGGGTGAGCCCGATTCAAGTTGTACCAAAGAAATCTGGAGTTACAGTTGTGCGAAATGAGGAGAATGAGCTTGTGCCTACTCGTGTTCAGACTGGATGGAGAGTTTGTATTGATTATCGGAAGCTCAACGCAAGTACCAGAAAGGATCATTTTCCCTTACCATTCATTGATCAGATCTTGGAGAGGATAGCCGGCCATGCATTCTATTGTTTCTTAGATGGTTATTCCGGTTACAATCAAATTGAAGTTGCTCTAGAAGATCAAGAGAAAACGACATTCACTTGCCCCTTCGGAACATTCGCTTATCGTCATATGCCTTTCGGTTTGTGCAATGCTCCGGGGACTTTTTCACGATGCATGATGGGGATCTTTAGTGATATGGTTGAAAAGATAGTAGAGGTCTTTATGGATGATTTCTCTGTTTTTGGTGATTCATTTGATTCATGCTTGGCAAATTTGGAGAAAGTCTTAACAAGGTGTGAAGAGAAGAATTTGGTTTTGAATTGGGAAAAGTGTCACTTCATGGTCACTCAAGGGATTGTTTTGGGGCATATTATATCGTCGGATGGTATCGCGGTGGATAAGGCTAAGATCGATCTTATTTCCAATCTCCCGACTCCAAAATGCGTGAAGGATATTCGTTCATTTCTCGGGCATGCCGGATTCTATCGTCGGTTCATCAAAGATTTTAGTGCTATTTCTCGACCCTTGTGTCATCTTCTTGTCAAAGACGTCCCGTTTGAATGGACCCCCGCATGTGAGCAAGCTTTTGCTAAGTTGAAGGCCAGTCTTACCACCCCTCCGATTGTGCAACCTCCGGATTGGAGTCTTCCGTTCGAGCTTATGTGTGATGCAAGTGACTATGCTGTAGGCGCTGTTTTGGGGCAAAGGAAGGACAAGCATCCGTATGTTATCCATTATGCAAGCAAGACTTTGAACGATGCTCAAGTGAATTATACCACCACGGAGAAAGAGTTACTTGCGGTAGTGTTTGCTCTTGACAAGTTCCGGTCTTATCTTATTGGAGGCACCCCTATTGTTGTGTACACGGACCATTCCGCTCTCAAGTACCTCCTTACCAAGCAAGATGCCAAAGCTCGTTTGATACGATGGATTCTACTTCTCCAGGAATTCAATTTGACTATCAAGGACAAAAAGGGTGTCGAGAATGTGGTAGCTGATCATTTATCAAGGCTACAGTTCGAGGATCCTACTCCAAGTTTACCTATTGTGGACACGTTCCCGGATGAACAATTGTTTGCTGTTTCGAGTACCCCATGGTTTGCGGATATAGTGAATTACTTGGCTACGGGACTCTTACCGCCACATTGGACTCCTCAAGAACGTCGTTGGTTCCTTCATGAAGTACAAATGTTCTCTTATGATGACCCCTATCTTTTCAAGTATTGTCAAGATCAAATAGTGCGCCGTTGTGTCCCAGATTCAGATCAACGAAGAATTCTTGAGTTTTGTCACTCAGAAGCTTGTGGAGGTCACTTCTCTTCTAAGAAGACTTCTACCAAGGTGCTGCAATGCGGATTTTATTGGCCAACCCTGCATAAGGATGCTCATCACTTCTGTGTAGCTTGTGAACGTTGTCAAAAGCTTGGGAATGTGTCTCGGAGGGATGAAATGCCATTGACTAACATTATGGTGGTTGAGATCTTTGACTGCTGGGGCATAGACTTCATGGGACCTTTTCCTGTTTCCTTCGGCAACTTGTACATTTTATTAGCGGTTGATTATGTTTCAAAATGGGTAGAAGCCATCGCAACACGTACCAATGATGCCAAGGTAGTGGTGGAGTTTCTCAAGGACAACATTCTTTCACGTTTTGGGATGCCAAGAGCAATCATAAGCGACCAAGGAACTCATTTTTGCAATCGTGTTTTTGGGGCATTAATGAAGAAGTATGGAATCACTCACAAGGTCTCCACTGCTTATCATCCTCAGACGAATGGACAAGCTGAGTTGGCGAATAAGGAAATCAAGCACATTTTGGAGAAGACGGTGAATCCGAACCGGAAAGATTGGAGCCTTCGCTTGACCGATGCACTTTGGGCTTATCATACAGCATACAAGACCATTTTGGGAGCTTCACCGTATCGTTTGGTTTTTGGAAAGGCATGCCATCTTCCGGTAGAGCTCGAATACAAAGCATATTGGGCGATCAAGACTCTCAATTATCGCTTACCGGACGCCGGAGCACACAGAAAGCTCCAACTCAACGAGCTCGAAGAAATTCGGAGAGATGCTTATGACAACACCGCCATTTACAAAGCAAAGGTTAAGGCTTTCCACGACAAGCGAATTCACCGGAAAGAGTTTGAGGTTGGACAGAAGGTACTCTGATACAACTCGAAGCTTCATTTGTTTCCCGGAAAATTACGTTCTCGTTGGGCTGGCCCTTATGTTGTTGAGCATGTTTATCCTCATGGTGCTGTTGATGTTATGAATCCGTTAAATGGTAGATCTTTTAAAGTTAATGGCCAAAAGCTTAAACCATTTCTTGGAACTGTTGAGATTGGAGAGCCGGATGAGGAGTTAATCGATCCAGTTTACACGGTTGATTAGTGTTGATTCTTCAAATCGCACGGGGAGCGAAAGCGTAACCGCTGAACTTAACTGTTTGTCGGACCCGGCCCCCGGGTAGGGGGTACCCTCCATTGACTTGGGTATATGTAGCTTCGCACGCCGCTACTAAAAGAAGGATCGTGTGCCCAGCTCCGGTTCGAAGGGCAAATCATTTAATATCAGTGACATAGGGCTTTAATTAGCTTTTCTGATAGGAGTAATTCACAGTAAACCACTCACGTCTCCCAGATTAGCCCCAACGGGGGCGGTATAGATCCTTAGGTTAGGCCTTGATATTCCCGTGCTAACGCACTTGGCTCTATCTTGTTTGCTTGCCTGGTTACGATCTTAGGGGACGCTGGACTTCATTGTTTGGCGGAGTCTAGCTGTGACTTTGACGCTTCGAGTTCTGATATTAAATTTGTATATATTGTACATATTTATTTTTTATTTCTTGCTTTGTTCTTTGTTAGTTTTAGTTATGCATGTTTTGTTCTGTTTTGTTTTGTTTGTTTTGTTCTGTGTTTGCATTGAATAAAGTCTTGGAGATATATCACTTGCAAAAGATTTCATTAATGTGTTAGTGTAAAAAGGGCTTTCATTAGTTCTTCTTGGTAATAGTTTATCGTTAATGATCCATGCTCTCCGCGATTGCCCTTAATCGGAGGCAACTTAGGTCTGTGAGTGAGGTTTGATATTGCCTAGAGTGCACGCTAGGTAGTATTGCATCTTGCTTTGTTTTGATCATAGGGGACGCTGGACTTCATTGTTTGGCGAAGTCAAGCGATAGATTTTATTACGGGCGCTAGCATAACAAATTTTTGACGGTCTAGTACAGCCACCCATTACTTACCCCAACGGTAAGAGATGGGAAGAAAAGTATGACTCGTGTGATCGCGTGATGATCGGGTGGTGCATTGCATTTCATTTTATTTTGCATGTTTTCATTTGTTCTTTGCATTGTTTTTTATGTTTTGTCTTTTAGTTTGTGTTTTGTTTGGAAGCCGGATAACACGGGCCGGTGGTTCTAATATCAATTATTTTGTAGAAAGTCGTCCTCTTAAGTCTTCTGCAGGGTTTATTTGCTACCACACCAGCCTTGGTGGATTGGGTCTAAAGCCGGAGTGAGTGAGGCGTTCAGGAGCCCTAAGCATGGGTGCGGCTAAGCGCCGCGGTTGTTAGTCCGATAAAGCTTTGGATATGGCCCTGTGTGACTAGCTGTGGTTCCGAGTTGGTAGAACCGAATGAGTAAACCCTGGAAGCATCTAATCTGGCTGGAGCAAAACATTGGCATAAAATCCTCCAACTTGGTCGAGGTATTTAGGGGTTGACATTCCCCTTGGACGGTACATTCGCACACTCTTTCTCTCTTCATCTTGTTCTTAATGCTATGAGGGCATAGCATCGCTTTAAGTTGGGGGGAGGGGTTAGCTTATGTGCTATTTGTTTGATGAGAAGTGCTAGCCGTACCGACCATTCTCAAACCGAAACCGTACCGACGGCCGCTCTGGGCTGTCTCCGGCCACTGGACGGCCGATCCGAGCCGTTCAAAAATTCTAAAAAAAAAAACCGAGGGGCCCTACGCGAGAATAAATGGCATCCGATGTGTGTAGGGTGGTTAGATCGAGTACCCTATTTTTCGCGTATACATATATACACGAGTATACACGAAAAATAGGGTACTCGATCTAACCACCCTACACACATCGGATGCCGTTTATTCCCGCGTTTTTTTTAGAATTTTTGAACGGATCGGATCGGCCGTCCGGTGGCCGGAGGCAGCCCGGAGCGGCCGTCGGTACGATTTCGGTTTGAAATTGGTCGGTACGGCTAGGATTTCTGTTGTTTGATTTTGCGAGAAAATTTTGAAAATTCAAAAATATTTGAAAATTTGAAAAATTCAAAAAACAATAGAAATTGAAAAACCAAAACCAATAGAAAATTGAAAATTTCAAAAATAAATAAAAGGTGTTTACCTGCAATTCCTTCCTTTTGTCATAGTTTTTAGTTTTGTTCAAGACTTGTTGCATGCTCAATCGTTGTTAGTTAGCAAGAATTCGTAGCAATCCTAAGAATTTTGTGCTTCTTAACTTGCATGCTTAGTTGACAATTGAATGGTTTAAGTGATGAGCAAGTTTTTGAGCAAGTTTTGGCCCATATCCTCACCATTCAATAAAAATGTTTGTAGTTAGGTGAATAATCGCATGTCCATGCCTAGTTGTGTTTAAATGTCGATTTTCAATCATTTCGGAATCCAAAGCGCACTTAGGAAAGGATACAAGGCATTCTTTGCATGATTATACCACATATGAGTCACCTTGTCCTATTTTGCATCCTGTTATTCTCCCGTTCTTTGCTTAGCCTAGGCGACCGGTTGTTTAAAGGGTTATTTGGTTGAGTGATCTTTGCTTAAAAGGTGTTTTGGGGGATGCTATGGAAAGTTTTGGAAGTTCAGGGGCTGAAATTGAAGAAAAGCAGAATCTTATTGGGCTCGGCATCGATGGGTTAAAAACCATTACATCGCTGCCGAGGGTGTTAGTCATCTGGGCTGCTATTGGAATTGCCATCGATGGGATTAAAAAGATTACATCGCTGCCGAAGCAGCTTAGCTCGCCAGCCCAGTAAGCAGTTAGGCATCGATGGAACAAAATAGATGACATCGCTGCCGAGCAGCATACCCTTCTAAGCAACTAATGGCATCGCCATCGATGGGATCTCAGGTTTTACATCGATGCCGAGGTACTTCCAGCCACAAATCAGAGCTGATCTCGTCAGAAATCAAACCAAACCCCATTCCCAACTTCTGAACCCGACTCTTCCCTCCTTCTTTCCTCCATTATTCCACCAAAAAATCCTAGCCCCTAACCTCCAATCCACCCACTAAATCCCCCATATTTCCACAGAAAATCCCCAAATCCTCCATCTCATTCAACAAAACACAAGTTTTCTCCATCAATCTCAGGTTTCCAAGTCAAACACAAGGTAAACCCAATTTTCCCTTTTTAAATCCGAATTTTTCCCTAATTTTCCACAAAAATCTTTCTTTTCATCCTAGTTTCCACCCATATTTCCACCCCCACCATAAAATCCACCCTACATTCCATTTTCTCACCAAAAATCGAAACCCTAGAAAAATCCCACCAAAAAAATCCGAAAATTAAAAAAATAAAACCCTAACCTTTTTCAACCTACAATGCCGAGAGTCAAACAAACCGCGCACCGGGCTCCCTCTTCCCAACCTGAAATTGAAGAGGAGGATGATTTTATGGCTGAGAGTGAAGAAGAAAATCAGCCCGCGGAGGCTTCGGGGTCTAGGAGTAAGCGGAGGAGGCGGACTCCGGGTCAGATTGCAGCAGATAAGAGAAGGGTTTGGGAGGATAGTTTTGTGGGCAGGAAGTTCAAAAACGAGCGGCAAGTGGATGCTACGGCATTGCCCGATGATCACACGGGGCTTCGGTACATCATGAGGAAAGGTTTGAATTTCTGGACTGAGCCGTTATTGGGTTATAATAAGAATGCTGTTATTGAGTTTTATAAGTTTATGATTATTCCTGAGGGTGATTGGGAAAGTGATCCGGCTGTTGGAATTTTTTCGAAAGTAGGAGGAATAGATGTGGTTATTACTCCTGATGATATTGCTGCGTATTTAAAAATTCAAAGGCCCCCTCCTGAATCTGTGAATTACCCTAGAAAGGATGAGTTAATTGATTTACAGGTTGTGAATGAGACGTTGTATCATGACCCTGCTTTGGCTTCTTTACCTCATGTGCCTGGAAATTTCAAAGCGAGTTTTAGATTTTTGAATAAAGTGATACATTATAACCTTTACCCCCGAGGTTCAGAGAGTAGGCCAACCAGGAAAAGTGGGGAGATTTTGTTTGCAATGACAGCGAATGATTTGATAGTTGATTGGGCTATGTTTGTCTTTACTCAGCTGCGTGATTTTAGGGCCAATACTTTGATTACTGCCAATATGCCATTTCCATGTATGATTACGAGCTTGTGTAAAGAAAAAGGAGTTAGGGGGGCAGCTTATGAGCAAATGGAAGAACTATCTCCGGGACCCATAGATGACTCGTTTGATGTGAAAAGCTCATCACAGATTCACACGGCTAAGGGTAAACAAGCAAGAAAGGGGGATTACTTGACTACGATGCCGTCGAGAAAGGACAAACAGGGGTCTTGGCTCAAGAAGTTGTTTTGTCAAGGGGTCTCAATAATCAACAGTCAAAGGAAAGAAAAGGCTGAAAGGAGAAAGATGATGAGGGAACAGGAAGCACAAAGGAGAGAGATAGCCTGGCAGACTTCGATTTTAGAGCAACAGCATGGGGTGAAGTATGTTCCCGAGCCGGTTGATGAGGGGGAAGTGAGTGATGACTTTGCAGGATATGAGAGTGAGGAGTTGGCTGACTGATTAGATGACTTGCTAACAGGAGGATGAGGTGGTGACATGGTGATGATTTGATAAGAAAGTCGGTGGCTTTAGAAATTCCCCTTACTTGGTCGGGGTCTTGGTTGGTTGACATGCCAACTATCCTATCCTTTTGTTTTGTTTTGTTTCATTTTCATTTCGTAGTATAACTTTGCACATTGTTAGTTAGTAGTTGGTTTATTGGTTTGGCCGGTTTGGCCTTGACTTGGTTCATTTCTTATGTTGGCGGCGGTCACTCGGGTAGTTAACCAAGCTAGTAATAGACCGTCGCCCATTTTTGCTAACCTGTTCTTTGTAACCAAGGTCATTTTAAGCTAATGAAGTCCTTAGTTGATCTTTTGTGCGTATGGATTCCATTTTAATTGATTGTCTGATAGTTGCATAATTAGTTAATGGCATGCTTTCCTTTCGTTATCCAAGTATCATCTACTAGTTTTTAATTCTGTTGAATAAAAGTGCTTTAGTTGTTTGAGGCATAGTATCTCTTGTCCGCTAATGCCTGTTGTTAAGCACATCTTCGGTGGATATGGTTTAGTCTGAATTCGCATGTTCTGTGTCCCGTATCCTCCCATTGTTCGGGGACACAGACCATTTTGACTTGCTCTTGGACTTGCTTGATACTTAGCCTGTTTAATTGAATGCTGAAAATGTGAGTTGTAGAAATGAAATAAAAAGCCGGATTGTTGAACTCTTGCTAGGTTACAGAATTGAGCATGTTCTAAGTTGTGAATTCGGAAGGATTGCATAGTGCTTATGTTTTAATTTTCTGCATTTCGTTCGCTAGGGACTAGCAAACCTTAAGTTGGGGGGTGTGATAAGCACCCGAGAATGTAATGTAGGGTGCGCTAGTATCTAGTTTTAGTTAAATTTAGTTACTTTTTAGTTATTGTTAACGTTGTTTGCTCGTATAGTGTTCTAGTCCTATTTTGTAGGTAAATCGCCAAAAAAGGGCGCTTTCGTTGCACCAGACAAGGTTTTGCCCGAGCAGAAGTTGACTTGCCAAGGCGGAACCTGTCATCGCCCGAGCAGAAGTTGATTTGCCAAGGCGGAACCTGTCATTGCCCGAGCAGAACCCATCATTGCCCGAGCAAGAGCCAGATTTGCCCGAGCAAGAGGAAGGCAACCAAGGCAATGCCCCACTATTGGCCTCGGCAGCGATGGGATGAATTTTCTTCCATCGATGCCGAGCCCCTTAGTGGCAAAAACTCCTTAACCACCTCGGCAGCGATGGGATGAATCCTCTTCCATCGATGCCGAACCCCATAGCAGAGCATTCTAAGGCCGTTGCCATCGATGCCGAGGGGCTTAAGAGCGGATTTTCTGAGCATCTTGGGAATATTCCAGGCGCGGATCTTTGGAGTATTTAAGCTTATATCATTATTTTGTACAAACAATTAGAGAGATTCAATAGGACTATTTTCTAGATCTAGATTAGATTTCTTTGCAATTCAAATTGTTCTTGAAGTGTTCTTCATTTTTCAGTGTTTAATCCTTTAATTTCCTGCCTTAGTTGTTACTTTTTGTTATTGTTGCCTTAATTAAAGTTGTTTATTTTCTCCCGATCTATCTTAGTCTCTAGTTTAATTCAAGTCTTGTTATTTCATTATGGTAGCTAGATTTTTGCTTGCTCCTATCTCTCTAGATATGGGTGAGTAGTTTCAAGGGTTAGGTCATGGGATGATTAGCATCTCATGGCCCGGGCGAAAATTGCATTTTCCACCCAATAAAGCTTCAAACTTTGATTTGAAAATTGATGTGGGGTTCGGGTTTGTTTGATAAATCACCGAGGTGTTAACCTCTTTGATCTTGTGTAGGTGGGAGCGTCGACTACCCACCACATATGATGCTTAGAGCTCTTTCGCACGAGGTATTTGTCAAATGAATTCTAGAGCTAGCTTGGTTTTCAAATCATTTGATTTTCCGATTTGAGAACTCTAAACAAGTATCTTAAATTGCGTAGTTGGGTGAAGAGTGTGATCTAGCTTGGGTCTTGGGTGCTAATAATTTCTAGACCTAGCCTATCTTTTCTCTAGTTAATTCGTTTTCAATTTAGCCCTTTTATTTCCACCTTTCAAAGTAAAACAAAGTTGGCCGTCTAAAGGCCGAAAGCCCTTACTTGCTCTACAAATCCAACGAAGTCATATAATTATTCCCTTGGGTACGATCCCGGATTTCCGGTTTATTATGCTTCAACCGATGCGTTAAACCCTACGCTTGGGGTATTATTCCATATTATCTTGGAAAACGAAGCATTTTTGGCGCCGTTGCCGGGGATTTCTTATTATGGCTTTCTTGGAGGTTCGACAAACCACTGTAAGTATCCCGCTTTCATCTAGTAGTAGTAGTTTAGTAGTTTATGTGTTGGTAGTTCGTATTTAGTTTGGTGGATACCTCTAACCTAGTTCTGCTAAACTTGAGGTGTAACGAAGCCAGGCTAAATATCGAATTTGTTTCTTAGTTAGTTTAGCGTAATTAATTTAGTTAGTTAGTTTAAATTTGATTGCATTGCTTAGCCGAGGTGGTGGCATAACCCCTCGCATATTCTGTTTGCTGAATGGAGGTGGCGAGATGGCCCCTTTCTGTCTGGTAGTTTGTTAGTTAGTTGGTAGTTGTTTTGTGTATGCCTGTTTACCGAAGTCCAATTTCGAATCGGCTTCATCGTTCTTCTTCGCCGCCAAGAATCCGTAGCATTGCCAGGGCGTATCCTGCCCACTCTCCACCTTGCAAATTATTTCGCAATTGCAAAGGCCCAATGGCCGAAGAAGTTCCAGTTCGAACTTTGCGTGATTATTTGAATCCGGAACGGGCTCCTCAAGTATCTCCTATCGTTATTCCGATTCCGACCGCCGGGAATACATTTGAGTTTAAGGCTGAATATCTTCGTATAATTCCAGAGTTTCGGGGTCGAGAGTTGGAGGATCCCTATTTGCATATTCGGGAGTTCGAAAATATTTTACACTCTTTCGTTACAGTTCCGGGGCAGCTTGATCAGGCTCGTCTGAAGTTATTTCCGTTCACTCTAAAGGACAAAGCGAAACAGTGGTTCAATTCCTTGAAGGCTCAATCTTTGCGCAATTGGGGAGAAGTCCAGGACGCTTTCACGACCAAGTTCTTTCTTGCAAGCAGGACAAAACTGCTTATCGATCAGATTCAGTGTTTCAAGCAGAGGGATGGAGAGACTTATCATAAGTATTGGGAGCGCTACAAAGACTTGCTTATGTCGGTTCCTCATCACAACCTCCCGTTGTATCTCCGAGTTAATTACTTCTACACGGGGTGTTCTCAAGAGAGTAAGCAACTTCTGGATACTATGGGTGGAGGCAATTTTATGGGAAAGACACCGGAGGATGCTTGGGATTACTATGAGTCACTAGCTGAGAAGACTCAGTCTTGGCAGTTTGCAGATCCGGGAGATAGAGCGATGTTCAATCAAGGTCCTACAGGCTCAGGGAAATTCTCTATTGCGGAGCATACGGCTTTTGAAACTCGTTTGGAGGAGATTGCTCGTAAACTTGACAAATTGGAATTGAAGAGTGCTCAATCTCAAGAAGTGAAAGTAGTGCGCCAAGTGGAGGAAGTATGTGTTATTTGTGAGATTGTGGGCCATTCTACCGAAGCTTGCCCCAATATTCCTGCTTTGAAGAATGTGATTAATGGAATTGCTCCGGAGGAAGTACAAGCCGTTCAACGTTTTGATCCTTATTCTCAATCTTATAATCCGGGGACAAGGCAACATCCAGCTTTTCGTTGGAGTCAACCAGTTGAAGGGAATTCTTCTCAAGCTCCACCGCAAGCTCCTCAATTACCTTGGAAGCAATCTCAGAATGCTTTCCGTTTTCCTCAAGCTCAAGGTCCGCCGGGATTTGCTTCTTCGGGTCCATTTCCGCATGCAAACCAATTTCAACAACAACCTGCTCAGTTCCATCAACAACCACCAAAGCGTTCTTGGGAAGATCAATTTAGTGCTCTTTTGCAAGGTCAAACCGCTATCAATGAGCAACAAACTCAGATGATGAATGATATCAGAAATCAGTTGGGGAAGTTGACAATTACGGTGGGTTTGTTACAATAAGAGAAAGGGAAGTTTCCTACTCAACCTCAACCTAATCCGCAACCGAATTCTAATCCTACTTCTCAAGGTCTTCACTTTGCTAGCTCTTCGGTGACTTTCCCCGAGCAAGCAAAGGCTATTATTTCTCTTCGAAGTGGCAAGACGGTGGATAACCAAGTGGTGATGCCTCCGGAACCTACCTTGTTACCTCCTTCTATCGAACGTTCAATTCCAATCTTTGGGGAATCTCCTAAGGAACCAAGCAAGGAGACTCTTGAAGAAGAAGGAAAGGATAAAGGCAAAGCAAAGGAAAGTGTCTTGGAACCTCGAGTTATTCCAACTCCGGCTCCGTTCCCTAATCGTTTGAAGGCCTTGGCGAAACCAAATTACAATGCGGAGTTGCATGAGTTATTCAATCAAGTGAAGATCAACATTCCTCTTATGGATGCAATTAAGCAGATTCCATCATATGCCAAGTTTCTTAAGGATTTGTGTACTCGAAAGCGCAAGCTTAATGTTCAAAAGAAGATATTCCTTACTGAGCAAGTGAGTTCTATCATTCAAACGAATATCGCGCCTAAGTACAAGGATCCGGGGAGCCCTACTATTGCTGTCACAATTGGAGGGAAGCGTATTGAACAAGCTTTGCTCGATCTTGGTGCAAGTGTTAATTTACTTCCGTACTCTGTTTATCAAGAGCTTTGGTTGGGGGAGATGAAACCTACTCGTGTCACACTCTAATTAGCTGATCGAAGCGTTCGTGTACCAAGGGGAGTAGTGGAAGATGTTCTAGTGCAAGTTGATCAATTTATCTATCCGGTGGATTTTGTGATTCTCGATACAAATCCGACCGACTCTTCTGCTGCTTTTACTCCGGTAATTCTTGGAAGACCCTTCTTAGCCACAGCGGATGCAGTTATCAACTGTCGAAATGGACTTCTCAACATGACCTTCGGTAACATGAAGATGGAGGTCAATGTCTTTAATGTGGGTAGTCAAATGGGAGATGACGAGGATGTGAATGAAGTGAGCCTTATCGATACTCTTATAGAAGAACACGTGGATGAGTTGTTTTATAGTGATCCTTTGGAAGTTGGTCTTACAGCTGAAGAAGTCGAATTTCTTGAGTCTTCTGAAGTGAGTTTTTTGAGTTCATTGTTGGGTGAGGAAGATGAGGCTTGTGCTATAAATTCTTGGATTCCAAAGTTTGAAGAGTTTGAGGAGCTTCCACCGATCGAGAAGAAGGTTCTCCCATCTAGTGTTGAGCCACCGAAATTGGAGTTGAAGCCCTTACCCAATACCTTGAAGTACGTTTTTCTTGGAGACAACGAGACTTATCCTGTGGTTATTTCCTCTTCTCTTGGGAATCTCCAAGAGATGAAGTTGATCAATTCACTAAGGAGGCACATGAAGGCTATTGGGTGGACAATTGCTGATATCAAAGGGATTGATGCTACTCTTTGCTCTCACCATATTGCTTTGGAGGATAATGTCAAGCCGTCCCGCCAACCTCAACGTCGCTTGAACCCAATTATGAAGGATGTAGTACGTGCTGAAGTTTTGAAGCTTTTGGATGTAGGAATCATTTATCCTATCGCCGATAGCAAATGGGTGAGCCCGATTCAAGTTGTACCAAAGAAATCTGGAGTTACAGTTGTGCGAAATGAGGAGAATGAGCTTGTGCCTACTCGTGTTCAGACTGGATGGAGAGTTTGTATTGATTATCGGAAGCTCAACGCAAGTACCAGAAAGGATCATTTTCCCTTACCATTCATTGATCAGATCTTGGAGAGGATAGCCGGCCATGCATTCTATTGTTTCTTAGATGGTTATTCCGGTTACAATCAAATTGAAGTTGCTCTAGAAGATCAAGAGAAAACGACATTCACTTGCCCCTTCGGAACATTCGCTTATCGTCATATGCCTTTCGGTTTGTGCAATGCTCCGGGGACTTTTTCACGATGCATGATGGGGATCTTTAGTGATATGGTTGAAAAGATAGTAGAGGTCTTTATGGATGATTTCTCTGTTTTTGGTGATTCATTTGATTCATGCTTGGCAAATTTGGAGAAAGTCTTAACAAGGTGTGAAGAGAAGAATTTGGTTTTGAATTGGGAAAAGTGTCACTTCATGGTCACTCAAGGGATTGTTTTGGGGCATATTATATCGTCGGATGGTATCGCGGTGGATAAGGCTAAGATCGATCTTATTTCCAATCTCCCGACTCCAAAATGCGTGAAGGATATTCGTTCATTTCTCGGGCATGCCGGATTCTATCGTCGGTTCATCAAAGATTTTAGTGCTATTTCTCGACCCTTGTGTCATCTTCTTGTCAAAGACGTCCCGTTTGAATGGACCCCCGCATGTGAGCAAGCTTTTGCTAAGTTGAAGGCCAGTCTTACCACCCCTCCGATTGTGCAACCTCCGGATTGGAGTCTTCCGTTCGAGCTTATGTGTGATGCAAGTGACTATGCTGTAGGCGCTGTTTTGGGGCAAAGGAAGGACAAGCATCCGTATGTTATCCATTATGCAAGCAAGACTTTGAACGATGCTCAAGTGAATTATACCACCACGGAGAAAGAGTTACTTGCGGTAGTGTTTGCTCTTGACAAGTTCCGGTCTTATCTTATTGGAGGCACCCCTATTGTTGTGTACACGGACCATTCCGCTCTCAAGTACCTCCTTACCAAGCAAGATGCCAAAGCTCGTTTGATACGATGGATTCTACTTCTCCAGGAATTCAATTTGACTATCAAGGACAAAAAGGGTGTCGAGAATGTGGTAGCTGATCATTTATCAAGGCTACAGTTCGAGGATCCTACTCCAAGTTTACCTATTGTGGACACGTTCCCGGATGAACAATTGTTTGCTGTTTCGAGTACCCCATGGTTTGCGGATATAGTGAATTACTTGGCTACGGGACTCTTACCGCCACATTGGACTCCTCAAGAACGTCGTTGGTTCCTTCATGAAGTACAAATGTTCTCTTATGATGACCCCTATCTTTTCAAGTATTGTCAAGATCAAATAGTGCGCCGTTGTGTCCCAGATTCAGATCAACGAAGAATTCTTGAGTTTTGTCACTCAGAAGCTTGTGGAGGTCACTTCTCTTCTAAGAAGACTTCTACCAAGGTGCTGCAATGCGGATTTTATTGGCCAACCCTGCATAAGGATGCTCATCACTTCTGTGTAGCTTGTGAACGTTGTCAAAAGCTTGGGAATGTGTCTCGGAGGGATGAAATGCCATTGACTAACATTATGGTGGTTGAGATCTTTGACTGCTGGGGCATAGACTTCATGGGACCTTTTCCTGTTTCCTTCGGCAACTTGTACATTTTATTAGCGGTTGATTATGTTTCAAAATGGGTAGAAGCCATCGCAACACGTACCAATGATGCCAAGGTAGTGGTGGAGTTTCTCAAGGACAACATTCTTTCACGTTTTGGGATGCCAAGAGCAATCATAAGCGACCAAGGAACTCATTTTTGCAATCGTGTTTTTGGGGCATTAATGAAGAAGTATGGAATCACTCACAAGGTCTCCACTGCTTATCATCCTCAGACGAATGGACAAGCTGAGTTGGCGAATAAGGAAATCAAGCACATTTTGGAGAAGACGGTGAATCCGAACCGGAAAGATTGGAGCCTTCGCTTGACCGATGCACTTTGGGCTTATCATACAGCATACAAGACCATTTTGGGAGCTTCACCGTATCGTTTGGTTTTTGGAAAGGCATGCCATCTTCCGGTAGAGCTCGAATACAAAGCATATTGGGCGATCAAGACTCTCAATTATCGCTTACCGGACGCCGGAGCACACAGAAAGCTCCAACTCAACGAGCTCGAAGAAATTCGGAGAGATGCTTATGACAACACCGCCATTTACAAAGCAAAGGTTAAGGCTTTCCACGACAAGCGAATTCACCGGAAAGAGTTTGAGGTTGGACAGAAGGTACTCTGATACAACTCGAAGCTTCATTTGTTTCCCGGAAAATTACGTTCTCGTTGGGCTGGCCCTTATGTTGTTGAGCATGTTTATCCTCATGGTGCTGTTGATGTTATGAATCCGTTAAATGGTAGATCTTTTAAAGTTAATGGCCAAAAGCTTAAACCATTTCTTGGAACTGTTGAGATTGGAGAGCCGGATGAGGAGTTAATCGATCCAGTTTACACGGTTGATTAGTGTTGATTCTTCAAATCGCACGGGGAGCGAAAGCGTAACCGCTGAACTTAACTGTTTGTCGGACCCGGCCCCCGGGTAGGGGGTACCCTCCATTGACTTGGGTATATGTAGCTTCGCACGCCGCTACTAAAAGAAGGATCGTGTGCCCAGCTCCGGTTCGAAGGGCAAATCATTTAATATCAGTGACATAGGGCTTTAATTAGCTTTTCTGATAGGAGTAATTCACAGTAAACCACTCACGTCTCCCAGATTAGCCCCAACGGGGGCGGTATAGATCCTTAGGTTAGGCCTTGATATTCCCGTGCTAACGCACTTGGCTCTATCTTGTTTGCTTGCCTGGTTACGATCTTAGGGGACGCTGGACTTCATTGTTTGGCGGAGTCTAGCTGTGACTTTGACGCTTCGAGTTCTGATATTAAATTTGTATATATTGTACATATTTATTTTTTATTTCTTGCTTTGTTCTTTGTTAGTTTTAGTTATGCATGTTTTGTTCTGTTTTGTTTTGTTTGTTTTGTTCTGTGTTTGCATTGAATAAAGTCTTGGAGATATATCACTTGCAAAAGATTTCATTAATGTGTTAGTGTAAAAAGGGCTTTCATTAGTTCTTCTTGGTAATAGTTTATCGTTAATGATCCATGCTCTCCGCGATTGCCCTTAATCGGAGGCAACTTAGGTCTGTGAGTGAGGTTTGATATTGCCTAGAGTGCACGCTAGGTAGTATTGCATCTTGCTTTGTTTTGATCATAGGGGACGCTGGACTTCATTGTTTGGCGAAGTCAAGCGATAGATTTTATTACGGGCGCTAGCATAACAAATTTTTGACGGTCTAGTACAGCCACCCATTACTTACCCCAACGGTAAGAGATGGGAAGAAAAGTATGACTCGTGTGATCGCGTGATGATCGGGTGGTGCATTGCATTTCATTTTATTTTGCATGTTTTCATTTGTTCTTTGCATTGTTTTTTATGTTTTGTCTTTTAGTTTGTGTTTTGTTTGGAAGCCGGATAACACGGGCCGGTGGTTCTAATATCAATTATTTTGTAGAAAGTCGTCCTCTTAAGTCTTCTGCAGGGTTTATTTGCTACCACACCAGCCTTGGTGGATTGGGTCTAAAGCCGGAGTGAGTGAGGCGTTCAGGAGCCCTAAGCATGGGTGCGGCTAAGCGCCGCGGTTGTTAGTCCGATAAAGCTTTGGATATGGCCCTGTGTGACTAGCTGTGGTTCCGAGTTGGTAGAACCGAATGAGTAAACCCTGGAAGCATCTAATCTGGCTGGAGCAAAACATTGGCATAAAATCCTCCAACTTGGTCGAGGTATTTAGGGGTTGACATTCCCCTTGGACGGTACATTCGCACACTCTTTCTCTCTTCATCTTGTTCTTAATGCTATGAGGGCATAGCATCGCTTTAAGTTGGGGGGAGGGGTTAGCTTATGTGCTATTTGTTTGATGAGAAGTGCTAGCCGTACCGACCATTCTCAAACCGAAACCGTACCGACGGCCGCTCTGGGCTGTCTCCGGCCACTGGACGGCCGATCCGAGCCGTTCAAAAATTCTAAAAAAAAAAAACCGAGGGGCCCTACGCGAGAATAAATGGCATCCGATGTGTGTAGGGTGGTTAGATCGAGTACCCTATTTTTCGCGTATACATATATACACGAGTATACACGAAAAATAGGGTACTCGATCTAACCACCCTACACACATCGGATGCCGTTTATTCCCGCGTTTTTTTTAGAATTTTTGAACGGATCGGATCGGCCGTCCGGTGGCCGGAGGCAGCCCGGAGCGGCCGTCGGTACGATTTCGGTTTGAAATTGGTCGGTACGGCTAGGATTTCTGTTGTTTGATTTTGCGAGAAAATTTTGAAAATTCAAAAATATTTGAAAATTTGAAAAATTCAAAAAACAATAGAAATTGAAAAACCAAAACCAATAGAAAATTGAAAATTTCAAAAATAAATAAAAGGTGTTTACCTGCAATTCCTTCCTTTTGTCATAGTTTTTAGTTTTGTTCAAGACTTGTTGCATGCTCAATCGTTGTTAGTTAGCAAGAATTCGTAGCAATCCTAAGAATTTTGTGCTTCTTAACTTGCATGCTTAGTTGACAATTGAATGGTTTAAGTGATGAGCAAGTTTTTGAGCAAGTTTTGGCCCATATCCTCACCATTCAATAAAAATGTTTGTAGTTAGGTGAATAATCGCATGTCCATGCCTAGTTGTGTTTAAATGTCGATTTTCAATCATTTCGGAATCCAAAGCGCACTTAGGAAAGGATACAAGGCATTCTTTGCATGATTATACCACATATGAGTCACCTTGTCCTATTTTGCATCCTGTTATTCTCCCGTTCTTTGCTTAGCCTAGGCGACCGGTTGTTTAAAGGGTTATTTGGTTGAGTGATCTTTGCTTAAAAGGTGTTTTGGGGGATGCTATGGAAAGTTTTGGAAGTTCAGGGGCTGAAATTGAAGAAAAGCAGAATCTTATTGGGCTCGGCATCGATGGGTTAAAAACCATTACATCGCTGCCGAGGGTGTTAGTCATCTGGGCTGCTATTGGAATTGCCATCGATGGGATTAAAAAGATTACATCGCTGCCGAAGCAGCTTAGCTCGCCAGCCCAGTAAGCAGTTAGGCATCGATGGAACAAAATAGATGACATCGCTGCCGAGCAGCATACCCTTCTAAGCAACTAATGGCATCGCCATCGATGGGATCTCAGGTTTTACATCGATGCCGAGGTACTTCCAGCCACAAATCAGAGCTGATCTCGTCAGAAATCAAACCAAACCCCATTCCCAACTTCTGAACCCGACTCTTCCCTCCTTCTTTCCTCCATTATTCCACCAAAAAATCCTAGCCCCTAACCTCCAATCCACCCACTAAATCCCCCATATTTCCACAGAAAATCCCCAAATCCTCCATCTCATTCAACAAAACACAAGTTTTCTCCATCAATCTCAGGTTTCCAAGTCAAACACAAGGTAAACCCAATTTTCCCTTTTTAAATCCGAATTTTTCCCTAATTTTCCACAAAAATCTTTCTTTTCATCCTAGTTTCCACCCATATTTCCACCCCCACCATAAAATCCACCCTACATTCCATTTTCTCACCAAAAATCGAAACCCTAGAAAAATCCCACCAAAAAAATCCGAAAATTAAAAAAATAAAACCCTAACCTTTTTCAACCTACAATGCCGAGAGTCAAACAAACCGCGCACCGGGCTCCCTCTTCCCAACCTGAAATTGAAGAGGAGGATGATTTTATGGCTGAGAGTGAAGAAGAAAATCAGCCCGCGGAGGCTTCGGGGTCTAGGAGTAAGCGGAGGAGGCGGACTCCGGGTCAGATTGCAGCAGATAAGAGAAGGGTTTGGGAGGATAGTTTTGTGGGCAGGAAGTTCAAAAACGAGCGGCAAGTGGATGCTACGGCATTGCCCGATGATCACACGGGGCTTCGGTACATCATGAGGAAAGGTTTGAATTTCTGGACTGAGCCGTTATTGGGTTATAATAAGAATGCTGTTATTGAGTTTTATAAGTTTATGATTATTCCTGAGGGTGATTGGGAAAGTGATCCGGCTGTTGGAATTTTTTCGAAAGTAGGAGGAATAGATGTGGTTATTACTCCTGATGATATTGCTGCGTATTTAAAAATTCAAAGGCCCCCTCCTGAATCTGTGAATTACCCTAGAAAGGATGAGTTAATTGATTTACAGGTTGTGAATGAGACGTTGTATCATGACCCTGCTTTGGCTTCTTTACCTCATGTGCCTGGAAATTTCAAAGCGAGTTTTAGATTTTTGAATAAAGTGATACATTATAACCTTTACCCCCGAGGTTCAGAGAGTAGGCCAACCAGGAAAAGTGGGGAGATTTTGTTTGCAATGACAGCGAATGATTTGATAGTTGATTGGGCTATGTTTGTCTTTACTCAGCTGCGTGATTTTAGGGCCAATACTTTGATTACTGCCAATATGCCATTTCCATGTATGATTACGAGCTTGTGTAAAGAAAAAGGAGTTAGGGGGGCAGCTTATGAGCAAATGGAAGAACTATCTCCGGGACCCATAGATGACTCGTTTGATGTGAAAAGCTCATCACAGATTCACACGGCTAAGGGTAAACAAGCAAGAAAGGGGGATTACTTGACTACGATGCCGTCGAGAAAGGACAAACAGGGGTCTTGGCTCAAGAAGTTGTTTTGTCAAGGGGTCTCAATAATCAACAGTCAAAGGAAAGAAAAGGCTGAAAGGAGAAAGATGATGAGGGAACAGGAAGCACAAAGGAGAGAGATAGCCTGGCAGACTTCGATTTTAGAGCAACAGCATGGGGTGAAGTATGTTCCCGAGCCGGTTGATGAGGGGGAAGTGAGTGATGACTTTGCAGGATATGAGAGTGAGGAGTTGGCTGACTGATTAGATGACTTGCTAACAGGAGGATGAGGTGGTGACATGGTGATGATTTGATAAGAAAGTCGGTGGCTTTAGAAATTCCCCTTACTTGGTCGGGGTCTTGGTTGGTTGACATGCCAACTATCCTATCCTTTTGTTTTGTTTTGTTTCATTTTCATTTCGTAGTATAACTTTGCACATTGTTAGTTAGTAGTTGGTTTATTGGTTTGGCCGGTTTGGCCTTGACTTGGTTCATTTCTTATGTTGGCGGCGGTCACTCGGGTAGTTAACCAAGCTAGTAATAGACCGTCGCCCATTTTTGCTAACCTGTTCTTTGTAACCAAGGTCATTTTAAGCTAATGAAGTCCTTAGTTGATCTTTTGTGCGTATGGATTCCATTTTAATTGATTGTCTGATAGTTGCATAATTAGTTAATGGCATGCTTTCCTTTCGTTATCCAAGTATCATCTACTAGTTTTTAATTCTGTTGAATAAAAGTGCTTTAGTTGTTTGAGGCATAGTATCTCTTGTCCGCTAATGCCTGTTGTTAAGCACATCTTCGGTGGATATGGTTTAGTCTGAATTCGCATGTTCTGTGTCCCGTATCCTCCCATTGTTCGGGGACACAGACCATTTTGACTTGCTCTTGGACTTGCTTGATACTTAGCCTGTTTAATTGAATGCTGAAAATGTGAGTTGTAGAAATGAAATAAAAAGCCGGATTGTTGAACTCTTGCTAGGTTACAGAATTGAGCATGTTCTAAGTTGTGAATTCGGAAGGATTGCATAGTGCTTATGTTTTAATTTTCTGCATTTCGTTCGCTAGGGACTAGCAAACCTTAAGTTGGGGGGTGTGATAAGCACCCGAGAATGTAATGTAGGGTGCGCTAGTATCTAGTTTTAGTTAAATTTAGTTACTTTTTAGTTATTGTTAACGTTGTTTGCTCGTATAGTGTTCTAGTCCTATTTTGTAGGTAAATCGCCAAAAAAGGGCGCTTTCGTTGCACCAGACAAGGTTTTGCCCGAGCAGAAGTTGACTTGCCAAGGCGGAACCTGTCATCGCCCGAGCAGAAGTTGATTTGCCAAGGCGGAACCTGTCATTGCCCGAGCAGAACCCATCATTGCCCGAGCAAGAGCCAGATTTGCCCGAGCAAGAGGAAGGCAACCAAGGCAATGCCCCACTATTGGCCTCGGCAGCGATGGGATGAATTTTCTTCCATCGATGCCGAGCCCCTTAGTGGCAAAAACTCCTTAACCACCTCGGCAGCGATGGGATGAATCCTCTTCCATCGATGCCGAACCCCATAGCAGAGCATTCTAAGGCCGTTGCCATCGATGCCGAGGGGCTTAAGAGCGGATTTTCTGAGCATCTTGGGAATATTCCAGGCGCGGATCTTTGGAGTATTTAAGCTTATATCATTATTTTGTACAAACAATTAGAGAGATTCAATAGGACTATTTTCTAGATCTAGATTAGATTTCTTTGCAATTCAAATTGTTCTTGAAGTGTTCTTCATTTTTCAGTGTTTAATCCTTTAATTTCCTGCCTTAGTTGTTACTTTTTGTTATTGTTGCCTTAATTAAAGTTGTTTATTTTCTCCCGATCTATCTTAGTCTCTAGTTTAATTCAAGTCTTGTTATTTCATTATGGTAGCTAGATTTTTGCTTGCTCCTATCTCTCTAGATATGGGTGAGTAGTTTCAAGGGTTAGGTCATGGGATGATTAGCATCTCATGGCCCGGGCGAAAATTGCATTTTCCACCCAATAAAGCTTCAAACTTTGATTTGAAAATTGATGTGGGGTTCGGGTTTGTTTGATAAATCACCGAGGTGTTAACCTCTTTGATCTTGTGTAGGTGGGAGCGTCGACTACCCACCACATATGATGCTTAGAGCTCTTTCGCACGAGGTATTTGTCAAATGAATTCTAGAGCTAGCTTGGTTTTCAAATCATTTGATTTTCCGATTTGAGAACTCTAAACAAGTATCTTAAATTGCGTAGTTGGGTGAAGAGTGTGATCTAGCTTGGGTCTTGGGTGCTAATAATTTCTAGACCTAGCCTATCTTTTCTCTAGTTAATTCGTTTTCAATTTAGCCCTTTTATTTCCACCTTTCAAAGTAAAACAAAGTTGGCCGTCTAAAGGCCGAAAGCCCTTACTTGCTCTACAAATCCAACGAAGTCATATAATTATTCCCTTGGGTACGATCCCGGATTTCCGGTTTATTATGCTTCAACCGATGCGTTAAACCCTACGCTTGGGGTATTATTCCATATTATCTTGGAAAACGAAGCATTTTTGGCGCCGTTGCCGGGGACTTCTTATTATGGCTTTCTTGGAGGTTCGACAAACCACTGTAAGTATCCCGCTTTCATCTAGTAGTAGTAGTTTAATAGTTTATGTGTTGGTAGTTCGTATTTAGTTTGGTGGATACCTCTAACCTAGTTCTGCTAAACTTGAGGTGTAACGAAGCCAGGCTAAATATCGAATTTGTTTCTTAGTTAGTTTAGCGTAATTAATTTAGTTAGTTAGTTTAAATTTGATTGCATTGCTTAGCCGAGGTGGTGGCATAACCCCTCGCATATTCTGTTTGCTGAATGGAGGTGGCGAGATGGCCCCTTTCTGTCTGGTAGTTTGTTAGTTAGTTGGTAGTTGTTTTGTGTATGCCTGTTTACCGAAGTCCAATTTCGAATCGGCTTCATCGTTCTTCTTCGCCGCCAAGAATCCGTAGCATTGCCAGGGCGTATCCTGCCCACTCTCTGCCTCGCAAATTATTTCGCAATTGCAAAGGCCCAATGGCCGAAGAAGTTCCAGTTCGAACTTTGCGTGATTATTTGAATCCGGAACGGGCTCCTCAAGTATCTCCTATCGTTATTCCGATTCCGACCGCCGGGAATACATTTGAGTTTAAGGCTGAATATCTTCGTATAATTCCAGAGTTTCGGGGTCGAGAGTTGGAGGATCCCTATTTGCATATTCGGGAGTTCGAAAATATTTTACACTCTTTCGTTACAGTTCCGGGGCAGCTTGATCAGGCTCGTCTGAAGTTATTTCCGTTCACTCTAAAGGACAAAGCGAAACAGTGGTTCAATTCCTTGAAGGCTCAATCTTTGCGCAATTGGGGAGAAGTCCAGGACGCTTTCACGACCAAGTTCTTTCCTGCAAGCAGGACAAAACTGCTTATCGATCAGATTCAGTGTTTCAAGCAAAGGGATGGAGAGACTTATCATAAGTATTGGGAGCGCTACAAATACTTGCTTATGTCGGTTCCTCATCACAACCTCCCGTTGTATCTCCGAGTTAATTACTTCTACACGGGGTGTTCTCAAGAGAGTAAGCAACTTCTGGATACTATGGGTGGAGGCAATTTTATGGGAAAGACACCGGAGGATACTTGGGATTACTATGAGTCACTAGCTGAGAAGACTCAGTCTTGGCAGTTTGCAGATCCGGGAGATAGAGCGATGTTCAATCAAGGTCCTACAGGCTCAGGGAAATTCTCTATTGCGGAGCATACGGCTTTTGAAACTCGTTTGGAGGAGATTGCTCGTAAACTTGACAAATTGGAATTGAAGAGTGCTCAATCTCAAGAAGTGAAAGTAGTGCGCCAAGTGGAGGAAGTATGTGTTATTTGTGAGATTGTGGGCCATTCTACCGAAGCTTGACCCAATATTCCTGCTTTGAAGAATGTGATTAATGGAATTGCTCCGGAGGAAGTACAAGCCGTTCAACGTTTTGATCCTTATTCTCAATCTTATAATCCGAGGACAAGGCAACATCCAGCTTTTCGTTGGAGTCAACCAGTTGAAGGGAATTCTTCTCAAGCTCCACCGCAAGCTCCTCAATTACCTTGGAAGCAATCTCAGAATGCTTTCCGTTTTCCTCAAGCTCAAGGTCCGCCGGGATTTGCTTCTTCGGGTCCATTTCCGCATGCAAACCAATTTCAACAACAACCTGCTCAGTTCCATCAACAACCACCAAAGCGTTCTTGGGAAGATCAATTTAGTGCTCTTTTGCAAGGTCAAACCGCTATCAATGAGCAACAAACCTTGAATCTACCATACAATATGTTGCATCTTATGCTTTATATACATAGGATGGTGTTCTCCTTTTTCCAAACCAAAAAACAAAACAAAAAAAATCTAAAATGAGACAGATAAGAGGAGCTCAAGTAACCTTTTCAATCTCTTTTGGGTCTTTCGGTTGTGAGAAATGACTCCTACAGGATGGTTGACAATTAGTGTCAGCCCAACAAATATTTTACCAGCCAAAACTAGGTCGGGATTCAACTGAGACTAAGGTGATCAATTCACTTGACCTAAACAACTACGAGCAGAGACCATATTCTCTCAGGAACTGAGTATAAGACTAGCGAGAGTTTACCGTCAGGTTGATGGTGATCTACTGTTAAGCCACGTTCTGACGCAGTCTTAGGCAGGTCCAATATGGTAAATTTCCAAGCTGCAATGTACACAGCACCAACTGTTCGAGTGTGTGTGTGTATATATATATATACACACACACGGTTCAAGAATGGTCACAACTCACAAGACATAGCTGGTCCCCCAACTTTAAGAGTCAAATATTACCGCAAACATACAAATAATAAATCATTTCATAAACCAACCATACGATCATCGACAAGTGGCTTAACTACAGAACACCCCATGTTGTCCAAATCGATCTATTCTGCGTATCCACATCTAAATGTCTAACAAAGAAATAGGAAATATTTGGAGAGAGAGAGAGAGAGAGAGAGAGAGAGAGAGGGAATATTGAAATTGATCAACCACACTGCGGATATCCAAACTACTTAATTACAAAGGGAAAAAGGCAACTCAAAATCTCAAAAAACTAGTTCCTCGTTGACAAAATGGGGTACCTCAAAATTACACCACCACCAATAGCTAAAGAACAAGACCAAACCAAATGAAAGATTACAAACAATAATCACAAAAAAAGGGAGGAGTTCACTAAATAATTCTCCCCTACTGAACTCTGAGTGAAAATGGTGAAAGGAATATCAAGCGACCCAATTTACGGACCAGAACGTAGGGGTTATCCAACCAAATGGACACTCCTCATCTCTTGTAATTTCTATACGAGGTATAGGCCAAATCATAATGCTACAAGAACCTTTGTAGAAGACTACATTTTCACATGTATGACAATATTGATAGCGATTGGTTAAACTTAACCTTGTATTGATGACTATTCTTACTAAGACTGCTTGACGTAGAGGACAGGCACAAGCCCAGCCATTTTTCCATCTCTCCCCGGTCGTTTTTTCTTCACCTGAAACAAGAAAATGACATGCCACGGTATTAGCTTTTTACATCAGCCCAGGATTCATGTAAAAGTTGTTAGCCATCGTCACTATGCTACATCGACTCTTCAATTTAGGACGCATTAGCAATATTAAATGTTATGCCCCCCACGGTTTGAAGTAATTCATTTTGATATTAACTTCACCGGAATATATATATATAAGCAATCTGCATTTTGATTAGATGTGCTCTTTTTTCTTTCCAATTTTAAACCATAATCACCCCTGTATACTCACATAAAACCAGCCGTCCACTTCATAATCAATTTCAACATCCTCTCCTGCTGTCAGGCTCAGCTGCAAGTTGGGGGAAAGCAAATAGTTATTAACTAATAAGTCAACGAAGTCATGTGTCAGCCAAATCAGTTCAAATGCCTAGAATGGCTAAAAGAACAACATTACCAGTATATTTCATGATGCGCATTGATTGAAAAATAGGAACTCTACAATATGCTACTACAATTCATCTCCATTCATGATCCCTATTTACATCCCCTTTCTTAAACTTCTTATCATTCCTCAATTTCCTCCCAAAACTCTATCCACTTTCCTTCAAAAAACTTGAGCATTTAACTGATTTAGCTCTTAATTTTTAGAAATCATTTTTATGAACTATTGATCATGTTGTGAAGGTATCATCAATCCTTTTGCATTTACTAACTTTTCAAAATTTTAATCAAAATCTGAAATTATGTGTATTGAAAAAATAGTGACAACAAGACAATGCGATTTATTTCCATGTTCCAAGGAGTCTCCATATGTGGAAACTCCCAAGGAGAGACAAAACAAAGTATGGTAGGACATTTTCATCTCTCCAGAGCTGGTTGAAGATGCTGTGAAGGAGACTTCGCAGCTCAGTTCAATGCAACTCCCTGAATTATATGATGAAACAAAGCGACCCAAGAAATTAACATGACATGCTACACTATTGTTGATGATTCAACTAAACAGCGTCATAGTTTTTTCACAATTTACCTCATCATCACCGCTGGCGGTGAAGTCGTAAAGTGCTGTACCAAATTGAAAATTCCCTGAAGAAACTCGTTCCTTATCCCCAGATTCAAAACTGGTTGAGCCATTCCCACCCAAGGGGTTCTCAAATGACTCGTATCTTTGGCGAACAGGAGATGTGTAACGTGGAGGCATAGAATATATGTTGGAATAGCATGTGTTTTATTCATATCAATGCCACAACAATAAAAGGTCATAAATTGCATGTATTTTCTTTTGCCGATTAAAAATAATAATAATAAAAGGTCATAAACCATATACAGCAGTAAGTACAAGTTAAAAACTAGGTACTCTACTAAAACCTGCGGCAACATGATGGAGCGCAGCCTCCTTTTACGAAACTAATAGCAAGAAGAGATCACGAACTTGCTTATGTTAAAGGTTCTCCCTTTGAAACACAAACACATATAGAGATAAAATCTCAATTTTCATTAATTCAATAAAAAACAACCTCTTTGCCCTAAGGCTTACATCCTTATTTATAATAGTAGAACTCCTAGAGGTTTAAAAGATCTATCCCTTAGTTAGTTGCTTTGTTTTATTTGTTTTTCCTTTCTTTGCTACAGACTAGCAAAGTGTAAGTTAGGGGATGTGATAGGTGTGTAAATACGCCTATTTACGCCCCTTAACTTAGGCTTGTTGTGTCCATTTAGCGCACTACTTGGGGTTTGATAGTTGTTAATTGTGTTTCAAGACTTTCATAGCACAAACACATAGAGAGATATACTCTTAATTTTCATTAATTCAATAAAAAACAACCACTTTGACCTAAAGCTTACATCCTTATTTATAATAGTAGAACTCTTGGAGGTTTAAAAGATCTATCCCTTAGTTAGTTGCTTTGTTTTATTTGTTTTTCCATTCTTTGCTAGGGACTAGCAAAGTGTAATTTACGGAATGTGATAGGTGTGTAAATACGCCTATTTACGCCCCTTAACTTAGGCTTGTTGTGTTCATTTAGCACACTACTTTGGGTTTGATAGTTGGTAATTGCGTTTCAAGACTTTCAGAGCACATGGATAACATTTGGAGTTAAAGCGCGAAGTTGAATTTTATTTCGTGCCAAAACAAAGCCTGTCATCAAATTAACTGAAGTTTGAAGCCGCAATTGATGAGTTTATGGTATTGACTAAACTTATTTGGGTCAAAACCCATTGGGCCCAATCATTTATTGCCTGGGAATATGAAGAATTATAAGTGAGCCCAATAATTAGTGGACTGATGGAAAATTGGCCTTTGGAAAAGAAAAGAAAAAAAAGGTGTTACACGGGAACTATAAAATAGAGAAGGGTTTTGTTTTGTTGAATGGACTTCTGGAACGGAGAGAAACGCAGAAACGGAGAACGAGACAGCGGCACCTCGACACTACCTCGGGGGATCGGGGGCTCACGGCTGAAACAGAAAAAGACGACGGCCTCGGGGTTTAATCTTTTACTATTATTTCAAAGGAGGTTTATACTTTCGTGAATATTTGTTTCGAATATTAGTTTGCAGCTTTAGATTACGTTGTTTTTTTCTTAGAGAGTTTTTATTCCTTTCAAATTTTATTTGAAGTTTTGTTCAATTACTCGCACTCCGGTAATTTATTTTAATTTATGTTCTTAATAAAAGTTATTCGTTGGTATTTGATTAGTTTATTTTCTTGTTTATTTTTCATCTCGCATAATAGAAGTATGTTTCAAACTCGGGTTTCTTTTGTTTTTTGCTTAATAATGAGTGAGTAGTCGTATAGGTAGGGTCGCGGGGTGATTAGCACGCCGTGACCAGTTCAGGCACTGCTCCTATTTTCAAACAATAAAGAAAAAGCAATTTTAAGTTAATAAAGTGCATTCGTTAGACGAACCTGGCTATCGTCAGAATCCATGTGAATGGGAGAACAGGGGTCCAAAACCCATTCTTCGCTAAACATAGGTAAACGGCAACCATAAGGATTCGTATCTTTCGGGGTATCTTTTTCTCATTAAAGTCGAACGTTTTAAGAACACTGAATGGAGCAGGTTAATCCGGATTGGTTGCAAGTGTTATGAATCCTACGACCATGCCTCCTTTTTAATTCTCGAGAAGAACTTGTTATTTCTTAGCTTAATTAAATTCCAATCAATCGCCAAGGGTTGGCAACCTAAGAGCCAGATCAAATTATAACGACCCGAGTTTTTAGTCAACACACATCACCATCTCTATGAATACGACTTCAGTCTTATCAAATATTGTGCTACGTCAGTCTCCAGCCTATACTTGGGGCAACCCATTAATTTAGAACTAAAAAATCGTCAAGCAGCTACCCATTTTGCTCTCTTTTTAATCACATGCAAAAGTCAATCAATGATTCAAATTTTCTTTCCATTAGTCGGATTTCTTCAATGTTGCTATCAAAACTTTAATAGAAACATACAACAATTTTTTTTAATCCGAAAACAGAAATCAATTGTATTGATCAGAACTCAAGAACAAAAACTAACGAAGAACTCGTAAAATAGAGATTCTTACTGTTAATGATGGATTAGTGAGAAGTTGATTGCTACTATGTGAAGTTCTCGATTCAAGCTTCACTTTGCCAGTCAAATCCCAGGGCTACAATAAAAATGAAAGTCTCGGCCTTATCAAAAACATTGAATGCAATGACAAAGTTAGGTTATTTTTTAAATATAATTTGCAGTGTCATTCTCATTCGATTAAACGTCATCATAGGAACCTGCAAAGCAGGAAATAACATCCATTCAGTAGTCAAGCAATTATCACATATTGTGTAAATGCACAAATATTCTCATTACTGATTGGTGTTTCAATGTACTTATACTATGACTAAAGGAAAAATAAATATATGGACACAGAAAAAATGCCATAATCAAGTACTTATATAGATTTGCAAAGAAAAAGATAAATTATAAAGTCAAGTTTGATAATGGACTTTAACGTTAATATACGAATATTCTAATCGTGGTAAGATTTGACCTAATTGGTGGCTTTTTTTATTGCAAATGTATTTACGGGGTGATATATTTTCTATTGAAAATGCATAAATAATGGTTGCGATACATTACTTTTCTAGAACATTTCCAAATTATAAGCATGATTTAAGAAAGACGTATACCAAATGTGTGCCTTAACACCTTTGACTTGAAAATCCATTTAGCGCATGCATAGGTATAATACACACATATTTTCTAATAAATTCCAAAACTGATTGTTCTACTTCCATAATAAATAAAATCACTCAAAAAATAATTCCTTTTACAAAAAATGGAAGGGGAAACATGTAAAACTTAAAAGGAATGTTGAATGAATGGTCTAGATTTATGCAGAAGGAGAGGATAAATTTTGAGCGTTGACTATTGGATTCAGAAGCAGCTCTGTTTTATTATATAGATATGTGTTGTGTAATTGATATACTCCACGTGTATTATTTTATACTCCATGCATACTATTATTTTATCCTCTATGAAGATCTCTCTGTGAGGATTGTGTGAAGATTTTCAACCAGACCATCTATCTCTGCAATCAATGGTCCGGAAATATTTGTTATCTTTGATTGGTAAAAATAAACTGTTGCCGGTCAAAGATAACAAACATATTCGGACCATCGATTGCCAAGATAGACGGTCTGGATCCCATGAAAATTAAATTGGTGGAATTTTTATAAAAATATTAATTGACTGGGTTGGTCAAAATTAAGTTTTTGCATCTTCGGGAAAACCCACGAACCCTATAATTAAAACTGTATTTACTTCACTTGTCACGTTACATTCTATGACCACTACATACTATATATCCTTAGACCATTTCAAAAGGGCAATTTTCATTTTGGAACGCCTCCACTTTTCAAAATCCAAAGTTCAATTAAACGTGTTTTATTATTAAACTGGTGGAATTGAAAGAAGAAGAAAAAAACCAATTAGCAACTCTCAATCGAGATGGAAGGTCGGATCCGCTACACTACATAGTTCCTAGCTGCTTTTTTGATCGACACAAGAATTTTTTTATTAAATTCGACAAGGATCCTGGCGGCTTTTATTATCAGACTATGAGGTGCCACGGGTATGCTCTTGCTCCATCATGATGTCTAGCGCTTCAGATCCTTTTAATCTTTGTAATATATTTCCAAAGATTAATAATAATAAAATTTGTTTTTTATTAAAAAAAAAAAAAAAAGGTAACCAATGTGCTTCAAAAAGTACTCATTTTGTCTCGACTTAACAAGTCTGAGTCGCAATGAAAATAACAAATCAATACAGAAGAATGATTTATCTTTTAATTAGTTGAAATTTTGCACTCTGCTTTGATTTTTAGGTGGATTCGGATTGACAGAAATGGAGATTATGACGGCACATTCTTTTCTAAATTAATTAATTTGAATTAAGTGTTGACAAGAGCTGCAAATCATAACTATGTGGGCACGGGCACATGGTTATGGGCAAATCTCTCAACTCAAGAAATCAACTATGGTATGCATTTATGCCCCGAGGGTAAAGGAAAACTATAGTATGTATTTTATCGGCATTCGGCAAGGATACAGATTCTCTCCCGTAGAAGTATTGACTGGACAGGATTAGCCCATATCTAAACCACGAATAATATTTGGGTGCCGGGTAGACATCACGTGACCGTGCCTACATAGTGCCCGAGCAACGTATCCGGGGTCATTTAAAAGTGTGTTGAACGGCTCAGATTGAAACTCTCTCTCTCTTCTCACTCTACCACCCTCTCTCCTTTTTCTCTCTCCAAATCTGAGCCTTCCAAAACTGAAATGGATGGCCCGGATGCAATGCTCGGGTCCACGTGGTTTCCACTCGGCACCCAAAAATTCCTCCTAAACCACACATTGGTATAATCAATAATTTAAATTTGAGAACCACTTCTAGTAACGTTGGTTGCTTATCTTGCTCCCCCAGTGGTTACCAGGATTCGAGTCTCACAGGGGTAGAGTTTTGGGGGTCATGGCTAAGCAAATTCAAATCAATAATTACAACATTGGACGATTCAGATTTGAATTCTCTCATCCAGTCCAAATTAAAAATTAGAGAAGATCCAATTCCAATGGGCAAATTAGGGAACAAACTAATTAAAACTCTGTGGGTGTATGGTTGTCCAAATCGAAAGGTCGTGAAAAAGGTGTAGAAAATCTTCAGATACCTAAACTCAATTAAAATCAACAATAGAATGCATTTATCCCCTGATAGCAAAGTAATCGATCACCAAACGTTGGGTGGTGGGCCATCCCAAACCAGGTTGGTATAAACTCATCAATATATTGATTGGAAATCTCGATGTTGCTGGTGCTGGTGCAGGAGTTCCCATTTGGGATCGCTCATCAAAGCCACTCAAACTTTGTTAATATATTTTAGGGGCTACTTTACCTACCGCCAATTAGTTTTAGACTGGAATCATCCTACAACTCTAACAATTCCAATGATTGATTGGAAATGTATAAAACCGTGTGCGTAATTTAATCGCAAAATCAGTAAATCCAAGTGATGGTGGAAATCCTTATTTGATTCTACTAATTAAGCTCTACGCCTATTTCTGTTGGCGATCAATCGTATGCTGATAATCAAAGGGGTTTCATACCTTAGTACTATATATGTTTATTTAAGTTTTAATTTATTCCAGTTTAAATTTATGAGCTTTTTTTAGGCTCATTAATTTCTTTAATTCTTTTGATAACTCTTCAGATCAGTTTGTGCACACTTTGATTAGTTTCCATATAATGCCCTAATTTTTCAAAGTCAAGAAAACCTTCTTTAAAATTATTTCAATAGTAAAAGTCATCTACTTAAGCAAATAGAAGGCTTTGTTTAATTACAACCATATCAAAAGTACGAATATTAGTTTCCCGAAATAACAACATAACTTCTTCAAATTCAAAATACTTTTAAGTTTTAAGTACATAACGTCTCATAGCTCAAGTGGTACAGAAGGATAATAACTCATTTTCGACATGTCAAACTTTCAATTCACTCATTTTCAATTCGGTTCGAAAAGTTTCCTCAAGTGTACATGCATGGCTCTCTCTCATAGCTCAAGTGGTACAGAATGATAATAACTCATTTTTGACATGTCAAACTTTCAATTCACTCATTTTCGATTCGGTTTGAGGAGCGTCCTCAAGTGTACACGCATGGCTCTCTCTCTCTCTCTCTCTCTCTCTCTCTCTCTCTCTCTCTCTCTCTCTCTCTCTCTCATATTTCGGTTCAGATTAGGTACAGTTAATGTTGATCCATATGCAGCTCATTCTCATTTGTCAGGAGGTAGCTTTCTGAAGTTTACATGTCAATTCTGTTTTTGTCATCTCTCTCTCTCTCTCTCTCTCTCTCTCTCTGTGGACCACGCTCTCTTGGGGCCGAGGCAGAATATCAATGTTAAATAAGCAGACAATGCAAAAAAAGTGTGTAACAATAAAAAAGATAATATCAATCTTTGCCAAAACAAACTGCAAAAATACTAATAACAAACACGTCATCATAAATATTTTCTATCAACATATAGAATTAAAAACAATTATGTATACATATTATCCTAGATGCGTGCAATTTTGTGCATCCATGTTCATTTTGAAAGGCAAAATTTAAAACCTAATGTTGGATTTGTCATAAGCTAGTAGAATCTTAGGAGGTGGATAGTGTGTTAAATTTTTTAAAAATATTGGGTTTACGAACTTATATAATTTTGAAGGTTTTGATTAAACAACTATCTTATAAAAAAAAATTTAATTTAAATAGAGCGATCTTCCGGCCTCATCCGATTCTCGATCTGTCCCTTGGATTCGGGGAATGCTACCGAGCAGTTCCCTGCTGAGCGAGTGCAAAGCGGTCGATCCGGCCGTTGATCTCGGCACGGACGGCTCAGATCAAATCTGAGCATATATAAATTGCCTACAAATCAGAACCGCTCATTATTTGATTAAGATCCAAGCCTTCAATTATTGAAATTTCGGCCGCTCGACACAACTTAATTTGTAGGATGCTGCCGAGCAGCATCCTGTGTATGAGCTTTTTCCTGTGATGCGGTTGCGGTCAGTTCTTGCAGTGGGAACTAGGAATATATAGGCTTTTCCCATTCAAAAGTCTATCATTTGGGTTGGTGGTAGCCTATGAAGATTGCTTTTTTGTAATTTTATGGGGCCCCTTTAGATTGTTGGACATGTACCTGTCGTTCAACATTATTTGTCAATGGAATGAGGTTATCCCTTCTAATGTTCACACAAGTACTATCATATCTGCTGCTGGCAATAATGACCTCTAGTTAGTCTCAGAGCCCGTTCCAGAACACCTTCTTAAAATCTAAATACTTATTTTACATTTTAAAACTTAAAAATAATATAAATGAAAAATAATTTTTTGAATTTTTTTACACCATATGAAAGATTTTAATGAGATCTTTCAAACAAGATCCATGTTGCATATTTTTAGAATTCAATGAGCCCATTATTTTTGAGCTTGAAATTGCCTTCTTAAAAAATAAGTACTTATTTCACGTTCCGGAACGGGGCCTCAATGTCCATTTTTTTCTTCTCTTTCTTTCATCGGTTTATTAAGGCTCCATTCCGGAAAGGAAAATAAATATTTATTTTTTAAAAAGGTAATTTCAAGCTTAAAAATCATGTGCTTATACAAATTATTTTCCTATCAATATGGATCTTGTTTGATAGATCTTATTGAGATTTTTAATACGGTACAAAAAAAATTGAAAAATTATTTTTCATTTACATTATTTTTGAATTTGAAAATGTGAAATAAGTACTTATTTCTTAAGAAGGTATTCTGGAACGGAGCCTAAGGCTTGTTTTGGCTATATAATCCTTGAGGAACAGTTCTACAGCCAAGCAACTAAATGAACCCGAATGCAATCCAAACCTCCAAGGGAGCTAGCGTGACCACACCAGTTACAACCCCATACTTACTTCAAGGTACTCACCATGTGGGGAATCAAACCTCATACCTTGAGGAGTACTCCCAAACCCTGGTTCGTCCGAACAACTAAGGCAATCCCTGAGTGTGTTATTTTTTTCCCTTTATTCGAATTTGTTTCATATTTTTAGTTTTTGCGTCATTTTTTAGAATTATTGATTTGTCTCAATGAGATAATCTAAAAGGCACAATACTATATTCAAAACTAAAATTTTCTAGAATAAACAAAAAAAAAATTCAAAACTCACTTTTTGAGTTATTTGTCTTTATTTAACGTTAGTTTTGAACATAACTTTTTTAACTTTTTTGATTTCTCTCGTCGAGAGGAACCAATAGTTCACAAAAAATTGATGCAAAACTAACAAATGCAAAAGAATATTGAATAAAAACTAACAAATGCAAAAGAATATTGAATAAAAACTAAAAACTAAAAAACAACCCTGATGGACTATTTAGCCAAAATAGGCTTAATTTAGTCTTTTAGGTAAATTGTTGAGAAGACTCAGCTTCTTCATAATTGAAGGCTCTGTTTGTTTGATGAATGTGAATCCTAATCGAAGTCAGCATAACTAACCTTCCAAAACGGGGCATGAATATTAACCTAGCACCTCATTCCATTGACAAGTGATATAGGACAAATAAGTACATATCAAACAATCAAAAGATTTCCATCGGGGCCGGCTTTGGTCATACGTCGAGGATGCGACTACATCAGCTCTCAATTTTTTCCTATTTATGAAGACCCTAAAATTTTTATGCCCTTATGTTATGTATATACACACATGTTCGTAGGAAAATGTCCAACGAAATTTAGGGCCCAATTTGAGTCGAAGTCCAAAGCAAAAGGCCAAAAATAATAATAATAATTGTTGGTGATGATGTAATTTAATAATTTTTTTTTGCTAGGATTTATAATAAGCAATGGTATATTGGTCCTGACTTGTTTAAAGAATCAAAACCACTGGCGTTTGTGAATGACGTTTTTTATCCAAAGAAACAAGAAAGCCAAAGGAAGTGTTCAGTTATTTAAATGGGTGATTATTTTCTAAATGCGTGGATTGCTAATAGAATAGAATTTAATTATACCATTTAGAGTTATCTCCGAGAAAATATGATTTGGGAAGTTAAACTGGATCATATCTTACTTTCGGTCACCTATCTCATGAGAGAGGTTAAATGGATTAGCATGCTATTCATTAAAAAATACGTGACTAAAGTTGATTTTTAGAGCTTAAATACTAGTTTACCGCAAAAAATACGAGAGGAGTATCATCTAAGTAATACTCCCTCCGTCCCATAATATTTGTCCGGTCTGCAAAACGAGAACTATAAAATAATGTATTTCTTACAAAAAAAAATTCAAATTTTTTTCATAAGTTAAAAGAACTCGTCAAGATCTAGTAAATTGTTGAATTTTTTTCCAACTTTTTTTACAAAAATTGTATTATTTTTACGTCTTCGTTTTGCGGACCGGACAAATATTATGGAACGGAGGGAGTATATTTTTGAAGTAACGAAATGATTATCCAACTTTTTGCCATTATGGTGCTGAATACTTGTACTAGTATTTTCTTTAAGGTATTTTTATTCTTTTAAATATTATTTTTGATTTATATATAAAGAGACCAATTAAAAAAATTCACATCGGCCCCGAAAAACTTAGAGCCGGCCCTAGATCCATATAGATTACAAAAAAAGGAAGGAAAAAAAAAAGGGCAATCTTCCAAGGCCACCTCCTAACCCAAATGACAGAATTTTCAATGGGTAAAGTCTACATCTCACTCTTACCAGTTCCCACCACAATGAACTGACCTCATTCATCACAAGATTCTCTGATCAAAAAAAAAAATTTCATCACAAGATTCACAGGAAACGCAGTCGAAGACACGCACATAGGTAGACAAGCGCGCGTGCGTGCACAGAGAGAGAGAGAGAGAGAGAGAGAGAGAGAGAGAGAGAGATTATTCTGAAAAGATCTGCTTGCATCAACAAAATGAAGCTATGTTTTAGTAAAGCACCTTAAGACGTTAATCTGTGGTCTAAGATTACTAAAAAAGACTCTTACACTACGCTAGCTTACCAGTCTAAGTAAAATTGAACTCCTAATTAAAATCATTATCCCAACCTTTGTTACGCACAACTCAGAATACGGTCCCCGTAGGTTCCAAAACAGTGATTTTTTCTATCAAAAGCAATCCCGGAGTTCTTCCGATTTATGTTTTGACACTTTTCCTACTAGAACTACAAATCTAGAGAGTGGAATTTCAATGAGGCAAAATGTCAAAACAATGCATAATTAGAAACCTAATACTCTATTTCATCCAATGATTACCTCTTGAAACAAGCATATACTTATTGGAATATGTAGAAGCTTACTCCTAACGAACCATAAATTTTTTTTTTTTTTTTGCTAAGCAACGAACCATAAATTAGGACATGTGATGTACCACGTTCCCATTTCGGAACAAAAAACATACCGAAACCATTCTCACCTTCTACATCCAACCACCCAACTGGGCTAAATCTCTACTTTCTTGTCTGAGCTAGGATGGAGATTGCTGGAAGAAACCGACTCCCAAAAGAATTCACGTTCTGAATGGTCAACATCGATTTTGGATAGGGGTGACAAATTGAACCCAAACCCATTAACAAACCCAGACCCATCAACTAAAAAATAGACCCAACCCAACCCATTTATTAGTTGGATAAGAATAGGTTCAAACCCAGCTAACCCATTATTAGTTGGATCATAATTGGGTATCAATTGGGTCAACTTAAATAACCCAATGGGCAATGAAAGTAACCCACTAAATTCTATCTCTTTTGCAATTGGGAAGCCCAAGAAATCCAAACCGGAATCAAGGTCGTTCCCACTCAGATCTAGATAACTCAAATTCCATCTCTTAATTGGTCTCTTTTGCAATTGGGAAGTGGAGGAGTACGGCTCCCTCTCTCTCTCTCTCTCTCTCTCTCTCTCTCCCAGCATGGCCTTCTCTCTCTCTTTTATTCAATTGTTTTGTGCTAAATCACACGCGTCCAAAAATATTTTAAATGGTTCGAATTAAAAATCAATTGTGACCGGCAACAATTATTTTGACCTGTCAAAATTGAAAACACATCTCATCCATTAATTGTGCGAATGGACCTGTGAAATTGTGTTCCGCCGTGAATAAATTTCTCTGATGGTAGTCCCGCAAAGGGTTTGGATTAAAAAATTGACTTATTTTTTTGTCCTTATTCAAATTTTTTTTTGTTTTGTGTCAAATTTTTGTGACTTATTAATTTGTTTTGATGAGAGGAATCGGAAAAGTAAAAAAATTTGATCGAAACTTATAATTTTTTGAATAAAGACAAAAAAAAAATCAATAAGACAAAAAAAATTACTTATTCTCGTCTTTTTGAAAAAATTTATGAGTTTCAATCATAATTTTTTTTTTACTTTTCTAATTTTTCGATCATAATTTTTAGTATATATGTAATTGGGTTAATGGACGGGTCAGATTTGCTTTAAAATAAATGGGTCGGGTTGGGTATGGGTAATTAGACTCATAGTTAATGGGTCAATGACCCATTAAAGACCCAACTCACTAACAACTTACCCAATTTGACCCAAACCCGCCCGTTTGCCACCCCTAATTTTGGGTAACAAAGGCTAAACATCAACATTCCATGGAACTGGCATTTATTTTCTGAAATTGGCCAATTATCAATTGTTCTCAAGATCTTGATAGGTACCATATGTTACCCATCTCATCTTCTCCATTAGTTTGAATTAATTAACTCAGATAAGGTTTTTAAAAAAAATGGAGGTGGAGGCTAGTGATGTGGCTAATTTTCAAGTTGTGACCTTTAATTTCTCCGGCCACCGAGTTCGAGGGTGGATAGTATTGTTGATGTCTTGATGATCCTTCAATCTCTTGCGTTGGGGAAAGTAATTTGGCCTTGGAAGAAGGCGAAATTGATGTGGAGGATACAACCCTATTATTGGAAGTTGGCACTGTGGTTCGTGACTCAACTACGTACGGACGTAGAGAGTCTGATAAAGGCTTTTGGAATCTCTCGGAAGTGGGTTTTTTAAATCATAAGAAGATGGAATTATTTGTAGACCTTAACCCAATCTGGGTTAATTTTATTGATGTTATCCTGTTAACTATGGACTAAAGCTGAAGAGGTTAAAGATAATGGGAAATTAAAGGACAATGGAAGCAAAAGTCGATGGAAGAAATGTTAGGCATCCCTAAATTCAAGAAGGGTGGAAGAAAGAAGCAAAAATTTGTGTTTAAATCTACTATTACAGCTGCAGTGTTACGTCCGAAGGCATTACAAGGATGCACCTAAATGAGGAGCTAGGCTGTTTGGTCAATAAACAAGATCATAAGTCAAGATTATATGAGCGATGATGAGAAAGTCATAAGCAAAATCATGTTAATCAATGGAAGCAGAGGATGACGAAAGGGCCAACATTTAGGCTCCTCGGCTTATGCTTGATCCCTTGTCATTTTGGGAGTGGTGTTTCATTTGGGTGTGTGTGTGTGTTTTTTTTTTTTTTTTTTGCCTTGTTTGGGTTTGGAAGTGGCGCTCTTTTTGGGGTTTTTGTTGGCTTCTTGCCAACCTCAGTTTGTTTTTTCCCATTGGTTCCTAACGGCTTTTTTGATCAACAAAAGAAATTTTTTATTAAACTCGACAAGGGTACCATCTTGGCGGCTTTCATTATCAGACTGTGAGGTTTCACGGGTATGCTATTTCTCTGTCATGATGTCTAGCGCTTAAGATCCTTTTAATCTTTGTAATATATTTCCAAAGATTAATAATAATAAAATTTTGTTTTTCATTAAAATAATAAATAAGGCAGCCCATGTGCTTCAAAAAGTACTCATGTAGCCTCGACTTAACAAGTCTGAGTCGCAATGAAAATAACATCTCAATCAATGCAGAAGAATGATTTATCTTTCAGTTGAAATTTTGCACTCTGCTTTGATTTTTAGGTGGATTTGGATTGACAGAAAATGGAGATTATGGCGGCACTTTCTCTGCTAATTAATTAATTAATTTGCATTAGGGCCATGTTTGATAGGAGGATTGGGAGGGGGGATTGGATTAAAGTGTTGACAAGAGTTGCAAACCATTAACTATGTGGGAACATGATTGTGGGCAAATTTCTCAACTCAAAAAATCAACTATGGTATGCATTTATGCCCCGAGGGTAAAGGAAAACTATAGTATATATTTTATCGGCACTCGGCGAGGATTCAGATTCTCTCCCATAGAAGTTTTGACTGGACAGGATTAGCCCAAATCTAAACCACGAGGAATATTTCAGTGCCGGGAAAGTATTACATGACCGTGTCCATATGGTGCCCGAGCAGTGTATTTAGGCCGTTTAAAAGTGTGTTGGACGGCCCAAATTGAAGCCCTCTCTCTCCTCTCGCCCCATCACTCTCTCTCCTATTTCTCTCTCCAAATCCGAGCCGTCCAAAACTGAAATGGACGGCCCGGATGCATTGTTCGGGCACCATGTGGTGCCCACTCGGCACCCAAAAATTCCTCCTAAACCACTCATTAGTATAATCAATAATTTAAATTTGAGAACCACTTCTGGTGAAGTTCGTTGCTCATCTCCCTCCCCCAGTAGTGACCAGAGTTCAAGTCCCATGGGGGGCGGGGCTTTGGAGGCTAAGGCTATAGATAACCTCTAGACACTCATGTGCTAACTTTAACTCTCTCTACTAACTCTTGCTGATGTATACAATGTTAACAAAAAAATAATTTAAATTTGCTCAAAGACCTTTACCGGTTAGTCTCTGAGCAAATTCAAATCATTAATTACAGTATTGGACGATTTAGATTTGGATTGTTTCATCCAGTCCAAATTATGAACCAGAGAAGATCCAATTCCAATGGGCAAATTAGGGAACAAACTAAAACTCTGTGGGTGTATGCATGGTTGCGTGCAAAACTCTTCTTAGTGTATCATGAAAGTTGTCCAAATCGAAAGGTCATGAAAAAGGTGCAGAAAATCTTCAGATATCTAAACTCAATTAAAATCAACAATAGTATGCATTTATGCCCTGAGAGAAAAGGAAAACTATAGTAGTATGATAGCAAAGTGATCACTAAAGTTGGGTGGTGCCATCCGAAACCAGGTTGGTATAAGTTAGGGGTGACAAATTGAATCCAGACTCATTAAGAAATCCAAATTCATCTATTGAAAAATAGATCCAACCCAATCTATTTATTAGTTGGGTTAGAATGGGTTCAAATCCAAACCCATCTATTAAAAAAAAATTCAAAAAAAATATAAATAAAAACAAATTCAAATGAACCTGGATACCGCTCAACTGGTACAGAATGATAATCACTCATTTTGACATGTCAAACTTTCAATTCACTCATTTTCGATTTGGTTGGAGGAGCTTCCTTAAGTGTGCAAAATATCAATGTTAAATAACCGGACAACGCGAAAAAAGTTTTTAACAATAAAAAAGATAATATCAATCTTTGCCAATACAAACTGCAAAAATACTAATAACAAAAATGTCGCCATGAATATTTTCAATTAACATATAGAATTAAAAAAAAAACCATATATATGACCCTAGATGCATGCAATTTTGTGCATCCACGTTCATTTTAAAAAAAGGCAAGATTTAAAACCTAATGTTGGATTTTTCATAAGCTAGTACAATTTTAGGCGGTGGATAGGGTATTGAAGAAGTGATGAATGGCAGGTTGTTAAATTTTTAAAAAACATTGGCAGACGAACTTATATAATTTTGAAGGTTTTTATTAAACAACTACATTTCCTATAAAAATTAAAATTTAGATAGAGCGATCTTCCGGCCCCATCTAATTGTCGATCCGTCCCTTGGATAGGGATGCTGCCAACTAACTCCCTACTGAGCGAGTACATAGCGGCCGATCAGACTGTTCATCTCGGCACGAATAGTTTGAATCAAATCTGAGCGCATACAAATCCCATAAAAATATGAACTGTTCATTGTTTGGTTCAATTGCCGATATTCCGGTTGTTCTAGGCCGCTTAATTTGCAGGATGGCAGCATCCTGTGTACGAGCTTTTTCCTGTGATGCGGTCAGTTCTTGCAGTGGGAACTCGGAATATATGGAGGGAGGGGGGCTGCTGTCCCCTTAGGGGCAGCAGCGGGCTGCTGTCCCCGAATTCGGGGCCCACTCCGGTCTCGATCCGATGATCGGAAACGTTCACTTCGTAGAGCTCGTCGAGTATAACAACTGTGTAAAAAATCAGCTTAATTGGATATCATTAAGTACTTGATCGGAACCTTTTTATTTTAAAAAGAATAGATCCGAAACACTGGATTAAATCCACTGTAGCCCATGGACTAAGAGTTTTATTGGCTCCGATCAGGTACTTAATGATATCCAATTAAGCTGATTTTTTGCATAGTTGTTCTATTCGACGAGCTCTACAAAGTGAACGATTCAGATCATCGGAGCGAGATCGGGGTGGGCCCCAAAATTGGGGCAGCAGCCCCCCGCGTCCATATAGCCTATGAAGATTGCTTTTTTGTAATTTTATAGGACCCCCTTTAGATTGTTGGATATGTACCTTTTTTTTTTTTTTTTTGATCCTCATTGGATATGTACCTGTCGTTCTATATAATGTCAATGGAATGAGGTTATCCATACTAATGTTCACACATATATCATATCTAGCTGCTGGCAATAATGACCTCTAGTTTGTCTCAATCTCTCAATGTCCATTTTTTTCTCTCTTTCTTTCATCGGTTTATTAAGGCTTGTTTTGGCTAAATAATCCTCGAGGAGCAGTACTCCGACAGTCAAGCAACTAAATGCATCCGACTACGCATACAATCCAAACCTCTGAGAGAGCTAGCACGGCTACACCAGTCACGTACGTACAGCTCCCCACTTACTTCAAGATAATCACCGTGTGGAGAATCAAATCTCAGGCCTTGAGGAGTATTCCCAAAGCCTGGTCCGTCCAAACCACTGGGGCAACTCCTGAGAATGTTTTTTTTTTTCATTTATTCGAATTTGTTTCGTATTTTTAGTTTTTGCGTCATTTTTTAGAATTATTGATTCGTCTCAACAAGATAATCTAATTACTACTATATAATATTTCCTCCTCTACATATTTTAGTAATACAGCAAAAAATAAACCACACTAAAAAGATGCATTTAAACGAAAAAGTGCTGATTAATTTTTGACATATCCACTCTTTTTTTTTTTAAATTATTGAATGGCTCAGATCATCTGTGATGAACCCAAAATGGACCCGCGTGCCCATCGGTATCATCTTCGTCGGTCCCTTTAGCTTTTTCGATAAAGAAAATCTAAGTCGAAATGACAGAAGCCGATAATAAAAACAAATTCAAAATAAAATAAAAATAAATTCAAATGAACCTAGAGTGTAGCTCAAGTGGTACAGAATGAAAATGACTCATTTTCAACATGTCAAACTTTCAATTCACTCATTTTCGATTCGATTGGAGGAGCTTCCTCAAGTGTACATGCATGGCTCTCTCTCTCTCTGGTTCAGATTACGTACAATTAATTAATGTTGATCCATATGCAGCTCATTCTCATTTGTTGGGAGATAGCTTTCTGAAGTTTACAAGTCATTCTGTTTTTGTCATATCACTCTCTTGGGACCGCGCTCTCTTGGGACCGAGGCATAAATATCAATGTTAAATAAGCGAACAACGCGAAAAAAGTTTTTAACAATAAAAAAGATAATATCAATCTTTGCCAATACAAAACTGCAAAAATACTAATAACAAAAACGTCGCCATAAATATTTTCAATAAACGTATAGAATTAAAAAAAACATTTATATATATATACACACATACATACACACACACACACAGAGTCCGGATCAAGTCAGGACATCCGGATTTTGAGTTAGGTCTGAACCACAATCTCAGCTGTTGGATTGTGTTTTCAATGGTCCGGATGCACGGACAAATTGTTAGCGCAAACAAATTTTCTGTAGATCCGAACCATTGAAAATGCAATCCAACGACTTAGAGCAAAAGTCCGGACCTAACACTAAATCAGGGTGTCCGACTTGATCCTCAGAGTATGTGTGTGTGTGTATATAACCCTAGATGCATACAATTTTGTGCATCCACGTTCATTTTAAAAGGCAGAATTTAAAACCTAATGTTGGATTTATCATAAGCTATTAGAATATTAGGAGGTGGATAGGGTATTGAAGAAGTGATAAATGGCAGGTTGTAAATTTTTAAAAAACATTGGGCAGATGAATTTATATAATTTTGAAAGTTTTTCTTTATTAAACAACTACATTTCCTATAAAATTTAGATAGAGCGATCATCTAGCCCCATCTGATTCTCGATTCGTCCCTTGGATTTAGGGATGCTGCCGAGTAGCTCCTTACTAAGCGAGTGCAAAGCGGCCAATCTCGCCGTTCATCTCGGCATGGATGGCTTGAATCGAATCTAAGCGCATACAAATCACCTACAAATTTAAACCGCTAATTATTTGGTTAAAATCTAAGCCTTTGATTGCCAAGATTCCGGACGCTCTACGCCGCTTAATTTGCAGGGTGCTGCTTAGGGGTGTATACGGTCTGGATTGGTCCGGTTCTCTAGAAAATCAGTAACCGGACCATTTCAAACAGTTCTAGAAAATTGAGAACCAGAACCTAACCAATATATGCATGGAATCTAACCAGAACCAAACCGCAAGACCGGTCCGATTTTAATTCGGTTTCGATTCTATCCAATAAGCATCCTAACACTTATTCACAAAATATGAACTCATAAAATTAAAAAAATAAGAAGATAATCTGCTAGAATAAGAAAGGAAAGAAGAAAATAAAAGTTTTCGTAATAAATGAAATTTCATCTCTAAATAAATTAAGTTTAGCAAGGAAAAGATTAACCTATCAAATTCAAATACATATTTAATTACACACACATATGTACATCTATATTTATCTTAATTTTAAACAGTCCAGTTCAGTTTTAACCACGGTTCATTAATTAAGAATTAGTAACCGAACTAAAATTAACGATTCTTATTTTTTCAAAATCATAATCTGACCGTAAAACTACAGAATCTGATCAAATAGGACGTTTCGATCAGAATCGAATCGATTTTATTGTTCGGACGATTTTTTTGAACACTACTAGTGCAGCTTGGCAGCATCCTCAGTACGAGCTTTTTCCTGTGACGCGGTCAGTTCTTACGGTGGGAACTGGGAATATATTAGTCTTTTTCCCATTCAGAAGTCTATCATTTGGGTTGGTGGGTAGCCTTTGAAGATTGCTTTTTGGTAGTTTCCTACAGGTACCGACCGGTACGGTAGGGACGGCAGCACCGGATTGTCTCCGCCAACTGGACGGTCGATTCGAGTCGTTCAAAAATTCTATATATATATACGAAATTAGAGTGTTTGAATCGAGCACCTTACACGTGGCGGATGCCATTGATTCTCGCGGGACCTGTCTTTTTTTTTTAGAATTTTTAAACTATTCGAATCGACCGTCCGGTGGTTAAAAACGGCTCAGTGCATCCATCCCTGCGGTACCGGTCGGTGCCAATAGGATTTTCGTTTTAGAGGACCCCTTTAGATTGTTGGTCACGTACCTGTCGCTCTGCATAATTTGTCAATGGAATGAGGTTACCTACTACTACTGTTCACACAAGTACTGTCATATCTGGCTGCTGGCAATAGTGACCTCTAGTTTGTCTCAATCTCAATGTCCATTTTTTTCCTCTCTTTCTTTCATCCGTTTATTAAGGCTTGTTTTGGCTAAATAATCCTCAAGAAACAGTCTTACAATCAAACTATTAAATGGATCCGATTGCGCAACCTAAACCTCCGGGAGACCTACCGCGGCCACACCAATCACAGCCCTACACTTACTTCAAGATACTCACCGTATGCGGAATCAAACCCTAGACCTTGAGAGAAGTACTCCCAAAGCCTGGTTCGTCCGAACCATTGGAGCAATCCCTGAGTGTATTATTTTTTTCCCTTTTGTTCGAATTTGTTTCGTATTTTTAGTTTTGCGTCATTTTTTAGAATTGTTGATTTGTCTCAATGAGATAATCTAAAAAGCACAATACTATATTCAAAACTAAAATTTTCTAGAATATACAAAAAAAAAATATCCAAAAATCATTGTTTTCAGTTATTTGTCTTTATTCAAAAAAATACGTTAGTTTTGAACATAACTTTTTTACTTTTTAGATTTCTCTCGTCGAGAGGAACCAATAATTCACCTAGAATCGATGCAAGACTAACAAATGCGGAAAAAAAAATTGAATATAAAAACTAAAAAACAACCCTAATGGACTATTTAGCCAAGAAATGCCTAATTTAGTCTTTTTGTGATCATTGAAAACTCAGCTTCTTCATAATTGAAAGGCTCTGTTTGTTTGATGAACGTGAATCCTAATCAAAGTCAGCATAACTAGCCTTCCGAAACGGGGCATGAATATTAATCTAGCACCTCATTCCATTGACAAATGACAAGTGATATGGGACAAATAAGTACATATCCAACAATCTGAAGATTTTCATTAGGGCCGGCTTTGGTCATATGTCGAGGATGCGACTACATCAACTCTCAGTTTTTTTTCCTATTTCATGAAGACCCTAAAATTTTTATGCCCTCGTGTTATGTATATATACACACATATGTAGGAAAATGTCCAACGAAATTTAGGGCCCAATGTCCAAAGCAAAAGGCACAAAAGAAGAAGAAGAAAGAAAGATGGTTGGTGATGATGTAATTTTATAAGGTTTTTGTTAGAATTTATAATGATAAGCAATGGTATATTGGTCCTGACTTGTTTAAAGAATCAAAACGCCTGGCGTTTGTGAATGAAGTTTTTTATCCAAAGAAACGAGAAAAGCCAAAGGAAGTGTTCAGTTATTTAAAACAAATGGGTGATTATTTTCTAAATGCGTGGATTGCTAATAGAATATACTTAATTATACCATTTAGAGTTCTCCGAGAAAATATGATTTAGGAAGTTAAAGTTGATTATATTGTACTTTCGGTCACCTAGAGAGAGGTTAAATGGATTGGCATGCTATCCATTGAAAAGGATGCGACTAAAGTTTATTGTTAGAGCTTAAATACTACTTTGCCGCAAAAAATATTGCGAGAAGAGTACTAACATCTAAGTAATATATTTTTGAAGTAATGAAATGATTATCCAACTTTTTGCCATTAAGGTGCTGAATATTTGTACTACTGTTTTCTTTTAAAGTATTTTTAATCTTTTAAATATTATTTTTGATTTATATATAAAGGGCCCATTTAAAAAAGTTCACATTGGCCCAGAAAACTTTAGAGCCGGCCCAGGATCCATATATAGATAAAAAAAAAAAAAGGCAATCCTCCAAGGCCACCTCCTAACCCAAATGACAGAATTTTCAATGGAGAAAGTCTACATCCAACTCTTACCAGTTCCCACCACAATGAACAGACCCCATTCATCACAAGATTCACAGGAAAAGCAACAGAAAACACACATAGATAGACAACACACACACACACACAGATTATTCTGAAAAGATCTGTTTGCATCAACAAAATGAAGCTATGTTTTAGTAGAGCACCTTAAACCAATTAATCTGTCGTCTAAGATTACTAAAAAAGACTCTTACACTATGCTAGCTTACCAGTCTTAAGTAAAATTGGACTCCTAAAATCATTATCCCAACCTTTGTCACGCACAACTCAGAATACGGTCCCCGTAGGTTCCAAGTGATTTTTTCTATCAAAAGCAATCCCGGAGTTCTTCCAATTTATGTTGACACTTTTCCTACTAGAACTACAAATCTAGAGAGTGGAATTTCAATGAGGCAAAATGTCAAAACAATGCATAATTAGAAACCTAATACTCTATTTCATCAAATAATTACCTCTTGAAACAAGCATATACTTATTGGAATATGTAGAAGCTTACTCCTAACGAACCATAAATTAGGGCATGTGATGTACCACGTTCCCATTTCAGAACGAGAAACATACCAAAACCATTCTCACCTTCTACGTCCAACCAGCCAACTGGGCTAAATCTCTACTTTCTTGTCTGAGCGAGGATGGAGACTGCTGGAAGAAACCGACTCCCAAAAGAATTCAAGTTCTGAATGGTCAACATCGATTTTGGGTAACAAAGGCTAAACATCAACATTCGATCTTCAAGTAACCTGATAAAGATAGAGAAAACTCCCGCGTTCGGAGAAATGTAGTAAAAACGTAACCCCCTTGACATGAAGTAAAAACGAGTTGCTAAACTGAAGGACAACAATTCGAAGGGCAGTCAACAGGACAACTTAATACGTGTAGCACAACCAACAAGGAATCTTGTATTACATGTATATATTAAGAAAGAGATACGTAAACATACAGAAAGTAAGCTTACTACATTACAGACATAGACATTATCTGGCGAGCAAGACCGGGATCTTGCTGTAATAACTCCTTCAGGTTGTTCTCCACTTCTGCAATCTGTTTCTCTAAGTACTCTTTTGAGTTCTGTACATTGCCGAAAACAAAAAGCAGCTTATTTACAGGAAGATATTAAACTAATTGTTTTTTACACTAACTCGTGATCCAAGTTCAAGTTCAGACAATGCCAAATTGGCTTGACACATTCAAGGCAGAGGTTTAGTGTGCACCACATATTGCACCAGACAGCTCATTGCTTAGGGCAGTTGCATTTTATGTGCGATCTAGGGGGTGTTTGTAGGCAAGGGAAAGAAAGAGAGAAGATAGCAAAAAAAACACATTATTTTGTCACACTTTCCTTCTGTTCATCTTTCATTCCTACTTTGAGAATCATCATGGTTATGTTTCTTCACACTTTCACTCAATTTTCTTTCCTCTTTTCCTCTCCGTTAATTTTCTATCTTCTACTTAAAACGAAACAAAGAAAAGTCGTACTTCTCTTTTCTTTCCCTTTCTCTTTAATTGAAAAACCAATAAAAAGAAACTTCTATTGCAATTCTTTCTCAATTACTTCCCCTTCAATTCCCTTTCTTTCCACAAGTTCCAGAAACACAGCCTTAAGCTTCACAAACTGCCACCCTCAGGCATTCGAGGTCACGTTGTAGTTACTGAAATATTATGGATAGAGATGCCTATGAATCAACAAACTAAGCCTGCACTAATTGGTCAAGCCAAACTTGACAGAGATCACACCGCCTCAGGGCATCCAATTTACAACAATAGAACTACCCATGTAAAATTCCCAATCAATGGGGGTATGGACTGCGAGGACCGGAGACAGAACAAACTTTTGGCAATATAAAAGCACAAAGTGGTTGCTCTCAGAAAGTTTTACCACAAAATACCTCCAAAAGTCGAGGAATTCAAGGGACATCCAGTTTCTAGTTATTATTTGGAACCACAGGATATTGTACAAAACAATCAGCAACAACTAATCATCAACCACCCTTCTCCCCATCTCCCAAACCCAACCACTTATGATACATGGATCCCTCATTTTTTGGGAAGTACCCGTGTCGACACAACGCAACATGGATGCTGGTGTGGGTGCAGGATCTTTGTCGGATCTGCCTAGTTCTATTTGGACACGCCTGAGGAAGCAGCAGCAGCAGCAGCTGAGGAGAACTGTTGCAGTCTTGGAGAAGATCCGAAAGAACAGCAACAGATCCGCCAAGAAGAAGAAAAAGAAGAAAAAGCAGCGGTGATAGGTTTGTATTTATTGAGCTTCTTTACTAAATAAAAGTGATCGATCTGTATTTGGGCTCCTTGGGCTTATTTATTCAATAGAAAAGTGATCAGTTAATTTGGGCCTCTTTATTAGATTAGGCTACGAATCTGGGCCTACAATGTTGTCTAGATTTCATCTATCCATTTATTATGAATTTGGGCTATGTACTGGGATTGGGTCACATTTCCTTTTAAAAACATTAAGGGAACAAGTCTATTTTTGTTTGCCACTTGAAAATCAAGTGTTTTCTTGTACATACATAAATAAATTAGTAATATTTTTGAAAATTTGGTAGCGTATTCCCATATCTGCATCCAAATTTGGATACACATCCACAAATCCTCCATTTTGAGGCTTGAGGTGCCCAACCCTTGGATATACAGCCGTATCCGATTCATGTACCCACGTCCGTGTAACAAAGCCACCCACACACCAGGAAAAAAAACACAGTTTCACATGTGCACAAGTCTCTTCCTATGTCTGTGCAGAAGTAAAACAATCTATTGTTGCCCACAGTGCTGGCATGCATAATTTATAAGTTCTCACATACACACTTGCATTTAAGATAAAGATGGAAGAAAGAAGAAATTTGATATTTTTAATGGCAAAGTCAGTATGACTTTTGAAATGATAGTGAGTCAGCGACACACCTGTACCAATACTGAAAGTCATATTTTGTTCATGAGTCCATCGACTGACAGACGAAACCCTTTTAGAGAACAAGTGAGAAAATGTTCACACGTAATCAACATAACAGGGCTTCTTTAGTGCATTAACTTATTACCCATCCAAGTTGGCCTCACACAAAAAAAAAGTCTAGACAACAGATTGAGGACTCTATAACCCATCTACTTGTCACCCACCTAATTTGGCCCATACCAAAAATAAAGAACAGCAAACAGAATGATTACCTTTATCCCACAATCCAGCATTGAAATCCATTTACATTAATGAGGGAAAAAGATGGCGGATTTCATGTAATCTAGAGCATGGATAAACAACATACAAAGATAAATATCAAAGAGTTCTTCTTTTAGACGGGGACGACATAGTAAACCTTTGTGTAATTCAGATTGTGGAATGCACTCGAATTACATATAAAAACCTCTACAAAGTACACATGGGCAGAACCGGCATTCATAACTTCGATTTTACTTAACAATATAGTAAAGACATGAGTAAGTAAGTTAACCAAAGGAACAAAAGAAGACACCTGTAAGGAAGCAATTGCTGTCTCACTATCCTTGAGCTTTTGCTCCTGTTCCTCCATTAAAACTGATTTGGGTTCTAACACAAACCTGGCCAATATTAAATGGAGAGGAAATGTTATGTGATAACAGAAATTAAAAGGAAGTTACTGAGAGAACAAACAAACTCATTGTTGTTTATGATATCAAGTCCCAGCAAATTATGAATCAGGATTAGTAGCAGTTTATTAATCTTTATATAGGTTGTCCGGAACTCACGTTCTCCCTGCAAAATAAGGATGTCGACATCAAATATGGCATTCAGTAAATCAGCATCCAGGAATAGTAGAGTAATTGACAATTGTTGAGGACAATGGATGGGCCATTAAACCGAACTGAGAAGAAGCTACTTTTTCTCTGTTTGAAAAAAGGTTGTTACTGAGGACGTCACACTTGTATGAAAAGACAAGCAAGCAACTCTAAGTTAGGGCGTGATTCTGCTTCCATACCTATAGATTTATATGTATTGGTATCATCAGACAACTGTTGCAGCTCCTCCAAGGTTAAATAAGCGCGCTTCCTATCTCCTTCTTTGTTTCTCACCTGGTTCTGAACCTGAATGTCACAGATTCCACATCTCAGTTTAAAAACCTCAAGGATAATTCTTATCTTTTGAACATAACCAAACCAAGCCATGAAACAAAGCAAGACACCTAAGGATATGTACAACACAAAACCCACATATGATTAATCTAGTAGTCCTAATCCAGTAATTTTCTATAGAAAGCAAATGCAAATTGATATGGAATTTGCACATCTTTATTCAAACCTAGTTGCTAGAACTTGCATTCTAAGGGCATCTCTAGTGGGTGACTTTAGCTTATCATTAGGCTCAGATTTTTCTGACAAAAAACAGTTAACAAACATTTTTTTGTGTTTTTGAGCTCTAGTGGTGCAATTAAACTATGGCTACAGTTGGGTCAAAGCTAAGTCGGATGTTAACTGTAGCTTTACGTGAAGCGAACAAGAGAGAGAGAGGAGGAGAGAGAATAAAGCAAAGGCTGTTCTGCGCCAGAGGGGGAGAGAGAGAAAGGGAGGGATGAGAGGAGAGAGAGAAGAGGAGTGGGCCCATTTCCATACATATAATATATATTCTCTTTTAACCCACTCTACCATACATCTTAACTACACCACTACAACACACATTCATTCTCTAAATATATACATTCTTAACAAACAAAAATAGGGACCCACTTTATACACTTTGTCATATAACACACAATTTTTAATCACACCACTAGAGATGCTCTGCTACTAATAGTCAAATGAAAGACACACATTCTAATAGTTATCTTACACAACTTGCATATACAAACCTAAGTTCAAACAATTCGCATACAGGTAACATGAGATGTTGTAAGGTTTTCCTCGCCTTAAACATAAGCCTTTAACCTTCTACTCAAGGAAGTAGACACCATAGTTAATATTCAAAAAGCAAGGGTACGGATTATGGGAAAGCCAAATCTAAACATTTTATGTCCCAACTCCCAAGTACTAGTCTTAGGCAAAGAATCGACAAAAAAGGTGTGAATCCTCAAAATTTAGTATGGACAGGAAAATTCTGGCAGTGCAGTCACCATTTCATGTAGCGCTTTCTGGAGAATAATACCCTCGATGTAACTCTAAGTTGGCCAGAGCAAACAACCCTAATTTCTCATAAAACAAAAATGAACAACATTGCTTCAAGTATTAACATAGTATGGTATCTTTAACCAACAGTCTTGTACAAATGGGGATTCCACTTACAAGTACCAATGGGAAAAACACACAGAACAATAATAGCCAGTTCCGGATAATTTTAGCTCCTTAACAACACAAGTATTCTACTTTGAATTCTGATGACCAGGAAGGGAACGACCCATTTACCAACTATTGAGTCTTGGTGACTCCAAACCTGGAGGTATTAAGGGCCTCAATCTCCAACACAGCAAAGCCTTGGCATTTGCAAAAGAAAATGGTAGAACTTAAAAACGAGACTTAAGTTCCACAAAAGAGCAACTTCAAATCAATCTACTACTACTAATAGCAACATAAAATCAGGACAATCCAAACTAAGAGGTATGAATATAAATTTCAAGATACTTTTATAACTATATGTGCACACGAATATAAGCATGTATATGGTGCATACTGAAAAACATAGGCAGAGACACTTATTTAGCTATCTTCAAGTACACTGAATATAGAGAAACATTTGTATACGTGTAAACCTTATATGTTAACCAGGTTTTCCCACTTGCTCAGCGCTCGTCCTATAACACAACCACACTATGGGCGCACAAACTCTCATAGAATCTTGTTAACGCTTTGTAATGTTCTAATCCTTCTCGGACAAATCAAGGGAAACATATACAAGAAGACAGAAGCGAGTGCCACCAGAGATCGATCATTATTTAGACTTCCACTGTTAGAGGTTATGATTTTGTACAAAAGATTTGGAAACGGGAAGGATATAGGGGCAGTCTCGATTGAGAAGAAGAAGAGAAGACGGATCAAAATGGGCCTAGAGACAAGAAAGTGACTAAGAAATAACTGAAAGAGAGTAAAAGGTCACTATTACACGGTTTTGGGTAGAACCATGGTTTTAAATCACGATATCGGTCGGTGTAACGGTCGCAGTCGCGAGAAACGAGTATCGGGAGTATCAGTCAATGTGACACCGTGATGTAGTACAAGATTGAAATAAGGCTAAGTATAATCAAACACAAGAGGAACGGGCTGTTTTGAGGCTGTGGACGGTGTACGTGAATAGTATTTTGTAAGGAGGAGAGAAAGGGTTAGAGAAGATAGATCTAGGCATCACACCTAGGTTACCAAAGGCATCACACTTAAGGCCTCTTTCACATCACACAATCATAAAAGCTTAAAGCTAGAGTTTCATTCATTCAATCATGATTTTCCATATGGCTTACAATCTTATTTATACCCATTTCAACTTGACTCTAGAACTTCCCAAAATAAATAACCTTAAACTAACTTTAGACTCCCAAAGACGCATTGAACATAGACTCTTAGGCTGAATTAATGACATGGAAAAACCAAATCTCTACGATCAACTAATGGACTCTTTCATTGCATTAATGACATGGAAAAACCAGCCCATGTCTAGCCAAGATCCCAAGTTGGCCCTATTTCATCCAACATTTGCCAAATTTAAGCTTGGGCCTTAGAACCATCCCATCCATAAGGCCATAACTTCCAACCATATGAAATTACTCTAGAACCAATTTCATGTTGGAAATGCCACATGAAGAGGCTGTGAATAATAACCACGTATCTTCTCCCATTGAATTGACCATGCATGTACCAAATGAAAATGACGTGTTTGTTGGCATAAAAGAAAAGCATTAAGTAGCAACAAGCAATTACTAAACTCTAGTACAATTCTTGAAAAGGCTTTCGTAACAATCTTTTGAAGAAGTTTTGGATCCTTCAAATTAAGAGGCACAAATTAATCACAAGAAATGAGAGAGTACAGAACCAGAAGTAATAACAAAGAGATGAGGATTTTAAATTGAGCTACTCTACCTTTAAGAGAAGTGTTAGGTTGATAGGATGGTACAAAAGGTCTTCTCCAACATCTACTACCCGATGATATGTGTGACACTCATACAAATCAGGACTAATCACTTTGACTTCAATAATAATATATAATAATAGGCAGCTAAAATCTTCAAAAACGATACCGAAGCTCACATTTAAAACTTAAATAATTACCTTAAGGACAAATGACCTTAAATCCTTTATATATCTTGAGGGGCCATCAAACAAGAGCATAATGAACTCTGAAATCATGTTGAGACCACGTATCCTCATCCAAATTCTGGCATGGCAAGTAATGAATGTTGGGAAGTGCATCAGGAAACATCCTCAATATATCATTCAACACCTCTCCAAGCGGCTTTTCCTTTTTTCGATCTCACATGTACATATGTTGCCCGTAGGTAGTGCGCTGCACCATTAAGTTTATAACTAAATTGTACTTGACCGTCATCATTGTAGATGAGGAAGCGATAGATTGATCGGTTTTCGTCAGATTCACCAAAATCATGATCTAGTGGATGCCGGGTTATCAATTTCCTCTTATCAGTGACATTGTTAGCATCGTTTAAAGACACAATGTCATGGAATGCATACTTTTGCTGATCTCGTTAATTTGATGGATTAGACACATAGTTGAGACTTTCCAAGAAAAATGGAAAGAATAATTATAGAACGCAATCCGCTTAGCTTGATATAGTGAAATATAATCCTCGTAATAATGTGAGTAGATTGGTTTTCCGACCAAGTGCTTCCACTGGTGCAGGGTATTAGGAAGTGGATACTCCGCAATTTTGCTTACCATGGTACAAACTTCATGGAGGTCGAATAGAATGCCTATCACTATAGGATGATTGTTATACGGGAAAAGAATCCATCCTTCTTGTTATAGCTCCAAAAACTTGGAGAAACACCTTCCTCATTACAAGATGGGTGGCAATGGAGTCATTATAGGAATGAGGAAGGTGTTTCTCCAAGTTTTTGGAGCTATAACAAGAAGGATGGGTTCTTTGCACGAGAATAACAACTATTGTGGAAACTTGCGAGGAACTCTCATCTGGACAAAATTTGAGTATAAAGATGCACCTCTATTAGTGTGTTTTCCTCCATGTGAGAATTACGTCCCTAATAACGATCCTCCTATAGTGAAAGGCATTCTATCCTACCTCAATGAAGTTCCCATGGTAAGTGAAATCATTGCAGGGTATCCACCTCCGAATACATTGCACCAGTGCACATGGCCGGAAAACCCATCTACTCACCTTATTATGAGAGTTATATTTCACTATATCAATATAAGTGGATTGCATTCTATAATTATTTTTTCCACATTTTTCTTGGAAAGTCTCAACTATGTGATATAATCCATCAAATTAATGAGATCATCAATAGGCAAAAGTATGCATTCCATGACATTGTGCCTTTAAACGACGCTACCAATGGCACTGATATAAGAAATTGGATAACCCGACTTCCACTAGATCATGATTATGGTGAATCTGACAAAAACCAAACAATCTACCACTTCCTCATCTACAATGATGATGTTCAAGTACAATTCACTTATAAACTTAATGGTGCGGCGCTACGGACAACATATGTACATGTGAGAGATCAAGAAAGGGAAAACCCGCCGAGAGAGGAGTTGAATTATATATTGGGGATGTTTCCTGACGTATTTCCCAACAGTCATTACTTGTGCCAGAATTTGGATGAGGATATGTGGTCTTGACATGATTTCGAAGCTGACATCATTAAGCTCTTGTCTGATGGCCCCACAAGATATAAAGGATTTAAGGTCATTTGTCCTTGAGGTAATTATCTAAGTTTTAAATGTATGCTTCGGTATCGTTTTTGAAAATTTTAGTTACCTATTATTATATCTTATTACTAAAGTTGAAGTGGTAAGTCATGATTCGTATGAGTGGCACACATATTATCGGGTAGTAGATGTTGGAGATCCTATCAACGTAACATTTCTCTTAAGGTAGAATAGCCCATTTTAAAATCTTCCTCTCTTATGCCTTGTTCGGTTGTGGGTTTTGAAAATTTTTGGGTTTGGTTTTTGGGTAATGAGTGAGGAGAGAAAAGAGGGTAATAATTGGGGATAGGGGTAATGAGTGAAGAGATATAGAGAGAGAAATGAGATTAATAATTGGATATATGGGTAATGAGTGGAGAAAGAAATAAAAATAATGATTGAAAATATAGGTAATGAGTGGATTTGGATTTGGAAAATTTTTTCCAAACCCACAACCGAACAAGGGCTAAGTTATTACTTGATGCGGTCCAGAAAAGGTGGCTATGGGCATTCCAGTAATTTAACCATTATTTGGTCTTGGAGGGTAATGATTGCCCATGGGTCCACTTGGGATACGGCTAGACATGGGCTCAAGTCTTAGAGTGTCTTTTGGGTTCTAGTTAAGTTTTTTTTTTTTTTTTTAATCAAAAAACTATTTCTTTAACGGCCAAAATAGGCTAATTACAGTGAATCCATCCTAGAACAGAGAAAAGGAACCTACAGCAAACCATCACCGAAGGAAACAATAAGCATAGGTGACCCAGGAGCAGCGATAAAAAACCGCAAAGCTAGAAACTAGAACTGTGCACAACTCACCGCCGCAAAGGGTGGGAACACGAGGGGCCAGCCATCTAACCACTAGCCACCCTAGCCTGATAAAAGAACCCAATCAAAGACAAACTATACAAGCCAATGGAAAGTCTATTTAATTTCTAGTCAAAGTTTTTAGAATCAATTAGTTGATAAAGGACTCATTTGGTTTTCCATGTCATTAATGCAGTCAGAGTCCATTAGTTGATCAAAAAGTCATCACACCAAAGAGATGATTGCATCACACAATCAAAGAGCTTGAAATACCCGATTCCTAAAAAGGTTGGTCTCAAGTTGGGGAAAGTGCAACTAAAGGGTACAATGATGCAAGTCATTTCTGGCCCAGTGTTTCTAAGCGAACTTCTGTCAAAACAGCTGATCCAAAAGGCAAAAACTACGCAGACAACAAAGGGGGAGGAAAAGACAACAGGTGCTTTAAGTGTTGTGAAACTGTTCACATGGCATATCAATGTCCAAAGAGGAACTTACACATACATGGGAATGGAGCAAGAAGCTGAATTTGACCAACAAAATAATGATGATTCCTTTGACGTTGGGGTGCTAAATACAAATGACTTAGCAGAATAGGAGGTGGACAATTCATTGATCTCTATTGTTAGCCATATCCTTACAGCGCCTAAAGTTGAAAAGAAAGAAGGGAAGAGTACTTCTATTTTTTAGATGCTAGTTCACTGTGGAAACCAAGCCTGAAAGCTTATCATTGATGGTGGGAATTGCATGAATGTTGTAGCCGCAGCCACAGTGGAGCGTCTTAAGCTTCCTGTTCAACCACATCCTCATCCGTATAAGGTAGCTTGGATAGACAACACTTCCATTCCGGTGCGATGTCTAGTTTCTTTCTCTTATGGTTCTTATAGTGATTCTATCTTGTGTGACGTAATTCCCATGAATGCCACACATATCCTTCTTGGGAGACCATGGCTTTATGATAGAGATGTGCGGCATTGTGGGAAAGAGAACACATATGCTTTCTCATTTAAGAACAAGGAGATTGTTTTGAAGCCAATGAATACAGCTGAAATAGAAAAATACAAGGAAAAGAAGCCAAAGGATGTTGCTGAAAATAAGCCTAAATCTCTCCGCATTCTCACCAAGAAGTGTTTTCAAGCTGAGAGTATGGAACTGGGAGTTATATATGCCGTGGTGGTAAAAGAAGTATCAGAATCAGCTGCTGCATCAGCCTCTGTATTACCATCAGAAGTGGCTGAGTTGCTGTCCCGTTTTTTCTGATGTTGCACCTAAAGAGCTCCCAAATGAATTACATCCCGTGCGCAATATCCAGCATGCAATAGATCTCATTCCAGGTTCACAATTGCCTAATCTTCCAGATTATCTCATGAATCCAAGGGAGCACGCAGAGCTTAAAACCAAATATTTCTCTTCGAGAGGATGAACCGATGAAGTAGAAAGCAAAGAATCGGATGCGCATTACGCTGAAGTACCTGAAGATGTGAAAGATTCCACTGCCAGTTTTGATCTTAACATACCCTGAATGACGGTTAATCAATTGAGGGAGCTTTACGAGATGGAATCTTAAGGGGCATTTTAATGAACTTTTGCGTAGAGTTGAACGGGAAGTGGAGAAAGTGATGGAGCTGGTTGCTGGAGAAATGAAGGAAACCATTGCCGGCCAGAATCTGATATGCCTTTACAGATGCATAAGTTGCAGCCAGAATCCACTAGTACAGTGCCAAAAGAATTTCCCGTTGAGCTTCACTTGGTTAATCGGGTGAATTCAAGCAACCAAGGGAAGTCATAAGGTGCACCAACTGTTGATGTAATTAAAAAAGAGGTCAATGTCAAATTACATGAAAGTAATGTCACCACAAGAGAGATGGGGCCAACCAATGTCTTTGTCATACCAGACAAGTTCAAGGATCCACATGTGAAGTCAAAAGCCTCATTGTCTTCCTTTTTGTGTGAAACGAAAAAGGATTGGTCTCGACTTCAAGCTTTTCATACCAAGACGCGGTTGCAAATATGGAGGAGTTCATGGAGTCTTATACTCCAATACTTTAAAACCCGAGGACAAGTTTTCTCCAACCAGGGGAGAATGATGCGGTCCAAAAAAGGTGGTCAGGGGCATTATGATAATTTAACCATTATTTGGTCTTGAAGGGTAATGATTGCCCATGGGTCCACTTGGGATATGGCTAGACATGGGCTCAATTCTTAGAGTGTCTTTTGGGATCTAGTCAAGTCAAAATATCTATTTAATTTCTAGTCTAATGCCTTGTTCTCTTTGCTTTTCAAAAAGCATTTTTTTTAAAATACCCCCTAGATTCCCCCTACTTTCAACATTTCTCTCTCTATCTCTCTCTACTTATTACCTCTATTATTTTTCAAAAAAAATTTCAAATCCAAACACAACATAAGTCCTTAGAGTCAATTAGTTGATCAATGAGTCATTTGGTTGTCCGTGTCATTAATGCAGTCAAAGAGTCATTTAATTTTTCCATGTCATTAATGAGTAAAAGAGTCTATGTTCAATGTGTCTTTGGGAGTCTAAAGTTAGTTGGAGGTTATTTATGTTGGGAAGTTCTAGAGTCAAATTGAAATTGGTATAAATAAGATTGTAAACCTTGCAAATCATGATTGAATGGATGAAAAATTGAGTAGCTTTCAAGCTCTTTGATTGTGTGATGCAATAATCTCTTTGGTGTGATGTGTGATGCTAAAGAACCCCTAGGTGTGATGCCTTGAGTTTTCTAGGCTTGATGTCTAGACGTATCCTTCTCCAACCCTTCATCTCCTTCTTCTTACAAAATTACTATTCATGTCTACTGTTCACAGCCCCCAAAAGCAGCCCTTTCTCTTGTGTTTGATTATACTTAGCCTTCTTCCAGGCCTCTACTTTTGATCAAAATTCAGAGTTCCGAACTTACAGCTATAAAATCTTTATTCCAGGCCTCTACTTTTGATCAAAATTCAGAGTTTCGAACTACTCCAGAACCAAAAGTCAAAATTTTGGTTCGTTCATAATCAGCGTACCCATTCTGGTACAACCCACGCAATGCCCATTTTTCTAGACACTTCATATAGTCACGAACGGCAAATTTATAGCATTAAGAACTAGAATCACACTTCTTTATACAAAAAATAATAATCCTTCATAGGAATAGTTGAACACAATCACCTGCTTCAACTTTCCAGTAGTTTCAATCAAGCGAGCTTGAATCTCCAGAAACGCCTGTTCACAAATTCAGTACAACAAATTACGAGATCTGATCAAATGTTGTTAACTCAAGCTCTAATGATGCAAAAGAAATTATATGGACATTTATTATGCGTGTATAGAAGGAGAGAGAATTGGGTACCGCTCTGTTTGCTTCGTCAGCCATTTTTCTCTCTTCTAGTTCAGTGCGATTAGAAAAAATTTGAACAGCAAATTACCTATAAGGATAGAAAAGTGCACGGGAATAAGGGCTTCTAAGTTTGGACCGGCCCGTACTTTCGCCTTTCACTACAACGGGCTAGACGCAACGGGTTTGGGGCTGAGTTGGTTTTTTTTTTTTTGATCGGCAAAAGCACGCCTTACATTTATTGAGCCGAAAGTACGGGCCGGTCCAACTTAGAAGCCCTTATTACCGTGAACACCAGACCAACAACAAAGCCTCGTTCTCTAGAACTGAAACACGCGGCCCACAAAAAAACCACCCCGCTGCCGTAAAGCTCGCCTTCTCTCTCACCACCGTCAAGCTCGCAACTAACCGCCGCCGTCGAGCTAGCCTCCTATCTCGCATCCATAGGCTCGCGTTCTCACTCGTTCTCCACTACACTGTCTTAAGGTTAGTTCCCTATTTGTTTCGATTGTTCTTTCTTTCCTCTCCCTTTCTCTCGCATCCAGCACTTTTCACTCTGATCGATTTCTTCGATCTGTTTTAACCTCTCTTCGTTGGACGAAGTAGATCTAGATGTTGACACCGGTGATTTCAAGGCCGAGAGAGAGAGGAGGAGGAGGAGGCGGAGGAATTAGATGTGGTTCGTCGGCAATGAAACTAAATCTAATCAACTAGTGTAATTGTTATGTTCTCTGGCCTTGAAATTGTCATTTTGGTTGTTAGTTGTGCACTTGAAGTTTTTGATGATTTGTGTGAGTGAAACTAGGTTCATGGACTTCACAAGCTCAAAGCTAATGAAATCAAGTTATATTCACGAGCTCAAAGCAATGAAATTTACGAGCTCCACTGTTTTGTTGTGTTTTGAAACCCAGTGAAATTCACAAGTTGAAAGCTAAATGAAATTCACGAGCTCGAAGCTAATGAAATTCGCTTGGCGGTGGTTGTGTTTTGAAACCCATTGAAATTCACGAGCTCGAAGCCAAAGTAGTGAAAATAGTGAAGTTTCGAAAGTAGTAAATTTCACTAACTTTTTGTGAAATTAGTGAAATTTCGTCGGTCGGGAAAAAGTCGTCGACCGGAAGAGGGTGGAGGTGGGATGGGGTGATGAAAAGATAGTACAGTGTGAAATTATATTTAGTGAAGGGTAAAAAGCGCAAAGCCCTACACATCTGGGGGCATTGTGCTCGAAAACATCTAAGGGCATGAGAACCCAAATTACAGTGGGATAAGACCCCATAACACCCCTAAAGGCCTACAGTGCCCAGATAAAGCTCAAACACCTAAAAGACCTAAAAACCTAAAACTTACATTGAAGCCCAGCCTAGAGAAAATCCAAAACCTAAAACCTTGTTGCCACCCAAACAGACAGTAAAACCAACCTCTCCAATCAGCCATCGTCAAACCCTCCAAGCCACCATTTGCTACCCCTCCAAAGAAGCCAAACCAGAACCCAAACATGCCAAAACTGCCACGGATGCTACCCTTACTGTTAGGCGAGTACTGGGCCGTTCAACAACGATCGACCACGGCGAGAGCCACGCCAATCGCAAACAACAAACTGTAGAAGCCCATGCCATTAAGCATGATTGGAAAACCCAACAGAGATCCGAACAGGCATCCACGTCTTGTTTTGCGGCCATGAACAGAGAAACCAACTGATGCGGGCAGGGGGTCAAAAAAATAGAAGGGAAAATGGAAGAGACAAAGGATCGACAACAATACCAAATCCGACCTGTAATGACCCGCTCCATCTTTGTACAATATTGTCCGCTTTGGACGTCCAAAACCCATAGACTTCTCAGTAGGTCACCCATCCCTGGACTATCCCAGGATGAGCACGCTTGACTATGAAGTTCCTATGCGCTTTGGCCCACCCTCACGGCTTTAAAAGGCTTTGTACAAGTAGGAGGGATCTTTCCTTATAAACCATGACTTGCCCCCTCCTGTCCGGACGAAGCCTGCTATCCTGCAGCACCACCGGCCACTGGAACGCGAAGTGTCACAATCTACCCCCTTAGGGATGCAACATCCTCGTTGCACAGGCCCAGCAACCTCCCATGGGGTCAATGGTATTAGAGCCCCGCCGTGGGCAAAGTGGTAGGTAGGCCCATCAATTCTTTTTATTCAGCCTAGTAGAGTACTCAGGCATTGCATTTTGGCGATTTACTGTTCGATCGAGGTGAGTGGTTAAGCATGTGATCCCCTCTTTCGAAATCCTCTTGAGCTAATCTATTATTGACAATTCGTTATTCGTTATGATCCGATGATGATTATTCTTATTCGTTGCTCTTATAATTATTGACAATTGACGTACCCTTTGGTATACAAGGTTAATTGAGAATATTTGTGATTGATCGATTGTCCTTACTTTTATTGTCGTCGATTCATTGACTCCATAATATTATTGTGACTCTGGAACGGCACGGGGAATAATCCTAGTGTAGGTGCCTCCGGTTCGCTGTTGTTCTTATATGTTTGGGACCATGGACTATATGTTTATATTTGTGAAAGTCCAAGGAAAAGACCTGTGAAATATCGTGGTGACTTTGACCGCTAGGGAAAAGACTTGTGAAATACTCTGTGACTTTAGTGCTCAACGGATAGGGAAAAGACTTATGACATACCCTGTGACCCTACTCCGGATCGGCTGAGGAAAAAGGTTTAAGGCGCCAGTTTCCCTGTAACATCCCAAGCAGACCACTAGCCCAATACCTTGATTTTGATCCACAAGCCACACCACATGGCCCAAAAGCTTAAGCACAAGGTACTAGTAGTAGCCCACAAGGTTTGTTATATGCCTAAGATCATCTATGTAAACTTTCGATGTGGGACGGAGTGTTCCCTAACTTTATAGCCTCGCGCCCTCGCGAGGGGTTGAGCACTATAGTCACCGATACTAATCAAACCAAATTAACCAACAACCAAATCCAACCAAACTCCAAAGGCACACATGGTCGTATACATGGATGGCTCTGATACCACCTGTAACGCTCTAAGCAGACCACTGGCCCAATACCTTGATTTTGATCCACAAGCCACACCACACAGCTCAAAAGCTTAAGCACAAGGTACTAATAGTAGCTCACAAGGTTTGTTATATGCCCAAGATCATCCATGTAGACTTCCGATGTGGGACGGAGTGTTACACGACCTCGTCGGATAGCCAAAATCCCCAGTTGCGAGCCACAGCGAAGCTCTATGTATCGGCCCCCAAAAACGGCAAGAGGAGATCAGCTGTTAAGATTCATGGACGCTTGCACCGCCGCCGAAAACTGTCGTCGCCACCATCTCGTTATTGCCTTTGCCAACCAAATGGTGAAGGAAGAACAAAAATCACCGGGGGAGGAGCGGAGCGGTTAGGTCCCCCCGCCCCGCAGTAAAAACCATATCTTATCACTTGTGCCTTTTTGGTTCTAAAGAGAGAGGGGGAGATGGAGATTTTGGTTGTGTTGGCCTTTTCGGCTAAATAAGCCAATTAGCTTTTCTTTTTTTCTCATTGAACCTATAGGTTTATCGTATTTTGATTTTTCTAGGTACCATGCGGAACCTCCTAGAACAAAAGATGATTTTTATGATGATGGAAATAACTATTCCAAATGGTCCCTGGTATTGCATTAAATGATATTTTTTTAGGAAAATTTATAGAAATAGTCCTCCTAATTTCACCCGAGTCTCATTTTCGTCCTTCAAGTATCAATTGCAATTTTTTTGACCTTCAAGTTTGGTTTTCATAACAAGTTGGTCCATTTGATAACGTATGTGAGCTAAAATGGACAGAAAAAAATAGATTAAGGGCATACGTTATCAATTGGATCAACTTGATATGAACTGCAACATCCAAACTATTATCAATCTGATTTTTTCCATCCATTTTGGCTAACAGAAGTTATCAATTGAACCAATTTGGTACGAAAACCAAATTTAAAGGTCAAAAAAGTTGCAATTGATACTTAGAGGATGAAAATGAGACTCAGGTGAAACTAAAAAAACCATTTATATAAATTTTTCTATTTTTTATTATTCCTGTAATAACATTAGAAGGCGTGTTTATCTTTTTAATCATGTTATACTAAATATTTGGTGAAATTGCGTATAGGTATTACTCTAAATTATTCGAGGGTAATAATCGAATCGGATGCTGAGGCAATTTTAAAAGCTATGTGTCTTTGAAGACCACTCCTTTGGATATTGCGGTTATGATTCAAGACCGTCAAGCTCTTAAAGCTTCATTTTTTTCGTGTAATTTTAATTTTGTTAAACATGAGTGTAATTGGGTTGCACATGTTTGTGCAAAAAAAACCCTCTCTAGTGGTTCGTCCAACTTGTGTTATCTGCCTCCATGGTGTTCAGTATTCTCTGATGTTTAGGCGTTTTCCGCCCTTTAGATTAGTAAACTTTCTCCATTTTGAAAAAAATAAAAAAATAAAAAAGAGACTCCATTTGTTTATATCTTTACGAGTCTGAGCAAGAGGAAGAAATAAGTTAATTAATGATTTCTTTAGCAGGCAAAATGAGAATTCAGACATTTGGTTAACAATAAAGAGTTTGTCAACCTGTCGACTTTGCTTATTTATATCTATATCGGTCAGGGCAAAAGAAAAAAATAAGTTATCGGGGCAAGAGAAATAAAGCTAGTATTTCACAAAGATGGTTTCCTGGGTTTGGAAACAAGTTTCTACTGCGGTAGTGATCTTGATTATAACCCTATTCGTCGTGCAACTGGTTTCTGCTAATACGGGTACGTGATTTGTTATCCATCAGAATTCTAAGTATTACGAAAATATGTGATAGACTTTATATTCTCTATTGTCTAGCCAAATTTACTGGTGTATTAGTTTTGAGCAAAGTAGGTATAAACTAACTCGGTAATATAGCTTTCCAGAGAAGTCACCAAATTCAATTCACAATATGGTTCCTTTTATTTGCATAAGCTTTTAATCGTACAGAGAGATTTACACAAGTGACGAACGAATTCCCACTCCAATCTTCGTTTTTGTTCTGGGGTTTTGATTATTTGCAGTCTTCGGTTGCGCATACATAAGTATTCGACTTTTGTTTTGTGATAAAGGGGAATTGTTGCATCAAACTATTGAAAAACTGATTTTAGGCTTGAACCATAAGGTCATTTACTTGATTTTATGTAACTATTGCACAAAGCCAGCCCCACATAAACGCTCATTGCATCAAATGATAAATTCATTTGCTTGCATCAAACTATTGCATAAAGCCAGCCCCATAAACATGAAGACGCATTTGCATGAGCAAATGTTTAGGCTCGATTTTCAGGGTAGTAACACGTTTGACTTTTTTTTTTTGCAGACGAACATGTGTGGAAGATGGCGTTACACTTCGAAAGGAGAAGAATCAACCCCAATCCTCCACCGCCTCCAATTCTAGATGAAGTACGGTCATATGGACAACCTAGGTTGGGAACAAGACCCGTACCCTCCATCTCTTGACAAGCTAGATTGGCTACCTGATTAGTGTTAATGGAAATTGTGCTCTAACCTAATATTAGATGAAAAGGCAGTGAAGTTTTAGTGCAAGTCGAAATGATAAAACATAGTCGTGATGTTAGTGTACATATGCACAAGTCTCAATATGAAGCAGGATAACGTAAAATGATGGTCTTCAACATAGGTTCTTCATTTTGTCCGAATTCTCATTTTAACGAATTTGCATGAAGCAAATTTTGGCACTTAGTAACAAATGCAGTTTGGAGGGCAAAACACTAACATTATGGCACCTTTTTCAGTTTGGCTAGATGAACATAATGAGGCGGTGGGTGGGTCGACAAGCGGGTCTGTTTTGTGACCCCTAATAAGTTTAGGGTTTAAGTTGATACAATCGTAATTGTAGGTGTAAATTTAGGAATTGTCAAAATTCCAGAGTCTCAAAAAACATAATTTTCCCTTAAACCTAGTACTAGTAAGTCTAGTATAGATATCTCGTCCCGACAACTTTTATAAAGATTTTACATTTTGTTGTCTTGTCTTACTTTTGATTGGTTTAAAATTTCCAAACGCGTGGAGTAACTTTCAAAAGGGTAGTGATAATGTTTAAATTATTTTTGTTGATGCCAAAATTTCATGAAAGTCTTGTATATTGCACATAGTACAAGTCTTTTGTGCATCAGAGTTTGGTGCGTTTTGACACCAACAAAAACAGTCTTGACATTATCATTTTTCTAAACCATAACTTTGGACAAAATAGATGAAGAACAATATTTAGAAACAATCCAAAAGTAAGTACCATAGATAGTACTTGCACCCAATTGATGCAGATATATTTATTTCTAATGCTATACAGTCTCCATCCAAAATTTATTGTAAAAAAAAAAAAATGGTCTGCTGGAACCAATTAGTATCAAAAAAAAAAAATTTTCGCAAGGGAACCTACTTTTACCCTAACTTTTTCCAAACCAATCAAAACGGATATCAAACTTCCTATCTATAAGAGTTGAACCCGCAATCCCATAGTGCCTAGTACTGCTACACAACCACTAGTGACTAGGCCTACTTCCCTAGTTTGGATCCGACTATGATGGGCATTTATCTCGATCAAGTTAAAACAGGAAAGTGGTATGCACTTTTAATCCTTCGAATTTGTACTGAGCTTAGGAAAAGGAAGAGAGAAAAAAATTAGAACAGCAAGAATAATCTCTGCTCAATGTTTGATCCTTGCCTATCAAAAACAAAGTCTGATTCTTAATTTGAAAAGTCTTCTTCAAAAAAAATTTGAAAAGGGAAAAGTAAAATGATGAGAGTAACTTTCTTACTTTTTTTTTTTTCCTGTTGTACTTTCTTTTAACTTTTTTTTGGGGGGTAGACTTCCTATAGTTTCTCTCTCAATTTTTCTTCCTAATTTTCTCCTCTCTTCTCCTTTCACAACTTCTAAATACAGTGGTTTTTTTTTGCTAGATGATATATATCAGTAGGGTGTTAGTATATAAGTCAACCGAAAACTCAGAGGTTATTCATAGCCCTAAAATCCCAAACCTACTCACCTTGATCACCACTAGAGAGAGAGAAAAGAATAAACCACCTATGTTACATGGCGTGGTGTTCTAAATACAGTGGTTGAATGGTGCAACAACCAAGCACCTATAATCCAAAGTGTAGACATCAAATGAGAAAACAAATCAATATTCTAAATCTTTAATTTAATAGAAATTGGTAGTATTGATAGTTGAAATTTAAATCTCTTGTCATTTTGTCAACATTGACTAATGAACAGAACAAAACAGCTTATTAAAATTCAGAAAAATCAATGAGTTTATTAATAAGGCTGAATGGGTTGACGAATAAATTCTATAAAATTCGAAGTTCATCAACTGCATGGGAGAACTTGATGAAATATGTTTTTTATTATGGCTCCATGTGTTTGATATTGTTTTTTATCCTTAATTAATCTTTCCCCTTGGGGCAATGATGTAGGAAATGACGTAATAGATTTGAGATTTCGGTCCAGAATATTACTATTTGGAGGTGGCCGGTGGGATTGTACATTAGAGCAACTCTAAAATTAATAAAGAATGGATGTGATATATTTGGAGGAGATTTTATAATTTATCTTTTTTCCTCTTAATTTTTTGTACTTCATGGGAGAATGCTGAAGGGATCTATCGTCCTTTTCATAGATTAGATCTCCAAAATGGAGATGTAGTCTCCATTTTTTGAAACCCAAAAATAAATTTAGAGTATAATATGCACATAATTCTAAACATGTTCGTATATCAATGTATATTTCACGGATATTAATACATTTTCCCAAATGTCACTATATATTCATCGGATATCAATGCACTTTTTACATATTATCCTACACCATTTGAGTGGATGTTAGAATAAACTATCTCTAAAAAGAACGATAGATCCCTCAAATATTCTCCTTAAAGTACAAAAAGTTAAGAAAATATGAGATAAATTACAAAATTCTTTCTTTAATATATGTTACATCTGTTTTCTATTTTAGAGTTTTAGAGCTTGGTAGGAGTCTAAGAGATGTTGTTTTAGATAATTAAGGACTCTGGTGAAAACACGAAAGTTAATAATAGGTGAACATTTAATTTGGTGATTCAGGGCGGTTTGATAAACCTCCTCTTCTTCTTCTTTTTTTTTTTGGTAGAAAATGCATTAAAACGAAATTATAAGAGCTTACAATTCGTGGGTATTTGACTCTTTCCAAATCCAAATTCAACATAACCGAAATACAAAGGAGCGACCGTTTGATAAACCTCTGTTTACTTGTTAATCTTGTGTCTTGTCTTGCTTAAGCAAAGATTACTAAAATCGCCAGCCATTTTAGATCATTCATATGTTTTGGGACATTATTGGGAAAATTTCATTTCTACCTCTGAACTTTCAACCAATTATCTCATAAGCACTTATACTCCATTTTGTATCAATTAAACACCTGTAGTTTACAAACCCCTTAAATTCTACACTTGCCGTAAGATTTCATCAATTTTCTAACGGAAATTGAAGCCATGGCACTATTTTGACCCTTACATGACTTTATTTTCAGGAAAGACCCCTCTAGTTTACAAACCCCTTAAATTCTACACTTGCCGTAATATTTCATCAATTTTCTAACGGAAATTGAAGCCATGGCACTATTTTGACCCTTACATGACTTTAATTTCAGGAAACACCCCTCTAGTTTACGAACCCCTTAAATTCTACACCTGCCGTAAGATTTCATCAATTTCCGTTAGGAAATTGAAGCCATGGCACAATTTTGACCCTTACATGACTTTATTTTCAGGAAACACTTCTTCTTCTTCTTCTCTTCTCTCTCTCTCTCTCTCTCTCTCTCTCTCTTCAAAATAAAAAACCCTAAATTAAATTGAAAGGGTTTGTTGGAATAAATTAAAACTTTACCAATCCAAACCCCTTCTTTTATCTCCTCTTCTCCTTCTTCGAATTCATCTTTTGGTCTTGGGTTCGGGATTTGATTGTAAATGGGTGTTTGGAAGGTTAGAGTGGGGGAGTGTTTGGGGGGGAGGAAATATATAGGATATGAGGGTCAAGAGAAGGGTGGTGGGCAAGTATGAAGGGGGGGGGGGGGGGGGGGGGGGGGGGCGATGGTTTGTTTCTTGGAAATGAAGTCATGCAATGGTCAAAAGTGTCAATTCATGTCATAATAGTGCCATGTCATCCATTTCCGTTACAAAATTGACAAAATCTAATGGCAGGTGTCGAATTTAAGGGGTTTTGTGACTACATGTATTTAATTGAAATAAAGTGAAGTATAACTGCTTATGGAACATTTAGGTGAAAGTTCAGGAGGCAAAATGAAATTTTCCCAACATAAGTAAAAATTATCCCCCTTGCTAGTCTTTAGGCTTTATCCAGCCATAAGATTTCCACACTCTCCTTTTCACAATTCACACATTTTTTTTGTCTTTATCTATTTGAATTTATTATATTACCATTTATTCAATACATTTTTTCGCACATTCAATGACAATATTGTAAATTCATGTGAATAAAAACAAAAAAGAAAGTATGAATGATTAAGAGAGGAGTAAAAATCATTTCACTTTTAAGAATTGTATAGTGATTAAGCACAACTTTCAACCTAATAAAATAGAAGTGCAACTTCCAAGGAAATTGTCGGTGAATCTAACCCTAGTCGTAGGGTGTTATACAGTGAGGCATTGTTAATTAAAACAAGTACTTAAAAAAAAAGAATTTTAGCAGAACAGGGCCTGAGTCTAATATAAAAAATAGAAATGAAAAAAAACAAGAAGAAGGAGGAGAAGATGACAGTTTTGGCTTAATAAGTCAACATGACTTATTTTTTTGTCTTTGGTCATTTTTTTTGGTATTAATTAATTTTGCATCAAATTTTTGTGACTTATTAATTCGTTTCATTGAGAGAAACAGAAAAATAATTATTTTTTGGATCGAAAATCATATTGTAATCTTTTTTTAAAAAGACAAAAAAGTAAAAAAGACTATTTTTTAACTTATTTTTGTCTTTATTCAAGAAATTATGAGTTTCGATCATAATTTTTTACTTTTTCAATTACTCTTAATGACGAATCAATAAGTCACAAAAATTTAAAGCCGAAACAAATAAATGAATAGTTTTTTTAGTAAAACAAAAAAAAATTACACATCTTGAGAATAGTTCGAAGGTTCTGGACAATTTCTTTGACAGGCTGGCCTTTGAATGGTTATGGGAGCTTCTAAGTACACACCTTTTTTTCCTCTGCAATTTCTATCTTCCCCCCTTATAACTTTGTAAAGTTTTTTGCTTTACTTTTTTTTCCCCCACACCCATTTTCCCCCAAATTGCCCTCCTCTCCCCTATACGAAAAATAAAAATACCGAAATACAGTAAGTTATAGACAAATAAATTTACAAGAACGCAACATAATATTTGGAGTATTAAAAATAATTAAATTTAATATTTGGGGCGTGAGAGGCAAAAAAAATAGAGGTGTCCTCCACAAAGATAAACCCCACCGACGATGACCCACCAGAAATTTGGCGCTCGTGGTTCAGGACACTCAGACTTTTTTGTTTCTTTTTCCCCAAAGCCACTGACCGTACGAACCCAGATTTAACACATTATTCCATTCCAAGAAAACCTACCACGGAATAGACAAACAAACAAAAATCAAAACACTCTCTCTCTCTCTCTCTCTCTCATTATCTGTAATTCTGTATGCCAATACAGAACTCTTCGTGTTCACATTTGACAAAAAAAAGTCTCTATTTTCAGTGACCCAGATCGGGTTCCGGCGAATTACCATTGAATTCCATCGACCCATCTCATGTTTTGAAAAGCCCATGTGTTTTCGCTGGGATTTGAGTAGAAAATGGTGTGACCCATTGCTTGAAATGAATCCAACTGGACGTAGTTGCTGTTCTTGTGTCTGTCATCCTTGAAAAGAGAAGGGAAGTGAACTTTCTGGTAGAGAGTGATTTGCTAAATCTTGTAGTTTGTGGAGAGATGGAGGAGTGAAATGCAAATCTGGTGTATTTTTTTTAAATGGGTACCTGTTTCAGTTGTGAAGGTGAAAACCCACCAAAGCATTTTGTTCTTAATAACCAGCCAGGTATTCTTTAATGTTCTTTTCTTGTATTTCATTTTTCCAATTCCCTCTCCTGTGATTTCTTTCTTTTGTTGCCCATTTAATTTTTTGTCTGTTAGTATTATTCTTCAGTGAAGTACCCAACCCAACCGAGTCTTGTGCCCCAATCAGTTGGGGTTGGCTACATGAATTCTAGTTGTTCATTGAGTTCTGTCCAGGGCTGAATGGAAAAATAAAGGGTTTTGTTTTACCGTCAATGCGGTTCCTTTGTTAGTGGGTCTAGTATCACTATAATAGTCTAGGAAACAAGTTGTGGTTATGGATAGTAGTGTGATGATTAACAATGCCTTACGTTTTACTGAGAAACATGCTGGAAACTCTAATTTGTGTGATGTAGAGTTATGGTTTTCGAAATTCGGTGACCGTCACGGGTATTGCGGTTGATGGTGTGGACTAGATTTGAGTTAAACATAGTTTCTGAATTCATCCAAATCCTCTACCATCAATTGCAGTTTCCTACACTGAGTAGAAGCCTAAAGGAAGTTGGGTAATTTTTTAATTTTTCCATCAACAAATTGCTCTGCCTGCTTGGCGGTAAATTAAAAAAATTGCAAAAGATTACAGATCCATGGAACTAAAATTGTAAGAGTTGGATATGTTTTCTTCGAAAGATGAACAAATTTTTGGAACAACTTGTTTACTGATTCATAGGGAATTAGTTAGTGATCCTATATGAATGCATATCGCTTTCCTTCAGGGCCTAGTAAGTTGAAAATATCTAACCAAATTGGTTTAAAATTTCAGGGCATTGTCAATGTTTGAACTTTGTGGGGTAGAAAGTGATTGTAAGTTATGATGAGATAACTGATGTTATCATTTCCTTATATTCTTGTGACTATTTGGCTTGAAACAGGAAATGGCTCTTTGATATCTTCTACCAAAGCAAACTCCACGCTTCCTGAAAAGCCAAGTACGTTGGAGTTGCATGGATTCAAAAGTGGAGGAATCACTGCATCGACTCCCAAAAATGTGGGGGACCTCCGTCGGAATCCTGGGTATAGTAATGTTGATGTCTTTACATATGAGGAGATGAGGTTGGCAACAAAGCACTTCCGGCCTGATAAAGTGCTTGGTGAGGGTGGTTTCGGGATAGTGTATAAAGGAGTTATAGATGAGAGTGTGAGGCCAGGTTACAAGACAACAAATGTTGCAATTAAGGCGCTTGATCCCGAAGGGTTTCAAGGAGACAAAGAGTGGCTGGTATTTTCTTCTGATTGCATTTTTTTACCTCTTTTTTTGGCAGTTCATTTTTCTTCCCTTCAAATTTGCATAAACTATTGATTGGTATAGAAGAGGCAAACCCAAAAAAAATATTGAGAGGGAGAGAGAGTGAGAGAGATTCCACAGGACTGTAGTGAAGAACAATGATTCTGCTTGATCTAATTGATGCTATTGAAGTGCAGTATGAAGATGACATGAAAAAGTCATTCTTTGCTGTGATGTATTGCCAACTGCTGCTATCTTTACTTCAGCGTGGAATCCCCCAAACAAGAGATGGCCTTTTTCCACATAAATAACCGCCTAGAATATGTAGAATGCTACCTTGTTAGGCCATCCCTATTTTCCCAAAGTTCAACATAGAATAAGATAGTACCTCTTACCATTTAAAGAAAATTTATGTCTTTAGACTAGGAAGCACTTTTTAGGTGAATAACTTTTCCTTGATATTAGGTTCATCAAAGGCGGAGTGAACATGCTTTACCAAATGTTTTTTTTGTAGAGATTAAATAGCATTTATTTTCACGATGATTAATTGCTATGGATAAATATGTGAAAACGGTTAGATGCCACACTGAGTCAAGCTTTGTTAGGTAATTGGCTGTGAAGATTTGTCTATGATGGGATAGACGGGGGAAGAAGGTGGTAGATTTGAAATATGGGGGTGCACAAGGTGACTGGCCTTGCCAGAGTTCATTATCTGTTATGTGTTGGCTTTTATAGAGAAATTAGGAAATGCTGGGAGACTTTGTGAGTTTCTGTAGTTTTGTGGTGGGGGATGGTAGGAGTGGCAGAGGATAGGTGTGCTACAGAGCCTGACTACATCTGGAGAGATGGACGTGGTGTTTTGTGGGTGATTTGGTGGCAAACGGAGGTGCAGGATTAGGAGTTCCATGAGGACTCAAGATCCTCCCAAGAATTCACATGCCAACACCAGATAACCTGAATGGAGAAAGAAGATTATTGTCAGTTGGTGCTACTGCTACTTTTGCAAGCAGGACAGGAAAACGGTATGTATTAGACAATGGAAGTGATGTGGGTGTTTCTATCACCTCTGATGGAAACACTCACAAATAAAGCATTTCTTGGTTAGGTGTGGAGTGGGTTTTTCCATCAGAGGTGATAGAGCTTCTTCATTTGTTGGAAGGGTGAGGGTTGGCAGGAGGCGTAGGTATGTTTTAGACAAACTTGTAACTATAAGTTCGGTAGTGAAGAACCCTTTGCATTGCCCCCGCCCCTCGCCACAACCTCTAGTTAGGTGACATCAACTTCCTGGAAAAAATGTAGATGTAATTAAGGACAATTGATTTTTTAGTGTTGAAAATTTTATGAACAAAGAATCAAGGTTATTGTGGCCACATTCTCGAGACATTCACAAGGTTTGGGTTTGATATATGATCCATACATCAAGGTCCTTCTCTGCTGTAACAAGTTGGTCGAATTGTCTCATACCTGTGTTACTTAGACAAGTATTTCTCTCTCAATAGTATCAAGATTAATAATGCCTTATGAGTTACGGAACTATAGAAGATACTTGGAATCCATATTTATTTTCGTTTCGCAACATAGATCGTTGTTGTTAGCTACGGCGTTCCTTGTGAAAGAGATAAACTTGTTTTTTTGGTGGATTTAAAGTGGAGAATTTGTTGTTGTATGTGTGCAGGCAGAAGTGAGCTACTTGGGTCAGCTCAGTCACCCAAATCTGGTAAAGCTCATTGGTTACTGTTGTGAAGATGAACACCGGCTGTTAGTCTATGAATATATGGCATCTGGGAGCCTGGAAAAGCACCTTTTTCGAAGTGAGTACTAAATTGACTTCTAGATGTTTTATAGTAGGACCCCTGAAGGAATCTCCACTTGTATACTTGAACCAAGATTAAAAGATGCTACTTGTCAAGTAAACAAGATTCAGTCTTCTAAGTAATCCTCGAAAGCAAAACAAGATTCAGTCTTCTAAGTAATCCTCGAAAGCAAACTAGATTTAGCTTCGTAATTTTTTCCTCCAAACCTTGAATTATTGGCCTATATTTCTCTTTCTTTGATTTTCTCCTATTGTTTTCTTTTATACTTCTTCAGCATCATTCATAATACAATGCATATGACTTCTTCTTTGGCATCATATTACCATGCATATTCATAGAAGCACCAAGGTTCTCTCTTTGAAGCGAAATGTGTAGAAGCAATAGGTAGGCCCCAATTTTCATGTCACATGTTCTGCTGCCATAGCACTGGGGCATATGAGTACTTTCCACCTTACCTAGTCATGACATGTGGAAAAATGAAAATTGAAAAAAATACAATGTGACATCTGTGCGCATGGGAAAACTGGAAAAGCAAAATACCTGCCGAAAAAGACTGACCGAATCAAGCATTTCCGCAAGTTTCTAATTTATGTTTCCTGTCAACTTAAATGTGGTTACTTGGAGCTTTGTTGCTTTAGAAATAGTCTCCTACAAGAAAGGATGTAAATGGAGTAAAATACTAAAATGGAAAGATTTAGCGGATCCATTGCGAATGTGCTTTTCTTATGTCGAATAAAATGTTTGAGAACACTTCTGTATTAAAGCACCTTTTGCTCTCCAGAAATAATGGAGACCATTATAGATTTCAGGTAGTACGTTGAATTGCAGAAAATGTTAATATTTTGAGTCACTGACTCACGGTAGTTCAAACGTCGGCATTGGCATGAAGTATTATATTAACATGACCCTATTAGAGACAGCAAACAAAAGTAAATTCATCCTGTTGAAGACTGGCGTGTAGCCTCTCTTCACCCCCCTCCCCCCCGCAAACGAGACTAAACCTGTTAAAAACAAAAAGATTGCTGAAGTAAATCCATTTTGCTTATAGACGGCTGATTGTTTATGCCTAAAAACGAGAGTTTTACCCCATTCTTTTATTCAATATGGAAAACCAGAAAAAATGATGTAAACCTCAGGGAAATAAAAGAGTTTTGCGGGAAATGCTGAAAACTAATGCTGGCCTCTGTTGAGATAAAATGTTGCTTACAAACTACTTAAAAGTTGAGCTTTGTGCTTGTAGGAGTTTGTGCTACTCTCACATGGTCAAGAAGAATGAAGATTGCTTTAGACGCTGCAAGAGGGCTTGCTTTCCTTCATCTTGCAGAAAGGCCTATCATATATCGGGACTTCAAGACATCAAATGTCTTGCTAGATGCGGTTAGTTCTGGCACTGTCATGATTTTTAACTTTTCTTGCTCAATGTGGTAATTTTGTGAATGAAATCCCTGCAGAAATATGTTAGTTTTATACCGTCATAGCCAGCTTTGATGTAGTAAATGGTGATTCTGAAACCAATTGTTTGGCATGTATGGGATGTGGGTTTGGCATTTCCAGTCAAAGTTTTCAGAGGTGGTTGGTCGCTCATGAGGCCAGGCTTAAGCCTCAAGGAGTTTTTATTTTTCTATTGACAAAACTATAATTAATTAAACTACCATAAAAAAAGGAGAGTTTGTGTTTGCACCATACACAGGCGTCTTACAAAACTAAGAAGATAGTAGAATTTGACAAAAAAAAACATGTCAAGGCATACAAACATAGTGCAATTATAGATCCAACCTTTAAAAGCACTAGAAGTTGTCTTGCAAACAAACATGGGAACCCTTCGTCTTTGCCCCAACAACTTATAATGAACCTACTCTTCGCCTACCGAAGAAAAAAAACCCCGACTCATGTGATGCGCTTGCCTCCCTCACCTCGGCAAAAAGGTGTCAAAAGCGTATGTCTCCATCCACCTTGGACAGATGGGCAAACGCCTTTGTCGTTCTCAGCTCAAAAATCAATGCCGGGGAGCGATTTTTGTTGCGCCTCGCCTCAGGGTGAGCTCCAAGCTCTCCATTGAAAACATTGTTTCCGGATTCTATACACGGATATTGTTTTATGAAACACTAACTCAACTTCTTTTGAGTTATGAAATTTTTCTTTAGACGGTGTTGTTTTTGTATGTTATACAGTTGAGTCATCTTTTGACTTATTGACTGAAAACTCTTAATAAGGTACTAGCCACTAGCCATGCACAATTTGAATTTTCCATGCTCTATTCAAAGAAAGATTTCACATAACAGTAGCCAACTTCTTGTGAAAAATGAAACTTCATGGCGACTTGTGGAAGTCTTTTGTGAATTTTGTGTTATGCTCTGGAATAACTTCTGTGTGTTGCTAAAAGTTCAGTAATGATGGCAGGATTTTAATGCAAAGCTTTCTGACTTTGGGCTGGCTAAGGATGGGCCTATGGGAGACCAGACCCACGTATCAACACGAGTCATGGGCACTTATGGTTATGCAGCCCCAGAGTATGTTATGACTGGTGAGTCTTCCAATGGCTTGTTGTAATGAATCACATTATGTTCATCAGTACTTGCATAGTTGCATATCCCGCATGACATTGCATTTTGAGTAGGGGACTAGGATGTTTAACTTCCTTTTATTTCATCTCATTAAAGTGACCATCGTCTTGACTTCAATGACTTTTTTTCTTGACCGAACCTATATTTTTATTCAACTGCAGCTTTTGTCAATTTCTGTTATACCTCCTGGTTTGATCCAGTTCTTCTCATGCTTTTGGTTGCTTGAAAAGTTTGGCCCAATGAAAAATTGGAATAAAACTTTACTTAAATCTGGAGGTCGGCAACATAAATCCCTAGTTGCTTCTTCTATGTCAAAGAGGTATATGTGATTAGTACTCGGTTAGATTTAAGGTTCTCAATTCACAAAATTATTTTAATTGTTCTATGGAATAGAAGATAGAAAAAAGTCTAATTGATGAGCTAAACTTTCACTTGTTAAATATCTAAAGAGAAGATACACTAATAGACTGTTTGTACAATCTAAATGCTACTAAAATAGATAGCAAATGACTAAACTAACCTTAGATCTACATAAACATGGTGTTAGATTATTATTGTTATAAAAAAAGAAGTTATATTATTATTTTTTATACTTATATTATTATTATTTTTTTTTATAAAAAAAGAAGTTGGGTTTTGGAGCACTTCATCGGCCTGATTGTTATTTAGGGTTCACCTCCACATGGTTCAGACTACACCCAGCTTGTAACTGTTTCTGTCAATTGTAGAAAGACTTGTATACTCTTTCCATTAGAGCACCTAGAACAGAGGGACTAGAGAGTGGCTCCCTTGCTACTATCTTAAAAAACCTGGAGTTTTATCCTTAGCTTAGAGTCCCAAAAGGTGTGGTAATCTGGAAGCTATGTGTTTCAAGCCATTTATATACCGGAGCTCTGGGAATTGAAGTGGTTCCCTTTGCTCTCTCTGTCTCACCCATTCCTCATGGACTTGAGCTATTCATTTCTAGATTCTTTTCCGTGTTGGCGGCATTGAGTTTGCAGTATTGAGAAATTTATTGTTTTCAAGTAGTGAAAACTCTCCCGAATTTCCCACGTAGAAACCTTTATGTACTTTTCACTTGTTTTCTTCGAGACTGGGAACTTACTTCTGTAACTGCCCGACTTTTGCAAGTCTCTTATTTTGAAATATTTTCTGCGTGTCCTCTTCTCTATATCCACCATATATGTATCTAAACAAACACACAGCGATATTTGTTCCCGCACATGTATGTTTAACCATAAACCTGAACTAAGATGAACCTGTTGATAGATTTAGCAAATTGACCCCACTAGCGAAAATAAGCTAAGATTGAATACATATCTAAAATATGAACTAAAACCTAAAGCAGGTCATGAGAAATGATTTTGCCAAAACATTTTTATACATCTGCTTTGTCTGTAATGTTCAACTGGTCTATGGTTTATATCATATTATGCAGATCATTCCTTGACGCCCAACTCTCTTGAATGGATTACTTCCATAGTTCCATTGTATTCAGAGACATGATTTTCACTACCCTTCTGCACGGAACCAGGAACTCATAAATAGAAAAATTATTTTGTGATTTATTAACTTACGCAGATAAAGGGAGTACGGAAATAATTTCTCCATACATAACTGTATGCACACGCTTTACTACAACTAAAGGCAGCTTTAGAACTAATCAATCTCTCTCGGTTCCTGGACACAGGGCATTTGACAGCTCGAAGCGATGTTTATGGTTTTGGGGTTGTGTTACTTGAGATGCTGATTGGAAGGAGAGCAATGGACAAGAGCAGGCCTAGTCGTGAGCACAACTTGGTCGAGTGGGCCCGCCCGCTCTTGATCCATAACAAGAAGCTTCTGAGGATTTTGGACCCTAGAGTGGAAGGACAATACTCTACCAGAACTGCCCTAAAGGTGGCCCACTTAGCGTACCAATGCCTTAGCCAAAACCCAAAAGGGAGGCCTGTTATGAGCCAGGTGGTCGAAATATTGGAGACCCTTCAGACACAAGAGGAAAGCCAAGAAGATGCACTGTTAAGAAGTGGAGGGGGTGGCAGTATAACACTATATGAAGCTCCAAAAGCTACATCTGAGAGACGCCCGGTTAGAACTGAAAGTGAACGGGAAGTGGCTCGGGTGCCTGCAATGAGCATTCCGGCGAACGGAAGGAGCAAGAGTGAACCTCCGAAAGAGTGGGATCTTTATAGACATTCCCCGGATCTTGGACAAGATGAGGAAGCACGTGAATTTGAACGGAAAGTATGATGGCAGTTGGATTGCCGGAGCTATTCACCTGTGTATTATTCTCTTTTTTTCTAGTTTTTTATTTTTTATTTTATGTGAATTTGTTTTGACCCCCTAAACTATTCCTTTTTTATTGGAAGAAGTATAGACGTTCAAGCAACTGTATTTTTTTCCAATTTAATTACTCCATTATTTTTTATTCGGAGACGACCCCAATCAGTAGGCCGATTATGTAGGCGTGTAGCTGACAATATTCGATCAACATGCATTTTTTACACGAGTTGATCTCATCAGTGATCCCAAAATAGTTAGAGTTCATATCAACGAAATGGACCGGAGAGTAAGCCAATCTAATCTTACAGCACTGTTGTGTGTTTCGCTTGCAACACCAGCCCCTGGATTTAATGCACTCGATCACTAATATTCGCAAGAGCGCACTACTCAATCAAAGTAGAATACAAGATAACCCAGCATTACGGCACAACTCTTTTCTTTTTAATAGCATGAAAAAATATACGACCAGATTGTAAAAATCATTATAAGAACATTGAAAAAAATACAATACCAAGATATTTAACAATGGGTTGGGTTTCAAATATCATAAGATTGTTTGCGTATGCATGTAAGTGAAAATATTAATTTCCTCAACATTTAATTAATCAATAGCACCAAAAAAATTGAGAAGATAAATATATTACGTATGTTATTGTTTTTTTTTTTTTATATTTTTGCAAAAGGGAAATTAAAAGAATTTTTTTTAGATATAGTCATTTAATTTGCATCAGTTTCATCCCTTCTGGAAGGAGAAATGGCAATTTCACCCATAAATTTCGTTAGTTCCATTCACGACGTCAGCGATTGTGACAAAATTGAGACATAATGTAAAATATGGAGTTAAAATTGACACAAGTAGTATTAGAGGAACAAAATTGATTTACACTTTAATTTATGTGTAAGAAGCGTATGACAATTGATTTACCCTGTAATTGATTTACTCGAATCTTGGTGCTTGTCAAGTTGATAAGCTCGCCCTCCTTCCTCAATGGAGGCAAGATTCTAGCCCCGCGAGGGGCAAGGGTGGGGTTTAGGGCTATGTTCAGCTGTTGGACCTCCTGTGATCTAACCTACTAATTAACTCACTAACTCCTCATACCCCGCTGATGTATAAACTATGACACACACACAAAAAACCTTAGAACTGCATAAATATAGTGAGCATTTAATAAATAAATCTTTTGGCAAATTACTTTTTACACCCTTCAGGTTTAGTTTTGGAGCACTTCATCGGTCTGATTGTTGAATATAGTTGGCTCACCCCCACGTCGCTCCAACTAAACCAAACCTGTAACTCTGTTTCTGTCAATTGTACAATGACTTGTATACATGCACGTTCCCTAAGAGCATGTAGAATTGAGGGACTAGAGAGTGGCTGCCTAGCTACTATCTCAAAAGCCTGGATTTCTGATCCTTTCGGCAGTGAAAAATTCATAGATTTTTATTTGCGATTGAGAAGTTGCAAGGTGTTTTCGATAGTGAATAAATTATTGAAAAATGTCAAGTTGTTTCCGATAACGAATAAGTTGTTGATATGTTTGTGTGTAGAGTTACTGTAGTAAAACAAGTTTTTGTTGATAATTTTTTGTTAGTGAAAACGAGATGGTAAAATGCTGAAACTTTTTCGTTAGTGATCGAAAACGAGATGGATGTGTTAAATTTTTAGTGTTTTTTCTTAGTGGAAACACCTACATGTTTCAAGCCATTGGTTATGAACCTAACACAACTGTTTCCCAGCCCTCAGTTGCGAGGCTAGTGGGAATTGGTGCGGAATGTTCAAGAGCAGCAACTTTCGCAGCCCAATTATCGTCCAAAAATATGTTGGATGGCTTTATGTTGCGGTGGACGACTTGTTGCTCCATGTTCGTATGGAGGTAGTCGAGACCTTGTGCAATGTCGATGCAAATCTGTAGCCACTTTTTCTATAGAAGTGGATTGTTAACGGTTCCCCAGAGATGACTATGTCCCATCGACCATGTACTCATACGGGAGAATCAACTAATGGCTAATGCTCCTCATTACAAAATTCAATCAAAGAGACTATGTTCAGGCGACGGTTTAGAGATTGTACCCCAATCTCAGCACTATATTCTTTCAAGCCATGTCTCATCGTTGATTTGAACCTTTTCATCACAACCACAAGAGTTCGCCCCATCATACATCCCTTGTACAATCTAGAATAACCGTGTTGGCTAATCAAAAGACCCTCATTGATATAATTTGTGGTAGCACGAATCTCAGCTAGCGAGAAACTAGGGTATACCGATTGGGTAACGTTATCGAAAATTGGTTTGGGAAACGAATGCTCTGGCAGTCCTCCTTTGTCGTTTGAACAATTGCCCTTCCCTTTGTCGTTTTTTTTTTTTTTGGCATAAAAAAGAACTTCATTGATATGAAGATAGATAATACAAAATAGCAACAGTGCTATCGCCGTAAGATAGAAAAAGCGCTGGCGATGAGCGAAAGCTAACAAGAGCCAAAAGAGTAGAGCACTGAGCCGCAATAACACAAAGACAACAAAAACAAGTAAAACAACAATTAACCTACGTGAAACACCTCCCAAACGACAAGCTGCAGTCAACCCCCAAAAAACACATGATACGATCGAGAACCAAGAGCACAAACCAAGAAGGCGACCGAACCGCTGGCTGGATCGCACCCATTTTTAACAGCAGCCGACACAGATCAATTAGCCATTGCAAGAAAACCAAACCACCAGCAACTCCGGAGGCCAAGAGACCCATCATCACACATCACAACAACGCCACATCAACCTGCAAAACAAACAAACCGACCAGACATGCATGCATCTCGAAACCGGTCGGATCAGAGGGGAAAGGGGAGAATGAACACGGGAAATCCGATCCGATCGGAGAGGGGATGGAAGAGGGAAGAACAAAGAGAGTCCCAATCGAACGGAGAGGGGAAAACGGAAAAGGGGGGTCGATTGGAACAAAAATGGGAACAGCCGATCGAACGGGAGAAAGGGACATCAGAGGCGGGAGCCGATTGGCTGTCCGGCGACAGAGGGGAACAACACGAGAAAAGAAAGAAATGCATGCATGTCCGGCGAGAAGGGGAGCGGCTGCGACGGAGGCCTGAACGACGCCGACGACGGATCTGCTATAACAGGGGTTGCTTTCTCGTCTTCTTGGCAGGGTGCATGTCCTCATTTTGCTCTGACACAGCTGTTGTAAAAGATGTATTCATGGGGAAGAACCGACGGCAAGACAAAGCGGACGGCGGCGACGGAGGCCCGATGACAATGGCAATAAAGCCGTCGACAAGAGCCGTGCCGTTTGACGGTGAACGACGGCAGCTGGAACAATATATATAAGAAAAGAAAGAAACTAGAAAAAAGAAAAGGAGGAGAAAAGAAAGAAACTAGAAAATGTTGAGATTAAACGCGGAAGCACCCAAGAATCGAGATTCGAAACACAACCACAATTACAATCAATGGAAGTACGATGAAAAGTAAAATAGAGAAAGACACGCAAGAATTGCGTGGTTCAGCAAAACACGCCTACTCCACGGAGAGGATCCGGTTCTTTCACTATGAGAGAATTAGTACAAGAGAACACCCGAGTTTGAAAACCCAAACCCAACCCCTTATACTCCCACTCTCACCAAGAACTCACTCTCACACCAAGTACAAGACTTTGACTTTTACACTTGCACACACACTGTTTTTACACCTCTCACTCTCTCTCTGCCGAAAACATCTCCTCCATGCAGCCCTTATAAATACAACTACTAACCCATGTATTAATACCACATAATACATGTTCCCATGAAGAGAAGACAGAAGGACACACGGCAAAAAGGAACCACGGCAAAAAGGAATCAGTTGGCACAACAGCTAGCACTTCGGAAAAAATAGAAATTGTGAACCATGTGCAAGACTTTGGGAATTTTCATTTATTGGGAATTTGAACCAACCCAACAGAAAAAACAGAAGAAGAAGAGGGGAGGCTGACGCGCCCCCCGCAGCGGAGTCTGGCGGTGGGTTTGGACTGTGTCTGTGGAAAGAGAGTTGCGAGAGAGGGTAAAGTTAGAGAGAGGTTAGAGCTTCTCTCTCTAACTTGTTATTTATTAGTACTCTTGCTACATCTCTTCTATTGAATATCCCGACAAACCTTTGAAGTCTGTATTTTCTGGAAACGAATGCTTTGGCAGTCCTCCTTTGTCCCGGTGGATGAAGTGTTGGCGAGAAGCCATTGCGTGAGGAATTGTGTGGAATTCAATCAGCAAAGGTATAATCATGTCATTTCCATTTCGTCTTGCATTTTGTTCCAAAGAGTTTCGATGCTTTTAGTTCATGATTTTAACAACTTTGGAATTAGATCCTTAGCTTGCCTTAGCGTTTTGATTTTAACATCTTTGGGATTAGATCCTTAGTGCGCCTAAGGTTGAAGTGCATAAATCTTCTCAAGGCATTGGAGTGCATTGTGTTGCCTTGTGGCTTACTAACTTGAACTAGCTTGCTTTGTACAATGGGGTGAACCCTTCTTTTATAGGCGCAAAGAGAGTAATACAGACACGATAAGACACTGTTCCTAGTCTTGGTTCTAGTTTACAGACCTGCAACACACCTACGTATTAGGTGGTACATATAATTGAAAGTTACAATTTAGTATTGAGAGTGAATGAAAAAAAATTCTAAGGCTTTTTCCTATCAGACCTATGTGCTCTCTTAGCGCTCTCGTTGCGCTCCAGACCCTTTCTCTTTTTTTCCCTTGATTTTAAAGGGTTTTAGTAGGGGCGCTCTCTGAGAGCTCCCGGAGCTCTGCTTGCACTAACACGCACCCTGCCCCCGGAGCTTTGCTTGCACATACACGAGCTCCCTTGGTGCTCCCGTAGAGCCCTGAAGTGTATAGTGGGTATACAAGCTTATTTTTCCCATTTCTAGTGTACCCCTCTTACCACGGCCACTTCAGAGAGAAATAGTTTCGTCATATACACTTTTGCATTCAATGCATTGTTTGGATGATTTAAACTTTAGTGTTTGATCATCTTGTTTCATTCCCATGTATTTGCTCTAGTTTGAATTCTTTGTCAAAATTTTCATCACTATTGAATTCATTCATTCATGCCTATGACTATGAATCTGCATGGTTGGATGATACCGGAGTTGTTCTAGAGCAGAGATCGAGATGGTTTTGCTTGAGGAGTCCATGGGGTGAAGAAGGGGCACGGGGTGCTAGTCAAGAAGAGGAGTTAGCTAGGACTTGGGATAAAAGTTGGTAATTCCTAACTTGTAGTCTTCTTGTTAAACCTTTTGATTTATGGAAAATTGAGTAGAATATGTCGTGGTTTTATGCTTAGGTGTGTTGACCCAAAGTAGTTTTCACGTATATCTTGTGTTCTTTGTTCTTTAGCTTTGTCGCAATTGACATGATTATTGTTTTGAATTGCTTTACGTGAAATTTGGTTAGCGGCTTTGAATTTGTGGTAGAGTTAATTTTTAATTGGTTGTCTCATTCACCCCCTCCCCCTCTGGGACATTTTAGTGCTTCGCATTATTTCACTTCTCTCCACCAGCTATTCATACCCATAGGCACAAGTTCAATTCCCTGAAGCGCCTTTGTGATTATTCCCCATGATCTTCCTTTACGCTCATGCGACGCCAGTGCAATCTCAAGGATCACCATTACTTCAGACATTCTAGGCCTTTTCTTTGGTTATGTAGACACTTTCTAGGCCTTTTCTTTGGCATTTTTTCCTCCTCAAGTCTTGTATCTACCGGTGGCCGACCACACAAAACTTCCAACAACACCATGATAAACATTAGATTTTTTGGTAAGTCGATTGTATACCCAAAAAAAAATGGTGTTTCCAACACTGAATAACGCATGGAATTTTGACAACTTGTACTACTATGTGCCAATCCTTTTGCAGTGAAACAAGTTTCTCGAATTTGAGTTTGTTTTTCCTCATTAAAAGCTCATTTGAGCTCAGCTCTTTTCATTTAACAAACCGAGCCAGAACATTTTTACGGCTTGTTAAGCTATCAAAATCAAGATTGAACAAGTTATCACTCACATCGTTCAACTTATGATGTTAACAAAATCAAGGTAAAGATTGATTTGTGAGATCATGTTGATTAAAGCTCGCTTAACATGAGTTCCGCTCATAAATAAAAACCAACGTAAAATATATCTTGAAACTTGTTAAGTTTACAAATCTAAGCTTAGAACAATGAGACTGTCTTGTTTTCAGGTGTGTTGTAAACAAGCTGTTTACAGTACCAACCAACCACAACTGTCTAAAAGTGTTCTGGACGGTCCGGATTTTAATGAAATTTTTCCGAGGAAAAGTTCAACTCTTCTCCGGAAAAGTTTCATTAATATCTGGACTGTCCATAACACTTTTGGACGGTTACGATTGAGTACTGTAAACAAGTATAGCCAGAAACAAGTTTTTCTCTAGAACAATACAGTATATTATAGCTCGGCCTGAAACATGCATGCTACATTGCTAATAGTAGAAACTAAACTTTTTCATACGTCAAGTGTGTTCTCTTCTATTGTGACTGCAGGAGGGGGCTCTACTTGGAGGAATATCTCGCACACCGCGTTCTCATACTTCAGCTCCAAGTCGTCGCAGGAAACTCGATGTCAGTCATTCTCATAGCCTGTTAGCCAAGTCAAACCCCACAAATTCTCTCCTTAGCCCTCCGTCAAAACTTTTTAGACTTGTTTTGGCTTAAAAAGTAATAGTGACCTTTTTTTATTTGTTAATCTTGCGTCAAACTTTTGTGACTTATTAATTCGTCTTAACGAGAGAAATTGAAAAAGTAAAAAATTATGATCCAAATTCAAAATTTTTTGAGTAAAGACCTTTTTGACTTATTTCTTTTTTAAAAAATTATGAGTTTCAAAATTTTACTTTTTAGATTTCTCTCAATGAGACGAATCAATAATTTGTAAAAGTTTAAAGAAAAATTAACACATACGAAAAAAATTTAAATGAAGAAAAAAAAAAAACTCTAAGTCGTTTTGACTTATTAAGCCAAAACCACCCTCCCTTCAAAAAGTCTGGACTTACCGCATATGTCTACCGCACATGTCCACTGCACACGTGTGGGGCCCACTCCATGTCTCTAAAAAATACAGAACAATATCCGTAAATTTTAAAATAATGGAGCCCTATAAAAAATCAGTTCGGTAAATATTTTTTCTGAATTTGTGAGGTTAACTACTCAGTTTCGTCCTTACGAATTCAGAAAAAATACATACCAATATTCGTTAGAGTTGATTTCTTACAAAATTCCATAAAAAAATTATTTTAAAATTTATAAATATTTTTCACCTTTTTGTAAGATCCGAAGTGAGCCCCACATACTTGCGGTGTGCATGTGTTGTGATTGTACCTCTGCTGCCCTCCCTATCCTTTTTGGGAAAATGACCGGCAGGCGGTGCAGACCAACACCACGGGAGAGTTACCGAAAGAGGAGTTGACTCAGTCTTATTACCACTTCAATGGTCTATAATATCGAAATCACCAAAACATGGTAAGTCCCTTTAAAATCACCAAAACATGGTGACCATGAAAATTGCAGACCATCCTACCCTTTAAGTAAAGGGAAAATTTTATAAATGGTCCCTCTAGTTTGCACGAGTTCTCATTTTCGTCCCTCTAATATTAATTGTATCAGTTTTAACCCTATAGTTTTTATTTCGTCTCAATTTTGTCCCTCTCCTTGATGTCATCAATGAAACAAACGGAATTGAAGGACAAAATTGTCATTTTCTTTCATAGAGGGATTAAATTGAGATTTTATGGAAACCAGAGGGATTATTTCTAAAATTTTACATTTTACTTTCGTTTTTTGCAAATAAAATAAAAAAGACCATAAGTAATGTATTTGACAACTGAATAATGTTTTATTAGGTAATCAAACTATATTGAAAAAATTTATATTTATATTTCATTACATATTACAAAATATTAGAAAATGCACAAATCAACTCTTCAGCTAATGTATTTGTATCATGTTCTTATAATCTCCTTATTTTTTTCACCCGATAAAAAAAATGTTCAAAATCCGTGTTTATTCGTTATATATGAGTGATCTTATGAGTTTTAAGTCCCAAGATAAATACACTTATACCCATGTTTTAATGTATTTGATCTCTTAATATTTAATAGTGTTTTATTGCTAAATTAAATACAATTACAAGACTTCTAAATACTACTGAACAACTTTTTCTTTTTAATCATTTGACAAAGAAAATAACGAGATTGAAAATTCAATTGAAAAAAATACAATACCAATACATTTAACATAGGGGTTGCTTTTCGAATTTTCTCATATTTTTTGTGATATATATAATAAAAACTTTAAAATTTTCAATATATTTTGATTATTCAATATAAAATGAGATGAGAAATGTATTACATATGATGTATTTTGAATTTATTTGCAAGAACAAAAGTAAAAGATAAAATTATAGAAATAGTCCCTCTAGTTTGCATAAATCTCAATTTAGTCCCTTTACGAGGAGAAATAACAATTTTGTCTTCCAATTCCTTTTGTTTCATTAACGCCGTAAGCGAGACGAACAAAATCGAGACAGAATGTAAATTATAGGGCTAAAATTAACACAATTGATATTAGAGGAACGAAAATGAGAATTCATGCAAACTAGAGAGACCATTTGTAAAATTTACCCTTAAGTATTGGGCGCCGCTATTTGCAGCCCTTTATTTTCTCCCGTAGCCCACTGCATTTCGGTAAATGGTTGTTGAAAATCATAAATAACATTTCGGTAAATTGCCGTTGAAAACAAGATTATATTTCGGTAACTACATGTTGAAAATATGTTCAACTTTCGGTAAACAACTGTCAAACATGATTTTTCGGTAAACATCTGTTGAAAAAAATATTATATTTCGGTAATTGGATGCTGAAAATATATCTCAATTTCGGTAACTAACTGTCAAATATAATTGAAAATTTTTAGCGGGCTATGGGAGTAAATAGAGAGCTGCGAATAACAACGCCCTAAGTAAATGGTGTCGTTTGCCTACGGAGAAAATAGAAAACGTTTTCGTCCCCCATCTCTCTCTCTCTCTCTCTAGAACGGTTTTTGTTAGCGACTTGGGGTCAGATGGACCGGTGGTAAACGGTTTGGAGAAGCGGTGGAGGGAACAAAGAGTTGCGGAGTTGGACGTATTGGGTCGACGATTAAGGTTGGTTCTTGAGCATTTCCTTCGGGGGCAATGAATAGAACTAGTTTTGTACATGGAATCGGCATAGCATCTTGTTTTCTTTATTTTTTTAAACTTGTTCAATGTTTTTCCAGATGACTATTTGAATAACTTTTTCCAATTGTTTTTATCTTCTTTCTATGTTCCTCTCTCTCTCTCTGAAAAGGCAAACCCAGCACCAAGTGGGGTAAATAAACTCGACCGTCGACGGTGGGACCAACAATTTCTTTGGTACTTTTACGCGTGCCGATTATCCTCCTTACGGGTGAGATTTTGACACTCTTATTATGCCTACTGGACGGTTTTGTAACTGGAGAATCCCCGTTGATTATCTTGGTAAATATCATCTGCTTTCCCGATTTTTTTGTTTGGTTTACGAGAAAATGGAAGAAAATGAAGCAAGAATTGCATCTTGGGTCTTTTTTCTTTTTTGGGTACAGTGATACTTATTTTTTGAGTTTGATTTTTGTGCGTCGTGTCAAAGGTTTTGTATAGATTTGAATGCTTTGCTTTGTAGCTGAAGGTTGAATCTTATTCGCTAGGAAATTTTTCCAGTAATTTCAGATTAAAACAAGTCTTGAATAGTTGGTGAAACTTTGTTGGGTTTTATAATTATTGAATAGTTGGTGAAACTTTGTAGGTATTTTTGAGGCAAATTTTATTGAGCATACTGACCATAAACAAGAATTTGAGAAGACATCCATTATCCAAACATATGTTCCCTCTTCTTGATCTTGATGCTTACAGTCACAGGAAGTTGCATTAATTCATGAAGTTTAAATGATGTTTCAAAATATATCTATTAATTCGTGAGGTGGCATTAAGATATTCTTGGAATTACGTTATCACATTATTCTGTTTTTCATATTCAGGTTTGAATGTAACTGTGGATGCTTGTTTTGGGTTAGGACTGTACATGGGTTGGATGATCACTACAACAAATACTGCTTTTTATAGCATAATTTGATAGCATTTTTTTAAAATGCTATTGTAGAGAGGCAATTATAGCGTTTAGCCATTAGGTCCAAAGGAAACGCTCGCACCCTAATTTATTATAGCATTCCAGAAGTCTTCAACAGCGTCCCACTCTTTTCAAAATGAAAAATAGCGTTCCACCAAAATTATAAGCCCTGATCGTTGCCCTTAAAATCGCACTCCGCCCTTCCTGAAAATTTCAATCGGTTCCACCAAAACTATAGGCGCCAGATCTACCAATCGTTTCACGTGAGTTGCTGCAAGATTTCTCAAGTTGTGAGAACTGGTGTTGGTTTCTAATGGATCGATCTTTACGTATTCTAGGGTTTTAATTGAGAGGAACAGATTTGTCCCTTGTTCTCTATTTCTCCTAATGTCCGACCGATTAATCGCTTTTTCTTATTAATCGCCCCATCTTCTTCATACTTCTGCTTCCTCATTCCATAGTCAAGAGAATCAAAGCAATATTCGGTAATATTGCACCAGTTGAAGCAAACATTCATTGTAAACATTCATTGTTGGGAGAGTCCTTATCAGATTTAATTTGATTTTTTCACTCAGTAGTTGCCCAAATACAAGGCTGGATTTAATTTATCGGAGTATCAGTTTTCATCCCAAAAAAATATTGGGGCTTTTGTGTTGACTCATTCCAAACTATTCTCTATTTTTCTTGAAATTCTATATTTGTAATTGATACAGTATTGGGGCTTTTGTTTAGATTTTGGTGGTCTAACGATTCTTGAAAATGGAAATTTTGACAAAAAGAAAGAGAAATACTGAAAAATTCACTTGCTATTTATGACTAATGACCTCATATTGGTGAATATCATAAGTTTTCTGCATATGACTTAGTAGATTGGCTTCTATTGAAACAGGAAGTAAGAGTTTTGGAGAGAAAACACTTTAGACTTCAGAGCAAGATAGTGAACATCGTAATATGCACTTTGACATCACTTTGCTAATAATTTTGACGTAGCTTCACAATTTCTGTCGAGTTTCGAGATGATTTCATTTGAACGAGAGCAACAGTTTATCTGTTTCTCTCTCAGGTTATTTCTGCTGCTTATTGTCCAACTCATCTCATCTTTTTCCACTTGATAACAGCTTCTGCGGAGGGGCAGAGGACTACTAAAGGCAATGGAATTGATTGGATCTTAAGAGTATTGGTTAGGATTATTAGGAAATGGAACCGATTCATGGGTTTAATAAAACTATAACAAGATGAGTAATTAGTGCTATCTGTGTCCATCATAGTCCGGCTAATGTGTTTTTTTTTTTGTTTTGTTAAGTGCTTCCTTGTGTTTGTAGATATGCCTCAACGAACTATATAAGTTTGATGATGTGAAAGACCGAATACAAGTTTGAAGTAGGATTTCAGTGCTATGGTTGATGATATTATGTTTTGGGGAAGTTCTAGACAAGCATTTTACTGTTTCCATTTGTATCTCATTTGTTAATATCAAAAAACTAGGATGAATATGTAGAAAATAACCTTGTTGTAAAGACATTTTGTAATGCATGAGTTGTGTTGATTTGGGACCTTGGGTACATATTCAATGAAGGATTTGGTTTTCTATTGATTCTTGGTTTTCTTTTTGAACAATTCTAATACTCAATTTTTGGTTTCTTTTTTGATACAAGTGTCACTTTGTTTTGCTGCTGGATTTCCTATTGATTATGTGGATATGCTAAGCCAATTGGGATACTTAAATATGGATGCTATAATTCTAAGGGTGATGTGACAAGCTGAGCCAATTGATTGCTAACTTCTGGCTAACTTCTCGATACAGGCATGCTCAAGGACACGACACGGATTACAGATATGGACACGATGAACATGAGACAGATAGAACATGAATCCATGTTTCCTGCTACTACACAACATTTCCATCACCTAATTACAGTTTCAGCACCCCAAAACTCTATTTCCAACATCTAATTACATGTAACGTAGGACATGACATGTCAAGAAAAATTGCGTCCGGTTTCAACGGCCTTCTCTTTTTTAGAAGCTGAATGTCACAAAAGCAGCAGAACATGAAGGTTTATGCTTGTAATTGAATCATCACAAATAACTCAGTATCCACATGAATCATTTCTCTCTCTCTCTCTGTGTGGCCTGTGGGGAAGCAAAAAACAAAAAAATCCAGATTGATAAACCCTGCTACATAAAAAGGAGTATAAAAGACCCAATTCTTGAAATTAACCTTAACAGCAAGAAGAGAGCATGAGACTGAAGACCCAGATGATAAAAAGTCATCTTTTAGACCCTTACCAAAATAGAGAAAAAGAAAGGGAGAGAAGTTTAGAGCATCTTCGGCCTTCACTCATATTTTTCCTTAAATTTGAGTCAAATTTTGGATAAAAACTCATTTTGGGTAGACACATCTTCAACCATCAAACCCAAATTTTACACATCTTCCTCTTTCTTTCTCTCTCTAACTAGCCATTAGAGAAATGGGTCAAGGCAAAAGTTGTTTCAAATTTGAAAAAAAAATGGGTAAAATTCAAAATGGGAAAAGATTTGGGTCAAAGATTAGAGAGAAATTTTTGTAATTTTTACCCCATTTTAAAATTTGAGTCTTAAAATGGATCAAGACTTGAGATGCTTTTATAATGCCAATAGAAAGCAAGCAATAAATCTCCGAGCAGCCAAAAGAATATCCACCACCAAAGCCTCCACAGCAGAGCAAAGCATCATCTTCTCCAGAGAAACCACATCGGAGATCAACCTACGTACCTCCATTCGGATAATTAGAGCCCAAGCACCTCTGTAGGAGTATAAATTTAGAGAGAGATAGAAAAAGAAAGAAGTCAGAAGAAAGAAAAAAGAGGGGAGAGAGAGAGAGACAGAGTAGAGGGAGAAACGGGGAGAAATCAAACCTGGAGCGAGAGGGAGCTAGGGTTTTGGTACATGGAGCGATGGAGAACGGGAGGACGACGGAGGAGGAAAACGTTTTCTATTTTCTCCGTAGGCAAACGACACCATTACTTAAAGGGTAGGATGGTCTGCAATTTTCATGGTCACCATGTTTTGGTGATTTTAGAAGGACTTACCATGTTTGGTGATTTCGATATTATAGACCACTGAAGTGGTAATAGGACTGAGTCAACTCCTCTTTCCGGTAATTCTCCCCCCTATCCTTTTTTTTCTACTACTAGTCTTCGTCAACTATCAATAACGTGGTTTAATGTTCTCCCTCATCCGCCATTGTCTAGTAGTAGGTATCTTTCACTTAAAATTCTTGACCATTTCGAGATGGAGAATTTTGCACAAGACCTGCTTGACATTCGCATTTCGGGTAACGAATTGCCGTTTCCTAATCCAAGGAATCCCTTTGTTCAAGCGGGAGCCTCGGCGACTGGCTGTGGTGAGATTCCGCCTTCCTTGCCGTTTTCTAACCCCTTTGCGTTTCCTGATCCCTTTGATCAAGCGGGACCCTCGTTAACCGACTTGCGTGAGGTTCCACCTGCTCCGTTTCCTAATCCCTTTGATCAAGCAGGAGTCGCGTCCACTGACTCGCTCTGTTTAAAGAGCTGGGAGAATGCAATTGATGGTGGCGTGGATCAATTGGAGGAATCTTGTCCTTTTTTCCCACTATCTGAGATATTAAAAGCGACTAATAACTTTGACGACGCATTAGTTGTTGGAACTGGTGGATTCGGTAAGGTATACAAAGCAATCATCGACGATGGCACCGATGTTGCCATAAAGCGGTTGAATGCCGAGTCCAACCAAGGAGCTGAAGAATTTTGGACAGAGGTAAAGTTGCTTTCGAAGCTCCGGCATGCGCATCTCGTTTCGCTCGTCGGCTGTTGCAACGAGCATCAAGAGATGATTCTTGTTTACGAATACATGGCTCATGGGACTCTCGCCAGTCATCTTTACAAATCAAGTAGAGATGAAAGCGGTGAAAGTGTATCTCCCCTAAAATGGGCTCAAAGGCTCAACATTTGCCTTGGTGCTGCACGAGGACTCGACTATCTTCATACCGGTACCGAACAATCTATCATACACCGAGATGTGAAGACCACAAATATTTTGTTGGACGAGAATTGGGTAGCAAAGGTTTCTGATTTTGGGATATGTAAACTCATTACAAGCCAAACAACAACCCATGTTAGCACAAAAGTCAAAGCAACAAGAGGATATTGGGATCCAGATTATATCTACACAAATCGAGTAACCAGGAAATCTGATGTGTATGCCTTTGGCGTGGTGCTGTTGGAAGTCTTGTGCGGTCGACCACCGTTAGATCACAGACTCGAGGAGGAGCAAATTAGTCTAGTTCTTTGGGTGAAAGATCATATAAAAAACGGAAAGCTTGACAGGATCATTGATCCCTCTCTGAATGGAGAAATAACACCACAAAGTCTTAAGTACTTTTCCAAACTTGCGAACAATTGTTTACATACTAAACCAAAGGAAAGGCCTACAATGTCTGAAGTAGTGGAGATCCTTCAGAATGCATTGGCGTTGCATGAGCGTAAGGGAAGATCATGGGGAACAATCACAAAGGCGTTTCACGGTATAAAACTTGCGCCTATGGGTATGAATCGCTGGTGGAGAGAAGGGAACAGCGGTTCAAACGACAGTGGAGGACTGCCGAAGCAGTCTTTTCCACAACCAATTTTCGATGATGTTACCCATTCGGTTGACCCTCGTTTCTCGCTTGCTGAGATTCATGCTGGCGCAAATAATTTCAATAAGAGTCTTTTGATAGAACATAGTAATTTTGATGTCTTTACGTATGAGGAGATGAGGTTGGCAATAAAGCACTTCTGGCCTGATGACGGTGAGGGTGGTTGGGTAGTGTATAAAGGAGTTATAGATGAGAGTGTGAGGCCAGGTTACAAGACAACAAATGTTACAATTAAGGAGCTTGGTCCTGAATGGTTTTTTCAAGGAGAGAAAGTGTTGCTGGTATTTTCTTCTGATTGCATTTCTTTACGTCTTTTTTTGGCAGTTCATTTTTCTTCCCTTCAAATATTGTGAGGGAGAGAGCAAGAGAGATTCCACAGGACTGTAGAGAAGAACAACGATTCTGCTTGATCTAATTGATGCTAGTGATGTGCAATATGAGACATGAAAAAGTCTTTCTTTGCACTGATGTATTGCCAACTGCTGCTATCTTTACTTCAGCGTGGAATCCCCCAAAACAAGAGATGGCCATAGAATTCTACCTTGTTAGGCCATCACTATTTTCCCAGAGTTCAAAATAGAATAAGATAGTATCTCTTCCATTCAAAGAAAATTTATGCCTTTAGACTAGGAAGCGCCTTTTAGGTGAATAACTTATACTGTGATACAAAATAGGTTCATCAAAGGTGGAGTGAACATGCTTTACCAAATGACTTCCGCAGACCCCTCCGGAACATCATTAATTCTTGATTCTTACTTGAAATACTTCTCGAATGCTCTGTAAGCCCTGAAACACCACAACCAATTACCCGGCCATTTTATATTTTTCAGGTGCGGAGAAAGTTAGTAGGGACCCGAGTTGGAGTATTTGAAGGATTAAGCTTTTTAGTGATTGTTGAGAAAAATCTTAGCATTTTGGAGGTTTTTTAAATCTTCCTCATCCGACCTCCAATTGAAGTAATTCAAATTTGGTTGGATTCGAAATTCAATTATCTACAACTTCGTATAGCGACGGTTTTGACGAGCGTTGGTACATATATTTTTTTAGTAACGGTTTCTTTAGCGACGCTTATAACCGTTGCTAAAGGGTGATTATTTGTGTAGATACTTTATTTTACAGGCTCTACAAGATGCACGGTTTGAATTACCAAAAAAATGCGCAAAGGGGGCCAAGGGGGGTGGCGGAAAACCACCATTTTCCGGCAAAATTTACACTCTAAAGCAAGAGTTTAAATTCTGTCAAAGACTGAATCTTGAAGAGCTTGTTGCCACATCTACAAGTCATCTTAATTTATGCTGATATCTTTCAGTTTTTTTCACGGATCCGGAATGTTAATGAAAAAAAAAACTAATTAACTCATGTTTTTTTTTATTTTTATTTTGTTGGGGTCAATTGCTTTTAAGTTACCAGATAGTGTAAATGTAATTTAAATATTACTTTGCCTATTACCAACTATTTATTATTGGAAACTCTGTGCCGTTTCAGGTTGACGAGTTGGGTGTGGTCTATATGGAATTGAAATGGAATGAGGATAACTTGAAGCAAAAGGTCTAATTTCCATTTTTGTCTCTTTCATTGTTATTCACTAAGGTGTCCTAATTCCTAATTGTTGTACAAGTTACAACACCAAATGTTGTTTGAAGAGATTAAATAGCATTTATTTTCACGATGATTAATTGCTATGGATAAATATATGAAAAAGGTTAGATGCCATACCGAGTCAAGCTTTATTTGGTAATTGGCTGTGGAGATTTGTCTATGATGGGAGAGATGGGGGAAGAAGGTGGTAGATTTGAAATATTGGGGTGCACAAGGTGACTGGCCTTGCAAGAGTTCATTATCTGTTATGTGTTGGCCCTTTAAAGAAATTAGGAAATGTTGGGAGACTTTGTGAGTTTCTGTAGTTTTGTGCTGGGGGATGGCAGGAGAGAAGTTGTCTCATGTCTGGTGTGGACGAGTGGCAGAGAATAGGTGTGCTACAGAGCCTGACTACATCCCGAGAGATGGACGTGGTGTTTTGAGGGAGAGATGGTGGCAAACAGAGGTGCAGGATTAGGAGTTCCATGAGGACTCAAGATCCTCCCAAGAATTCACATGCCAACACCAGATAACCCGAATGGAGAAAGAAAATTATTGTCAGTTGGTGCTACTGCTACTTGTGCAAGCAAGACAGGAAAATGGTATGTTTTAGACAATGGATGAGATGTGGGTGTTTCTATCACCTATAATGGAAACACCCACAAATAAAGCATTTCTTGGTTAGGTGTGGTGTGGGTGTTTCTATCAGAGGTGATAGAGCTTGTTCATTTGTTGGAAGGGTGAGGGTTGGCAGGAGGAGTAGGTGTGTTTTAGACAAAATTGCAACTATAAGTTCAGGAGTGGAGAACCCTTTGCATTGCCCCCGCCCCTCGCCACAACCTCTAGTTAGGTGACATCAACTTCCTGGAAAAAAATGTAGATGTCATTAAGGACAATTGATTTTTTAGACTTGAAATTTTTTTGAACAACGACTCAAGGCTATTGTAGCCACATTCTCGAGGCATTTGCAAGATTTGGCTTTGATATATGATCCGTACATCAGGGCCCTTCTCCACTGTAACAAGTTGGTTTATTGTCTCATACCTGTGCTACTTAGACAAGTATTTCTCTCTCAATAGTATCAAGATTAACAATGTCTCATAGCTGTGCTACTTAAACTTGTTTTTTTAGTAGATTTAAAGTGGAGAATTTGTTGTTGTATGCATGCAGGCAGAAGTGAGCTATTTGGGTCAGCTCAATCACCCAAATCTGGTAAAGCTCATTGGTTACTGTTGTGAAGATGAACACCGGCTGTTAGTCTATGAATATATGGCATCTGGGACCCTGGAAAAGCACCTTTTTCAAAGTGAGTACTAAATTGACTTCTGAATGTTTTATAGTAGGACCCCTGGAGGAATCTCCACTTGTATACTTGAGCCAAGATTAAAAGATGCTACTTGTCAAGTAAACTAGAGTCTTCTAAGTAATCCTTGAAATCAAACTAGATTTAGCTTCTTAATTTTTTCCTCCAAACCTTGAATTATTGGCCTATATTTCTCTTTCTTTGATTTTCTCCAATTGTTTTCTTTTTATACTTCTTCAGCATCATTCATAATACAATGCATATGACTTTATCTTTAGCATCATATTAACTTGAATATTTGTAGAAGCACTAAGGCTCCCTCTTTGAAGCAAAATGTGTAGAAGCAATAGGTTCGCCCCAATTTTCATGTCATATAAACTGCTGCCATAGCACTGAGGCAGACGAGCACTTTCCACCGTACCTAGTCATGAGGTGAGGAAAAATGAAAATTGAAAAAAATACAATGTGCACATCTGTGTGCATGGGAAAACTGGAAAAGCCAAATCCCCTGCCGAAAAAGACTGACCGAATCAAGCATTTCTGCAAGTTTCTAATTTATGTTTCCTGTCAACTTAAATGTGGTTACTTGGAGCTTTGTTGCTCTAGAAATAGTCTCCTAAAAGAAAGGATGTAAATGGAGTAAAATGGGAAAGATTTAGCAGATCCATTGCGAATGTGCTTTTCTTATGTAGAATAAAATGTTGAGAATACTTCTGTATTAAAGCACCTTTTGCTCTCCAGAAACAATGGAGACAATTATAGATTTCAGGTAGTACATTGAATTGCAGAAAATGTTAATATTTTAGTCATGGAGGTATTAGTTCAAACGTCGGCATTGGCTTGAAGTATTTTATTAAAATGATTCTATTAGAGACAGCAAACAAAAGTAAATCCATCCTGTTGAAGACTGGTGTGTAACCTCTCTCTCTTTTTTTTCCCCTGCTTATGAGAGTGAACCTGTTAAAAACAAAAAGATTGGTGAAGTAAATCCATTTTGCTTACAGACGACTGATTGTTTATGCCTAAAAACAAGAGTTTTACCCCATTCTTTTCTTCAACATGGAAAACCAGAAGAAATGATGTAAACCTCAGGGAAATAAAAGAGTTCTGCAGGAAATACTGAAAACTAATGCTGGCCTTTACAAGTAGCCCTTATGAGATCATCTGTTGAGATAAAATGTTGCTTACAAACTACTTAAAAGTTGAGCTTTGTGCTTGTAGGAGATTGTTTTACTCAAACATGGCCAAGAAGAATGAAGATTGCTTTAGATGCTGCAAGAGCGCTTGCTTTCCTTCATCTTGCAGAAAGGCCTATCATTTATCGGGACTTCAAGACATCAAGCATCTTGCTAGATGCGGTTAGTTCTGGCACTGTCATAATTTCTAACTTTTCTTGCTCAATGTGTTAATTTTGTGAATGAAATCCTGGCAGAAATATGTTAGTTTTATACCATAATAGCCAGCTTTGATTTAGTAAATGGTGATTCTGAAACCATGATGTTTGGCATGTACGGGATATCGGTTATGCATTTCCAGTCAAAGTTTTCAAGGCGGTTGGTCGCTCATGAGGCGAGGCGTAAGCCTCAATGAGTTTTTATTTTTCTATTAACAAAACTAAAATTAATCCAACAATACACCCGACTCGACTCTCCAGTTGACCCACCCAACTTGGATCCTATGGGTTACTGTTAAAGAATATTAGAGATTCCCTCCCATAATTCCCTCCTTGTTTTACTCTTCCATGTTTTCCTCCTTGCTTTATGTATTTGTGTTCCATGTTTTAGGGAATCATGTTCCCATGTTTTATGGCCCTTTGTTTTGGCCATGTTTTATGTGTTAAATTTCTTGGAGGGTTCCATCCTAAAACCAATTGGCTAAGAGTGGAGAGGCCGCCCAAGCTCATATACTAGTATTGGAGGAGATAATTAACCAATGTGGGACAAATCCCAACACTCCCCCGCACGTGCAACCCCTGACTCGCACGTGGAGAGGTAAACAAAGGATCCAGAACACACGGATCACAATGAAAGAAAGTGCAACTATGGCACAGACAAAGGGGAAAAGCCTCCGAAACTCTAGCTTTGATACCATGTTAAATTTCTTGGAGGGTTCCATCCTAAAACCAATTGGCTAAGAGTGGAGAGGCCGCCCAAGCTCATATACTAGTATTGGAGGAGATAATTAACCAATGTGGGACAAATCCCAACATTATGCCTTTTCATTTCTTTATGTCTTCCATTATTCTCCTCATGTAAGCCTATATATAGGAATGGATTTCATTTGTAATTAACACCCAAATCGAATCAAGTTGAATCAATCTAGTATCGATGCAACTTTCTCATTCCCCCTCTATAATTCTAACAGTTACATCGTCCATACTTTCTCCATCCTTCCTCAAAATTGACCTAAAATACCAAAAAGAAAGCTCACTTTTTGGTATTTCCTGATCCTGAATCCTCACTTCTTCTGTCTGGGCACTTCTATTTTCACTAAACTTTCTATGCATATACTCAATTTTACTCCTACTTATCCTATATGCTCTGGACTCCAATTCTTCTCTCCGAATTTCTGATTTATCATTAGCCCCCCATGCAGTTTCATCCACTAGAACAATATCATCTTGCAAACAAACATGGGAACCCTTCGTCTTTGCCCCAACAACTTATAATGAACCGACACTTCACCTACCAATGAAAAAAGAACCGACCCATGTGATGCGCTTGCCTCCCTCACCTAGGCAAAAAGGCATCAAAAGCGTATGTCTCCATCCCCCTCGGATGGAGGGCGCTGCCTTTATGGTTCTCAGCTGAAAAATCAACACCGGGAGCAATTTTGTTGTGCCTCGCCTCAAGGTGAGCTCCAAACTGTCCATTGAAAACATTGTTTCCGGTTTCTATGCACGGATATTGTTTTATGAAACACTAACCAACTTCTTTTGGAAACTGAAACGTTAACAGTGAATTGTTTTGAGTTATGAATTTTTTCTTTAGACAGTTTTGTTTTTGACTTATCCACTGAAAACTCTTAATAGGGTAATAGCCACTAGCCATGCACAATTTGAATTTTCCATGCTCTATTCAAAGAAATATTTCACATAACAGTAGCCAACTTCTTCTGGAAGTCTTTCATGAATCCTGTGTTTTATGCTTTGGAATAACTTCTGTATGTTGCTAAAAGTTCAATAATGATGGCAGGATTTTAATGCTAAGCTTTCTAACTCTGGGCTGGCTAAGTATGGGCCTATGGGAGACCAGACCCACGTATCAACACAAATCCTGGGCACTTATGGGTATGCAGCCCCAGAGTATATTGCGACTGGTGAGTCTTCCAATGGCTTGTTGGAATGAATTGCATTATGTTCATCAGTACTTGCATAGTTGCATATCCCGCATGACATTGCATTTTGAGTAGGGGACTAGGGTGTTTAACTTCCTTTTATTTCATCTCATTAAAGCGACCATCGTCTTGACTTCAATGACTTTTTTTCTTGACCGAACCACTTTTTTTATTCAACTGCAGCTGTTGTCAATTTCTGTTATACCTCTTGGTTTGATCCAGTTTTTCTCATGCTTTTGGTTGCTTGAAAAGTTGGACCCAATGAAAATTTGGAATTTACTTTACTTAAATTTGGAGCTTGTTTATTTGGACTTATATTCAAATCAATTGAGGTTGGCAACATAAATCCCTAGTTGCTTCTTTTATGTCAAAGAGGTATATGTTCTTAGTACTAGGTTAAATTTAAGGTTCTCCATTCACAAAATTGTTTTAATTGTTCAATGGAACAGAAGATAGAAAAAATCCCAATGGATGAACTAAATTTTCACTTGTTAAATATCTAAAGAGAAGATACGGTAATAGACTGTTTGTTCAATCTAAATGCTACTAAAATAGATAGCAAATGACTAAACTAACCTTAGAGCTACATAAAGATGGTTTTGGAGCACGTCATCGGCCTAATTGTTGAATTTAGGGTTCACCTCCACGTGGTTCAGAGTACACCCAACCTGTAGCAGTTTCTGTCAATTGTAGAAAGACTTGTATACTCTTTCCATTAGAGCACCTAGAACAGTGGGAGTCGAGAGTGGCTCCCTTTCAACTATCTTAAAAACCTGGATTTTTATCCTTAACAGAGTCCCAAAAGGTGAGGTAATCTGGAAGCTATGTGCTTCAAGCCATTTATATACCTGAGCTCTGGCAATAGAAGTGATTCCCTTAGATGTCTCAGCCATTCTTCATGTACTGGAGCTATTCATTTCTAGATTTGTTTGCCGTGTTGGAGGCATTGAGTTTGCACTATTTAGAAATTTATTGTTTTCAAGCAGTGAAAACTCTCCCGAATTTCCACGTAGAAACCTTTATGTACTTTTCACTTGTTTTCTGCGAGACCGGGAACTTACTTCTGTAACTGCCCGACATTTGCAAGTCTCTTATTTTGAAATATTTTCTGCATGTCCTCTTCTCTATAACCCCCATATATGTATCTAAACAAACACACGGCGATATTTGTTCCTGCACATATATGTTCATTTGTACTTGACCATAAACCTGAACTAAGATGAACCTGTTGATAGATTTAGCAAATTGCCCCACTAGCGAAAATAAGCTAAGAATGAATACATCTAAAACATGAACTAAAACCTAAAGCAGGTCATGAGAAATGATTTTGCCAAAACATTTTTATATCATATTATGCAGATCATTCCTTGACGCCCAACTTTCTTGAATGGATTTCTTCCATAGTTCCATTGTATTCAAAGACATGATTTTCACCACCCTTCAACACGGAACCAGGAACTCATAAATAGAAAAACTATTTTGTGATTTACTAACTTACGTGGATAAAGGGAGTACAGAGATAATTTCTCCATACATAACTGTATGCACACGCTTAACTACAACTTAAGGCAGCTTTAGAACTAATCTATATCTCTCTGTTGCTGGACACAGGCCAATTAACAACTCGAAGCGATGTTTATGGTTTTGGGGTAGTGTTACTGGAGATGCTGGTTGGAAGGAAAGCAATGGACATGAGCAGGCCTAATGGAGAACACAACTTGGTCGAGTGGGCCCGCCCGCACTTTATCCGTAACAAGAAGCTTCTGAGGATTTTGGACCCTAGAGTGGAAGGACAGTACTCTACCAGAACTGCCCTAAAGGTGGCCCGCTTAGTCTACCAATGCCTTAGCCAAACCCCTAAAGAGAGGCCTGTTATGGACCAGGTGGTCGAAATATTGGAGACCCTTCAGACACAAGAAAAGGCTTTAGAAGTGGAGGGGGTGGCAGTATAACACTATATGAAGCTCCAAAAGCTACATCTGAGAGACGCCCGGTTAGAACTGAAAGTGAACGGGAAGCGGCTCGGGTGCCTGCAATGAGCATTCCAGCGAATGGATGGAACAAGAGTGAGCCTCCGAAAGAGTGGGATCTTTATAGACATTCCCCGGATCTTGGACAAGACGACGAAGCACGTGAATTTGAAAGGAAAATATGATGGCAGTTGGATTGCTGGAGCTATTGTTCTCTTTTTTTCTAGTTTTTTTTTTTTTCCACCTATGTGAAATTGTTTTGACCCCCTAAACTATTCCTTTTTTATTGGAAGAAGTATAGATGTTCAAGAAACTGTATTTTTTTCCAATTTAATTAATTACTCTATTATTTATTTTCGGAGACGATCCCAATCAGTAGGCCGATTATAATGTAGCTGACAATATTCGATCAACATGCATTTTTTAATGAGTTGATCTCATCAGTGATCCCAAAATAGTTAGAGTTCATATCAACGAAATGGAGCGGCGAATAAGCCAATCTAATCTTACAGCACAACTCTTTTCTTTTTAAGTGCGTGAAAAATATACGAAGAGATTGTAAAAATCTTTATAAGAACATTCAAAAAGATACAATACCAAGACATCTAACAATGTGTAGGGTTTCAAATTTCATAAGATTGTTTGCAGTATGCATGTAAGTGGAAATATTAATTTGCTCAACATTTAATTAATCAAAAACACAAAAAGTAGTTGAGCAGATAAATATATTACGCATGTTATTATTTTCTTATATTTTTGCAAAAGCGAAAGTAAAAGGTAAAATTTTAGATGTAGTCATTTAATTTGCATAAGATCTCAATTTCATCCGTTTTGGAAGGAGAAATGACAATTTTGCCGATAAATTTCGTTGGTTCGAATCACAACGTCAGAGATAGTGACGAAATTGAGACAGAAGGTAAAATATGAAGTTAAAATTGACATAATTAGTATTAGAGGAACGAAATTGATTTACCCTTTAATTTATGTGTAAGAAGTGTATGACAATTGATCTACCCTATAATTGATTTACTCGAATCTTGGAGCTTGTTTGTTTGGCTTTATATCCCAATCAATTGGGATCTACTACATAAAAATAAATCCATGGCCGACATAAATCCATAGTTGCTTCTGCTACGTTAAAAAGGCATATGTCAATAGTACTAGGTTAAATTTACAGTTCTCCTTTTACAAAATTGTTATAATTGTTCAGTAGAACAAAGAATAGAAGAAAGCATGTAACTTTCACTTGTTAAATATCTCAACAAGATACAATGACAGTACAACCTAAATGCTACTAAAATAGAAGCAAACCACTAAACTAACCTTAGAACTACATAAATATAGTAAGCATTTAATAAATAATCTTTTGGCCTATGAACACTAATATGTATTGTATTATTGGCATATACGTGTAGGTTATAGCACTGCCAGAGGAACCGGTAATCTTTTTCTAATTTCATAATTGCTTTCAATTATGGCAAGAGTTTCCAACTCATATCCCCCTCAATAGTTTTGACTATTTCATACAAAATTTATTAAGTATACAAAATTTGTAAAGCCTATGGCCAGAGTTTCAATTAATATATGTACATCCCATAGCCTACAGCTCCTTTCAGTGAAGTTATTTCAATGGTTTGTGCATTTTCATGCTTTTTCCAAGCTAGGTAATCAAGCCGTGTCCATCCGAATGAGGTATTGGGAATATTCAACGTTCACACCGTTTGTTCCCTTGTCCGAATAAGAGGTTTTGCGAACGTCGGTCGGTGAACGTACCTACTACAACGAGCACATTTGCTTTGCTCGTTGAGTGGAAGGCACGTCACCTACCCTGTCCACATCATCGGAGTGGTAGTCACGTCGTGCTCCTGTTGCTGTCAAAGGGTGTTGAGCTCCTCTTCACTTCCCTTGACATACCTCTCTGGGTCTCACAGTAATAGGCACGTCGTGCCCAGTTGCTGTCAAGGAGGCCGAGCTACCTCAACCTGCTCCTTCCTGAAAAAGTATCGTTTGACATTTTGAATGTTGTCTTCCTTGTGTTTTCTATAAGTTCTGCTACTCAAATTGTGGGAAAACGAATCTTGTAATCAAGGAAACATTCTAAATGTTGGATAGACACTCAAATGATGCTTTGTATTTTCTGTAAATTGTGGTACTTATATTTGAGAAAAAAGATTCTTGTAATCAGTGACACTTTGCTGTTTTGGGCATTTGTTTAGGTGAGCAGGGCAACAAATCCGTGGAACACGATAGCCTGAGAGAGCCCACCTAGCTGTCCTAAAAAAGCATATATTTCAGCAACGAAATGATGAATCGTACCAATTATTCAGTATCCAAGTGCTGAAATTACAACAATTTTGGTTTGTAAATGCTGAAATATTACACAAATTTCGGTACGTAACTACTGAAAAATTATAATAATTTCGGAATGCCAATGCTGAAATCAACCTGTGCTCAGTCAATTTTTGCACATCAACCCTATAAGAAAATAAATGGCACAAAGAGCGAAACCAAACTCCATGAATGTGCTTAATCAACGACATTGCAATGTAAAGGGACAACATGATAACCATGCATATAAAACTTCCACTAATCATGTCAAAGGACTCGGCGGTTGCCACATCACTTTCTATTATGGCTTTAAACGTGGTCTGTCGTTTTCGCACCAAAAATATAATTTATAAAACAGGGAATTAACAATTATCCCGAAGAATAGCAGTTAAGTCCGAGATCGTCCACGGAGAGTAAAAAGCTAAGTTGCAGTAGTTTCAATTAATTTCTAATTTAATTCTGAAACTAAAAGGAAATTGGATTTTGATTTGAATTTGATTAACCTAAATCAAACTAGAATGCAAATTAAAGGAGTTGTAAACTGATGAGAGGAGAGACTAGGGTTTCCGATTCAGTCTCCCTCTGTAACGCAATTGTTTCGAAACCTAGGGTTCATATTCAACATTCAACCAGATTACCGTAGGGTAGCAATTCCTATCGATAATTCCCAAAAAGATAATCAAGAGTCACGCTTCGTATAGGCTATCTCAACACGGCACGGATCGTCTCATTGGATTTAACCACGGCACGATCCGTCTCACGTCGTATAATCTATCTCAAAGCCTATCTCGAAACATTCAAAATCATTGCATGACTGTGCTTGAAACCATGAATACAAACACATTCGAATATTGGAAAAATACAAAACTTCATAAAAAGTTATGAATTAATCAAGTCACACAATCAAGTCGAATATAAAACCCTAGAAATCCAACAATTACGCTACTTGGAGAGACCTCCTCGTTACCCTAGTCGAGTAGATTAGCCGTGCATGGAGGAGAGGATGATCGTGCAAAGATGGAATCCCATTGAAGCTTCTGCCGTATCTGTCGTGCTCTCTCTGTTATGTGTCAGAAAGAGATCCTGATGGCAGCACCATGGGAAAAGAAGATATCCAATGGCAGCCCCCGTTTTCTTGTTTCTGCCGTGGGAAAAGATTTTATGATGGCCGTCTCGCTCTCGTTTTATGCCTGTCAGCCGAAGAGATATCTCCAACCCTTTCTTTACTTCTTTATATATTGGCCGTGAGTCGGCAGCCATCGGCTCCAATATCCCAAATTAATACTTGCTTAAGCCCACAAGTCAAGCTTTGATTCTTTAAGATTAGCCTCATTGGTCCATTACAAATATGGGTCCAATAATTAAAATCATAAACTTCAACAAACTTCCTTCCGAACTGAATTTGCATTTTACGTGGGCCCATCGCATAAAATAATTCTCAATTTAGCTCCGTACACTATGTAATTGCTCCGCGAGTCCTGAAACACAATTAACAAGTATCAAACTTTAAGTAACACGCTAAATGGACATAAAAATCCTAAGTTAGGGGGCGTAAATAGGCGTATTTACGCACCTATCACATCCCCCAACTTACACTTTGCTAGTCCCTAGTAAAGAAAGGAAAAACAAATAAAAGAAAGCAACTAACTAAGGGATAGATCTTTTAAACCCCCGGGTGGCCCCGGTAGGACGAGTGAAGTCTCGTGAGGGTTTTCAGCATTGATCACCCACAAAACACCGCGGATTCCTTTACTTGGAACTCAAAAAATTGGTAATGCAACTCATTGATATGCCAATGCCAAGAATATACAATATGCAATAATAGTTCTAGACGCTATCAAAACATAGAAATAAATCATGGTACCCAAACTTAGCGTGTGTGAGCCAAGACCTCGACTACAAGTGAACCACAACCGAGCACCCTCTCCAGACCGAGCTTCGACTTCAATTCTCACCGTGTTATCCACTCAACAACAGAAAACACTCGAAACAGGGTGCATGAAATAAACTCTCAAAGTGTACGGATGGAAGTTATGCAATAAAGAACCAAAGTATCCCGCGCACTTAAACACGAAAAGAAAGCTTTTTAAAGTGGACACAAGATCTCATGAAAGGAATGTCAAGTATCGAAAACTATTTCTTTCCATTAATCCACAGCCCATTACCCCTAAGATCAAATAGGACTTTTATTCGGTTATATCGCTAGGTAAGGAAGAGTGTTTCAAAGGTTAGGGTATAGCATAATCAAGTGTCCGAGAATAGGCCAAAACACATAGGGCAAGTAACAATGTGCGCCCTCTTCCAACTCTTTTCAACTCCGCCATATCTCTCATATTTTTCACCCTTCACACAATTCCACAATGAAGTTCCCACGTTTCTTTCTTCAAACAAATGCATAGGTGTCTTCCCCTTTTTCATTCAAGTTCTATTTTTTTTCTTTTGCAATTTTCTCACTGCTTTTAACAATGGGGAAGAACACACCACAATTAAAGCACTTCTTTCACAAAAATTCGCTGACTCCCTTCTCCAAAGATTAATTCTCATATATTTGCCAATTCTCAAGACACAATATAGATGGTGGAGCGCAACAAGAAAAAGGCTTATGCAAGAGGTTCAATGTGGCTAACAAGGGATAAGCGGGTAGAAAGAAACGAACCAGCTCAAAACAACAAAAATGGCCTACTATCCTCTCCTAGGGGCAATACAACCATGTAACGATCCAATCCCAAATGATAAAATAATAGGCATGCATTAAGTCTCAATACTTGACGACAAAGATAATGAGATCGACAATGATTAAGCTCTTTTTTTTTTTTACGACAAACAAAGAGTTTATGTGACACCACTCCAAAAGAAAGTAAGGCACTAAAGCTCACATGGGCATAAGTCTCCACCAATCTAGCCATTGAAAGCACTCAAGTTACAACTCACAAGCAGTCAAGGTCCAAGAAACGTGCATGTGCAAAGATGCTAAGAGAATGTGCCAAGATAAATTCCTATCGCCAAGCTAGCAAAAAGAACTATCATGTAACATAAATATCCAACTAATGCCCACAGTTTCTCAGCACACACAATCAACAAGTAAACATCGCAATCCCCTAATCTCAAGTAGAAAGGATCCAACAAGTATTGTTGTTTTAAAACTTTTCATTTTTTTTTTTTTTTGGATTTTAAAACTCTATAAACAAAAAGCAAATTTTGGATTTTAAAACTCTATAAACAAAAAGCAAAGTGATTCATCCCCCAACTTAAAACGGCACTGTCCTCAGTGATGGCTCAACCATAAAAATAAAATAAAATAAAAGACAAGCCGGAGAAAGAAAAGAGAGATATCACCTCACGTAGGAGCAACAAAAAGCAAGGCAAAAGAAAATGTGGGAGTCATCCCCCAACTTGTAGCGTAAACCTGTGCTTCGTTAGTCCCATAACACAAAATATAGAGAATAAAATAAATTACAACAAAATACACAAAGTGAAGAAAAAGAGAAAAAATAAAAATAAAAATGCTAATAAATACTTCCTAAAATACTCCACCAAGACAAAAACGTAAACACTTTCTTCACGTGAAAGACACGGGTACTACTTTTCTCCCTTGTCAAAGACTGTGATTCCCTATTCGTTGGAAGGACAATATGTGTAGGATTCAACGATATCTTGAGAAGTGGTACCATCATCTAATAGGCTGTCACTCCCTCTGGGGCTGCCAGATTCCTTACCCACCACTCGGTTTATGAAGCAATCTCCACCAAGTTGGATATTAAAATCAGATGGTTCAGACAGAATTCTCGCTCTTAACTACACGCCTGCCGCCAGACCCAACCTCCTAGGTACTACATACATAGCTTTGACAAGGTGGCTATACCAGACCTTCAGAAGCCGTTCGAGCACGGCAAACACTGGAGGTCTCTCAAACTCCATAGATTTCAAGTCTCCTAGACTCATTGAAAGCACTCAAAGGTTAGGGTACACTGGGTCCACCAAATTGATGGACTCAATTTCACCCTCTTCACTCAAACCGTCCACATATGGCTTTAATCGTTGGCCATTGACCTTAGATACTTGGCCATCACGTGGATCCTGAATTTCAATCGCACCATGGGGGAAAACACGAGTAATAACATAAGGTCCATCCCACCTAGAATTCAACTTGCCCGGAAACAATTTCAAACGTGAGTTGAAAAGCCACACCTTTTGATTAGGCTCAAAGGACTTTCTGTGTATGTGCTTATCATGGAATGCTTTAGTCCTAGCCTTATAGATTTTAGAGCTCTCATATGCATCATTACGAAGTTCTTCTAATTCATTGAGTTGGAGTTTACGATTCGAACCAGCAACAACCATATCAAAATTAAATTTCTTAATGGCCCACATGGCCTTGTGTTCTAACTCTACAGGCAAGTGGCACGCTTTACCGTAAACCAACCGGTAAGGAGACATGCCAATGGGAGTTTTAAAAGCTGTACGGTAGGCCCATAAAGCATCATTAAGCCTAAGTGACCAATCTTTCCGATCGGGCCTAACCGTTTTCTCAAGAATTGATTTAACCTCCCTATTCGAGACCTCTACTTGGCCACTAGTTTGAGGATGATAAGGTGTTGCCACCTTGTGAGTGATAGAATATTTCTTTACTAGCGCTGCAAAGTATTTGTTTAGGAAGTGGGTTCCCTCATCACTTATAATCGCACGTGGGTAGCCAAAACGACTAAAAATGTTACTTTGCAAGAATTCGACCACAACCTTGTGGCCATTAGTCCGTGTTGCTACCGCTTCCACCCACTTTGAGACATAATCGACTGCCACTAAAATATACTCATTCCCAAAAGAGGTTGGAAATGGTCCCATAAAATCAATTCCCCACACGTCAAAAATTTCTACCACAAGAATATCGGACAAAGGCATCATGTCTCGGTGGGATATGTTGCCAACCTTTTGGCAACGAAGGCATGCCTTGCAAAACTCATGGGCATCCTTAAAAAGTGTAGGCCAATAGAACCCGCATTGCAAGACCTTCGCCGAGGTCCTCTTACCGCTAAAATGTCCCCCACACTCGAGAGTATGACAAAAAGTCAATATGCTCTGTTGCTCACTTTCGGGGACACATCGCCGAATCACTTGATCCGAGCAATATTTGAACAACTCCGGATCCTCCCAAAAATAATTACCAACCTGCGCAAAGAATCGGTCCTTGTCTTGCTTGGACCAATGGGAAGGTATGGCGCCAGTGGCATGGTAATTTACAATGTTCGCATACCAAGGGGGTTGACTATGTGACACTGAAAAAAGTTGCTCATCCAGAAAAGAGTCTTTTAAGGGTAAAGGGTCACATGCGGAGTCAATCAAGATCCTCGAAAGGTGGTCAGCTACGAAGTTTTCGGAACCTTTCTTGTCCCGGATTTCTAAGTCAAATTCTTGTAGCAACAAGACCCACCTAATCAACCTAGGTTTCGTGTCCTTCTTTGAAAGCAAGTACCGTAGCGCGGCATGGTCAGAGTACACGATAATCTTTGACCTCAAGAGGTAGGACCGAAACTTATCTAACGCAATTACTACCGCGAGCATCTCCTTCTCCGTAGTGGTATAGTTCAATTGAGCATCGGAGAGAGTCTTACTCGCATAGTAAATGGCATGAGACACCTTATCCACCCGTTGGCCAAGGACCGCGCCAACCGCATAGTCAGACGCATCACACATGATCTCAAAGGGAAGAGACCAAACAGGGGATTGCATGATCGGGGCGGAAGACAATGCAGTACGAAGCTTCACGAAGGCATTCATGCACACATCATCAAAGACAAAAGGGGCATCCTTGGCAAGGAGGTCGCACAAGGGTTTTGAAATTTTGCTAAAGTCTCTAATGAAGCGGCGGTAAAACCCCGCATGCCCTAAAAATGAGCGGATTTGCCTGACAGTAGAAGGGGGAGGAAGCTTAGAGATAAGGTCCACTTTAGCTTTGTCGACCTCGATCCCCCTTTGAGACACAACATGACCTAGCACAATCCCTTCTTGAACCATAAAATGGCTCTTCTCCCAACTTAACACCAAATTGGTCTCCAAACAGCGCTTAAGCACCCTTTCAAGATTATGGAGACAACTCTCGAAAGACTTCCCAAAAACCGAGAAGTCGTCCATGAAGACCTCAAGAAAATTCTCCACCATATCGGAGAATATTGCCATCATGCACCGTTGAAAGGTCGCAGGTGCATTGCATAAACCAAAAGGCATCCGCCGATAGGCGAAGGTGCCAAATGGACAGGTGAACGTGGTCTTTTCTTGGTCTACGGGGTCAACGGGCACTTGATTATAGCCTGAATAGCCATCAAGAAAACAATAGTAACTCTGGCCCGCCAACCGTTCTAGGATTTGATCCACAAATGGAAGTGGAAAGTGATCCTTCCTAGTCATGGAATTCAACTTCCGATAATCAATGCACACTCGCCACCCCGTGGTCATGCGAGTGGGGACAGACTCACCTTTATCATTTTTCACCACGGTGATGCCTGACTTCTTAGGCACCACCTGCGTGGGACTCACCCATTTACTATCAGAGATGGGGTATATGATACCCGCATCTAACAATTTCACCACCTCCTTCATTACCACCTCTTTCATGTTGGGATTTAATCTCCGTTGCATCTCTCGAGATGATTTGGCATCTTCCTCACAATTTATACGATGCATGCAAACGGAGGGGTCTATCCCTTTGAGGTCCGCTACCGACCACCCTAAGGCACCCTTGTGCCTCCTAAGCACATCAATAAGCTAACCCTTCTGCGTGACAGTAAGGTCAGACGCGATAATTGCAGGAAGAGTATCTGTAGACCCTAAAAAGATATACTTGAGATTGGCCGGGAGTGGCTTCAGCTCAAGCTTCGGAGGGGCCTCTATAGAAGGGAGCACAGGCTCACGTGACAAGGGTGGTAATGGTTCAAACTTGGCTCGCCATGTTGGAGGTGCATGATTGAGCACTGAGTTGACCTCTGCAATGATTTGACCTAAGTCGTACTCCTCATGGCCATAATGGGCCAAGCACGCCTCTAAAGGGTCCTTAGTGAGAATGTAGGGAAGAGCTTCCTCCACGACATCATCTATGACATCGACTGCGAAACAGTCTTCATCCGTGGAAGGGTACTTGGTGGAATTGTAAATATTAAGCCTAACATTCATGTTTCCAAAAGACACATCCATCACCTCGGCCTTGACATGGATATTAGCATTGGCTGTAGCCAAGAAAGGACGACCAAGTATGATGGTGGAGGATTGCATGGATGCTTGGCCAAGCTCTGTGTCAAGGATGATAAAATCTGCAGGGAAGAGAAATTGGTCAACTTTGACCAATACATCCTCGACAATGCCCCTTGGGATTCTAACAGGATCGGTCCTGCCAACTGTAAAGTCACCGAGGTGGGTTTCAACTCCCCAAACCCAAACTGCTCATACACAGAGTATGGCATAAGATTAACACTGGCTCCGAGATCCAGAAGTGCCCTTTCTATAATGTGGTCACCTATGACACATGAAATTGTGGGGGTCCCCGGATTGGGCAACTTAGGGGCAGTAGAAGTGTGGAAAACAGAGGAAACACCCTCAGCTAGAAGGACCTTTTTTGTAACATTGGTTCGAGTTCTACGCTTTTGAGTGCAAAGGTCCTTAAGAAATTTAGCGTATGAGGGGACTTGCCGAATGGCGTCTAGAAGAGGAAGATTTATCTTGACTTGCTTGAAAGTCTCAATCATATCTTCCATCACAGTGGCTTTCTTAGTATAAGGAGATTGTGAATTAAGAGCCGCTGGAAAAGGGACACGTGGTACACCTGGTGGTACCACGGCGGAACTGGTGGAAGGAGAAGTAGGTGAAGTGGTATCAGTAACAAAAGGAGGCGCATCCTCCTCTTCAAGGATCTTGTCCTTTTCCTTAGGCCTAGAAACAGAAGATCGAGCATCTTGCTTTTTCGAAGTGTCATCTGTAGGCCTAGTCTCTACAACCCGGCCCGATCTAAGGGCCACAATTGCTTTAGCTTGCTCCTGGTGATGGTTAGGAGCATGCTCTTGGTCAACTTGGAACTGACCCCTAGGATTGGAAACTGGTTGGCTGGGTAGCTTACCCTCCTCTCTCTTGCTAAGCGCATTGGCCAGTTGGCCAATTTGGGATTCTAACCGCACTATGGATTGAGTATTGGAATTACATTGTTGGCTGGTACTCTCTAATCCCTGCAGTTTTTGGAGCACAGTTTGCATCCCTTGTAACATGGTCTCATCAAAATTGGGAGACCTTTGAGGCTGGGGAGCCTGAGAAGGAGGAGGTGCTTGTTGGAAAGGCTGTGGTGCCCTTTGGGAAGCCGCTTGATTAAAAGTGCTTGGATAATTGGGCCTTGGTTGGTTGAAACCACTTTGGTTGTGCGGTCTCTGTTGCAAAGAGAAGGGACTGCCTTGATTTTGCGTCCTCCAAGAAAAGTTTGGGTGATCTTTCCAGCCAGCATTGTATGTTGGAGAAAATGGGTCGTAGCCTGGCCTGGAGAACCCTTGTGCAGCACTAACTTGCTCTTGCACAAACTCTGGATATTGGGAAGCAGAAGGACAATCAGTGATGTAATGCATGGGACTAGCACAAATCCCACACGCCTCCTGAAAAGTGGGTGGATGATGTCCCACAGGGAGAGGATGTTGACCTGAAGTGATTAATTCTTTCAATGTTTGGGTCAAGGCAGCTACTTGATGTGTAAGGTCATTAGATGGCTGAACCTCATAGACCCCTCTCTGTTTGGAAGAACTAGACGCTGCCCCTCTCGAATGTCTAAGGGACGATGCACGGTGTTGAGAGTTTTCACTAAGATTTTTGAATAACTTCCATGCATCGTTCACATTCTTATGCAGGAAGGTCCCACCACTAGAAGAATCCACCAGTTGGCGGTGTGGTTCCGCCAAACCCTGGTAAAAAGACTGAACAAGCTGCCACTTGGGGACAGCATGGTGAGGACACGTCCTAAGAAGGTCATTGAATCTCTCCCAAGATTCATGAAACTGTTCTCCATCGTGTTGGGTAAATCCGGTGATCTCTTGTCTATGAAGGGTTGTCTTACCAATGGAGAAATATTTCTTTAGGAACTCTTCGCACATCTGAGTCCAAGAGGTGATGGAGTTTGCCGATAAGGAGTTCAACCACTGTTTGGCCTTATCCTTCAACGAGAATGGGAAAAGGAGTAATTTCAATGCATCCTTATCAAAGTCACGAATGCAAATAATTTTGCTCGTTTCCATGAATTGGTTCAAGTGATCATAAGGATCCTCGTTTGGTTTCCCATAAAATGAGGGCAACATCTGTAAAGTGCCCGGCCTTATCTCATATTGGTTGGCTCTTACCGTGGGCATGACTATGCATGAAGTGGACTCATACTCATTTGGAATAAAATACTCCACCAATGGGGAGCCCTGTTCCCCACCAATTGCTCCTGCTTGGTCGCCCATTACGTCAAAGTTTATATTACGAGCAATTGGGCGTTCACGTTTTGCTTTAAGAGAATTTCTAAAAGATCGAAGGGTTTTCTCAAATTCAGGATCAGTATCAGACGCTGTCTCAGGTGATAGCGACCGATATCGACGCATAAATATCCCTAAAACCCTAATTCCACTACTGTTTCAGCGATCCAACAATAAAGAAATCGAAAAGAGAACTCACAGTGGGTAAACGAAATCGCTTTGATCTGCCTGGCCACCAATAAATTCAACTTCACAATCCTTGTGATGTTCAAAAACCTGGCAATGCTGAAACAGACTAACAGGAAAGAAAGAAAAAAAAATTCAATAAAACAAAGAATTAAACTAAAAACAAATTGAAAATACGCAACCGTGTTTTAACTCCCCGGCAACGGCGCCAAAATTTGGTCTGTCGTTTTCGCACCAAAAATATAATTTATAAAACAGGGAATTAACAATTATCCCGAAGAATAGCAGTTAAGTCCGAGATCGTCCACGGAGAGTAAAAAGCTAAGTTGCAGTAGTTTCAATTAATTTCTAATTTAATTCTGAAACTAAAAGGAAATTGGATTTTGATTTGAATTTGATTAACCTAAAATCAAACTAGAATGCAAATTAAAGGAGTTGTAAACTGATGAGAGGAGGGACTAGGGTTTCCGATTCAGTCTCCCTCTGTAACGCAATTGTTTCGAAACCTAGGGTTCATATTCAACATTCAACCAGATTACCGTAGGGTAGCAATTCCTATCGATAATTCCCAAAAAGATAATCAAGAGTCACGCTTCGTATAGGCTATCTCAACACGGCACGGATCGTCTCATTGGATTTAACCACGGCACGATCCGTCTCACGTCGTATAATCTATCTCAAAGCCTATCTCGAAACATTCAAAATCATTGCATGACTGTGCTTGAAACCATGAATACAAACACATTCGAATATTGGAAAAATACAAAACTTCATAAAAAGTTATGAATTAATCAAGTCACACAATCAAGTCGAATATAAAACCCTAGAAATCCAACAATTACGCTACTTGGAGAGACCTCCTCGTTACCCTAGTCGAGTAGATTAGCCGTGCATGGAGGAGAGGATGATCGTGCAAAGATGGAGTCCCATTGAAGCTTCTGCCGTATCTGTCGTGCTCTCTCTGTTATGTGTCAGAAAGAGATCCTGATGGCAGCACCGTGGGAAAAGAAGATATCCAATGGCAGCCCCCGTTTTCTTGTTTCTGCCGTGGGAAAAGATTTTATGATGGCCGTCTCGCTCTCGTTTTATGCCTGTCAGCCGAAGAGATATCTCCAACCCTTTCTTTACTTCTTTATATATTGGTCGTGAGTCGGCAGCCATCGGCTCCAATCTCCCAAATTAACTTACTTGCTTAAGCCCACAAGTCAAGCTTTGATTCTTTAAGATTAGCCTCATTGGTCCATTACAAATATGGGTCCAATAATTAAAATCATAAACTTCAACAAACTTCCTTCCGAACTGAATTTGCATTTTACGTGGGCCCATCGCATAAAATAATTCTCAATTTAGCTCCGTACACTATGTAATTGCTCCGCGAGTCCTGAAACACAATTAACAAGTATCAAACTTTAAGTAACACGCTAAATGGACATAAAAATCCTAAGTTAGGGGGCGTAAATAGGCGTATTTACGCACCTATCAAAACGCTTTTATTTGGGCCGAAAAAAGTGTCTCCATTCCTTCGCCTCCTCCCATCGGAATTTGAATCAATAGTTGGCAATAAGTGGCATGGGAGAACATGCTTTTAGATCAACCTATCAAAGTAAAAGGACTTTGAAAATTGCACATGAAGGCAATTTCTAGGAATATTGAATTTATGAAAAAGAAAACTATACGATATGTACTTGTACGAAGTGATCTTCGTTCACTAGTCCAATTCCAAGAACCCTTATTTTGTCCGATGATGGAGGACAAGAATGGAGTGGAAGGAAAGTAAGGCATTGCAGTTGGGATATAGTTGGGATTGAAGGACAACCACCACATTATAAGTAGAAGCTACAACGTGACCCATGTTAGGAAAAATCATCCACCTGTCTTCGGGTGCAGTTTCGTCTTCAAAGAATGACAATCTATAACGTAACTTGTCAGCACCTCCGATTCCGGTCGTCTTTTCGTAAAGGTCATAATGGTTATTCACCTCAAAGAGCAAATCATTTCGGCATGTCTTCCAATTGTGCTTGGATTGGTGCATAAAATAAGCTACCGCTCGGTACCCACAATTTCCATCACTTCTCACATCCGTAATAGATTTTACATGCGGCCGAATTGGTTCCGGAAAGTTATTAAGGTACGGTCCTACAAAAAGGGTTCCAACAAGTTTTGGCTTCTTCCGCCTCGGTAACCCCGTGTGGCCGCCTTGGGGGTTCTCACAACGGCCTTTGCCTAGGGGCTATTTTCATCCACTGCCTTGCTGCTTTTTTTGATTGTGGCCTTGTCGGGAGTTTTTTCATTTACAGCGGCCTTAGCTTTGGGGGTTTTTTCCTTCACTGACTTGGGAGTTTTCAAGGATGCCTCATCATACTCAAACTTAGACGGTTCCTATGCATTGACTTATTGGCCGAACCTGACTTTCGACCGCGCATCTGGACCTTCTGTTGGGGTGAAGACAAGGATGTGGTTGATGGATTCAAAATAGGTTTCAGAGTCTTCATCCAATGCATATGGGTCATAGGGTTTTGGCCAACCATTTTGGCCATAAAGATATTCCAGTCGGCGTTCATTAGTTTCAAAATTGCCCCATCATCTTTACGTTTCTCAAAAGAAAGCATCTTCCAATGATCATCAATCAACGACAACGGTATGGGTTCACCCCGATTCTTGAATGGAGCAATCTCGTGAGCACAAGATAAACCATGGATTCGGCGAATAGGACAGCCACAATCAACCTTGTCCTCCACGACTAGGTCATCAAGTTTCTTAATCTCTGGCAACATCAAACCCATGATAGTCTGTGAAGCGACTCCCCTTAGATGGTCAAAGATAGGAATTTTAAATTGGTGCTGCCAACAATTCAAACTTTTCTCAAAGCTACCCTTTATATCTGTGATTTGTAATTTAACTAAGTCGTGCATTTTTGCCCAGGCGTTCGAGAAGTTGGCTTGGCAATTTGTAGTGTGGGATTTAAGCTTCACATGTTCAGACTCAACCCTGTGGAAATGGTAAAGGAGAGTTTTAGGCATCGAAATATTAATATCTAATTGTGAAAAGATGTGGACACCGTAAAATATACATATGGTGTTAGCCATTTACCTGTTGCTTGTCAGTTTGCCAAAGTGCATTACATTGTTCATTTAAGCTGATACGAATTTCTGCCTATACAGTCCCAACCAATTTGTCTCAACGTATTTAATCGCATCTGGATATAACACAAACTCCCGCTTCATTGTACAATGTGTTTGCTCGTATAAAGATATATTTGGTGAGTACACCAGTGAATCCCAAACATGCTTAAATAGAGCTCAAGTCGTCTCATCAAACATCTTCTTACATTTGGCATATACATTTTGCCCAATATGCCACCGACAAAGAAGATGGCTAGCCGTTGGGAACACTTTTGTAATAGCATTCACTAGGGCTAACTCCCTGTCTGTCACAATAACACTGGGAAGTGCATCGGGATCCATCATACTCTTCAAATTCTCCAACACCCACGTATAATTTTCCTCTTTCTCCCTATCGATGAATGCAAAGGCGGCCGAGAAAGTCTTCTCGGTGGATGTAATGCCAACAATCTGGAGCAAAGGAAACCTGTATCTGTTGGTCTTGTATGTGCAATCCATCAGTAAAACCCAAGGGGAAGCACGCAACATGTCACCAAAAGTAGGATGTGACCAGAACAAGTCCTTCACATAGTCATTGTCATCTTTTCGGTTAAACTCGATGTACCGATATTCTTGTAACTTAGCCAATAGATATTGCATTTGAGATCTCCCCGCTCGGTCCTTAAACCCATGCTTGTAGCGTGCATTGTAGATAGTTTTAATTGAATTTACATTGAATTCATCCTTGCCCTTTATTAGACTTAGGATCTCTAGCAGTTTAGACAACGACGAAACACATATATCCACCAACATAGTCGACTACTCTGAAGACAACCTCGCGGGACAAGCATGCCCCTCAAGCTGTTTTGCGGGAGGATGATTGTGATTGCTGTTGAAGACAGTGACAATCCAACCTTCTAACCCCTTAACACATCTCAGTTCAAACGGACATTCGCATTTCTTAGTTTTTGTGACGTGTGGTATCTTCTTTGCGGTTGCTTATTTGCTGTTCTCCTTCACATAACCTCATTTGTCCTTTGCCTTATTGATAAACGGTCTATACTTTCCACCCTGTTCATATGCAAACTGCATCCTTGGCTTTCGGTTCTCTGCCATTCTCTCCGACGACGTTATGATAATCACAAACCCATTTTTCTTGGCGGCAGATGTTATCCAATCTCTCAACATATTTTCGGATGAAAAAATCTACAAACATGATTGAACAAAAACATTTAATTGCAGTAACAAACAAAATCAAAAGAACCATTGAATTTTCCATCTGTTTGAAAACACTCACATTCTCCGTTGTAAACTACCATGTGAAATCATTTAGGGCCATTGGACCTATGTGGTTACCGTGCGTTAAAGCATCACCCTGAAGAAAATATCAAAAATTCAAAAGTTTTCTACCTCTCTGAATCGATTTTGGTAAGTGAATGTCGAAAATACATAGAATTCGGTATATAATTGTTGAACATAAGTATCACTTTCAGTAACAACATGTCGAAAATATGTACAAAATTTGGTAACCAACTGCCGAAATATGTATACGAAAATCATACATAACATTTCGGTAAATAGCTATTGAAAATAAGATTATATTTCAGTAACTACATGTTAAAAATATGTTTCATCTTCGGTAAACAACTGCCAAACAACTATATACGAAAATCATATATACATTTTGATAAATAGCTGTTGAAAAAAATATTATATTTCGGTAATTATAGGTCAAAAATATGTTTAAACTTCGGTAAACAACTAACGAACTATACTATATAGGAAAATCATACGTACATTCGGTAAATAGCTGTTGAAAACAAGATTATATTTCGGTAACTTCATGTTGAAAATATGTTCAACCTTCAGTAAATAACTGTCGAACTATATACTATATAGGAAAATCATACATACATTTCGGTAAATAAATGTTGAAAATAAGATTATATTTCGATAACTACATATCAGAAATGCATACAACAAAAATAAGAAACATATATTTCGGTAATTGGATGCTGAAAATGTATCTCAATTTCTGTAACTAACTGTCGAGTATGATAATATTTTACAGTGGTTAGCTACCGAAATTACAGTGGTTATTCTATTCGAACCAGAAACATCGAAAAACCCTCGAAAAATTGGGTTTTGTAAACCCAGACGCCACAACAACAAAACAGAGGCCATTGTAAACAAAAAAACTTATCTCTTCACGCGGCTTCCAAGATACAATGTCCATCACAGTATCTTTCTTCTCCTTTGCCTGCGACATCCCGCTTTTTTTTTTTAAAATATAATATTTTTGACACAAATAATTAAATCTTTCATTTTTTTTTCAAACTTCTTACTAATAAAAAATAGAAGAAAAGTAATGTTGGGGCGATTGTGTAATTAGACTAGATAAGTTTTAAGTTTGAACGTGGACAGTTGTTGGAGTGAGAAAATATTTGAGAAGTAGGGTTATTATTTCTTTTCTCATTACTGAAGATACTGAGAGCGAGTGAGAGCTGCGACAGTAGACTGGGGTCAGAGCACTTCTCCTTTGGTGCATGGATTTTCATATTCCTTGATCTTTAGTATAGATGTACATGTGTGTCTAAGTATACTCATTAAATATGTATTATTTGGATTTGGGTTCATAGAAGCAGGAGGTAGGTTAATTTGTCCGTAGTGTTTGGGGTAGGATTTTGGTGTTAGTCAAGCTAGTTATATTGGTGTAAGGTTCATCAAATTAATTATTGGTATTGGTGTTCTTTTAATTCAAATTAGCAGAGAACGTGATCATTGCATTTTGTGACCTATCATTCCGATCGAGGTGAGTGGTTAAGCATATGATCCCTTCTTTTAAAATCCTCTTAAGCCAATCTATCATTGACAATTCGATATTCGTTGTGATCCGATAATTGATATTCTGATTCATACTCTCATATTTATTGACGATTGACGTACCCTTTGGCATACAAGGTTATTTGATTATATATGTGATTGATTGATTGCTCTCATTTTTATTGTCGTTGATCCATTGACTCCATGATATTATTATGACTATGAACCGATCAGACACGGAGAATATTCCTGGTGCAGGTGACTCCGGTTCACCGTTGTTCTTATGTGTTTGGGACCATGAATTATGTTTATATTAATTTGTGAACGTCCATGAAAAAGACTCGTGAAATATCGTGGTGACTTTAGCCTCTAGGGAAAAAACTTGTGAAATACCCTGTGGCTCTAGTGCTCAACGGATAGGGAAAAGACTTGTGAAATACCCTGTGACCCTATTCCGGATCAGCTTAGGAAAAAGGTCATAGGCGCCATCCTGTGGTGACTCTAAGTACAGTGTTGGATCCAACAGGCTAAGCCCTGAGAAAATATTTGGCATTTGGTACTTAGTAATTGGAAGATATGGTTTCCACTTTGGTTTGGACTACCTCATTATTGAAGTTCATGGTTCTGATATTAATTGTTGAGCAGACTGTTGGTATAGAATGATTGTTATCATTGTTCGATTGTGGTTGTAATAATTCGTTATTTAGTCATCCATCTTCCGATACTATTTGCTGAGCCATTGACTTTGTTAGTTTGTTGGTATTATTCGTTGAACCTTCAACCTTTCTTAATTTGACACCATTTCTTGGGAGCACTAGTTACCATTCATTTATACGTATGTCACTTTGTATTATTACCCTTAGCATGCTTAACTACTCACTGAGCTCGTCAGCTGACGGTTTTATTCCACATTATTTTTCAGGTTAGATCATGGAGCATTATAGTGGACTCTGCGGCGTTGTCGGGACCTTGTGTTTGGACCTCTAGGGTGTTTGCATTTTTATTTCTTTTATCGTGTCAAACCGCTTCCGTACTTTTATTAATTAGCTTCCGCACTTTTATTTATTGACAGTTCATTTTGAAATTTGGAGATTGGAATATCGGATATCGTGTCATTTGCTGAAGAAAAATATTGATTTCGTATGGCACATTTATTATAATAAAATATCCAAATTTTTTTTCTTTATTTGTTTCAAGTTGCTAAAAATATTTTTAATTAGGCTTCGTATCCCATGATTGCTTCATTGTACACGGCCGGTCATGCTCTTGGATTTGAGGCGTGACAAGAGTGGTATTAGAGCTTAAGTTTCGATTTTTATATTTGCATTTTGCATAGCATCATGTCTTAGAAGAGGTCTAGGTCCCTGGAGTCCCATAGGCTTGTAAGTTCATCTTTTGTTTATATAATTTTGCATCTTGCTTGTTGACTGTAATATTATATTTTCAAGGTTAGGGAATGGTTCGTCCACGTCGTAAGTAATATAGTCGCGGGATCATGGTCGTCATTGTTGTCAGACGATAAAAAGAATTTCTGATGTATTATCGCTGTAGCCGATGATTGTTTCCGCAAGTACGATTGGTACGCATTCGATGTCTCCGACAACCCTAACCACAATCAACCCCATCCCTCCGCTCTCGATTTCACTCTCCAGCCTCCTCTTTCTCGTTACTATCGCAAACTCCCCAGCCACCTACTTCCTTTTCATGAAGACGATGATTATGCATCCGTCATTCTTAAACCTTTAGCCACTAGGGATTTAGACACGGGTCGAGGCTGGGCGGTTTTGGGCAAGCACCTTACTACTACTTTATACCGAATTTGCGGTGACGGGAGGGCGAGTGTTAATAGTGGCTACTATTTGGGAAATTCTGTGGAGCGTATCGAACTAATTACCACTTGTGCTGGTGGGCATAGTGGGGAATGGAAGAGTGTTGCTAAAATGACTGGTCCTGTTCCAACCCACAGCTGCCTAGTTCTCCGCGGCAAGCTTTATTGTCTTGGTGGTTTTACCGTCTCCACTGGAAACCCAGATTGAAGGGGCCAAGCCCCCTGGCCGTGGGCTATGGCCTACGACCCGGGCGCAGAAAAATGGAAGCCTCTAATCGATCCTCCCTATCGTCCCAGGTATCATCCTATGTTCCCAGCAACTATTGACGGCGGCCAATATGGTCCTTGTATTGTGGTACCTTGCAATCATCACCTTCAATTCTACCATGTCGATGCGGGATACTGGGAACTACGACGGTTTGATTCTGATTGCATCTTTAGGCGCCCTCTAAATGCGTTTAGGACAGCAAAGAAGTGTGCAGGGCGAGCTGTGACTGTTGACAACAAGTTGTATTGGTACATGGCCAAGGAGCAGTGCCTAGTTGGATATGATTTAGTGACAGTGAATTGGTTCCGGGGCCATTTACCTATGCATAACCGCGGAGACTACTTATCTGGGCCTGCCGACGTAGTATGGGACTGCCACTCTCCTCCGAGCTTGGGTCATCTTGGTCATGATGGACTAGACGAAAAGTTCTGCTTGTCTTGGGTTTCACATTTGCTCTCCAGGCCAAATATGGAGAAAGAAGCATGTATTTCTCGCCTTCACTGCTCGAAAATTCGTGCTGTTATTACTGACAAAACTATCCGGAGTACAGGAATTTTCCATTTGGAGGTCTCCATAATATCCTGCCAATCTTACTTAGTGGATGGGATAAAGGCTTTCCGTGGTGCCATGTTGGTGTAAGTATCTATCTACTTTCCACTATTATAGTTTTTTTTTTACCAAGCTTGAACTATATGAGGTGTAATTATTCCAGGGATGGTAGTTTGGGATAGAAGTCCTCCGAAACCTCACGGCCGTCTATGGCATGTCAGTATTTTCATCCTTTTATTCTGCTATAGTACCAACATCAAGGCTCCGTTTGATTCGATTCGATGTAAAATGTTTTACAATGTAAAATATTTTCCATGTAAACTATTTTTTCAGAAAATAAACTTCAAACTTTTATTTTCCGGTGTTTGGTTGGCACTTGAAAATACTTTCAGAAATCAATAAAATAGTGTAGAGAGAGAGAGAGAGAGAGAGAGAGAGAGAGAGAGAGAGAGAGAGAGAGAGAGAGAGTGGGCTTAAACGGTGGAGAAATATGGGAATATTGGAATTGAATGTGGGTCATGACTGACGATCGAGAAAACTGAGCAGTGAGAATTGCGGTAGAAGGCATCAGGTTCATTTTAGAAAATAACTTACAGAAGATTTAAGGGAAAGTCATTTTCATCCAATTGATGGAAAATATTTTATATGTAAAATATTTTCCGAATTTTTTACACAACCAAACACCGGAAAATAAGTAAAACATTTTACGTCCAAACAAACGGACCCGGTTGCACTTCGTTATAGTAAAATGCATCACAAACACACAAAATCCCAAGGATTCCATTTGCGCACTGATGGGGCGAGTCAACTCATTTGCCACTTCAGACCCCCTCTTGTACCGTAGTCCAAGGAGGAAGAGAGTAGGAGAAGATGTCCCGAGAATGCTGGGCTGAAACACTGCATCACCTCAAGAAGACTGTTTGGGATTGCCCAGTCTCACCCTTCCCATAGTTGTCGAGGGCGAAAGGCGCTCCGAGGCGATAAAGTTTGCTAGGGCACCGGTCTAGGCGAGAAGCGAGGCAAAAGCCTTTTTGATGGGAGGCGATACTACAAGAACAACAAAAATAGCAAAAATAGTGTACACTAATACTTCAAATAATAAACACTATGCCAATGAATTTAGAAAGTGTATCATCTAAGTGATCCATAAAAATAGCCACCAAATGTCAAATAGTCAACAAGTCATGCATAGAGAAGAATTATACCAAAGTCGATGGAGATGATGTCGACTGCAATGAAATCTTCAGTTGATAGAGATCCATTAGTGTTCGATTACTTGATGACTCAATCACTTGAAGGTAAAAACATAAACCCTTAAATCCTAAGCTTGTGTTTGAGTTTGAAAGAAGTGAGCCTTTTGTCGCCTCATCATCTTTCTCACCTAGGCAGAGTTTAGTTGAAGTTGCCCTGCCTAAGTGGTAAAGGCGCACCAAGGCGCAAAGTTCTGTTGGGTCTGAAGCGAGAGGTGCAAGCCTTTTTGAAGAGATGCGCACCTATGCAAAAAATTAATTACTTCTGAAAATAATTGTGTTATGTGCGCTTTTTTGACAAAAAAAAAAAGCGCTTTTTTGATCGATTTGAAAGAAGCGCATTTTAAGTGCTTGATTGCTTTTCTTGCCTTGTCACTCTTTTGCACTTTTTGCTCGCCTTTTTCAAGTCACCTCGCCTAGGGGTCAGCAAGGCGCTGGGGTGCGCCTCGCCTCGGGCCTAGGCAAGCCTTTGACAACTATGCTTGCACCCCTCAAGGCGACAATCCATCGCCTTGAGGAGCCTCTCGCCTAGGCGTTGCCTTTGACAACTATGCCCTTGTTGGAGCACCGCTGGACTATGCCAGAACCCCTTCCTCACCTTATGATTCCCAAGTTAGGCCTCATATGTTTGGTGGGGTGGTGGCATACGCTCCCCACTAGAGTTGAGTTTTGTTCACCCTCCACTTAAGAGGGTGAACATTACTCTCCTTCTTATTGGTTGAAATGATGTGAACTCCACCACAAAGTGATATCATGCTTGCCAAAAAGTATATTGTGTGGTAAGAAGGATAATGTTCACCCTCTTTTAAAGAAGGTGAACAAAATTGCACTCTCCTCACTACCAAAATCCCCAATTCCGACACTCTTCTTCTCTTCCATATCTCTCTCTGGCCGATGCAACAAAAAAAAGAAATTCATGAAGCCCATGCAAATCACGCTTGTAAAATATTAACTTTAATTTGTGGTTGATTTTTTAATTGGATTAAGGTAACACCCAACCGGCAAATGATGTCCTCGTACAAGTTGGAATATGTAGTTGTAGTATCAAGTTTTAGTTTTGTAAAACTTGACTTTGTATGTAATTGATAATTGTGATGAGAACGGCTCGGCGTGGGTTTTAAATTTATTGAATTGTGAATGTTTATGTACAATTAATGTCGTTTTCAGTTTTATCTGATTGTCATCGTCGTTGTTAGTTTGAGACGTGAGACGTCGGGCTAAGCCATAAAGCAACAGAACTATGTCAAATTTTTCCAAGGACTATACCCATGCATGCATAACATGACAAATCAATTTGGTTGGAAGACGAGAGTTATATATCTGCCAATCAAATGCATAACTTGCTTGGGATATGAAAAATAAATACTAGCTATTTCTTGCCAAAAATTCATTAGGACACGACACGGATTACTTGCCAAAAAATCCCCAACTTTTCTTTCTTGTAAAAAATCTCAGTCCAAAACACAACCACACAACAGAAGGCCATTAAACAAGGTCATGGTCCAACTAAATTTCAATACAAATTAGCCATACATTGCATTCTTTTATAAAGAACCACATCAAAAAAATGGCCAAGGGTATAACCTTGAGAGCCAGCCAAAGGAAACAACGGAAAAAAAAAAAAAAAATCGAAACTGGCCAACCTATATGATGTTCACCACCTTGTAACAAAGCAAGAAAAAAAAATTCCTAACTTCAATTGGTAACAAAATCAGAGCGGCGCAACTGGGCCAGAGAAGTTGTTGCGGAAAATCAATCTTGGGAAGCTGCTGCAATTGCCCGATCTGAGGTGGAAATGAACCCCGGAGTTGTGACTGGTTTTTCAGTATTTTGATTGTGCTTTTTCATCCACATAGCCACTCTTGTTTTGATCAAATCCACCACTGTGTTCACCCTTGTTGAATTATTGAAAATAACATCATTCCTTGTGAGCCAAATGGACCAAGTTGTTGCAAAGAAACTGGCTTCCTTCGGGGTTGTTGAGTTTCAACTTGATTACTAAGGCAACATACAGAGCTCGGAAAGGAATGGACACTTGGTTTTGGCCCTTCTAAACCACATGCGGCTAATATGGAGTGAGTAGAAAGTCTTGCGATTTCCTTAAATGCATCCTCTCCTGCACAATCACGAATTCTCCGCAATGTGATAAACAATGTTGCTATCTGTAGCAGCTGAACTTAAAGCTAATTATTGAAACCAAAATGCATTAGAATTTAACTTCTAAAAACAAATTCTTGCAAAATTTTCAGTTGTTTTCGGTCCGTAAACCAAAAGGAGAAGTTGTGTGCAACACTAAGCCGCAACCATATTGCAACAAAACAAAAAAAGTTATAAACTGCTTTTGGCTTAACAGTGAAAATCAACTCTAGAATTTTGGACTTTTTTTGACAAGTTGATATGCTATCCCAATAGACAGCTACCTACATGGAATGATGTAACAGTCAAAATTAACTTCAATTCGACGAAAATTCAAAGCGTCTGACGCTATACTGATTTTCAATTTTAGAGGTAGACACACTGCCTCGGAACTCAATCCTTTGATGAAACTACGCTGGGTCGGTCATATTGTATTCTCTTTCAACGGCAGAGAGAGCATTGAACTCTTGGTCGAAGTTAAATCGAGCTTTCACAAACATTTCGAGAATCCATCTCTCTTAAGTCGAAAGAAAAAGCAAAAATTGTGCCAAACCGTAACTCGAAAAAACATATACAGATTCGGGGAGAGAGAGAGATACCTTCAAATTGAGCCGTAATCGAGCCCTAATCTTATGTATTCGAGCCCTAATTACAGAAGGGGAAAGTTGAGTGGGTTCGGGTTTCTGCTGGGGAAAATTACCGGCAAGTGGAGGGCCATGGCTTTATTTACCACTTTAATGGTCTCCACTTTCCAAATCACCAATACATGGTATCTCCTACTTTTATTCCCAATACATGGTAAGCATAACTTGAGAAGACTGATTTGCCCTTCCTTCTTCCCACCCTATAAAAGATCTCTCGCCTAATAAGAGGAAAAAAGAACCCACACTAGAAAAAACATGGCGTTAATTCCTTCCCCTCCATCAAATAATTCTCATCTCTAGGACACACACTCTCTCTCCCTCTCTCTCTCTCTCTCTCTCTCTCTCTCTCTCTCATGAAGGTTACCTGAAATTGAAGAGTTCGGAGTTGACGGCTACCTAAGTCGTAGAGTTTTTTGAAATCGGATCGTGGAGTTCGTTGTTTGTCCAAAAATCGAATCACGATATACCTGAATCTCATGTTTTAAGGACGGTAAATTCGAATCTTTCTTTGATTCTGTCAATTTATCTTTTGAGCCCTAATTTTGAGAGTTTTTTCGTTTTATCCTGTTGATTTCTCTTCTCAGCCCTAATTTCGATTGTGCTTTCGATTTTGTTGATTTCTCTTGCATGCCCTAATTTCGAGTTCTATCTCTCTTTGCTAGACAGTTAAATTTATCATTTTGTTCTGTTCACTTTTTCATAATTTAGTTTAGTAATCAAACGAAGGGTTTGGGTAATTGTGTGATGCTGTTATCAGATTAGGAAAACCAAACAGAATGATGAAACTGTCAACAGTATACTTTGGAGAGTAAATATTCGATGTTAGGCTTTGCTTCGAATTAAAATATTGACTGAAAATATTTACTCGATTTTCAGTCTTTGGTTCAACATGAAGTGAGGATTTTGTTTTTTTTTGTTTTTTTTTTTTTGGGTCAAAGATTCTTTTGTTTTTAATGAACATTGTTCATGACTTGTGATTAAAACTTCAATAGGGTAATTTTGGGTGAGGTTTTTTTTTTATTTTTTAGCCAGGGAGGTGAAATCCATAGGTTGTGCTCAGCATATTCCCTTAAGCAATTCCTTGTGAATCTATTTTGGATGTAATATCAACATTCCTTTAGCCCAATTCTCCTCGCCAATAATTTTTGGGGTGTGTGAAATGGTGGGGAGGAACTATATATAGGGATTAGTCTGAGTTGCGCCGAAGATGGCCCGAGACACCTTGGCATTACCAAAAGAGAAAAACATTCCTTTAACCCCATTCAACTTTTAAGTATTTTGAGGATTCAAACCAAATGCCTTGAAGTATATCAAGCAAGTACATTTTTTGGGTGAAATCTTTCACTTGAAAAATATCTTGCATCCGAAAATGTTTTGTCTCATGACAGAGCAAGCCTAACGTTTTGTTTTTTTGTCTTACAAGTATCATAGATACACAATTACAAAAAGATTTCATGACAAGACATAGCTATGTATGTTGTCTTTCTTTCTTTTTTTCTCTTCCAAAGTCCTAGGTTTGCTTTGAATTGTCTTTTGCAATTAATGAATCGTGTTCCTTTGCTTCCGTTTTATTGATTGGGTATGAAACTTTTGGTTGTTCAATACTATGTGGGAGTTTTATCGAGACTCGATCTTTGTAGTAGTCAAGGAACATGAAAGTCAGGGAACCCAAGGAGGAGATATTACTCTTGGTCCTGGTGTATGAGATGGGGATAATGTTTTCGGTGTGCCCATGTCTTTCCCTCTTTAATGACACATTCATCCTAAGTACAGTTCCATTTTTTTCCCCTATGTTATAAAGTTCACTTCTGTTTCATGTTATTAAGCTTCAAGTTTCTATGGGTTGGTTTGGGATTTATAGGAGGTGGATCCAAATGTGGAGCATGAAGAGGCACTTGGTTCAGATGGAATGGATGGTTTTGTGTCTGATCTACCATTGATGAGACTCTGAGCTTTGTTGAAATGCTTAAGTAAGCTTCATGTTGGATGTTAATATATGACACGGTAGTTATATAAACATACAATATCTTGATTCTTGAGTCACGAGCATTTGATTGATATTGTATGTTGGATTGACATGGGAAATGCTAGCTCAACCAATTTGTACTCCACAAGCTAAGTTAAATGATTCACTTTATTTAGTGATAACGTATTAAATAATTCTGTGTCCAAAGGAAGAGAAAATATAATGTGAATGGTAGAAACTATAACGAATCAAAGTTTTGGTGCTGTGAGCCTGTTGGTGTATCCGCTTGAATGTGTAACTTTACTCATTTAGTCTGAATGTGTAACTATCATACTTTTCTTTTACAAGGTTTTCATTTTCTTGTAGTTTATCTACTAATTAAAAGCTCTTTCTGTTCTATAGTAGTAGGCTTTGCTTCTTGCTCTGTAACGACGCACTTCTTTGATCATAACCAACTCGGCAAAGTTCTGAAAATGCTTAAGCAGAGGCACCAGTTGCAAAATGGAAGGCAATTTCTATTGTTAGACAGAAAGACGAGAGGAATGCATGCACCTAGACATGGTCAGGGTGAAATCAATATCCTCATAAGACAAAACAAAAAAATAACTTCATAATTGAACAAATCATCTTGCATAAAGAAGTAAATGTACCATTGACTTTATCCTTTGTGATTTTTACACTCATTTTCTTAGATCGGTACTCTAATGTTTGAACAGAGGAACAAGTTGGAAGCAAAATGTCGTAAGTACCAACTGAAGGTGCCTAAAGCACGCTTCACACAAATGATAGATGGAAGAAGGCCAAACCGTCTCCACAACGACGTTTACGAAAGGCTCCAGATGGAGATTAATGCTATGTGCAAGCGGCTAATCTGTCAAGGATTGATAATAAAGGCTATGAGTGTTGCTGAAAGGGACAGCTCGGACCCATATGAAACAAGTAGAGCAATTAAGAGGGATCTGCAATACGCAACCGATAAGGAACTGTCAGATTATTTTGATGACGAATAGGCAATGAAGTAGAGATTATGTATTTTGTTGGGCCATTCGGTTTAAATTATTATGTACGGATTATGTAGTTTGTTGGCCTATTCAGTTTAAATTATTATGTAGGGATTATGTATTTTGTCGGCCTTTTACTTCTCCCCAATGGGACCTATCCTCCATTCAACCTCAACCAAGTTTATTTGGGCCAAAAAGAGCAACTAAAAAAATACAAAAGACTTTTTATTAGACCATCATGAAAGACAGTCTATGGTTCCTAAAGACTACACTTTTTATCTTTAACGACCAAATTTTAATTTACCCGAGAGTCCGAGACCAAGTTCATATTGCCAAAAGGCTATACTGTATGGCTGTGTGGACCACATGTTTATTGTATAAAGAGCACGTCATATTTTTTGGAAAGTGATAAGTGTGAAAAGTTAGGTGGTGGTTCCTTCAAGACCAAGTCTATATTGCCAAAAGACTACACTGTATGTCTGTGTGGACCACATGTTTATTGTATTAAGAGCACATCATATTTTTTGGGAAGTGATAAGTGTGAAAAGTTCGGTGGTGGTTCTTTTAAGACCAAGACCAAGTCTATATTGCCAAAAGACTATACTCTATGTCTATGTGGACCACATGTTTATTGTATAAAAAACAAGTCATATTTTTTGGCAAGTCATAAGTGTGAAAAGTTAGATGGTGATTTTTTCAAGACCAAGACCAAATCCATATTGCCAAAAGACTACACTCTATGTTTGTGTGGACCACATGTTTATTGTATAAAGATCAAGTCGTATTTTTTGGCAAGTGATAAGTGAAAAGTTAGGTGGTGGTTCTTTTAAGACCAAGACCAAGTCCATAATGTCTAAAGACTATACTCTATGTCTGTGTGGACCACAAGTTTATTGTATAAAGAGCAAATCATATTTTTTGGCAAGTGATAAGTATGATAAATTAAGAAACTTATTTTGCTAATGGAAGTATGAGTATGTTGAATAACCGACTTTTACTTTAATAAGCATATGTTGTTTTGAACTTCCCACAAAAGAGGAACGAACAGATTTTGAAAGATAGAAACTTATCGCTTGTTTGAAAATATTCGTATTTCGATCTTATGATGGTTATAAGCATGTATACATAATTATTAGAATTACTTGGCTTGGTTATCCGCGGAGAGGAGCCAATGCAAAGTGTGCTAATGGGAACTCGGTGCGGCAGAACCATTATGAGGATACTCGGGAGATTGGAACGGCGGAACTGAGATTGAGTGTGTTAAAAATGATTTTGAAAATATTGACATAATTGATGAAATGTGAAAAAATGGTGACACGGTCTACGAGGAGTCGCGTAGGAAAAATTCAGAACTCATAGACACCAACGATAGTGAATATTGAATGTGGATGTGTCATTACTAACTGTTTGTTAGATATGCATGCATTAAGTAGAAATTCCCCTAATGTTTGTAAGTTAAGGGTTAGTGGGTATGGGCTATTCTATTGAGTTTTTGTAACTCATGGTGTTACATTTGGTGACCCTGATATATTATATTGGCGGCAACTCCGATATAATATATTAGATCTTGTAGATGAGCAGGGTGAACTCTACACTTTGGAAGCTTTTGAAGCCGAGGAGCTGGCTAGGATAGAGGAACAAACGGAGCAGTAAATAGGAACCCTAGTTCCCCCCTCTCTTTGTTGACTAAAAGTACTTTTGTAAGGATTATGATGTAATATCGAGTTAGACTGTAAAGACCCGTAAATTTCCGTTATATGTTTGAATAATTTATAAATGAATAAGTGTTGGATTATTGAGAATATTAAAGTTGGGAGTCAAAGTGTGAGAAGTTAAAAGCCATGGGTGTTCGTGTGATTAGTGCATGTGTGTGCCGTGTATACCAGGAGAAATCCTTTTCTTTTTTTTTCATTTTCATCTCATCACTCTCTCATCTCTCGATCTCTCTCACTCTCTCACTCAACCACTCAAACCCACAACAATTTACTTCACCTCCGTCGCCTACTTGCATATACGAGCTCGTTTTGTGTTGAATCGAGCCCAGTTTGGTATATTTTGCTTGGTTTGGGATTCCGGAAGCTAGGACTTGCTCCATCTCTTCGATTTTGGTTCGGATACTCGAGGTAGGAAATTCTACCTCTCTTTATATGTTGTTTGAGTGTTTTTATGCATTATTCGAGCTTGTATTGGTTGTCGTTGAGTTTGAATAAAAATGTGTAGTTGCTGTAAGAATCGTCTGTTTTTTCTGGATTCCTACCGGTAGGCCCGTCCTTTCTACCGGTAGAATGTTGTTGTGTTGCCAGAAAATTAGCTTCCTACCGGTAGAACTTTTCTCCTACCGGTAGCTTGTCTCAAATTTTTCCTCGTGCAAAATGGTGGCCTTTCTGATCAGTTTTTGTACCAGTAGGACTTGATCCCTACCGGTAGAACCTCGGAAATTTTCTCAACTCCTATCGGTACCTCCCGTACCCTACCGGTAGGTCACCAGTCAACATGTCAGAATCTTCCGTGCACTGAAGTTTCATTTCTTTTCAAAGTTTTAAGTTATTCCATGGGTTGTATGATTATTATATACATAAATAATAAGAGTTGGACAATCATGCATGTCTTTTGGTCAATGGTACACGAAATATATTTATAAGGTGGTCAAATTTGTGAAACTATGAAATGATAAGTGCGAGTTTTATGCACGACATTTTTTTTACAAACGATACACTTGAGCTTGTGAATGACGCGCGAACATTCAGGGCCCATCGACCGGTGGGTGCCTAGCAGGGGATTTCAGGGTCCCATAATTAGCCTGGCAGGAGCTTATGCTCATAATGATCACTCAAGGCCTAACCTTCAAGGTGGGTGCTTGGCAAGGGATATCGGGGTCCCAAAATTAGCCCGGCAGGAGTTTCGGCACAGACACACAAACGCCACGACATGTTGAGACATGAATTGAACGGGTATGATTTATGGGTTGAATAAAAGAAAAATTGGAGATTTTGGGACACTTGTTCATGAAAATTGTGCTTCCTCCATTGTCTTGTGATCTTTTATCATTCATTCATTCGTCTCGCTCATTTGCATATAGAGTTTGCGTAGACTTTTCTACTGGGCTAGTGTAGCTCAAGCCTTATATTATTTTCAGGTGCTAACCCGGAACCATAGCTTGCATTGCTTGGCATGCTTGGAGTGTGGTCATTAGTTTTGAAAGCTAACCGAAGGAGTTACTTATTCATCTTTGTAAATTTATTTTGAAAGATGTATTTGTAACTTAAATTGTAATTCTTTTGATTTGGAATATTGTAACCCTTAATCCTCTTTCGACATTTGATACTTATATTGACTTGGGGCCGTCGAGCCTATATTGTAATATTTTGGAAACTTTGTGAACTTGGAAGCTTAACTAAGGGAATGAGAACTCAGCGATCTTTTGGATACCGTACGGATACTTGTGAGTATTTTTATTATGTAAATCATTTATAATTATGTTTAAAATCTAGGACGTGACATAGACTCTATTTAGTTTTTCAATGAAATGGTCTATTTAATGTTTCCAAAATTCGGGGCATTACAATCTCCATTTCTTACAGTTGAAATTAAAAACAAACAGAAAAGGAAAAAAAGAAAATGATAATTATAGACGGATGATTGCGTGATTCCCCAATCTCGATCAGTTTCGTTAACGAGTGACGAAGAGAAAGGCCCAAGAACACCGTTTATTCTGGCATGGCTTTAAACTAGCGTTTGTATGGGTTTGAATACTTGTTTAGGTTGGTAACTTGAGTCCCCTTCATGCCTCTCTGGACTCTCAATTTTCGTCCACATCTTTGGCTCAAACATATTTTTGATAGAAATTACAAGACCCACGATTATGTTCACATAAATCAGACCCACAATCGATACACACGATTTTTGAAGAATTTTTGTTGTACATATTGGAAGACAATGCTACAGTTCCACCGCATATGCCCACCTCATGCATGTGGTGCCCACTCTGAGGCCTAAAAAAATAGAGTACTCAAAAATTTAAAAATAATTTTTTACGAGGCCTTATAAAAAATCAACTTTAACGGATATCAGTAAGTATTTTTTTTGAATTTACGAAGGCGAAACTGAGTAGTTAAACAGTTTTACTCTACGAATTCAGAAAAAATACTTACGGATATCCGTTGGAATTGTTTTTTTTACAAGGGCCCATAAGAAATTATTTTTAAATTTATGGATATTTTTTTGTATTTTTATGAGACTCGGAATGGATCCCACATGCGTGTGGTGGACATATGTGGTGAACCTAGACTTTCTGTTAAAAGAGGAGAGAGACGTACAAGGTAGTAAAGGAAGAGAGAGAATAATAAAGTTGTTGGCTGTTAAAGAAAAGGGTAAAATGGTAAGCTTGCAAAGCCTTACCATGCTTTGGTCAATATTCTTGGGCATACCATGGCTCCTGTAATTTCAAAACTCAGTACCATCAAGTGGTCATTATTTCCACTGCACACCACTGTCCCGTGATTTTCCCTTTCTGGTTTTGCAGGGGCAAAACAAAGAGGAAAATCTAGAGAGAGAGTTACCTTGTTCAATTCTTCTTCTTCTTGGATTTCTCCTTCGTTCATTCTCCTCTCTCTCTCTCTCCGTCTGGGAAAGTAACGGGGAAATGAGGAAAGGAGTCAGATTTAATCTTAGCCCTTGAAATGGAGGTCTGAGATGAGATGTTCGTTTAGATGTTTTTTTTAATCCCTCGAACTGCCCCGATATATATATATATGTACATATACATATACATGTATGTATATATATATATCGGGGCGGTTCACTTTCCAAATCTTAATTTCATAGTTTCCGATCAAATTTTGATGATCCGAGCCATTCAATGTGTTCAGAACATGATTTTAAGGGTGCCCGCAAGAAATTGGCAAAAAAAAAAATGACCGGAAAGGGCTTGATTTGAATTGTTCAATAAAGTTCAATAAAAAAAATTGTTCCGATGAAACTCTTCCCTGTCATTTTTTTGGTTGATTTCTTGTAGGTATCCTTAAAATCACGTTCTGATTACATTTAGCGGCTCGGATCATCAAAATTCTATCCGGAACTTGGGGGGTTTTTTTAGAGGTTTCCAAAACCGCCCCGTATATATATACACACACACGCATACATACACACATGCGCGAATGCATGCAACACATTTTGAAGACAACTAAAGATATAGGTCGAACAATGAGGAAAGGGAGGACATGTTGTAAAAAATGGGTAGGAACAAAGTAAACTATGGTATATGTGCTGGACAAATTGAGGTGCAAAAAATATTCAAATTTTACAAAAAATTTCAAAATCCATAAATCACCCAACACACATAATAAAAATTAACTACTTTCAAACCAAATATATTTTTGTAAAACTTAACCTAACAAATAAATTTTCATTATGAAATTTTTAGGAATTGCCCGTGCCTGAAAGCACGGCGCGACATGTTCTTAATGCAACTAAACTGAACCACCCTTCCCTACTATTGACTAACAAACCTAACTTCGGGTACATGGCAATGTAATAGCGAGTTTGCAACTATTCAAAATTACTTTTCAATGATTTCAAAGCTACCACATAATAACAATAAATTTCTCATAATGCAAACCACCCTCAGTAATCAAACACCATGGGTAAGATGGATCTATAATAACATTGAGCTAGTATAATGGTTTGAACATCAATTCCAGTTTATATACTAACTTGAGCATCCTAGCTATTACTTTCAGTCCTTTTTTCAAGGTCTACTTTTAAACAAAAGCTAATAGCATGATTGCAACTTTTGTAAATACATAGTATAAGCCTCTGCCGAACGCCAACCATCATCATCATCTTCATGGTCTCACAACCTTCTCTATAAGCCTCTGCCGAACGCCAACCAAAACTATTTTTCTTGATTGCTTGCTTCTACTTTGCCCATTAATGAGAATAGGAATGGATTGGTAGAGGACCAAGGTGATACCTACCATTCAGAAGACATAAAAGATGGAATATGTAATTGAGTACTTGAATCACAATGAACACAAAGCAACATAGGACATTTTTTCGTAAAAATTGGCCCAAGACAATTTTAAGTTGCAGGGAAAACAAAGAGTTAAAGAGAAGGAAAAAATGTTGCAAGACTTGGTTCCATAATCTTATTTAAGCTTATCAACTAAAAAGTTTTACTGATCACAAAACCAGTTAAAAAGCGGTGAAGCACTGCTAAGGAACTTTTTTTTGTCCACACAATGCTAATGAATAACTATACAAATTTGAAGTGAAGATGTGCACATAGGATAGAAACTTAATGCCCTAACTATTAATATAAACGGGAGGAGATAGAACTAAACAAACGATAACATTCAATTGATCTTATAGAAACAGATGAGTGATAAAACTAAGCAAGATTTGTTGGAGTCATTAAAAAAACAGAGGCTGCCTACTAAGTAGATACATTTATCAAGTATTTATTTCAAATGGAGTGTTACGTCCCATAATGTTTTATCCGTAACGTCATTTCATATACTTTAGCTTACATATCCAAAATGTTTCAAGCATGATATACTTCACATGAGTTTAATGTTGAACTACTCATTAAGTGATGCAGGACAAGATTGGGGTGTTTCTATATTTTATTTCTATTGCTTTAGAATAAGACTTTTACTATGAATATTTTTATTTAGGTTAGAATTGTTAACTTTCTGTATTTAGTTTGATTTTAATTTCTACCTATATTAGGATTCTTGGTCTATAAGAATTAAGATTTTATTTAATTAAATAGAAAATATATTTTCTTTAATGTTGCTTGTTTTGGCATGATTTAAGATTTCTTTTTCTATAGGATTTCAAGGGTTAGAGTTTTATAAAAAGGAATATAACCTATTCAATTATTTAACTTTTCATCAATAACATTATGAGTTTATCTCTTTCTTTCTTGTGCTTAAGATTTGCTCGTTGTGACGAGTTGTTTATCTCGTTTGGACTAGTACGCTAACTAGTCTTTCGTGAATTCCGCTGCGTCATTACGATAAGTCAACTTTCTTGTGCTACTAAAATCTACAAGAACATTAAGAGTACTCTATATATCACCAAGAAAACAGTCACTGCATTGCAATAATAAAGAACACCTATCATATGACCATAAAAAAATCAAATGGCAGGTATATCTACTGGTTTGCAAAAAAAATAATAGCCCAAGTATATCCACTAGTTTGGAATCTTTAGGTACGGACAGTTGTCCACACCTTGCTAAAGACGCTCAAAGCCAGTTATAATGCCGCATACTTCAAGCTGGGCATGCGCTAGTTATTTAAATGACAAACATATTATTCAAACTCACAAAGACAAAGCCAATTCTCTATCTTCATACTTTCTAAATGTTGCCAACTCTCTATCATCATATAGCCATTTAATGGAAAGAAATCATATTCTATGAAACCCAATAACCTTTTCCCATCTTAAAACAGGGCCAATTGATGTTTTAGTTTTCGTATAGTAGTCAAACTACAAAATGCTGAAAGTCATGTAAGAAAACAATTCAGTCTTAACATACAGTCTAATTACTTATATGGTTCCAAAATCCTCAGCAAGACATGGGCACAAAACAATATGAAATTTTGAATTCAACTAACTATGACTTCAAACAGAGTCATCTTGATACTTACATTATGAGGCGTTTCTCTTGACAAATCCTCCAAAGCTAGATCGCCAAATCTGTTTATTCCACCAAAGCCATGATCAACAAAACAACCCTCCTAATGCAAAATGCTAATTAATTCGTGGTCTTACATATGACATCCATTATATAGGGCATTGCTTTGACAAAAATGAAACATTTTAGTGGGCAACGAAGAGAAACTATAATAAACATAAACATGAAAATTTTCTGTCCAAACCAATCATTCTTTGCATCATATTCATACTCACGTAGTTCCTACCAAACAAACCAAATTCTAGATAACAATATAATTCTGCAAGACTGTAGTTTCTATTCACATGTGCTCTTAATACACATACGAATATCATACTTCACTGAGGGATTGATAAAAAAAATAACTCCATTGAGGGAAGCTTTCATCGAACAGTAGGAATGCTTGAAAAATTCAGAGAGAGTACGTATAAACCGAAAGGACTTTAGTGAATAAGCACCTCAGAGAGAGTAGTTACCTGAGAATATTACAGAGGCGAACCCAGATTTAGCCAACTCTCTTCACAATCTGTAATCAGAATAGAACCATAGAGGTACTTGAGAACTGTAATCAGAACTTCGAAAAGTGAAATTAAAACTTTGAAAACTCTTTTCGATTTTAGAAATTTCTTACCCATAATGGTTGCTGGTAATGGTTCTAGTGGTGACTCGTCGTGCCGGTCGGTGGTGCTAGTGGTATCCAATCGGGCTCACCAGAGAGGAGTTCCGAGGGCTTGCGGTGGTGCGGTTGGTCAGAGGGGGAGAGAGGGATGCCATGGTGCAGTTTGGGGGGGGGGGGGGGGGGGGTGGGGGGGTTTGTAACCGAGGGTGAGTGAGGGATGAGAATCTCTGTTAGAAAACACAAGGGTGTTAGGACAAGTTGTTGGAATAGCTAAGATTCATTTGATCCAAGAGTTCATGTGTGTTTTCCAACTTTCTTGAGAAAGTACTCACACTCTTATAAGTATATTACAAAAACGCTATCAATTTGTTTTTCTTCCCTACCAATCACCTTCTATTTTGTTGATAAAAAAAAAACCCAATAGTCACCGCCTTCCCCCCCCCCCGCTCTCATCAAAACTTCTCCTTTGATTGTCTAGCCACAAACAATCATCGCCCTTACCAGTGAGTCACTCAGAACCCGAAATCCACTGTCCTCGGTAACATACACTCTCACTCTTTCTCTGATACGTAGTACTTTTTTGGTTTTGATTATCATTTTCTCTATTTTCCTTTATCTTTTCTAAAAATTTTATAGCTATATAAAAATTGAAATAATATTTTGAGCCACTATCAAGATTCAAATGGTAATTTCAAGTGCAATTGGGGAGAGTAGTGCCGTAGGCATGGGCCGGGATGGGTAGTACCATAGGCACGGGTAAACACTAGTAAACGATAAATGAAGGCTAGGGTTTCTCTGCCATTTATGATAGCCCTTGGATGAACTAGGTATTTACCAAAATGCCCTTGGATGGATTATGTGTTTATCAAAATGCCTTTTGTAGGATGAATGATAGAGATTTATGTAGGTATGAGGATAAATCTAGAGCGTTGGTTATTTTTTGGATTCAAATACAGCTCTATTTTATTTTATACTAGTCTTGCCCGTGCCTACGGCACTACGTACCCCGGTTGGAATTGCTTGTGCCTATGGCACTTACTAGCTAGTGGCTCAAACACTAAATCAATTCATTAGCAGAAATCCTATGAGGACCGACCAAAACCCACCGAAATCGTACCGACGGCCACCGCCGGGCTATCTACGGCTACTGGACGGCCGATCCGAGCCATCCAAAAATTCGATAAAAAAAAAAACCGAGGGGGTCTTAGCGGTAATCAACGGCATATATGTATATACACGAATGGTGATTGGATCAAGCACCCATTTTTTTCGTGTATATATGTATATATACGAATACACGAAAAAGTTGGGTGCTTGATCCAACCACCATACACACATCGGATGCCGTTAATTCCTGCATAGACCCCCTCGGTTTGTTTGTTTAGAATTTTTGGACAGCTCGGATCGGCAGTCTGGTGGCCGGAGACAGTCCGGCGGTGGCCGTCGGTACAATTTCGGTGGGTTTTGGTCGGTACGGCTAGCAACACTCATTCATTAGTATGTAGTATGTGATCCTCTTCCTAGCGGCATGAAAGAGAATTACCCATGCTTACAACACTCCCCCAAACTAAATTTTTAAGTTGGCTACAAAGAACTATCAATTGCTTATGGAATCCCAGTAAATACCAAGTAAAAAATTTAAAATAGTACTACTACGGATCCTCTACCATATACATTAAACCCATTTGCAGAAATGAAAGAACATATTAGAACCCAGAAATCAAAAACCTCAATGTAACTTCAATTACTAATAGTTATCAAACGCCATAAACTAACCATATAAAGAGTAAAAAAATTTATTTCGGACCGCGAGAAAAAAACAGGCTATCGAAAAAAGCTATAGAGAGCTCAGACTTTGGTTGAAATACGTCAGTGTAAGCGATCACCGGAGGCATAGTGCTTGCCCGTGCTTACGGCACTATCTATCCCGATTGGAATTGGCTCAATTTGCTGAAAATTATATACCCATGGAGCTACTATTTTGAACTTCAATTTTTGCCAAGACTACATTAATTTCTACCCAGAAAAAGAAAAAGAAGGGTTTGAAAACACATGGACTTGAGCGCGAACTACACTACTAAACTATCGTTCAAAACGGAATTTCAAGAGGAGTCAAAATAATAAAACTCGATTATGTGTAATATTTAACAACACATCCATCCACCCACACCAAAAAAAATCACCTAAATTTCTTGAACACTAGGAATAGGCACAAATTCCACCCGGAACAGTGCTAGATTGAAATTTAAACAAAAAACAAAAAAATGTTTCACACTGTTTCATAGAGTTTCACGCAACTTTCTTCAACCAATTTCGCCGAATAAATCAAAAATCCAAAGGAATGTTTCTTTTTTTTTTGATAATCGAAAGGATTGTTTCTTGGCCTAGCTTTCGACGGAATTTGTAGACTTCGGTGGGGATTCGAAAGATGACATGAGTGAGAGAGATAGAGAAGGAGGCAAGGGGGGGTGGGGCGAGGTCAAACGATAGGAGCTGGAATATATATTTTTATTATGCCAACAACAGAAATTGGGTAAAAAGAAGAGATGACATTTTTGTGAAATATTTGAAAGATTGTTGGCATTTTCTTAAGAGAGTTGAAGAACACACATCAACTATTGGATCAAACAAATCTAAGCCGTTATAATAACTTGTCCACATACCTTTCTGTTTTATAATATATATATATATATATATATATATATATATATATATATATATATATATATATAGTCCTTTTACCGTAATACGGTAAGAGCACCCTTACTTGAAGGGGACTATATATATATAACCGTATTACGGTAAGGGCTTCTCCTTTTCTCCATTTTTTCGATCGAATTTCAATGATCCGAGCCGCTCAATGTGTTCAGAATGTGATTTTAAGGGTACCTGCGAGAAATCAGCAAAAAAAAAAGATTAGGAAGGGCTTCATTCGAACAGTTTTTATTTGAACCGTTCGATAAAAAACAAACAAAAACTGCTCGGATAAAGCCCTTCCCGATCATTTTTTTTTGTCGATTTCTTGCGAGCACCCTTAAAATCACGTTCTTCGGATCATCAAAATTCGATCGAAAAATAGGAGATGCTTACCTTAACAAGGTAAGGGCGCCCTTATCTGATTGAATCTATATACATACATACATATATATATATATAGTCTCATTTTTCTACGGATTACCTTAATTTAATAAAATAAGTATCTCCCTTTCCCGATAAAATTTCAATAATCGAAGCCGCTCAATGTGTTCAGAATGTGATTTAAGGGTAATTCTCGAGAAATCAGCAAAAAAAAAAGACCAGAAAGGTTTCATCCGAGCAGGTTTTGTTTATATTTTATCGAACGGTTCAAATAAAAACTGCTCGAATGAAGCCCTTCCCTGTCACGCCCCGATCTTGCCCGACCCGAGCACATGAGCTCAAAAAAAAAAAAAAACAAATCAAACACTATCATGTCTTCGGATCCACCGCCTTACCTGAAAAAGGTTGGATTATACAACGTGAGTCGACACTCAATAGAAAACGTGCTAAAGGTGAAGATAAGAGAACGCAAGCAAAATACATGATACACAAAATAATTTGTTCTAGTCTATTTCTTTTCGAATACATCAATTTGCGAGTATACACTATATCCTAAGAGAAAGCGCATTTTAATGATCCCAAAAAAAGAATGCAATACTAACATTTCCTTCTCAAGTATCAAACCGAAGTAAATATATGAATAAAACAATCCGATACGATACGATACGATGAAAATTCAATTCCCAAGTACCAAGTTATAATCATACCACGTAAACTCATCTCATCTCATATATCCAAAATCCTTCAAACACAAAACACGTTAAATTAATTAGTCAAGTAGAAGAAAATAAGAGCACATAAGACCGATGGTCCAAATTAACAAGTTGTGTATCCAAATCCTAGGCGACTGATCAGGTCCCTAATCATCCAAATTTATGGGCTACTAACCCAAAGGCCTATGGAACACCTTATCCCGCGCGGGTTTACGGACTATACACCGACGGATAAACTCATTATCCATATGCTTCCAGCTACACAACAAGTACAAAATGGTCAAGTCAACCTCCAATACGTGGCTCACTAGCCCAAATAACAAGTACCGATTCCAAATCATCCAAACTACGAGAAAGATCATACAATCTAGTCATAGTCTCAGCAAAGTCATAATCTAGAATCCCGATTTACAGTAGTAAAATTATCATCAAATAAATATACAAGTAGAGTCATTATCAACTGTAATGTCAAATTACAAGAATTGGTTTAACTTTTCTCTCTGTCATTTTATCAAACACCTTATAGGAATGTATCAAATCATCACATATTAAATCACTCCTTTACTCAAACCGGTCCAACATGCTAAAACTTACATAATCTAGTAAATAATCATCAAGGTCTTTAATCAATCGTGAAAATTCGAAACTCATGAATAACACATGCTACGCATAGTCCACATATACCTTGAACAAGACATACTACGCATAAATCACCTCTACTTGGAACATATTAAACTTAAAATTGAAAAGAAAAACAATATAATCACAGATTTTTAGGTGTATCTCACTATACTTTCCCATATCTAAGCATTTAGCAAGAATCCTACCTCAAAAATGAAAACCTCCGAAATTGCTAGGAACTCCAAAGTTGGCCGATCAAGATTTTGTTTCGGATAGATGCGTAGCCCTCTGTCCGTAGATCACGTTTTCTTCTTGCCTTGTTACGAGATTCTCGAGTCTTGACCTTCGATTTTGCATTTGAACCATGAGGGTTTGTTGAATGTTTAAGAGAATGGGAGAGAGAGAACGGGAAAGAGGAAAAAAAAGAAAAACAGAGAACTCCAGAGAGTTCTCGGTTGACTTCAGCCCTTTAAAGTGCAAAATTGCACTATGGCCCTCTAAGAATCAAGCTATTGCTCTATCTTCTAACATGTTTTGAGTCATTACACTAATGCCCATAAAGCCAACAATTAATAATAGTTACACATATTCACATTATTAAATTAAATAAATTCAAATTAGGACGGGTCTCTACATTCCCGGTCATTTTTTTTGCTAATTTCTCGCGAGTACTCTTAAAATCACGTTCTCAACACATTGAACGGCTCGGATCATTGAAATTCGAACGGAAAATGGGAGAAATGGAGAGGTCCTTATTTTAACTAAAATAAGAACCACCTCATTTGAAAATGACTGTATATATATATATATATATATATACACTCATGTATGTGGAGGTGGTTCCGGAGACACCTAAAAAAAAATCTAAAAAACCACCCAAAATCTCAATCTCATAGTTTCCAATCAAATTTTGATGATCCGAGCCGCTCAATGTATTCAAAATGTGATTCTAAAGGTACTTGTGAGAAATCGGTAAAAAAATGATAGGGGAGGACTTGATTTTAACAGTTTATTATTGAACCGTTCAATAAAAATACTATTCGGATGAAGCTATTTTCGGTCATTTTTTTTGCTAATTTCTGGCGGGTACGTTTAAAATCACGTTCTGATTATATTGAGCGGCTCAGATCATCGAAATTCGATCGAAAACTTTGAAGTATTTTTTTGATGTTTTTTAAGTATCTCCAAAACCGCCCCAATCATGTAACGATATACACTACTCGGTATTGCCTGCTATTCAGCTTCTTTTTGTTAATCAATGAGAGTTGACCATATCTCTTAGAAGTTGAATATGAGGAAGAACACAACCCGCAAGGGGCTCCGATCCTCTCTCAAGTCTCAGTGTTCTCTCCCAATATGTGAACACACCGCGTTCACAACTTCGCATGCTTTAGCTCCAAGTCGTCGCAAGTAAACTCGATCTGTCATTCTCATAGCTGCCAGCCAAATAATTCAAATCACAATATCGGTGGGTAGAGTTGTGGCAGTCATTTCCAATTGGAGGGCACGAACAAGAAAGGATAAGAGCATCTCCAATGGGAGATGTCAATTCCTACGTGGACATGTTAACGGTAACAATTGACATCAAAATTCAACCCAACCTAACAGCCTTTTTTGATGCCAAAATCTACGTGGCTTTGAAGGGAATAACAAAGCTGTCAAAGTTGACAATCACCCTCCTCTATGCCAAATTTCAAAAAATGACCGTTTGGATTAATATAAGGATTGATATTAAGGGTTGGAGAGGGATAACTTAATGTCAAATAAAAAGAATTTGACATAAAGGTTGGAAATGAAGGCTTTGATGTCAAATTAGAGATGCCAAAATGCCACTTAAGTCTTCAAAAAACGTTTGACATCTCCAATATGAAGTCATGGGTTGGAGATGCTCTAGGGGACTTGTCAAAAAGAGAAAGGGCAAGTGATGTTTTTGAATAAAATAATGCTACTTTGGATTTAAATAGGAAAAATATGTTTGGTGGCTAGCTACACAAAACTAAAAAATATGAATCATTGTGTTTGATTTACAATTTTGAAATTTATTTTAAAATAAAAAAGTTTTATAAATTTGGGTTTTTTGTAAATTTTTTTGATATTACGATAAATTCTTTTACTTTTTGAATAGATATACGTTATGTATCTCCCTGGAAGTATAAAATAAGTAAAAAAAATTTAAGAAAAATTATTATTGCCGAAAAAACATGAATAACGAAACAGTTAAAAGTTTTGATGAGATTATTTCTAAATGTAGAAACAACGTGAGGTTGTTAGGAGTCTGTCAAAACTTATCCCTATACTTTTCTACTAGTCTTGGTCAACTATCAATGTCTCGGTGTTTCATTAATCTCGCTCATCCCGCATTATCTAGTATTTTTCACAAAAAATTCCAGGCCATTTCAGCTTTAGAGATGGAGAATTTTGCACAAGACCGGCTTGCCATTTGCATTTCGGGTAACGAATTGCCGTTGCCTAATCCAAGGAACCCCTTTGTTCAGGACGGGGCCTCGTCCACTGACTTGGGTGAGATTCCGCCTTCCTTGCCGCTTCCTTATCCTTTTTTCACCCTATCTAAGATATTAAAAGCGACTAATGACTTTGACGACGCATTAGTTGTTGGAACTGGTGGATTCGGTAAGGTATACAAAGCAATCATCGACGATGGCACCGTTGTTGCCATAAAGCGGTTGAATGCCGAGTCCAACCAAGGCGCTGAAGAATTTTGGACAGAGGTAAAGTTGCTTTCAAAGCTCCGGCATGCACATCTCGTTTCGCTCGTCGGCTATTGCAACGAGCATCAAGAGATGATTCTTGTTTACGAATACATGGCTTATGGGACTCTCGCCAGTCATCTTTACAAATCAAGTAGAGAAGGAAGCGGTAAAAGCCTATCTCCCCTAACATGGGCTCAAAGGCTAAACATTTGCCTTGGTGCTGCACGAGGACTCGACTATCTTCATACTGGTACCAAACAACCTATCATACACCGAGATGTGAAGACCACAAACATATTGTTGGACGAGAATTGGGTAGCAAAGGTTTCTGATTTTGGGATATGTAAACTCATTACAAGCCAAACAACAACCCATGTTAGCACAAAAGTCAAAGCAACAAGAGGATATTGGGATTCAGATTATATCTACACCAATCGAGTAACCAGGAAATCTGATGTGTATGCCTTTGGCGTGGTGCTGCTGGAAGTCTTGTGTGGTCGACCACCGTTAGATCACAGACTCGAGGAGGAGCAAATTAGTCTAGTTCTTTGGGTGAAAGATCATATCAAAAACGGAAAGCTTGACCGGATCATTGATCCCTCTCTGAATGGAGAAACAACGCCACAAAGTCTTAAGTACTTTTCCAAACTTGCGAACAATTGTTTACACACTAAACCAAAGGAAAGGCCTACAATGTCTGAAGTGGTGGAGTTACTTCAGAATGCATTGGCGTTGCATGAGCGTAAGGGAAGATCATGGGGAACAATCACAAAGGCGTTTCAGGGTATAAAACTTGTGCCTATGGGTATGAATCGCTGGTGGAGAGAAGGGAACGGCAACGGTTCAAACGACGGTGGAGGACTGCCGAAGCATTCTTTTCCACAACCAATTTTTGATGACGTTACCCGTTTGGTTGACCCTCGTTTCTCGCTTGCTGAGATTGGATTTGCCACAAATAATTTCAATAAGAGTCTTTTGATTAGCAAAGACAGTAGGTTTAGACTGGACAAGGGATATGTGGTGGGGGGAACTCCTGTGGTTGCGATCAAAAGGTTCAAATCGATACAATGCTTGAAAGAATATGGTAATTTTGATGTCTTTACGTATAAGGAGATGAGGTTGGCAACAAAGAACTTCCGGCGTGAAAAAGTGCTTGGTGAGGGTGGTTTCGGGACAGTGTGTAAAGGAGTTATAAATGAGATTGTGAGGCCAGGTTACAAGCCGACAAATGTTAGAATTAAGAAGCTTGATCCTGAAGGGAATCAAGGAGAGAAAGAGTGGCTGGTATTTTCTTCTGATTGCATTTCTTTATGTCTTTTTTTGGCAGTTCTTTTTTCTTCCCTTCAAATTTGCATAAACTATTGATGGGTATAGAAGAGGCGAACCCGAAAAAATATTGGGAGGGAGAGAGCGAGAGAGATTCCACAGGACTGTAGAGAAGAACAACAATTCTGCTTGATCTTATTGATGTTATTGAAGTGCAATATAAAGATGACATGAAAAAGTCTTTCTTTGCCCTGATGTATTGCCAACTGCTGCTATCTTTACTTCAGCGTGGAATCCCCCAAAACAAGAGATGGTCTTTTTCCACTTAAATAACTGCATAGAATATTTAGAATGCTACCTTGTTAGGCCATCACTATTTCCCCAAAGTTCAATATAGGATAAGATAGTATCTCTACCATGTAAAGAAAAATTATGTCTTTAGACTAGGAAGCGCTCTTTTGGTGAATAACTTTACCTTGATAGTAGGTTCATCAAAGGTGGAGTGAACATGCTTTACCAGATGTTGTTTGAAGAGATTAAATAGCATTTATTTTCACAATGATTAAATGCTATGGATAAATATGTGAAAAAGGTTAGATGCCATACCGAGTCCAGCTTTATTAGGTAATTGGCTGTGGAGATTTGTCTATGATGGGATAGACGGGGGAAGAAGGTGGTAGCTTTGAAATATGGGGGTGCACAAGGTGACTGGCCTTGCAAGAGTTCATTATCTGTTATGTGTTGGTCTTTTTAGAGAAATTAGGAAATGTTGGGAGACTTTGTGAGTTTCTGTAGTTTTGCGGTGGGGGGTGGTAGGAGTGAAGTTGTCTCATGTCTTGTGTGGAGGAGTGGCAGAGTATAGGTGTGCTACAGAGCCTGACTACATCTGGAGAGATGGACGTGGTGTTTTGTGGGTGATTTGGTGGCAAACGGAGGTGCAGGATTAGGAGTTCCATGAGGACTCAAGAACCTCCCAAGAATTCACATGCCAACACCGGATAAAATGAATGGAGAAAGAAGATTATTGTCAGTTGGTGCACAGGAAAACAGTATGTTTTAAACAATAGAAGTGATGTGGGTGTTTCTATCACCTCTGATGGAAACACCCACAAATAAAGCATTTCTTGGTTAGGTGTGGTATGGGTGTTTCTATTAGAGGTGATAGAGCTTCTTCATTTGTTGGAAGGGTGACGGTTGGCAGGAGGCGTAGGTATGTTTTAGAAAAACTTGCAACTATAAGTTCAGGAGTGGAGAACCTTTGCATTGCCCCCGCCCCTCCCCACAACCTCAAGTTAGGTGACATCAACTTCCTGGAAAAAATGTAAATGTCATTAAGGACAGTTGATTTTTTAGAGTTGAAATTTTTTTGAACAAAGAATCAAGGCTATTGTTGCCATATTCTTGAGACATTCACAAGGTTTGCGTTTGTTATATGATCCGTACATCAGGGCCCTTTTCCGCTTTAACAAGATGGTCGAATTGTCTCATACCTGTGTTACTTAGACAAGTATTTCTCTCTTAATAGTTAAGATTAATAATGCTTTGTGAGTTTCAGAACTATAGAATATACTTGGAATCCATATGTATTTTCATTTCGCAACATTAGATCGTTGTTGTTAATTACGACGTTCCTTGTGAAAGAGATAAACTTGTGTTTTTAGTGGATTTAAAGTGGAGAATTTGTTGTTGTATGTGTGCAGGCAGAAGTGAGCTATTTGGGTCAGCTCAGTCACCCAAATCTGGTAAAACTCATTGGTTACTGCTGTGAAGATGGACACCAGCTGTTAGTCTATGAATCTATGGCATCTGGGAGCCTGGAAAAGCACCTTTTTGAAAGTGAGTACTAAATTGACTTCTGGATGTTTTATGGTAGGACCCGTGGAGGAAATCTCCACTTGTATACTTGAACCAAGATTAAAAGACGCTACTTGTCAAGTAAACTAGAGTCTTCTAAGTAATCCTCGAAATCAAACTAGATTTAGCTTCTTAATTTTTTCCTCCAAACCTTGAATTATTGGCCTATATTTCTCTTTCTTTGATTTTCTCCAATTGTTTTCTTTTTATACTTCTTCAGCATCATTCATAATACAATGCATGTAACTTTATCTTTAGCATCATATTAACGTGAATATTTGTACAAGCACTAAAGCTCCCTCTTCGAAGCAAAATCTGTAGAAGCAATAGGTTCGCCCCAATTTTCATGTCATATAAACTGCTGCCATAGCACTGAGGCAGACAAGCACTTTCCACTGTACCTAGTCATGACGTGAGGAAAAATGAAAATTGAAAAAAATACAATGTGCACATCTGTGCGCATGGGAAAACTGGAAAAGCAAAATCCCCTGCCGAAAAAGACTGACCAATCAAGCATTTCTGCAAGTTTCTAATTTATGTTTCCTGTCAACTTAAATGTGGTTACTTGGAGCTTTGTTGCTCTAGAAATAGTCTCCTAAAAGAAAGGATGTAAATGGAGTAAAATGGGAAAGATTTAGCAGATCCATTGCGAATGTGCTTTTCTTATGTTGAATAAAATGTTGAGAATACTTCTGTACCTTTTGCTCTCCAGAAACAATGGAGACAATTATAGATTTCAGGTAGTACGTTGAATTGCAGAAAATGTTAAAATTTTGAGTCATGGAGGTATTAGTTCAAACGTCAGCATTGGCTTGAAGTATTTTATTAAAATGGTTCTATTAGAGACAGCAAACAAAAGTAAATCCATCCTGTTGAAGACTGGTGCGTAACCTCTCTCTTTTTTCCCCCCTGCTTATGAGAGTGAACCTGTTAAAAACAAAAAGATTGGTGAAGTAAATCCATTTTGCTTACAGATGACTGATTGTTTATGTCTAAAAACAAGTGTTTTACCCATTCTTTTCTTCAACATGGAAAACCAGAAGAAATGATGTAAACCTCAGGGAAATAAAAGAGTTTTGCAGGAAATACTGAAAACTAATGCTGGCCTTTAAAAGTAGCCCTTATGAGATCATTTGTTGAGATAAAATGTTGCTTACAAACTACTTAAAAGTTGAGCTTTGTGCTTGTAGGATATTGTTTTACTCTCACATGGCCAAGAAGAATGAAGATTGCTTTAGATGCTGCAAGAGCGCTTGCTTTCCTTCATCTTGCAGAAAGGCCTATCATTTATCGGGACTTCAAGACATCAAGCATCCTGCTAGATGCGGTTAGTTCTGGCACTGTCATGATTTCTAACTTTTCTTGCTCAATGTGTTAATTTTGTGAATGAAATCCTGGCAGAAATATGTTAGTTTTATACCGTAATAGCCATGATGTTTGGCATGTACGGGATGTCGGTTATGAATTTCCAGTCAAAGTTTTCAAGGCGGTTGGTCGCTCATGAGGTGAGGCGTAAGCCTCCCATATATCCCTCCTTGTTTTACTCTTCCATGTTTTCCTCCTTGCTTTATGTATTTGTGTTCCATGTTTTAGGGAATCATGTTTCCATGTTTTAAGGCCCTTTGTTTTGGCCATGTTTTACGCCTTTTCATTTCTTTATGTCTTCCATTATTCTCCTCATGTAAGCCTATATATAGGCATGCATTTCATTTGTAATTAACACCCAAATCGAAGCACACCCAAATCGAATGAAGTCATCATCAATACAAGTGAATCAAGTTGAATCAATCTAGTATCGATACAACTTTCTCATTCCCCCTCTATAATTCTAACAGTTACATCGTCCATACTCTCTCCATCCTTTCTAAAATTTAACCTAAAATACCTAAATGCTCACTTTTTCGTATTTTCTGATCCTGAATCCGCACTTCTTCTGTCTGGGCACTTCTATTTTCACTAAACTTTCTATGCATGTACTCAGTTTTACTCCTACTTATCCTAAATCCTCTGGACTCCAATGCTTCTCTCCAAATTTCAAATTTATCATTAGCCCCCGTGCAGTTTCATCCACTTGGACAATATCGTCTTGCAAACAAGCACGGGAACCCTTCGTCTTTGCCCCAACAACTTATAATGAACTCACACTTCACCTAAACCAAACCAAACCAAACCAAACCAAGCCTTAAGTCCCAAGCACTTGGGGTTGGCTACATGAATCATTTTCCTCCATTGAGCTCTGTCGAGAGCCATTTGTTCACACAAATCTACTATACTCATATTGTTGCGCACCACAGCATCTAACGTCAATTTAGGTCTACCCCTTCCCGTAGCATTGCTACCTAAAGTTATCCTATCTGCTTTATTAACTATTGCATCTCCTGGTATACGGTAGACATGCCTCCCAAACCATCTTAGCCTATTTTCCCTCAACTTCTCTTCTATGGGTGCTACACCTACCATCTCACGAACCGTTTCATTTATAATCCTGTCTTTTCTAGTCTTACCACACATCTACCTCAACATTCTCATTTCTGCAACACTCATCTTGTTCACCTGTTGTTTCTTAATAGGCCAACATTCTGTCCCGTAAAGCATTGCTGGTCTGATGGCAATTCCATAAAATTTTCCCTTCAATTTTATGGGTACCCTCTTGTCACACAGTACACCAGTAGCGCTGCTCCACTTGAGCCACCCCACTTCGATCCTATGGGTCACATCATCGGCAATCTCTCCATCTCTACTAATGATTGATCCTAAGTATCTAAAATGATCACTCTTACGTATCTCTTGGTCTTGGATCATCACTCTTTCTTCGTGCGCACTGCTGGTACCACTAAACTTGCACACCCTATACTTAGTTTTAATCCTACTTATTCGAAAACCCTTTTACTCTAATGCTTCTCTCCAAATTTCTAGTTTCGTATTAACACCTTTAGCGGTTTCATCTACAAGGACAATGTCATCTGCAAACATCATACACCATGGGATATTTTCTTGAAATTGTCTAGTCAATTCATCCATAACTAAGGCAAAAAGGTACGGGCTCAAGGCTGACCCTTGATGCAATCCTACAGTGATTGGGAATTCACTCGTTTCCCCTACTGGTGATCGAATGGTAGTGACGGCACCTTCATACATGTCTCTAATCACCTCGATATAACCTTTGGTCACTCTCTTTGTCTCCAGAACCCACCATATGATGTCTCTAGGCACCCTATCATAAGCCCTTTCTAAGTCTATAAAAACCATATGGAGATCCTTTTTCTTTGCTCTATGTTTTTCTACCATTCTTCTTAATAAGTAGATAGCTTCCATGGTTGATCTTCCAGGCATGAACCCAAACTATTTCTCTGACACCGTAGTCACCATCCTCAAGCGATGCTCAATAACTCTTTCCCACAACTTCATCGTATGACTCATCAATTTAATACCTCTATAGTTGTTGCAGCTTTGGATATCCCCTTTATTCTTATAGATAGGTACTAGGGAGTTCTTTCTCCATTCGTCGGACATCTTCCTGGTCATAATAATCTTGTTAAACAACTTCGTCAACCAAGTCACCCCCAGGTCACCTAGACTTTTACACACTTCAATAGGGATACCATCTGGTCCTAAGGCCTTATCCGGTTTCATCCTTTTCAAAGCTTTGACAACTTCGAACTTTTGTATTCTCTGATAAAATTCATATTCTATGTTCTCGCCAGTTACATACTCTTCCTCCCCACCAAAGCCTCCTTCATGTTTCTCATTTAACAACTTCTCGAAATACGACTTCCATCTATCCCTGATCGCCTCATCTTTTACCAACACCACCGAATCAATATCTTTTATACACTTAACTTGAGAAACGACTTTAGCTCTCCTTTCTCGCAACTTGGCAAGTTTATAAATAATTTTTTCTCCATCTTTACTATTGGGTCTAGCTTAGAAATTCTCATAGGCTTTCAACTTAGCATCCCTAACAACTTTCTTAGCTTCCTTACTAGCTTGCTTATAACCCTGAAAATTTTTCTCATTCCGGTCCTTTTACCACTTTTTAAAACACTCCTTCTTGGCTTTTACCTTGGTTTGAATCTCGTCATTCCACCACCATGTCTCCTTAGAAGTTGGACTTTTTCCCTTCGACTCCCCGAGAACTTTTCTCGATATTCTTCTAATACCGTCAGTTATGGTATTCCACATATTGTCACTATCTCCTTCCACTCCCCACTGTACTTCTTGAGACATTCTTTCCTTGAATACCTCTAGTTTCTCCCCTCTTAGACTCCACTATTTAGTCCGTGGGCATCTAGTTTCCTTTATCCTTCTAATATGCCCCTTGAGACCAATATCTTAACACCAAAAGTCTATGCTGTGCCACTAGACACTCTCCGGGAATAACCTTACAATCCTTACATATCAAGCGGTCCACACCTCTAGCAAGAAAGTAATCAATTTGGCTTCTATTGGCTCCGCTCTTAAAGATAATTAAATGCTCTTCTCGCTTCCTATAGAGGATATTCCCCACTATAAGGTCAAAAGCTACTGCAAAATCTAAAATCCTCTGACCACCTTCGTTAAGGTCACCAAAACCAAAGCCACCATGCACCTTCTCATACCTTTGCCTATGCATTCCCACATGACCATTGAAATCGCCTCCTATAAATAGCTTCTCCCCAAAAGGTATATCTTGAACCACGTCATCCATCTGCTCCCAGAATTGCTCTTTAGTAAGATCATCCAAACCTACTTGGGGTGCGTAAGCACTAATAATATTAACTATGCTCCTTCCAATCACAAGCTTAACTAAAATAATCTGATCTCCTTTCCTCGTGACTGTAACTACCGAATCTTTCAGGTGTTTATCTACTACTATACCTACTCCATTTCTATATCTATTCTTACCCGTATAGTAGAGCTTATAACCTGTGTTCTCTATTTTCTTAACTTTCTCCCCTACCCACTTACCAATGAAAAAAGAACCAACCCATGTGATGCGCTTGCCTCCCTCACTAGGGATGGCAATCGGGGCGTTCGGGGTGGATATGGGGATTTCTGTACCCGAACCCCGAAACCGAACCCCGACCCATATCCGCCCCGATACCCGAACGGGGAGAGCAAGAAGGAACCATAACCGAATCATTCCGGGTTCGGGTAATCCCCGAACCGATTGGGTACCCGAACCAGACTATTGTTTTTTATCAAAAAAAAAAAGAGAAAAAAAAAAGGTAATGGAGATTGGGGACGATGAGAGATTACAGACTAATCAATCCTAACAAAATTACATACAGATTAAAATATATATGCATACAGATTACATATATGAATGAGAGAGAAGAGGGGGATAGAAACGGCAGAGGGGGATCTCGCCGATCACCATCGTCGCCTCTCTGAAATGAAAACAGGAGGAATGGAGACGATGATACAAGTCAAGATAGGGAGAGAGATTGAGCAAATCTTGTGGTCAACATGAACAGGAGGAGTACATGAGAACTTAGCGAGAGAAGAGTACCAAATCTTGAGGCAGATTTGTAAAGGTCTTCTGCCACTGCCAGTCGCCGCTCTCAGACCACGAACAGGAGGAGTGGGGAAATGACTGTGAAGGAGGAAAACCCTAAACTAGTATAAGAGTATATATATAAAGGGGTATTTTTGTAAATAAATTATTTCGGTTCGGTTCGGGTAACGGTTCGGGTATCAACTGAACCAGAACCGAACCGAACCCGTTCGGTTATCTCCCACCCTCCACCAAATCCGCACCCGCGGGGAATTTTTCGGTTATGGTTCGGGGAAAAATAGCGGTTACGGTTCGGGTACCCATCGGTTCGGTTCACTTTGTCATCCCTATCCCTCACCTAGGCATAAAGGCGTCAAAAGCGTATGTCTCCATCCACCTCGGATGGAGGGTGATGCCTTTATGGTTCTCAGCTCAAAAATCAATGCCGGGAGCGATTTTGTTGTGCCTCGCCTCAAGGCGAGCTCCAAACTCTCCATTGAAAACATTGTTTCCGGTTTCTATGCACGGATATTGTTTTATGAAACACTAACCAACTTCTTTTGGAAACTGAAACGTTAACAGTGAATTGTTTTGAGTTATGAATTTTTTCTTTTAGACAGTTTTGTTTTTCTATGTTATACAGTTGAGTCATCTTTTGACTTATCGACTGAAAACTCTTAATAGGGTAATAGCCACTGCCATGCACAATTTGAATTTTCCATGCTCTATTCAAAGAAATATTTCACATTACAGTAGCCAACTTGTGAAAAATGGAACTTCATGGCGACTCGTGGAAGTCTTTCGTGAATTCTGTGTTTTATGCTTTGGAATTAATTCTGTATGTTACTAAAAGTTCAATAATGACGGCAGGATTTTAATGCAAAGCTTTCTAACTTTGGGCTGGCTATGGATGGGCTTATGGGAGACCAGACCTACATAACAACATTAACAGTACTCAAGGGAACTTATTGGTATTTAGCCCCAGAGTACCTTGCGTCTGGTGAGTCTTCCAATGGCTTGTTGGAATGAATCGCATTATGTTCATCGGTACTTGCGTAGTTGCATATCCTGCATGACATTGCATTTTGAGTAGGGACTAGGGGGTTTAACTTCCTTCTATTTTTATTCAACTGCTGCTTTTGTCAGATTCTGTTATACCTCTTGGTTTGATCCAGCTCTTCTCATGCTTTTGGTTGCTTGAAAAGTTGGGCCCAATGAAAAATTGGAATAGACTTTACTTAAATATGTAGCTTGTTTGTTTGGCCTTATATTCGAATCAATTGAGGTTGGCAAGATAAATCCCTAGTTGCTGCTTCTATGTGAAAGAGGTATATGTTATTAGTACTAGGTTAAACAGAAGATAGAAAAAAGCCCAATGGATGATCTAAACTTTCACTTGTTAAATATCTAAAGAGAAGATACAGTAATAGACCATTTGTTGAATCTAAATGCTACTAAAATAGATAGCAAATGACTAAACTAACCTTAGAGCTACATAAAAGATGGTTTTGGAGCACGTCATCGGCCTGATTGTTGAATTTAGGGTTCACCTCCACGTGGTTCAGAGTACACCCAACCTGTAGCAGTTTCTGTCAATTGTAGAAAGACTTGTATACTCTTTCCATTAGAGCACCTAGAACAGTGGGAGTAGAGAGTGGCTCCCTTGCTAATTGCTACTATCTTAAAAACCTGGATTTTTATCCTTAACTTAGAGTCCCAAAAGGTGTGGTAATCTGGAAGCTATGTGTTTCAAGCCATTTATATACCGGAGCTCTGGGAATTGAAGTGGTTCCCTTTGCTCTCTCTGTCTCACCCATTCCTCATGGACTTGAGCTATTCATTTCTAGATTCTTTTCCGTGTTGGCGGCATTGAGTTTGCAGTATTGAGAAATTTATTGTTTTCAAGTAGTGAAAACTCTCCCGAATTTCCCACGTAGAAACCTTTATGTACTTTTCACTTGTTTTCTTCGAGACTGGGAACTTACTTCTGTAACTGCCCGACTTTTGCAAGTCTCTTATTTTGAAATATTTTCTGCGTGTCCTCTTCTCTATATCCACCATATATGTATCTAAACAAACACACAGCGATATTTGTTCCCGCACATGTATGTTTAACCATAAACCTGAACTAAGATGAACCTGTTGATAGATTTAGCAAATTGACCCCACTAGCGAAAATAAGCTAAGATTGAATACATATCTAAAATATGAACTAAAACCTAAAGCAGGTCATGAGAAATGATTTTGCCAAAACATTTTTATACATCTGCTTTGTCTGTAATGTTCAACTGGTCTATGGTTTATATCATATTATGCAGATCATTCCTTGACGCCCAACTCTCTTGAATGGATTACTTCCATAGTTCCATTGTATTCAGAGACATGATTTTCACTACCCTTCTGCATGGAACCAGGAACTCAAATAGAAAAATTATTTTGTGATTTATTAACTTACGCAGATAAAGGGAGTACGGAAATAATTTCTCCATACATAACTGTATGCACACGCTTTACTACAACTAAAGGCAGCTTTAGAACTAATCTATATCTCTCTGCTCCTGGACACAGGGCAATTAACAACTCGAAGCGATGTTTATGGTTTCGGGGTAGTGTTACTTGAGATGCTGGTTGGAAGGAAAGCAACGGACTGGAGCTGGCCGCCTAATGAAGAACAAGACCCGGTCGAGTGGGCCCGCCCGCTCTTGATCCATAACAAGAAGCTTCTGAGGATTTTGGACCCTAGAGTGGAAGGACAGTACTCAACCAGAACTGCCCTAAAGGTGGCCCACTTAGCGTACCAATGCCTTAGCCAAAACCCTAAATGGAGGCCTGTTATGAACCAGGTGGTTGAAATATTGGAGACCCTTCAGACACAAGAAAAAAGGCACGTCTGTTTAGAAGTGGAGGGGGTGGCAGTATAACACTATATGAAGCTCCCGATGATGAATGGGTTATTGTGGAGCTACACGACTGAAAGAGTAAGAAGTCCTGCTTAAGTGGTTGTGAACCTAAATTGTTGGAACTATTGAAGCAATCAGATCCCAAGATCAAAGGGATATGGCATGTGACAAAAGTGTTGAAGAATCATAGGAGGATTTATTGGATAACAATTATGGGAAGATTTGAGAAGATTTCAAGGCTGTTTTTCAGTCCAAGTATCAATCATATTTCCTTGTAGAACAGTCATAGGTCAATTTCTTTGTGTATATAACTTGTACATTCAACCCTATAATGTATCGAAGTTAGAGAGTCAAACAATTAAGACCTCTGTTTATAAAACTTCTTTAGGAACATCATTCATTTCCCTTTCTTTACCATTTCTCACTTTTTTCCACCTTTGTTGACACTTCTCCTATTGATTGTCACTTTCCGAAGTCACCATCGCCATAAACTTCTGGCGATTACTGAACAGATTGTTGATCGCCACTACTGTCCGAAGTGACGATCGCCACAAACTTCTGGCGATCGCTGAACAGATTGTCGATCGCCACTACTGACGTCTATCGTCACTCTCCCTTTGGTCCAGAACCAGCACCTTTCACCATTTTTTTGTCAATCGCCACAAACTTCTGGTGATCTCTGATCTCCTTTTCTCCAGCAGAATATTCCAGAGACAGAGTTAGCGGTCAAGCGGCTTTGAATCCGTTTCAAACTCTAATTGTTTACATCGTCTCCATACAACACTATTTGATAAAGATTGGACCCTAATTAAACTCTCAATTCGGAGCAATATTTTAATTCCAAGTGGTAATCTCCAAGTTTTATCACTCTCTCCCTATACATACACGCCTTTGGCATCCGAATTTGATATATGCTTTCATATGCTCTAGCATACTCGAAACTCTGCACAAATCTCCTCCCAAACACTCCTAAAAATCCAGCAACAACCCCGAAGAGTCAGAATTACTCCTCAACAAAGCAAGTCGTTCTTTGTCCTTTTTGCCCGAAAAAGCCACGAAACCACGCTCCAACATTCTACCGAGCATTGAGGGAACAAGGTGGGATAACCCCAACGGGTTAATTATTGCGTAATCGGTCCATTCTAAACTCCTTGTTTTTAATGTAGTTCATACTCTGTTTTCTGTTCTGGTGTAATGAGTGGCGGCGGTCGTCAGTTGTTGTATATGCATGTGGTAATCGTTTGACCTCGGATTAGTGCAACGATCGCAAGTGACTCTAGCGATCGTTACTTTCTTTCCAGCCAGCGATTGTTAGTGATTGTGACGATCGCCAGAGTCCCTGACGACCAGAGACTCTACTAATGTTATTAACACGTTTTTTTCCCTACCCTTTAGCCCCATGCTTGCTTATTTTCTGTTCTCACCCATATTCTGTGTAAAGGCTTTAATCAACCAATATTTGTGAAATCAGTTGAAGTGCATTAAAACTATTTTTTATGTCAAACAAGTAGAGGCCAACCTTTTTGTTAGGTGGAGAGGGGTGCCTAACACATTCCCCTCACTGTACCCATGAATCCCGAATTCAGAATCTCATCCCTTTTGATATCTTGGTTTCTAAATCCAAGTGGCGACTCTAATCATTCATCACTCCTTATCGTGTGGAGACACCTCTAGCCATGGAAGCATCCACGGCAAGTGTTACACAACGAAGTTCCTTAAACGAGTTGCTCACCCCTTTACCATTCAAATGCCATCTAAACTTTGTGGCGATGCCTCAAGCACCCCGCGGGAGAGCATCCACAGATAGTTCCAAGCACAACGTCAGTGAAAGTGACAAAATTGAGATACAAGGTAAAATATAGAGTTAAAATTGACGCAAATTAGAGGGACGCAATTGATTTACCCTTTAACTTATGTGGAAGAAGTGTATCAGTGTATGACAATTCATAAAAAGCAAATAAAATGCGTAAACGGGTTTAAAAACATGTCAAATGTACACCATTGTGTCCTTCAATTGATTCATAGTTTAACCACCTTTGTTAGCTGAACAAAATTTCCACCACACATTTTGGTAAGATCCACATAAATGTGTGGTGGATTAAAGTATTTTTCTAATCAGATGGTGAATTAAAGTGTTGGAGAACTGTGGTGCCTAAGACCACCAAATAGTTTTTTCTTTAAGATTTCCAAACGCTTTGAGAAAAATGTCAAAACATAATTGCAGTCAAAACACGTAAAAACAAATATTTACAAACAAACGGAGGAAGTACCATAGATAGTGGAGTATTCCGTTTGTACCATAGATAGGAGTATCAGATACAGATGATTAAAAAAAAAAAAGTATCGGATACAGACATGGGAATTGGAGATTTCTACTATTTCTAATATTGTAGTCACCATCCAAAATCTAAAAATGCCACAAATTGGTAGGGCTAGATCCAATTATCTACCAGTGGGCATTTATTTCAATCTTCCTAAATTAATAAAAAAGAATTACATAAATAAAGGTGTGAAGGTTTTGAGAAACCCATATGTTTTCTTTCACTATGATTTGAGTAGTTGTATGTTTAAAGAAAAGGGAAGTGAAACCTTTAAGTTGGGTTTTATTTTCTTATCTTGTGATTTAAAAATGGGTACCAGTTTCAGTTGTGGACATGAAAAATCGCTAAAGTATTTTCCTTTGAAGAACCACTCAGGTATTTTATTTGTTCCAATGTCATTTCCAGTGATTTCTTTCCTTTGTTCTCTCCTTTATTTTACCAGTCTTTAGCACATTCTTCCGGGCCGTTTGGAACTTGAGGAAAAGAAAGGAAAAGGAAAAAAAAGAAAACTTAATTTGAGGGAAGTGGGGAGGAAAATTCAGTGTGCTATATTCTTCGTTTTGTTATTTTCCTCTCCATTTTCTCTCAAACCAAACAAGAGAATTTAATTTTCCTTTCCATTCGTTTCTTTCCATAGATACCGACAAATTTCAGTGAATAAAGTGCTTTTATTTTACCATCAATGCGGTTCCTTAGGTAATGGGTTGTTGTAGGGCCATCCGCGGATCGGTTTTGTGTAGATTAGTCCGGTTCTCAATCCAATCCGTTTGCGGCGGATGGTCGTTTTCTTTATCAGTTAATCGTAAGTGAGTGTTGTTTGGTCGGTTCGGTTTGGATGGATCGGTTTGGGTGATTTAGGCGAATTTGAGCATGCAATTTATGTTTTTTATATAAACCAAAGAATTGAAAAATAGACCCAAAATTTCAAGTCCAAAGTCTAAACATTCATCCACCCTAAAGTCCAAACAAGTTCATCCACCAAACCAACAACATTTCTTAGAATTAAGTTACGGGAAAGGAATTAAGCTACGGGAAAGAGGCGGAGGAGATAGGAATAGAGCGTATGTGAGTTACATTATTGCAGTAAATCATATAGTATTAATTTTCTTGCTTTGAGGTTCTCTTTTTTTTTTTTTTTTTTTTTCATATGAGTGAAGTCTGTGGACTTAATACTTTTTGACCTTGACTTAGTGTCAATTGATGGTGGACTTCATGTATTTCAGTAAATTACAATATCAATTGATGGGGGACTTTAATTAGGGAAGTATTGGGCACTAGAAACAGAGCTTTGTTCTTTTGTTTAAATTCTGTAAGTTTCATAAGGATGTGGACGTGTTTTCCTAGTAAGCGTTTTTTTTTAGTAATTTTTGAAGTGGCGGATGGTTCGGTTTGAACCGGAATCGATCTGCAATGAATCCGGATTTGCTTAGTATTTTTAGATCTGCATCCGTTCGTAGCATGCCTCAGTTTGGTCCGATTTGGACGGATTTGGCGGTTCTGTTCAGCCGCTGGACAACCCTAGGTTGTAGTATCACACTACAAAGCCACAAACAAATTGTGCTTTGTATTGTAATGTGATGGTTGACAACTACCTCATATTTTACTAAGAAACATTGCGGAAACTACACTGACCACAGTCTTGGCACGCCCACATCTCTCACATACTCAACTTTCCCTGACCGTAGGGCCTTTCTGGAGGTAATGGAAGGATTCTGAATTCATCCAAATATATAGTAGTCTAAGAAACAAATTGTGGTTATAGATTATAATGTGTTGACTAGATTTCAGTTATAGATAGATTATGGATTCATCCAAATCATAAATGGCCTCTCCTATCAATTGTAGTTTCCTATCAGTAAAGAAAAAGCCTAAGGCTCCCTTTCATCATTGTTAAAAGGGGGAGTTGGGTCATTTTTGAGTTTTTAGATCTACAACTAACTACGCCTGTTTGGTGGTAATTAAAGCAACACAAAAGATTACGGATCCCATGTAACTAGAATTAGAAGTTTAATATATATGTTTTTGTGCAGTTCTAGTTATGATCGGTGAGGTTGGCTTTGGCTCTTCGGTTCACTCCCGATCGCTCTGTTCGTCCTCCTCCTTGTGACTTACACCAAGTCATTAGGGCTGGGTTCAGCCAAGTGGCCCAAGTCAGCCCTAGTGACCCTCCGACGGTCAAGTTAGTCCAAGAAGGAGAAGAGAAAAGTACTACTCACTAGAAGCGTCGTACCTCATTAGGGTTTCTATGCTTTCCTTATATAGGGCTCCCTTAACTTGCTCGCCAAGCAAACACGTGGATGGCACTCTCGGCAACTGCCTCGGGTGACCTCATAAATGACGCACCAGATAAGGCAGCTATGGGGCACATGGCCTGAGGTAGCCGTAATGATGACACTCACCACGTACTGTAACCATCTCGGCTTATGTCACAATGACGTACGCGGCCAAGCGGTTAGGTGCACGTGAACGAGGTTTCTTCTATGGATCACGTGGGTTGCTCTAGCTGGATCCACATCCGCTATGCCCGAACGACAATTTCTGGAAGCCCGAGCTGGAAGAACAAGAGGGTGGTTTCAGGGTAGTGTATAAAGGAGTTATAGATGAGAGTCTGAGGCCAGGTTACAAGACGACAAATGTTGCAATTAAGGAGCTTGATCGTTAACGGTTTCAAGGAGACAGAGTTGCTGGTATTTTCTTCTGATTGCATATCTTTACGTCTGTTTTTGGCACTTCATTTTTCTTCCCTTCAAATTTGCATAAACTATTGATTGGAATAGAAGAGGCAAACCCAAAATTTTTTTTGAGGGATAGAGCTGGAGAGATTCCACAGGACTGTAGAGAAGAACAATGATTCTGCTTGATCTAATTGATGCTATTGAAGTGAAGTGCAATACAAAGATGACATGAAAAAGTCTTTCTTTGCACTGATGTATTGCCAACTGCTGCTATGTTTACTTCAGCGTGGAACCCCCAAAACAAGAGATGGGCTTAGAATGCTACCTTGTTAGGCCATCACTTTTTTCCCGAAGTTCAATATAGAATAAGATAGTATCTCTACCATTTTAAGAAAATTTATGCCATTAGACTAGGAAGCACTTTTTCGGTGAATATCTTTTCCTTGATATATAGTAGGTTTATCAAAGGTGGAGTGAACATGCTTTACCAAATGTTGTTTGGAGAGATTAAATAGCATTTATTTTCATGATGATTAATTGCTATGGATAAATGTGTGAAAAAGGTCAGATGCCATACTGAGTCAAGCTTTATTAGGTAATTGGCTATGGAGATTTTTCTATGATGGGATAGACAGGGGAAGAAGGTGGTAGATTTGAAATATTGGGGTGGGCACGGTGACTGGCCTTGCTAGAGTTGATTATCTGTTATGTGTTGGCCTTTGTAGAGGAATTAGGAAATGTTGGGAGACTTTGTGAGTTTCTGTAGTTTTGTGGTGGGGGATGGTAGGAGAGAAGTTGTCTCCTGTCTGGTGTGGAGGAGTGGCAAAGGGTCGGTGTGCTACAGAGCTTGACTACATCTGGAGAGATGGACGTGGTGTTTTGTGGGATATTTGGTGGCAAACGGAGGTGCAGGATTCGGAGTTCCATGAGGACTCAAGAACCTCCCAAGAATTCACATGCCAACACCGGATAAAATGAATGGAGAAAGAAGATTATTGTCAATTGGTTCTACTGCTACTTGTGCAAGCAAGACTGGAAAACGGTATGTTTTAGGCAATGGAAGTGATGTGGGTGTTTCTATCGCCTCTGATGGATCTTCTTAACTACTGCTAATTATTAACTTTAGTTTCTACTCATGTGTTGCATGTGTGCCCTAACTCGTTATTTGTAGCTGTTAGTTTAACATTAAATAAAATGTTGTTCTTTCATAAGCTTTCCTTGATTTGGAAAGTAGAAATATGTAGGTATAGTGTTTAGACAACTAAAATAGAATGCTTAAAAAATGTATCTCTATCTAACATAAAACTTTTTCAGGTATTTGAACAATATAACATGTAGGTATAGTGTTTATTATTATTTTCTCTTTGTTACGATTCTTTCAGCGATGGTGATTAGAAGATCTTGTATACAATTTCGTAGGGTTTATCTGTCTAATACTGCAAGCGTGCTTGCAACTACCTTATTGGCTTCCATAAGTAGCACAACCTCCAAAATTCCATTTTGACACAACCCTTTTACTACTAGCGTGGTTTCATCAATGCGAGAAGATTTGCTTCACTTATTTTTTTTCATTTTTAACTTCATTTTTCTAACTTCTCTGCCTTCTGCCTGAAGATGTCATTGGTTTTGTCTATCACTTAATCTTGCGTCTAGTAGTCAGTTGTCGCTAGTGTTTTTCTTCCGTTAGTTAGCTCGATTCTTTTTCAATGAACAACAGGGGCATACCTGCCCAGAAAAGGGTTACCCATCCATAGCAGCAAACAAACAGGAAAAAAAGGAAGACGATCCATTGTATGCTACTTTACTGACCATTAGCAGAAATGCCTCAGAAAATGTTCAAGAAAGTGTATCAAGCTTGACAAATATACAAATTTGACTGAGAATTGTCCATACATCATTCCAAGAGCTAACTCCATCCCTCGTCTCTTTTTTAATACGAGTAGCATTTTGGCTTTATGGTGTTGCCACAGGTTTTAGTAGAGTACCTAGTTTTTAACTTCTACTTACTGCTTCCAAGCAATATTTTTATAGCCTGTATAAGGTTTATGACCTTTTATTGTTGTGGCATTGATATGAATAAAATACATGCTATTCCAACATATATTCTAATTTCAACCAACGTTAATGTTCTGTAACAGGAGAGGCCAGCTACAAAAAGATATAGCAGTTCTTCCATGGGAAGTTCCTCAATGTACGAGGGTTTTAATTCTCCGGTGAGCAATCCTAGCCTGCCATCCAATTTATTTCACTATTGCGCGATTCCAAGTCCTAATTCCTTGGCTCGATTGGATGATGTATATGATGGGTGTATTACACAATACACCCGGATGAGGGTTGATGAGACTGATTTTGCACCATTTGGCATCCCTTTTCTCCCCTGTATTAGCTAATCCCCTGCTTCACTAATACACCAACAACAGCCATAAATTATAGCTACCCTTCCAGGTAGCAATAACTAATCCGGGTGTATACACCTAGTTTTTGACCAAAACACCCCTCCTCATCCCCCTCCCAACGGCTATCTCTCTCTCTGCTAACAAAGACAACGAAGAAGAAGAAGGAGAACAAATCACCACCACCACAAAAACAAACACACAAAATATGTTTGCATATGTAGAGAGAGAAACATACCTGTCCAATTAGGGGCGAGTTCTGTACATACCGGAATGAGATAGACGATCGGAGGGAGTGCGATCGATGGGAGTGACGATTGGTGGGTGGTGAAGCAACTGCTGCTTCGTCTTCTTCTTCTTGTTATGTCCGTCTCTTTCTCTCTCTCTCTCTAAATTAGGGGAAAGTGGGAGACAGTGTAAAAAGTAAAAAGGAGAGGTAAATACCTATGTGCATGTGGCTTATGCTCATGCTCCAAGAGACTGAAAAAAAGAGAGAGAATGTGCCAAATTTTTTCGGACACATAATTAAATCGTAAAATATAATTAAAAAGCACTTAAAAATAAGTTTTAAATTTTTGAAATTAGTACAATAATTAAATTATTAGTAAATTAAATTATTATTACTTTATTATTGAAATGCGACAATACAAAGGATCGGAAAAGAACTAACCTTTTATTAAGGAGGGAAAGAGACTGCAAATATTACAAGAGAGAGAGAGAGAGAGAGAGAGAGAGAGAGAGAGAGCAGAGTGCGTGGTTTTTCCAGAGAGAAAGAGGGCAAACCAAAAACCTGCCTAAAAAAAAGAAAGACGCGTCCTTTATATAGAGGACTTTACAGGACTGAACAGAAAAAAGAAATTATTACAATACAACTGTGGAAATAATTGCCGGGTTACACACTGGGCCCCATCGCACAATATTTCCACCGAAAACTACAATGTACCCTATTATTGAGTACATTTGAAGTTACTCCATAATTGAGTCTTTCCACACCGAAAATTAATGTGCACTCTATTATTGGGTGCCTTTGATTTTACGCCAAAGCTTCCATAATTGTTGCTTTAAACCAAAGCATCCATTATTGATCCTGCTTTTCCTTGCCTTTCCGAGAATGGGTTGCCATAATTTCAACCATGCTATCCCAAAAGTCACCCAATGTGGGCTCATGCTGATCTTCCTCATAAGGATCTTGGGATTCACCAGCAAGACAAGTAAAAGGATTATTATCAGCCTCATTACTTGTAGCTGAGGTCATAGAAGCATCATCCGGGACTTGATTAACCGATTGTAAAAATTGGTCCTGCATATACTCCATTGTTTTGATGACAATTTCATCATCAGTTAAAGATGGATTTTTGGCCCTTATTTGAGCAGAAATTTCCAAGAATGGATTCTTGATTGAGGATTTCTCCCTCTGCTGAACTTGCTTGGCCAATTCTTGATTTTTCAATTTTATTGTTGATAGTTGCTCCTCTATTTGAAGCCCTTTCCACCATTTGTGCTGGAAAAATCGTTCCAAAATTGGAAAGCCAAAATTATTTTTAGCAACCTGAATATCCCAGCGCCAGCTCCATGGGATTCCATAAGATGCCATTGCTTGAAGGAATAATTTTCCTTTTGGAATATTGGGTCCCTATAATTGAGACTGGAATTTCATAAAGGACTCCATTTCCTCTTGTAATTCTTGAGGAAGATATTCTGGTTGTGACCCAAATTTGTTCCACCAAGATATAAACCAAGTTGGAAATTCATTCTGTCCAACCGATTGTGGACATATTTTGAAGAACCAAGAGTGTTTCTTCTTTGGATTTTGATAATAAAAAGCTTTTGTCCAAGCTTCAATATAATCCCAATAATTATATTGAACGGTGGATATTTCTCCTCCACTTTTCATAGTCAAATTTTTTGACTTTTGAGGGTGAATTTCCCATTTTTGTACAGGAATAACCATCTTTATTATGGCTTTGCTATAGCTGATCGGACCATTCTTTTGACCTACTTTCTCCAAGGTGTGGCTAAATTCCACTGACCCTGATTGAATTAGCATTTGTTCATAGCAAAAACAATATTTGCCTTCAGGAATTGGATATCCCATTATATCCATGTATCGGGACCTAATTTCCTAAGGATCATCTTTCCATTGCTCATCCTGCGATTCCAGGATCATAATTGTCTCAGTTATTTCTGAGGTTCTGAAAATTTCTTCAGATTGAACTACCTCCGCCATTGAAGGTGATGATGATGAGGCGAAATTAGCCTCCTGTAGAGATGGATATTGCAATCTCTGAGCCTTTAAGTAGGCTTCTACTTCCGCTTGGGTCACCTTTGGACGACCCTTGCCTCGAGGTGAATTGCCTCGACCACGTCCTCGATCTGGTGGTCTGTTCATTCTGCAAAATTAAGCAGTGGATAAAATTGTTAACTTCATTTGAAGTCTATGTATCGATAATTGGAGGCACTCCATGTCCCATTCTTCATCTTCACCACCAACATCATATTGTTGATAATGCCGAAGCAACATTCTCTGGCATGTATCCAACGCATTAAATTAGACCGCGTTTGAGGCCATTTAAGTATTATCATTTCAATATAAGAATTGAAAACAGCTCGTTTTAATTTCAGGCATTGCTGAAATATTGTCCTTTGTTGGACAAAATTAGCATGATTCATCCCTGCAAAAATTCACGGGTAAGAAAATCAGGTAGAGAATTATTTTCTCCTTTGATGTATTCGATTTCAAAATCAAAGGCAGATAATTCAGACTGCCATCTAGCAAAAATTTGTTTTGAAGCAAGATTTTTAATATCCTGTTTCAATACTTGTTTGGCTGCACTACAATCAACTCGAAGTAAAAATTGCTGATTGAGTAAATCATCTTGAAATTTGTTTATGCACTTAATAATAGAAAGAATATCTTTCTTTATCGTACTATAATTGGTTTGAGCATTTTTAAACAAACCAGAAGTAAATCTTACCAATTCTTCTTTATTAGAATTGAGATTGTATTGTTTCAAAATACCTCCATAACCTATATTTGAGGCATCTGTCTCCACAATTTTCTTCCACTTTGGATTAGCTATTGCTAGGCAAGGCAATTGTTTTGCTTTTAATTTAATTTTTCGAACAGCCCTAGTATGCTGCTCAGACCAGGGAGGAGGATTCTTCTTAAGCCTATCATATAAAGGTGTAGAATCCTGTGCCAATTCTTTATAATAGTCTCCTATATAATTGAGACTTCCTAAAAATCTTTGTAATTGGGTTTTATCTCTAATTTCATCTGGAAATTTAGAAGCAAATTCTATACTTCTATCAATAGGGATAATTTTTCCCTGGTGAATATTGTGCCCTAAAAATCTGACATTAGTTTGAAATAATTTCATTTTAGGAGCAGAAACTACCAAACCATTTTGCTTAATAACATCTTTAAAAATTCTAAGATGTTTAACATGTTGGTCTATGTTCTCAGAAAATATCAGAACATCATCAATGTAACAAATTGCAAACTCAACATAAGGATAAAATATATCATTCATAATATTTTGAAATTCTGAAGGCGCATTCTTCAGACCAAACGGCATTACATTCCATTCAAAGTGTCCAAATGGAACTGTAAATGCTGTTTTATATCTATCAGATTCATTAATTTGAATCTGCCAATATCCAGATTTTAAATCAAATTTAGAAAAAATGACTGCTTTATTCAGCCGATCCAACAAATCTTTCTTATTAGGGATGGGATATCTAATCCACATCAAGACCTCATTTAATGGTTTATAATTTATAACCAATCTAGGAACCCCTCGTTCCTTTTCAGCATTTTTGTTAACATAAAAAACTGTGCAACTCCAAGGAGAATAACTTTTTCTGATCAATTGTTTTTGAAACAAACTGTCAATTTCAGTTTGACATAATTTCAAATATTCCTGTTTCATTTGAGAAGGTCTAGCCTTGGTAGGAATCCTTTTTTCATTAAAACCCTTCTCATAAGGTAATGAAACAATATGTTTCTTTCTATCCCAAAAAGCATTTGAGATATCACTGCAAATTTATTTTTTAAAATTTTCTTCAATTTGAAAAATTTTCTCTTTCAAAAAAGCTTTTTGTAAGACCTTTTCAATATTCATTATTTGAATTTCTTTTTTAAGAAAATTTATTTGTTTATCTTGATGGGAAATTTTCCTCATAATATCATTTATTTCTTGTAAATAGGTGGGGAGACAAATTCAAAAAATATCTCATGATCGCCTACCTGAGCAGTTATTCCAGCAGTACTGGTCTTCATTGGCAGCAACATTGCCAGAAAAGGAGTCCCTAGAATTAACTCCTGTTGAAGATTTCTTATACAAAGAAAAGTCGTTTCTAGACAAACCCCCTTGTTACAAATGTAGACATTATTGAGTTTGTATTTGATTATTATTTTTGCTCCACTAGCATTAGTGAGGCTTTGAGAAGTTTTCTCAAAGTATTGGGTCGGAACAATTCCTTCTTGGATACAATTCATATCAGCTCCACTATCAACCAAAGCAATAATATTGTTGATAGTATATTCTTTATGGATTACCAAATTGACCTTAATATGCCACTTCTGGTAAACCACTTTATTTATGGAATTCAAATAAGCCAAATCATCAACCTTACTTGATTCGCCTTTATTTTCTAAGACAACTAATCTTGTCTTTATATCATAAAATTCTTGAGCAGCCTTGCTCTGGAAAGTTTTCAACAATCTAATTTCCGCTTTCAGAGTGTTGATTTCACTTTTTAATTCAGGAATAGTGACAGGTTTAAAATTATCTACCTGTTCTAGTCTATCAAGAACAATTTTCAAACTGTAATTTTCATTGGGAAGCTGGGGTTTTTCTTCCTCTTCTTCCTTCATAGAAGTTATACAAGTTTCTATAATCCTCATCTTAAGTTGAGGATCATCAATTTGATCAATAACCTCTAGAAGACCCTGCTGTTTCTCAGTGAGAACATTTACACTGAGACCATTCATCTCCACTATAGCCTTCCAATAATCACCAGAAGTTGAACATTCAATATCATTGCAATTGCAATCATTAGCGATTTCTTCCTCTTCTGAAGTAGAAGAGGTATCTTCATTTTCAGGGAGATCATTTATTTGATCTTCTGAATCAGAATCACTAGAATCAATTAAAAGTTTGTAAAGGGTCTGTTTTAACCCTTCATCCAATTGAAGTTCTTCTAATTTCTTTTTAGTTTTGCATTTATTCGCATAGTGTCCAATTTTGCCACATTTAAAACATTTGGCAGTGACCTTCTTATCACCCTTTTTATTTTTCTGCTTCCTAGCAGTATTCTTGGGATTTTTTGAGCTTGATTGCTCATCCCTATCCTTCTGCTTCTTTTTCCCATATTTCTTTTTAGAATATTTTCGAGTAGTCTTGCTACTACTCTTAATCTTTTGGGGTTTCGAATACTGGGGTAAGTCATAACCAAATTGGTCACAAAACTGCCATAACTCTTGCTTTCCAGTTAGGTTCTGTTTTTTCAATTGATTATGCAACTTTATGTCATTACATAAAGTCAATCCTTCCTGTATGATTATAGCTATTAGCTGACCATAAGTATATCTATTATAATCAATAGTCAGACCATTATTTTGGTCTCACAATTTTTTCCTTATTTTCTCTGCAAAGAAATAAGGCAGACCATCAACAAATTTTGACTTCCAATGCTCACTATTAGCATCAATCCTCTGCATAACTTTGGCAAGAAACACATCTTTATACCAACGAAAATGAGTTAACGTTGGACATTTTAAATTTTGAAGTAGTTCTCTACTTCTTTCTTGTTGGTTATCCCAATGACCAACAAAATGTAAAATAATTGACTGGACAAGAGTATAAACTGCATCTTGTTTTATTGCTCCAGTCTCGGTGGTCTTTATAGCATTCAAAATTTCCTGTCGTTGGTTTGGGGTCAGAACATTATCCCACCAACCTTTAAGCATACCAGTGAATCCAACTGTGATCCAACCAGCAACTTCCTTATCTTCATTTTTATTATTAGTACATATAGTGCTATACATCATCATTTGGTGTACAACTCCAAAAATTTGATATTCGGTCATTCCATCTATGTTCCATTCATAGATAGTTCTACCACTATAAGACATCTGCTTTTGAAAGCCAGATTCTTCATATAACATATCCTGTGGAGTAGGTCTAGGATAATAGTACCTATCCGCTCCGCTATAAGGAAAATTCTTGGGATATTGAATTTTATTAATAGTTTCATGTTGAGACTGCAGAAAAGAATTTTCTAATTCTACAACATCCTGAGGAGACATCTCCTCCTCATGATCCTCTGAAAGAGCATTAAGAGTTAAACCCTTAAATCTCTTTTGTAATTCCCTGAGTAAATCAGAATTTTTATTAGGATCAGTAAGATTGAAACCAGTTATTGGTAATGGTGGCCGAATATTGGATGGTGAAATACCATCTTCATTATTTCCGGTTTTGGGACTCTTAAGTCTAACATCTTCCCCAATTTGAGCTATCTGCTCTTCAATCCTAACCAACTGGTCGCCAATGGTATTAAGGCAAGCATTAGTGTGATTGTTTTGTTTATAAACTTTTCCATTTGGATCTGTGCTTGTAGGTTTAACAAAAGCAGCAGTTTCCAAAGGTGAATCAGACTCAGAATTGCCCTCAATAGACAAAGGTATTGTTGGAGGATGAACTGCCCTAATTACAGTTCCCGACATAGACCTCCAATTTCTATGATAATCTTGTATAACATTTATGGACCTATCAAATTCGGTCCAATACCTTCCATAAAACCATTGAGTAAATGGTATAATTTTTTGTTGGTATTCAAGCCAATCATAAAATTCCTTTTTGAATTTTTGTAATTGACTGTTATCATATTTAGCGAAATACCAACTCCTAAACTCTTGATATTTTGGGAGTTGAAATTCTGCATTAATCTCCTTTCTAAGTTCAGCCCCTATTATCATTATTAAGACTGAATACCATTTCACTAGCAGTAGGTGATTCTACTGTGTTATTCTGATGGGTATAAACTCCATGAGGTATTTGGTTTTGAGATAATCTTATCCCAACTAAATTCTCATCCTCCAATGGATGATGGGATTCTGGAATTTCCGATGTCGAATGTCTACTAGTATTAGGAATGCTCACCCTGTAGGGAGTTTGATTATTTCGAGAACTCAAACTTCTCGTATAACCACCAGTCTGAGAATTTCTAAAATTTAGAAAGATAGTACCATCATTATCTTGGACTATCTGTTCAATAGTATTGCTAATGGGTCTAGGAGGAACCGCATTAGGCATAGTCCAACTATCAGGGAAAGTAATTTCCTCCCAATTAATCAATCTATTAGTTGCAACATTTGATGTCAACATATTGGATTCTATTAAAACAGTCCGGTCTGTGGGTCGCATCATTCGTACCCTAGGATTCATAGTATTCATTACTTTGTAATAAATCCTATAGATCACAGCAATAACTTCGGATCCAGGCAAGAAATCATAACCTCTAGTCTGGATTCTACAATTCAAAACTTCCCCTATATTTCTATCAGTAAGAGACAGAGATAAATCAGGAAAAACATTAAAATAAACAGGACCATGACTCAAGCTGGTCTCAATTGCTCCTATAATGGAGGATCTCCAATTGTTACACCTACCATCACGCAAAGTGACTTGCAAACAGGTGTCCATTCCAAGCAAGGTTAAAGGTTTAAGAGCAATTTGCACTAAACCAATATGAACATATTTATAATTTTGCATGTGTGCAAGTAGATCAGTTCGATCCATAAGATTAATGATCTTATCATTCAATTCTAGGCTTTCTGTTCTTTCAACAGTTTTAATTGCCATACTGCTTTTTAATTCAAACATTCCATGTCGATATATAACAGAATGGCGAACTGGAGGGATAGTCCAGTGATTCAATTGTTCTTGCACATTGGCATATTCTATTAATTCAGAATTTTTAATTCTATCATTATCAGAACGAAATAATCTTCTCATTTTGAGATGATTGTGTTAGTGCTTACATAATCCATTTTATCATAATTCAGCCTCTTTTTTTTTTTAAATGAAAGAGAACATTCTTGATAGCACGTCTGTCAACGATTTACCGGAGCAATAGGCCAAATCACCCTTCCCGGGTCCTCATGGCCGGACAAATCCGAACGCGACTTGGGTGACGTCCCACTACCTCGAATGTTATCTTACATCTAAGGTTTTTAGATTAAATTATTTTTGTTTCAAAAGGCTTCATTATGATACCATGGCTTATGTTTGCACCAACACCAAAAATTAAGCCATACTGGCTCTGATACCAAATTTGTGTATTGAAATGCGACAATACAAAGGATCGGAAAAGAACTAACCTTTTAATTTTTATTGAATTTTGCAATTATATATTTAATTTAATGAATTTTCTATTTTAATACTGCGCAAGGGCAAAAAAGTCATTTGCCAACTTTTTAAATCATACACCCTTTTTATACCCCAAATTTATCCTCCATCCAAACCAAGTATTATTTTATCCCTCTCCATAAATGTCACATCAATGAGGACCCTCCCTTCTTAACTAATACCCCTTACTATTTTATTCTTCCTTCATAAATAATACACCCAAAACATATACGGCATTCAATCGGGCCCACTATGTTCAGATTAGAGAGCCTCCACCTTACACATCTCTTGTTCGCCAAAGATATCAGTCATTTGAGAACCCCTTGGGTGGGAATGGTTCAACCAGTTTTGAATCTGGGGTTGAGGAACGAGTTTCTTCAGGGAATTCTCAATTTGGTACAGCACTTTAAGACTTCACTGCCGGCAGTGATGTTGAGGTAAATTGTGAAAAAACTGTCATATCAAGAATAGTGTAGCATTTCATATTTTTTGGGTCACTTTGTTTCATCTTATAATCCAGGGAGTTGCATTGAACCGAACTGTGAAGTCTCCTTCACAGCATCTTCAACCAGCTCCGTAGAGATCAAAATGTCCTACCATGTTTTGTCTCTCCTTGGGAGTTTCCACATATGGAGACTCCTTGGTACATGGAAACAAATCACATGTCTTGTTGTCACTATTTTTTCAATACACATATAAATTCAGATTTTGATTAAAATTTCAACAAGTTAGTAAATGCAAAAGGATTGATGATGCCTTCACAACACGATCAATATTTCATAGAAATGATGACTAAAAATTAAGAGCTAGTAAATCAGTAAAATGCTCAAGTTTTTTTTGAAGGAATGTGGATAGATTTTTGGGGGGAAATTGAGGAATGATAAGAAGTTTAAGAAAGGAGATGTAAATAGGGATCATGAATGGAGATGAGATGAATAGTAGTAGCATATTTTAGAGTTCCTATTTTTCAATCAATGCACATCATGAAATGTACCGGTAATGTTATTCTTTTAGCCATGCTAGGCATTTGAACTGATTTGGCTGACACATGACTGCGTGGACTTATTAGTAAATAAACATTTGCTTTCCCCCAACTTGCAGCTGAGCTTGACAGCAAGAGAGGATGTCGAAATTGTTTATGAAGTGGCCGACTGGTTTTATGTGAGTATACAGTGTGTGATATAGGGGGTAAAATTAGAAAGAAAAAAGAGCACATCTATTCAAAATTGATATAGCATGGTGACGATGGCTAACAACATTTAATCTTGGTAATGCGTCCTAAATTTAAGAGTCGATGTGGCATAGTGATGCTGGCTAACAACTTTTACACGAATCCTGGGCTGATGTAAAAGCTAATACCATGGCATGTCATCATCTTGTTGCTGGTAAAGAAAAAACGACTGGGGAGAGATGGAAAAATGGCCGGGCTTGTTCCTGTCCTCTTCGTCGAGCAGTCTTAGTATGATTACTCATCGATACAGGGTTCAGTGTAACCAATCGCGATTAATATTGTCATACATGTGAAAATGCAGTCTTCTATAAAGGTTCTTGTAGCATTATGATTTGGACTATACCTCATATAAATTACAAGAGACGAGGAGTGTACATTTGGTTGGATAACCCCTACGGTCTGGTCCGTAAATTGGGTCGCTTGATATTTGGACACTTGGCATGCTCCTACACATTTGGAAGTTGAAGGAAGTGGGAAGTTATTTGGACAAGTGGAAGCAAAGAGGAAAGAAGAGTGGTGGAGAAGTTAGGAAATTATGTCCTACACATTTTGTTTTCCTACAACAAATCAAAGTCTATCTTTATTTATTCTTAACCCAACTTCTGGATTATAATTAGGAGTATGATTTATATTCTAAGACTAACTTAGAATACTCAATGTATCGCTTGTGTCGATAGATCGATCGTCAGTCATTCTCATAGCAGGCAGCCATATAATTCAAACCACAAATTTTCTCTCCTTAGCCCTATGTCAAAACCTAGACTTGTTTTCGCTTAAAACGTAATAGTGACTTTTTCTATTTGTCTTTATTCATTTTTTTTTTTGGAATTTGTTAGTCTTACGTCAAATTTTTGTGACTTATTAATTCATCTTGACGAGAGGAATTAAAAAAAGTAAAAAATTATGATTGAAACTTACAATTTTTTGGATAAATATCTTTTTGTTATTTGTCTTTTAAAAAAAATTATGAGTTTCGATTAAAAAAATTTTACTCTTCTGATTCCTCTCGATGAGATAAATCAATAAGTCACAAAAATTTGACTCAAAATCAACAAATACGGAAAAATTTTAATTGAAAAAAAAAGTCGTTTTAACTTATTAAGCCAAACCACCCTCCCTACAGAAAGTCTAGGCTCACTGCCTATGTCCACCGCACATGTGTGGGGCCCACTTCGGGTCCCAAAAAATACGAAAAAATACCCATAGATTTTAAATTAATAGGACTCTGTAAAAAATCAGTTCGAAAAGATATCGGTAAGTATTTTTTCTGGAATGAATCCGGAAAAAACGAAAAAACTATTTGCACTGACGGTTTCCGTAGGGAAACCATACCTACGGCCACGCGTGGCCGTCTCCGGCCACCGGACGGCCGATCCGAGCCGTCCAAAATTTTTTTAAAAAAACCGAGGGGGTCCACGCGGGAATAAATGGCATCCGATATGTGTAAGGTGCTTGATCTGAACACTCTTTTTTCGTGTATATATGTATAAGGACCCCCTTGGTTTTTTTTTTTAAATTTTTGGATGGCTCGGATCGGCCGTCCGGTGGCCGGAGACGGCCGCCGTGGCCGTCGGTACGGTTTCCCTACGGAAACCGTCGGTGTACATAGTCGGACTCCGGAAAAAATACTTACCGACTCCATAAAAAAATATTTTAAAATTTATAGAAATTTTTCAGTATTTTGTGGGACTCATGCGCGTGTGGTGAACATGGTGACTGTAGCAGTGCTGGCCTCCCTATACTATACTTTTCTACTCCTACTAGTTTTCGAGCACGTCTCAGAACACTTTCTTTAAAAATAAATATTTATTTCATATTTTCAAACTAAAAAATACTGTAATGTAAATGAAAAATAATTTTTTTGATTTTTTTTGTACCGTTCAAAAGATCTTAATGAGATCTATCAATCAAGATTCATATTACTAGGAAAATTATTTACTTGAACACATTATTTTTAAGTTTGAAATTGCCTTCTTAAAAAGTAATTAAAAACTTTTGGGGCCTTTGTGATCTATCATCAATAATCATCTTGTTTGATTTAACTCTCATCTCATCTCAATTTTTTCTCTATATATTTTTCAATATATTTTTCTCTCTATCTCTCCACTCATTACATCAAAAATATCTTTCAAAAATTTGAACTAGACAAGGTTCTCTCGTCTCGTCCCATCCTCCGGTAGTAGTTTAAAAAATGAAAATTTTCAAAAAAACCTCTGAACTATCACTGCAATATCTCATAGACCTCCAAACTTCATTAAATTTAATTAGACCTCTGAACGTTACAACATTTTTTCAATTACACCCACCCCGTTTATTTTTGTCAATTCTTAACGGAAGATGCCTATGTGGCGTGCTAAGTCACCTGGGTGGGGCCCTCAATAACCCCAACTAAAACAAACGCTTCTCTCTCTCCTAGAAAAATTAGTGGGTGCTCCTCCACCAAATCCCTCTCTCTCACATGCACACACTTCTCTCCCTCTGGTCCAACTCCATTAGCGCCACCACGGGTGATTGATCCACACAGGACGCAACCAATAGCACCATACAGCTTTCTGTATTATGATACGATCGGCACCCCTCCGGGGACGTCACCATTCCGCCATCGTCTTCTCCACTTGCTTGGTTTTAAAGAAAATCCATACCTCATTGATAAACACATTTGCATACACAAATCCACCTCTGGCTTCCAATTCCAGCCTAATCTGTTTCCTTATCATCAAACCAACAACGGAGGATGTGATTATCAGATTATGTGACAAAAATTAAAGATTTTCAAGAAAAATATATGACCAAAATGAATTACAATTCTTATAATTTTGACACTTTGTAACGGCGGTGGCACAACTCATTTGGCTACTGGGTTGCCTGACCACTCCGTCAATACACTACTACAATAAACCATAAAGATCATTTTTATTGGTTGTGATTGTAAGTTTTCCATCATGCTCTGACCACTCCGCCAATACATTACTACAATAAACCATAAAGATCACATTTATTGGTTGTGATTGTAAGTTTTCCATCATGCTTTTGCTACCGTGATGGATTTGGGTGTGATTGTAAGTCACTCTCTTTTATCACGGTTATAAACTGTGATTGAAAGAGTTTCTCTTTTATCACGGTTATAAGCCGTGATTATTTCTCTTGGGCGTGATCATTTCTCTTCTCTGGGTGTGATTGTATGTCACTTTAGATCACAGTCTATAACCGTGATTGAAAGTTTAAAATGATCACACCACCATAAACTGAGATGGAAAATCATTACGTGTGATCTTTTCTTTGTTTCTACTAAATCATCTTTTCTTGTCATTGACAAGTTTCGAACCCACACACCCTTAGTTGATTTCCCAAACCCTTACAACTAAGCTAGCAATGAACTTTTGTTATATTAGGAAAACAAAAATATTTATACTTACTTCCTAAAGTGAGAAAACTTTTTTTTTTCTTAAAATTTACTGAATTTTTTGAAATGCAATTAACATGATATTAAAATATACAAAAATACATATATAAACATTGTTTAAAAATTTTAAAAATATGACAACAAATTTTTTGCCAATCAAAATTAGTTGTTGGTCACCAAAAGATTTTCTTGAAGCAAAAAATTTAGTTTTAGCTAGTAAATTTAATAGACAATAGTGTTTTTTGCTGCAGATTGTAATATTATAGACAAACTTTAGATATTTTTTTTTATAACCTAACCATTTCACATGGATTTTATGTTTATATTGAATTTCAATTTCAATTAATGGTGCCTTCTCAATTGGATTTTAATCCTTTTCGGATAAGGCTAAACCATAATAATATAATTACTTTTTTACCTAATGTGTCAAATGTATACTTGGAAGACATCCGAAATAACTAAATTTCCCTAATAATATAATTCCATTTTTTTTGGGATAAGTGTAATTAGGGCTTATATTCTTACCTTTTGTAAAAAAATAAAAAAAAAAACTATTCAAAGTTCTTAAACGACATCGTTTTTTCTCACACTACTTTTCAAAGTCTGCCCTAAATGAGTTCCAGCTCGCCCACGTGAAAATTCAGACTGCACGCCTAATTAGGTAGGCTTTTTATCTCACCGCAAGAGTGAGATAATTTATCTCACTTTTTTTCGCGCTAAAGTTTTTTTATCACGCTACAAGGGTGATGTCATTTCTCTTTTATCTCACCACAAGAGCGAGATTTTTTATTGCATTCTTTTCTACCCTAAAATCTTTTATCACATCACAAGGGTGAGGTCTTTTTTCTTTTTTATCACGCCATAAGGGTGAGGTATTTTCTCTTTTATCTCGCCACAAAAGCGAGATCTTTTATCTCTTTTTTTTCAGCCCAAAAATCTTTTATCACGCCCCAAGGGTGAGGTTGTTTATTTTATCTTGCCGTAAGAGTGAGGTCTTTTATTTCGCGCTAAAACTCACTCTTTATCTTAGCTTTGGAGTAAAACTGAGATAAAAAATTTTAAGCACTACTTTTTATCATGCTTTTACTAAAAATCGTGATCTTTGTGAATCTCCTTTTTTTGACGCATATCTATTATTTTTAGTAGTGATACGGTCCTCACGATGTTGGTGGATTCGTTAATTGGTAGTTTGCAAAATAGGTGGTTGGGTTTGACCGCTAGCGTACTATAGAGAAGTGCAATTTTGTTCACCCTCCTTCTTATTGGTTGAAATGGTATGAATCTCACCACAAAGTAATGCCATGCTTATCATGCAATACATTTTTTGATAAGCATGACATCAATTTGTGGTGGGATCCACACCATTTCAACAAATAGAAAGGAATGTAATGTTCACCTTCTTAAGTGGAGGGTGAACAAAACTTAACTCTACAATAGAGATATTTGCGTGGTGGGGGAGAGGGGCTTGTGGACCGACAATGTTTAAGGGCGTTAGTGGGAATTGTGTTTGAAGGTTGAATAACAGGGAGTTCTTGTTTTGGATAAGGGTTTGAGTGGGCTTGGGTTTCAATTCAATTTGTACGTGTGTGTGGGAGAGAGAAATAATGGTTTAATTTTTTTTATGCTTTTTTGTTTCTTTTGTGTTACCATCACTGCTCCAATAGTTCTAATTTCCCACCAATGGCAGAGCCTTGATGCCATGTAAGCATCTTCCGTTAAGAAATTGACGGCACGGGTGTAATTGAAAAAATTTGGTAAAGCATAGAGGTCTAATTAACATTTAATGAAGTTTGGAGGTCTATAAGACATTGCAGTAATAGTTCAGAGATTTCTTTTGAAATTTTCCCTTTAAAAAATTTGAACCAAACAAGGTTCTCTCATCTCATCCCCACTGTCTATTAGTAGCATCTTTCACTTAAAATTCCAGACCATTTCGAGATGGAGAATTTTGCACAAGTAGACCCGCTTGCCATTCGCATTTCGGGTAACGAATTGCCGTTTCCTAATCCAAGGAACCCCTTTGATCAAGCGGGAGCCTCGTTCACTGACTTAGAGGTTCCGCATGCCTCGCCGCTTCCTAATCCCTTTGATCAAGCGGGAGCCGCGTCCACTGACTCGCTCTCTTTAAAGAGTTGGGACTGGAAGAATGCAATTGATGGTGGCGCGGGTCAATTGGAGGAATCTTGTCCTTTTTTCCCACTATCTAAGATATTAAAAGCGACTAATGACTTTGACGACGCATTAGTTGTTGGAACTGGTGGATTCGGTAAGGTATACAAAGCAATCATCGACGATGGCACCGTTGTTGCCATAAAGCGGTTGAATGCCGAGTCCAACCAAGGTGCTGAAGAATTTTGGACAGAGGTAAAGTTGCTTTCAAAGCTCCGGCATGCGCATCTCGTTTCTCTCGTCGGCTATTGCAACGAGTATCAAGAGATGATTCTTGTTTACGAATACATAGCTAATGGGACTCTCGCCAGTCATCTTTACAAATCAAATAGAAAAGAAAGCGGTAAAAGCATATCTCCCCTAAAATGGGTTCAAAGGCTCAACATTTGCATTGGTGCTGCACGAGGATTCGACTATCTTCATACTGGTACCAAACAACCTATCATACACCGAGATGTGAAGACCACAAACATTTTGTTGGACGAGAATTGGGTAGCAAAGGTTTCTGATTTCGGGATATGTAAACTCATTACAAGCCAAGCAACAACCCATGTTAGTACAAAAGTCAAAGCAACAAGAGGATATTGGGATCCAGATTATATCTACACCAATCGAGTAACCAGGAAATCTGATGTTTATGCCTTTGGCGTGGTACTGTTGGAAGTCTTGTGTGGTCGGCCACCGATAGATCATAGACTCGAGGAGGAGCAAATTAGTCTAATTCTTTGGGCAAAAAAACATATCGAAAATGGAAAGCTGGACCGAATCATTGATCCCTCTCTGAATGGAGAAACAACACCACAAAGTCTTAAGTACTTTTCCAAACTCGCGATCAGTTGTTTACATATTACACCAAAGGAAAGGCCTACAATGTCTGAAGTAGTGGAAATCCTTCAGAATGCATTGGTGTTGCATGAGCATAAGGGAAGATCATGGGGAAGAATCACAAAGGCGTTTCAGGGTATAAAACTAGTGCCTATGGGTATGAATCGCTGGTGGAGAGAAGGGAACGGCAACGGTTCAAACGACAGTGGAGGACTGCCAAAGCAGTCTTTTCCACAACCAATTTTCAATTACGTTACCCATTCGGTTGATCCTCGTTTCTTGCTTGCTGAGATTCATGCTGCCACAAATAATTTCAATAACAGTCTTTTGAAGGAATTTAGTAATGTTTATGTCTTTACATACAAGGAGATGAGGTTGGCAAAAAAGCACTTCCGTCCTGATAACGTGCTTGGTGAGGGTGGTTTCGGGGTAGTGTATAAAGGAGTAATAGATGAGAGTGTGAGGCCAGGTTACAAGACCACAAATGTTGCAATTAAGGAGCTTGATCGTGAAGGATTTCAAGGAGACAAAGAGTGGCTGGTATTTTCTTCTGATTGCATCTCTTTACGTCTTTTTTTGGCACGTCATTTTTCTTCCCTTCAAATTTGCATAAACTATCGATTGGTATAGAAGAGGCAAACCCAAAAAAATATTGAGAGGGAGAGGGAGAAAGAGAGAGAGATTCTACAGGACTGTAGAGAAGAACAATGATTTAGCTTGATCTAATTGATGCTATTCAAGTGCAATATGAAGATGACATGAAAAAGTCTTTCTTTGCACTGATGTATTGCCAACTGCTGCTATCTTTACTTCAGCGTGGAAACCCCCAAAACAAGAGATGGCCTTAGAGTTCTACCTTGTTAGGCCATCACTAATTTCCCAAAGTTCAATATAGAATAAGATAGTATCTCTACTATTTAAAGAAAACTTGTGCCTTCAGACTAGGAAGCGCTTTTTAGGTGAATAACTTTTCCTTGATAGTAGCTTCATCAACGGTGGAGTGAACATGCTTTACTAAATGTTGTTTGAAGATATTAAATAGCATTTATTTCACGATGATTAAATGCTATGGATAAATATGTGAAAAAGGTTAGATGCCATACCGAGTCCAGCTTTATTAGGTAATTGGCTGTGGAGATTTGTCTATGATGGGATAGATGGGGGAAGAAGGTGGTAGATTTGAAATATGGGGGTGCACAAGGTGACTTGCCTTGCAAGAGTTCATTATCTGTTATGTGTTGGCCTTTTAGAGAAATTAGGAAATGTTGGGAGACTTTGTGAGTTTCTGTAGTTTTGTGGTGGGGGATGGTAGGAGAGAAGTTGTCTCATGTCTAGTGTGGTCCGTGTGGAGGAGTGGCAGAGAATAGGTATGCTACGGAGCCTGACTACATCCGGAGAGATGGACGTGGTGTTTTGTGGGAGAGTTGGTGGCAAACAGAGGTGCAGGATTATAGTTCCATGAGAACTCAAGAACCTCCCAAGAATTCACATGCCAACACCAGATAAAATGAATGGGGAAAGAAGATTATTGTCAGTTGGTGTGCTACTGCTACTTGTGCAAACAAGACAGGAAAACGGTATGTTTTAGACAATGGAAGTGATGTGGGTGTTTCTATCACCTCTAATGGAAACACCCACAAATAAAGCATTTCTTGGTTAGGTGTGGTGTGGGTGTTTCTATCAGAGGTGATAGAGCTTGTTCATTTGTTGGAAGGGTGAGGGTTGGCAGGAGGCGTAGGTATGTTTTAGAGAAACTTGCAACTATAAGTTCAGGAGTGGAGAACCCTTTGCATTGCCCCACCCCTCGCCACAACCTCTAGTTAGGTGACATCAACTTCCTGGAAAAAATGTAGATGTCATTAAGGACAATTAATTTTTTAGAGTTGAAATTTTTTGAACAAAGAATCAAGGCTATTGCGGCCACATTCTTGAGACATTCACAAGGTTTGGGTTTGATATATGATCCGTACATCAGGGCCTTTTCCTTTGTAACAAGTTGGTCGAATCGTCTCATACATGTGTTACTGAGACAAGTATTTCTCTCTCAATAGTATCAAGATTAATAATGCCTTATGAGTTACGGAACTATAGAAGTACTTGGAATCCATTTGTATTTTTGTTTACATTAGATTGTTGTTGTTAGGTATGACGTCCTTGTGAAAGAGATAAACTTGTTTTTTTGGTGAATTTAAAGTGGAGAATATGTTGTTGTATGTGTGCAGGCAGAAGTGAGCTATTTGGGTCAGCTCAGTCACCCAAATCTGGTAAAGCTCGTTGGTTACTGCTGTGAAGATGAACACCGGCTGTTAGTCTATGAATATATGCAATCTGGGAGTCTGGAAAAGCACCTTTTTCAAAGTGAGTACTAAATTGACTTCTAGATGTTTTATAGTGGACCCCTGAGGAATCTCCACTTGTATACTTGAACCAAGATTAAAAGATGCTACTTGTCAAGTAAACAAGATTCAGTCGTCTAAGTAATCCTTGACAGCTTAGCTTCTTAATTTTTTCCTCCAAACCTCGAATTATTGGTCTATATTTCTCTTTCTATGATTATCTCCAATTGTTTTCTTTTTTTCTTCTTCAGCATCATTCATAATACAATGCATATGACTTCTTCTTTAGCATCATATTACTGTGCATATTCGTAGAAGCACCAAGGCTCCCTCTTCAAAGCAAAATGTGTAGAAGCAACAGGTAGGCCCCAATTTTCATATCACATAAACTGCTGCCATAGCACTGGGGCAGATGAACACTTTCCCACGGTAACTAGTCATGACGTGTGGAAAAATGAAAATTGAAAAAAATACAATGTGCACATCTGTGTGTATGGGAAAACTGGAAAAGGAAAATCGCCTGCTGAAAAAGACTAACTGAATCAAGCATCTCCGCAAGTTTCTAAATTATGTTTCTTGTCAACTTAAAACAAAGGTTGAGCTTTGTTGCTTTAGAAATGGTCTCCTAAAAGAAAGGTTTAAATGGAGTAAAATGGGAAAGATTTAGCGGATCCATTGCAAATTTGCTTTTCTTATGTTGAATAAAATGTTGAGAACACTTCTGCATTAAAGCACCTTTGCTCTCCAGAAACAATGGAGACCATTATAGATTTCAGGTGGTACGTTGAATTGCAAAAAATGTTAATATTTTGAGTCACGGTGGTATTAGTTCAAACGTCGGATTGGCTTGAAGTATTTTATTAAAATGATTCTATTAGAGACAACAAACAAAAGTAAATCCATCCTGTTGAAGACTGGAGCGTAGCCTCTGTTTCCTCCCCCCTCCCCCTCCCCCTCCCCCTCCCCCCCTGCTTACGAGAGTGAACCTTTTAAAAACAAAAAGATTGGTGAAGTAAATCCATTTTGCTAATAGATGACTGATTGTTTGTGCCTAAAAACAAGAGTTTTACCCCATTCTTTTCTTCAACATGGAAAACCAGAAGAAATGATGTAAACCTTAGGGAAAAATGGGAGACAAAAGAGTTTTGCAGGAAATACTAAAAACTAATGCTGGCCTTTACAAGTAGCCCTTATGAGTGTTACATGGTCTTGCGTAGAACTCAACCCCAAAAGCTAGCTATTGAAGTGAGGGTGCCCTCACGCTAGCTTATATTCTTCATATTACTTTGGTGCCCAAGCGATGTAGGACTTCGCTTCCCAATAAGATCATCTGTTGAGATAAAATGTTGCTTACAAACTACTTAAAAGTTGAGCTTTGTGCTTGTAGGAGTTTGTGCTACTCTCACATGGTCAAGAAGAATGAAGATTGCATTAGACGCTGGAAGAGCGCTTGCTTTCCTTCATCTTGCAGAAAGGCCTATCATTTATCGGGACTTCAAGACATCAAGCATCTTGCTAGATGCGGTTAGTTCTGGCCCTATCATGATTTCTAACTTTTCTTGCTCAATTTGTTAATTTTGTGAATGAAATCCTGGCAGAAATATGTTAGTTTTATACTGTCATAGCCAGCTTTGATTTAGTAAATGGTGATTCTGAAACCACAATGTTTGGCATGTACGGGATGTCGGTTTAGCATTTCCAGTCAAAGTTTTCAAGGTGGTTGGTCGCTCATGAGGCGAGGTGTAAGCCTCAAGGAGTTTTTATTTTTCTATTAACAAAACTAAAATTAATCCAACAATACACCCGAAGCGACTCTCTACTTGAGCCACCCAACTTGGATCCTATGGGTTACTGTTAAAGAATGTTAGAGATTCCCTCCCATAATTCCCTCCTTGTTTTACTCTTTCCTCCTTGCTTTATGTATTTGTGTTCCATGTTTTAGGGAATTATGTTCCCATGTTTTCAGGCCCTTTGTTTTGGCCATGTTTTATGCCTTTTCATTTCTTTATGTCTTCCATTATTCTCCTCATGTAAGCCTATATATAGGCATGCATTTCATTTGTATTAACACCCAAATTGAATCAAGTCATCATAAATACAAGTGAATCAAGTTGAATCAATCTAGTATCGATACAACTTTCTCATTCCCCCTCTATAATTCTAACAGTTACATCGTCCATACTCTCCCCATCCTTGCTAAAAATTGACCTTAAATACCTAAATACTCACTTTTTGGTATTTCCTGATCCTAAATCCTCACTTTTTCTGTCTGGGCACTTCAATTTTCACTAAACTTTCTATGCATATACTCAGTTTTACTCCTACTAATCCTAAATCCTCGGGACTCCAATGCTTCTCTCCAAATTTCTAATTTATCATTAGCCCCCCATGCAGTTTCATCCACTAGGACAATATCGTCTTGCAAACAAACATGGGAACCCTTCGTCTTTGCCTCAACAACTTATAATGAACCGACTCTTCACCTACCAATGAAAAAAGAACCGACCCATGTGATGCGCTTGCCTCCCTCACCTAGGCAAAAAGGCGTCAAAAGCGTATGTCTCCGTCCACCTCGGATGGAGGGCGATGCCTTTATGGTTCTCAGCTCAAAAATGAATGCCGGAAGCGATTTTGTTGTGCCTCGCCTTAAGTTGCTAAAAGTTCAATAATGATGGCAGGATTTTAATGCAAAGCTTTCTAACTTTGGGCTGGCTATGGATGGGCCTATGGGAGACCAGACCCATGTATCAACACGAGTCATGGGCACTTATGGGTATGCTGCCCCAGAGTATATTGCGACTGGTGAGTCTTCCAATGGCTTGTTGTAATGAATCGCATTATGTTCATCGGTACTTGCGTAGTTGCGTATCCCGCATGACATTGCATTTTGAGTAGGGACTAGGGTGTTTAACTTTCTTTTATTTCTCATTAAAGTGACCATCGTGTTGACTTAAATGACTTTTTTTCTTGACCGAACCTCTATTTTTATTCAACTGCAGCTTTTGTCAATTTCTGTTATACCTCTTGGTTTGATCCAGTTTTTCTCATGCTTTTGGTTGCTTGAAAAGTTGGGCCCAATGAAAATTTGGAATAGACTTTACTTAAATCTGGAGCTTGTTTGTTTGGCCTTATATTCCAAATCAATTGAGGTTTGCAACATAAATCCCTAGTTGCTTCTTCTATGTCAAAGAGGTATATGTTATTAGTACTAGATTAAATTTAAGGTTCTCCATTCACAAAATTGTTTTAATTGGTCAATGGAACAAATGATAGAAAAAAGCCCAATGGATGAACTAAACTTTCACTTGTTAAATATCTAAAGAGAAGATACGGTAATGGACTATTTGTTCAATCTAAATGCTACTAAAATAGATAGCCAATGACTAAACTAACCTTAGAGCTACATAAACATGGTTTTGGAGCACTTCATCGGCTTGATTGTTGAATTTAGTGTGGGGGTTCGATTTGACGGGACCTTGACCGTAGTTTAGGTTAGGTTCTTTCCTGTTGCTGGACCTCCAACAAGTCACTAGGGCTGGAGTAGCCTAGTGACCCTCCGACGATCAAGTTAGATCTCAGGGGAAAAATGTAGGTCTAGGGTTAGGGTTGAATGACATACCTCTCCAGGTGAGTATCCCTTCGTATTTATAGACCTAGGTTTACTTGGCCTCCAAGCTAGCGTGTGGAGGGTACGCTTGGGTAACCGCCTTAGGTGACATCATACATGACAACGGGGATAAAGCAGTTACGGAACACATGGCCAGACTTGATCCCAATGATTACGCTTGTTACCCAATCCTCGCGGGACCGATCTGGTGTAACTTCTCTTAGGCGGCTTGTGTTACCGACCTCCAAGCCGAACAGCACAACGGGGTCCACCGCTTGCACTAAATTGCAGGTTGGACCCTTACGGGACCCCGGTTCACGGCTTCTAGGCATGGTTACCGAGCTTGTAACCGAAGCCACCACAATAGCCCAGCAACTTACTAGAGCATCACCTCTCAGCTTTAATGAGTTGATCCTTCTCGTGAACCGTGCTTGTACCTCCACTATTTAGGTACCGAGGTGAAGAGCGACGTCGGTAATTGCCAGAGTGCTTGTCACGCCCTCGAATTTCAACATAATTAATAATACTTTTTCCAATATTAACATATCGTCCTCACATACATACATACCCAAAATGTTGTGCCAAGCATCATCTCGTAGACTGATACCCCCACATATAAATGCCCAAAAGAGAAGAAGTTATAAATCCTTTACACTCCACCATAATTGAACATGTTATAACGAAATTACATATTTCTTTAGCTCAATACACATTTTACATGAGACGATAATATAACTAAATACAAGGCTTTACGATTGACTCCCGACTTGTCCTCCAAGCTCTCCAGGCTATATGCCTTGACTGGTACCTAAAAATGAAGGGTTGAGTATAGACTTGCCCAGTAGGAAAAACTCTACAAACTTTATGTGCAAATGGGATGACCGATACATAAAAAAAATATTCATTTAACATTGTAACATGCATTGAGGTACCATCTTATGGTAGAACAAACGAACTCACACTTCACACCTGTATTTAACTCATCATTGCTTATCAAATCTCATGTTATTCAAAGTTACGCCTCACATCGATCCTTGTCAACAAAACATTTATCGCAAACTCAACACGCATCCACACACACACATTCTCCTAAAATTCTCAGCTTACCATCACTTATAACAATTTTGTTTCCACTTCTCCATACAACGGCTTATACACACACTAAATTCTTTAACGATCATCTTCTCATTCCTATTCTATTTCAGTAACCCACTTCTCATTGGGTTACCATGCACATTATGCTACTACAATTCAACACCAAAGAAGTCACATGCATACCTAAATCCATCTTTCGAATCTCCGATTAACAACTATCGTATCCTCCTCCGTGTCCCCTTTATTACTTCTTCATGTTAAAGCCAACGTATCAACGTCTACTCATTTTCACAAACACACACATGCCCTTTATCCTATCCCCATGATCCTTAAGTTTTCATTTTAACTCCTCATGCAAATATTAATCTACACCTCCTAGAACCATAGTCGCACCTCAAGTATCACTACTACAAAAATAGATAAAGATCTCGGTTATTTGGTGTGATCTTTCACTTTTAATCTCGCATTCAAAACCGTGGTCTATCAAGGTGTAACTAAAAGTCTCTATCTTTTAATCACAGGATAAAAACTGTGATTAAAACTCATTGATACCGTGACTAAAAACATAAAAACTGTAATTAAAAAAGATAAAACCGTGACATTTAATAGCTTAACATCTCAGTTTCATTATAAAACTGTGGTTGTTTAGAGAGTAATAATCTCAGTTTTTAAAAAAACCGAGATTGAAAGTGGCGTTTTCCTAACGGAAAAAATCCCCCTTTATTTATCCTGCTGGGTTTTGAACCTAAGTCTCTTGAGTTTTGCATAGAAGTTTCAACCAACTGCACCACACACACTTTTCAATATATAATTGAAATATTTAATATATAACATATGCGTTTAACATTAAAATATATTTTGAACATCATTTTGAACCTTCAAATATTAAAATTAAAAATTTTGATAAACATGAAAGTTATAGGCCTTTGTTTTATTGTTCAAACCCAATTTGAATTATCTCAATTAATGAAGTTTTGAGTATAGAGTTGTACTCGAAATACATTTGCCGACAAAACGCAACCTTCATAAATTTGATCACCAAAGGTATCCATTTGGTGACAAAATATATTTTCATTGCCGAAAGTACCCCATTTTTTGACGAAATATTTTTTTGTAGAATGGTTGAGAGTGACATTTATTTAGGGATATTGCACGCGTAGTCGATTAAGGGGTAAGCGACTTTCAACTTTTCCTATATAAGAGCTTTCATCTCAAGTCTAAAAAAAATGTGATGTATTCTCTAACTTACGATCTCAGTTTCTAGATGATTGAGATTAAAGGTTCTTTTTATCTCAGTTTTTCAAAAACGAGATCTATTTTTTAAGTTACAATCTTACTTTTAGATTATTGAGATTAAAAAATCTTTTCATCTCAGTTTTTTTCGAAACGAGATATATTCTTTCATATATAATCTCAGTTTTTTGAGAATGAGATCTATTCTTGAAGTTACAATCTCACTTTTCAGATTACTGAGATTAAAAAATCTTTCCATCTCAGTTTTTTCATATAACTGAGATTAAAAATATAGTCCATAACATTTTGTTACGCTTTTACAAAAAGTGAGATCTTTTTAGTTTTTGGACCGTGATCTTTATATCATTTTGTAGTAGTGTATCAACATGTCTCCATACCAGACAAATCACCAAGCCGACATAGAATTTATGAACCAGAGTAATCGGAAAGGCTATAAGAAGAGAAAAGGTCACGCACAGACATTTCAAATGATCTAACATACTGACTCAAGTTCACTGTTCATAGTTCTCATATAATCACACCATCTTGTCTCATTTTCCATTAACGGTTATCAAAAGCATTCTCATATAAAAGTTCCATTTTTCCCAAATCCTTTTCATAAACCACAACTCCATGTTTTATAGTAAACAAAATATAACAACTCTAGTAGAGAATGACCATAACTCTATGAATTTTTCTCACAAGTGACCAATAAAGTCATTGGTGTTCCACATTAATTGTTCCTCATTCATAATCGTCTTTCATTCTCAAATTCTCATTTATGTTCTTGTGAACGAATGCTCCTACCGGGCGTTATGGGACCCGCTTCCCTTGCCCTAGCACCACACCCGTTGGTGGGCCTAGTTTGTGTCATGAGCAAGTGCTCCTGCCGGGCGTTATGGGACCCGTTTCCCCTGCCCTAGCACCACACCCGCTGGTGGGCCTAGTATAAGTTACGAGTGATTGCTCCTGCCGGAGGTTATGGGACCCGCTTCCCCTGCCCTAGCACCACACCCGCTGGTGGGCCTCGTATAAGTTATGAGCGATTGCTCCGGTCGGGCGTTATGGGACCACGATATCCTTCATGTAGTAAACCAACTCTTAGTTCTCATCAATCGAATGACTTCAATATCAAATCATCTTAGTGCATATCAATACCGCAACAATACATACCCTTTATACCCCGCAAATTCTTACATGATTGGTTATCCCATTTTCTTGTTTCAATATATATATATATATATATATATATATTCTTTGCCAACCGTTTCACATCACATTTTCCCATGATTCTTATCGTTTATCTCGTCACCAACCCATTTACTCTACTACCAAGTATCCACTAATTGATCACAAACTCAACTTCATACAAGTAGCTAGGAACGACGACTTCACCTTCCAATTTATAGTTCAAGAGGAAATTAATAGTTGTAACTCACATTTTCATTTCATAAATATAATCAATCATCGTCATTCAAGTATCCCCGATCCAACTTTAATATACAATCAACCATCTCAACCTCATACTTTCTCTAGGAGTCGACAAACATTTTCCAAGCATTTTAGCCTACCACCCCAAGGCTCGGTAGGCCATTCAAATTGTTAAATGCACCTAGGAACATCTATGTCTCATTCAAAAGATTCTAAGGGCAAAGGATGCCCAATGCATATAATATATCTTCCTCGGACACTTAGGAGTGTACCAAATCACCCGTAATATTCGAATACGACATAACCTCCAAAATCGGTACAGATTCTAAAAACCAACCTACCGTATTTTAACTATAACTTTTTATAGGTTTAGAATTTGATTATAAGACTACCACTGTTAGAAAGTAGATTTTCCGTACATCAATTTCGATATATAATATGCCCCAAACGGAGTCCAAATGATAAAGTTATGATCGTCCGAAGTTTTCAAAAAAAAGCAGATTTTTCATTACCTACTGGTAGGACACAACATCCAACTGGTAGGGCCAAAACTCCTGTCGGAAGGAGACCAGAATTTCACAAAAAAGACACTACTGGACAGCGTTTCTACCGGTAGGGCCAAAACTCCTATCGGTAGGACCTGGGTTTTCAGTGCACGATTTTTCAGATTTCACAAGAACAAATCCAACAATGAAAACATCGATCTAAGGCATGATTCAAACACCAAATCAACACATAAAACACATAATAGAAGTGAGAAATCCCTATCTCAAAGTCGAAGAACGAAACCCAAGCTTAATCAAGCAAGCCCTAGCTCCGAAAATCTTGAATCCACCGAATACTCCTCTTCGAACTCTAACCCACGAATTTCCAAGCTCTAGAACACTTGAATGCGAAAACCTTGCGACGGATTGAGGTAGGTTCGAAGTACTTTGGGGTGTTGGAGTGTGAGAGTTAGAGAGAGAGAGAAAGAGAGAGAGTCGGACTGAGAGAGAGAGACGAGAGTGGGAGTGTGGTGGAAAAATGGTTCCCTGCCACACCCCCTCCTCCTATTTATACCACTACAAATTTCAATCACACTTGTACCCCAAATTTCCAAATCCTATCACATAAATCCCAAACACATATTCACATCACCTTTCACTCTATTTCATAATTCTAACTTTTATTTGAACATTAAAATTATTGAAATTAAACACGGGTCTCTACAGCTAGCCCCAGCCCTAGGAGCCACATGTCAATCATCGCCAAAGTGTTTGGTGTCATGGGCTGTCTCGGCACGTGCCGTGTCAGTTGACTGGTACGAACCGTCCTTTCAGGGACACGTGTCAGCACGCCAATGGTTTGGTGATTCAACGTTCTGACCTCGGTGCAAAGCCTTCGTTTTTGGTTGTCAGATGGAGCCACGTGTTAGCGATCCAATGGTTCGGTGCAAGAAGCTTCGTTTCCCGCGCAGCCCTTTGAATGCTCCACTATAAAAGGGAGAGATGGAGAGACGACGATTATCTTTTCAATATCCTCAACGCTGAAATCTGCCGCTGTTGCTTCCAACCTTCAAATATGATTTCGAGGGATTTGGCAACAGGTTTTCGCACAAAACCCAAGTATGTTGTTTTCCAAACAATCTTAAGCTTTTGATGCTTTTTTGCAAGTTTTTCGTCGTTTTAATCACGCATTGTGGCTGAGCCATCGCTCGCCGGCGTCTGGTTCATGGCGACGCTGGCTTCTTCCTGCGCTGTTCATGTTTTTACCGACGCCTATATTCTTCCCAAGGCCAATATTCATTCTGAGGCCTATCTTCATCTCGAGACCATAGGAATAGTTAGAGGCCCTAGGGGCTCTTCCTGAGGAAGAGTGTCCTGATAAAGACCGAGACCTAGAAACTCCGAAGAGCGATGACCATTCTGTCTCGAGCACTATATCCTATTGCTTTCCCGAAGGCATATAGCTAACGGGTTTTTACACATTATTTTCTTTGTTAGGTAGGGGCGAATGGTCGTTGAACTTTCCTCGGACAGTTCCAGCAGCTCTACCTCTTCTCCTGTTGATATTCCTGAGTACATCGACGAAGCGCTTCGGATCTGAGCATTTTACCGTACCCCAGTTGACCATATTGAGCCGCTTGACCCCTCTAGAGTTCCTTGTGTGGTTACGACATTTGATCCCCGGGAAATAGAGGCTCCCAATACCTCAAACCAAAGGGCAGGACCATTCGCGAATGCCGCCGAGGAGGTCTGGGGACGCAGGAAACCGATGAGGCCATGTCCCTATCGAAATCAATATTTCAATGGAACACCCGCCACCTATGCTGAGTTCAAGAGAGTCTACATCATTCCTCTAGACGTTGAGGTTCGGCTGCTTTCGAATACCGACCCCAAAAATCTTCCGCACCGGCAAGGGGAATTGATTCACCGAGGGGGAATTAGGTTCCCTCTTCATCAGTTTGTGCGATGGGTGCTCCAAACCCTAACTCTCACCTCCTCCCAACTCACGGTGAATTCCTACCGAATCATCACCAGCATCATAGAGCTGAGGAGGCAATACAATTTGACCTTCGGGCTAGAGGAACTCTTCAGAGTATATCTAGTAGGGATCAACTGAGAAAACGCTTGATATTACCTCTCCTATCGGACGGGCTACGACAAGTTCTTGATCGATCGTCTGCCCGACTCTGAAGAGTGGGCGAGTATTTATGTCTCGGTTTCTGAGAACTTCATGTTTGGGCCCGGAGAGAACATTGATACTGCGACCACGGTCCAGTTCGAGACCGAAACTCCTGGTCGGTAGATTTCCTTACTTAATTCATGTCTTGCGTATTTTCTGTCTCTTCTTGTCTGTACTGACTTCTCTTCCTTTTTGGTGATTCTTTGCAGTTGAGGGGACCGTGCAAGAGCTTCGGGAGAGAGCGCTCCGAGCTCGAATCACTCCTGCCTATGCCATCCCTCTCACGAGCCGGTACGCCCTTGATCTGCTCGGGTACGTTCCGACCTATACCAGCTACTTGAAGAAGAAGCCAAGGTAGCAGGGGGTTCCTCGAGCAAGCCGAGGGCAAGGGAGAGGCAGGGGGAGAGGAGAGGAGAGGAGAGGAAAGGAGCAGCGGGGGAGTCGGTACCCCGGAGACCAAAAGGAGCAACTCCGGTCCTTGGGGCATAATCCGAGCAGAGATCGACCGTGAAACACTTGAGAGGACCGGGCTCAGCGGGGAGATGACTGACCGAGGAAGGGAAGTGCTGAATCTGAGACGCCAAAGGTCGAGGAGCCGAGGCGCAGGCACAGGCTCTGTCTCTGGTGCGCCCGGTGGCGGGACCTCGGAGGCGGCCCTCGTTTCTCCACAAGAGCCCCCGGAGAAGAGAGCTTGGCATGAGGAAGGAGACAGTGCCCGGGGGAAGGAGAAGGAGACCATCCACATCAACGACGACGAGGAGGAGGAGGAGGAGGAGGAGGAGCGGGGGGGGGGGGGGGGGGAGCGAGACTGGTGGAAAGACCGACAACGAGGCAAGAGTCCGACCAAGGGATCTCCCTTAGGCTCCCGAGTTCCGCCATTATGCTAGACGCCAAATCCACCATGCCGACAGTGTATCCAACCTTGGTACGGCGTTCGGGGTGCTCCGGGCTTGCATTCTGCCGAGGGATGCCAAAGCTGTGCAAGGCCTCACCGAGGACCTCACCGGGAAAATCACACAGGCACTTCTCAATGTAAGTTTTTGCAGCATTTCAATTCTTCCCTTCAGTTGGGAGCTTTACTCTTGTAATATTTCAATTTTCTTGTTGGCAAGCTAGCGCTCGGGCCGTGGCCATCAACGATAGAAGCAAAGCCTAGGAAAAGGAGATCGAGGACTTGAAGCAGGCCCTTGTACAGAGGGAGGATGATCTAAAAATGGCTTACCTCGCAGACTTCCAAAGGTGTGATGCAGAGAGGGTGCTTACGGAGGGCCAAGCTACGAAGGCCGAAGAGGATGCAACTACTCTGAGGGTCACCTGAGCTCGCAAGGTCGAGGCTGTGAGGAACAAGGGCTACGATGAAGGCTGGGACACAGCCGGAGTGGAATACAAGAAGCAGGTTCGAGAGATCGAGACCGAGTTGTACAGAGATCGCTTCCTAGACTGACTACGCTTCGGCCACGAGGCCCTGTTAAGCAAACTTGATCTCCCTGAAGATTTAGAACTCCGAGCCATGCCCCAACCACCTCCCGAAGAGCTCGTGCTACCTGAAGAGGAAGACGAAATAGTGTCGAACCCCGAGGAGTTATAGGCCCCTGAGAACCAACGCCTTTGCTCCTATTGATGCATGAAAGAGCTCCACCCCTCTCTCTTCTGAAAAATATTTTGAACTTTTGATTTATCATTTAATTGGACGGCTCTGGATATTTGGAGTTTGCCGTTCTAGAGTTTGTAAATATTTCTTGTCGTGACAAGTGCCGAACGCTTGGCCGAAGCCTGATCACTTGTTGTTTAAGTAGGATTTAAATTTGCAATTCACTTTGTAGCTTGTGTGAATGAATGTTTTCTTTTCCTGAACGTTATGTTTATCTTTGAAATGCTTGTGTGAATTTATGGTTGCTGCTAGGATGTTGTTCCCCCTACTTCGGTGAGACTTGCGGAATTGTAAAACAAGTTTAACCGAAGCATGAACCGAAGCATTCGCCAAACATACGCCATTAGTTCATAAAAAGATGGTTTGTAAGTGCCCCTTGCTTCAGGCGGGCCTGCTGTGTAAAAAGGCAGGGAAGGAACCAAAGCGTAGGGGGTCAATTTACGAAACCCCTGCCTCTGGCATGGTCGGAAAGGGCCGAGTGACCTAATCCAAAGCAAATGTTTAGCAATTTTGAATTTCCATGCCCCTGCTCCGGGTTAGGGTGCCTCGGCTAATTGTTAGAAAATTAGTTGAGTGATGGACAAACTCATGATAAGGTGGGACTGCTAGGGGATTTGGGCTGGAGTCCCGAAGGGAGGATGGCGTCTGCCAGGACTTCGGGGCGCAACGAAACCGAGCAGTGGATGACTATGGGTGGGTCAGAATAAGGGGCTCGGGGAAGAAGCCGAGTATCCTTAAGGCGAGCGACCAAAAGTCCAAACGACCGAGGAGGTTGGGGTGACTTTGTGGGAATTTTGTTTGAGGGTATTACCCAGGAGAAGACATAATCCCATAAGTCAATATAAAATGGTCCGAGCGACACCAAACCGAGTGGAAAAAATAAACAACAAAAACAAAAAGTACAAGTAATGTTTAAGAAAGGAAAATCCTCATTGATACTTGAGTGGAACTATCGTTACATAGGCAAGTTGTCCCTAAAAATTACGTAGAATATAAAAGCTTTTAGAAAAAGAAGTTGATGGGTCTTCGGCACCGAAGCGCGGCTAGCCATAGAACTTCTTCAGGTTGTTGGCATTCTAGACCTTAGCAATAGGAGAACCATCCAACTTCTTCAGCTTGTAATTTCCTGAACCGAGGTGCTTTAGGACTCGGTAGGGGCCCTTCCAATTGGGCATTAGCTTTCTTTTCTTGGACTTCTCTACCACTTTCTTCCAGACAAGGTCGTCAGGCTTGAACGACCTATCGCAGATGCTATGGTTGTAGCCCTTGGCAATTTCTTGCTGGTACGACGCGAGCCTAATCCTTGCATTTTCACGTTCCTCTTTGGCCAAATCGAGGTCCGAAGCGATGTTGTCGTTATTTACCGACTCGTCAAAATTTTCAGTACGCATTGTTGGGAGCCCGACTTGGAGGGGAATGACAGCCTCCATTCCAAATACCAAGGAGAAGGGAGTGCTACCGGTGGATCGCCGAGGTGTAGTACGATAGCCTCAGAGCACCCTAGGTAGCTCCTCGGCCCATTTGCCCCGGCGTGACTCGAGTCGGTGCTTTAGCCCAGATGAAATTGCATTGTTTGCAGCCTCGGCATGCCCGTTGCCCTATGGGTAAGCCGGAGTGGAAGTGTCCCACTTGATGTCGTATTTGTCCAATAGGGACCGGTATTTCTGCCTGGTAAATTGCCGCCCGTTGTCCGTGATGATGGCGAAGGGTACACCGAAGCGAGAGATGATATTTCGCCAAACAAAACGAATGACGTCTATTTCTTCAATAATGACCAATGACTCGGCTTTCACCCATTTCGAGAAATAGTCGGTGGCGGTTAAGAGGATTTTGAACCCATCGGGAGCAACGGGGAGCTTGCCGACGATATCCATGCCCCACTGAGAGAAAGGCCAAGAGCTGGTGAGGGGGCTAAGGTCCCGAGCCGGCTGGTGGATAATGGGGGCAAACATTTGGCACTTCCGACAACGCTTGATAAACTCTTCAGAATCCTTCTTTATTGTTGGCTACCAATACCCTTGGGAGATGGCTCGGTGAGCGAGGGACCGTCCACCAGAGTGACAACCGCTGTCACCGGCGTGGAGCTCTTCGATGATACCTGGTACTTGGTGGGGGTGAGCAACCAGCAAATACGGGCCTGTGAACGATCTTCGGTAAAGCTTACAGTTCGGATTGAGCCAAAAGAGAGCAGCTTTATTGCGGAGTCGGTGAGCGTCCTTCTTGTCGATGGGGAGGACATCATCTCACAGGTAGCCAATGATTTCGTCCATCCAGCTTGGGCCGAGCTCGATGCTGAGTACCTCTTGGCTCAATACTTCAAGTTCGAAACTGGGCTTGTTAATGGAGCTGAAGGAGATAGAACGATGTCCCGTGGGGGAGCAAGTCGAAGCGAGTCCTGCGAGGGCGTCGGCATGGGCATTTTGTTCTCTTGAAATGTGTTCGACTCGAATAGCTTTGAAATTTTTGTTGAGCAGGACGGCAGAGCTGAGGTAAGTGCGCATTCGGTCGTCCCGAGCTTCATATTTCTCCAAAAGCTGGTTAACCACTAATTGGGAATCACTGTAAACCACAAGTTCTTCGATTGCCCAGAGCTTCGGCGGTCTTGAGCCCGGAGATCAGTACTTCATACTCGGCCTCGTTGTTTGAGGCTGGGAAGTTGATAAAGAGGGAGCTTTCATGTAAGATGCCGGAAGGGGAAAGGAGGATGACTCGGGGTCCTGCGCCTCGACTGTTGGAGGCCCCATCGACATACATCTTCCATACATCTTCGTGGAAAAATTTCCAAGTAGTGCTAGGGTTCGCCTGGAGCACTGCTTCGGTGCTTGGAGCTGGAGCCAAAGCAGGAGAGTCAGTCGGAGTGAGCTCGGCGATGAAGTCAGCGAGGACCTGAGCTTTGATTGCTGTCTGAGGTTGGAAGTGGATTTCATAGTTCGCAAGCTTAACAGCCCACTGAGAGATTCGGTTAGAAAGGTCCGCCTTCCGGAGGAGAGACTTAAAAGGGTACTTGGTGAGGACGATGATGCGGTGTGATTGGAAGTAGGGAGCGAACTTCTTGGATGCTGAGACGAGGGCGAGAACAAGCTTTTCCAGTGGTAGATAGCGTGTCTCGGCGGAGGTCATTGTTTTGCTAGAGTAGTAGATGGGTTGGTGTTCTTGTCCTTCCTGTCGGACGAGCACCGAGCTTATAGCGTGCGGAGAGACAGGTAGGTATAGGAATAAGTCCTCTTGGTCCTGAGGCATGACGAGGAGTGGGGCCTCGGAAAGGTAAGTCTTCAACTGCTAGAGGATTCGGTCATAGTCTTCTATTCAATTAAAACTTCGTCAGCTGCCCTTCAAGAGGGCAAAGAACGGGTGGCATTTGTCGAAGGAGCGACTGATGAATCAATTCAGGGTAGCGGCCATGCCTGTTAGGCGTTGAACACCCCTCTTGTTGTGGGGAGCCGAGAGTTTCTCAATGGCAAGTAGTTGAGCGGAGTTAGCTTCAATACCGCGTTGGGAGACGAGGTGACCAAGAAATTTACCGGAGCTGACTCTGAAGGAGCACTTCTCGGCATTGAGGCAGAGCTTGTGCTTTTTGAGGATTTTGAAGGCTTCGGCGAGGTGTGTCAGGTGGTCACCGGCGAGCATGCTTTTGACCACCATGTCGTCAATGCAAGCCATCATGGTGTCGCCTAGTAAACGCTTGAACATCTTGGTTATCATTCGTTGAAAAGTGGCCCCGGCGTTCTTCAGGCCGAAAGGCATAACGAGATATCCAAAGATTCCGTGGGGAGTGACGAAGGCCGTGTTTTCGACGTATCCTTCGCTCATGGCAATCTGATGGTAGCCCCGGTAGGCGTCAATAAAATTCAGGCAGGCGTCATTGATATTGGAATAATCAAGGCAGACCTGCCACTTGCCATTCTTTTTCTTGACCACCACGGTGTTGGCCAACCACCTGGGGTACTGCACTTCTCGGATGGCCTTCGCATTTAGGTGCCAGTTGACCTCTTCAATGACAACTTCGGAGTGGACAGGGGAGGATCGTCTTGCTCTTTGCACAACTGGGCGTTTGGCTCAGTCAATGTTGAGCTCATGGTAGATAAATGAGGGATCGACCCCGGGCATCTCGTTCCATGCGAATACTTCTATAATCTTGTTGAGGAAGTCAACCATCTCCTTCCGTTCAGTGTCACTAAGTGAGGAACCGACAAGGAAAAAACGAAAACCGTCTTCAGTGATGGGGACGATGGCAAGGTCTTCTACGGCTTTCTCGTTGGGCAGTTTGGCGACGTCTTCCAAAATTGGGGCCTCGGGAACCTCAATGAGATTGACTCGAGAAGTCTGCTTACTGCTTCGGACCGCGTTGACATAAAATCTTTTGGCCGCGGTTTGATCGCCATACAAGTCCTCCTAGCGTCCATTAGTACCAATGAAGCGGACCACCTGGTGATAAGTGGTGGTGATAGCCTTCAGCTTATGGAGCCAGGTGCACCCAACAATTGCATTGTAAGGGCTAGGAACATCGACCACCACAAACTCCATGTCAAGGACCACTGAACTGGCACGGACGAGAAGAGTGATCATGCTAAGGGACCATACCGGAGCCTCGTTGAACCTAATGAGGGGGACTTCGGAGGGATGGAGGTCGGTGTTTGAGATCTTCAAATCTTTGAACAGAGAATAATACATGACCTCGGTCAAGCTGCCTTGGTCCACGAGGATGCGCCGGATGTTAAAGGTTCCGATGCGTAGCGTGACCACGAGGGCGTCATTATGCAGGAGCTGGACACGGTCGAGGTCTTTCTCGGTAAAGGTGATGGTCTACTTGGAGCCATCGTCGATTCTTGCGCGCTTTGGCTCGAGACCGACCAACATGACCTGTTTGGAGTAAGAGGTGTCATTCAGCTCAGCATGGATGATACGAGCAGCTTCGGAGTTCAGAGGGCCATGGATAACATGGATCGTTTGAATTTCTTCTTCGGTACGATTTTCAGCGCGCTGTGTCCGAGCCGTAGTCTTATCGTGGTCAATAAGGTTACTGAGATGGCCTCCTGCGACAAGCTGCTCCAAGTAGGCCTTGAAGGGCTTGCAGGCAGTGGTAAAGTGACCTTGCTCGTTGTGGTAACTACATCGGACGATAGGGTTCTTGATTTTTCTGTTCTCGGTGCCGAGTTTTTGGTTCGGGAAGGAGAAGAAAGGCTGATCCTTCACTTGGTCGATAATGCGGTAGATAAGAATGGTAAAGACAGTTTTCTCGGCGTTGAAGTCACTTGGCTTCGGTCCCTTCCTTGGGGATTGTTTGATGTTGTTGACCTGCTTTTTAAGGGTTGAAACAGGTACGAGAGCCGGAGCGAACGCTAAGGCGGACGTTGTCTTTGAGGTCGTGGGTTTCCCGATGGCCCTCTCAGTCTTGGATTCGATGAGCTAGCACCAGCCCTTAATGGGAGTCATGAGGTCTTTCATGGAGCTGGGCTTGAGGCGGGCGAGGTCGTCATAGACCTGCTTGTCCTGGGAGGTGAGACCGAGCTTGAACCCTCGGGCCGAGATGACACCGTCATAGCCTTCTATTTCATTGAACAGCTCCCAGCAGCGACCGGCGTACTGGCGGAGCATTTCGTCGTTTCGTTTACGAAGGGCGAGGAGAGAATTGATCTCCTTCTCGAGCTTGTTGCTCGTGACAAACCGAGTCTCACAGAGAGAGTCAAACGAGGAGATTGTCCAGGCCGGGGGGGGGGGGGAGCTGGTTAAACCATGTGAGGCCCAGGTCCTCGAGGCTGGTAGGGAAAACCTTGCACAAGAAGACATCGTCTGAAGGTTCATTTCGGAGGAACAGAGACATGACAAGTTTGTATTGTACTAGATGAGTGTACGCCTCAGTTTTTCCATCGTACTTGGCAAATTTGGGTTGGGTAAATCCCTTTGGGGGGTGACCAAGTCGATCTCTCTTGTGAAAGGAGAGGTTGTGACTCTTTCGAGTCTGGCGTCGCGATGAGGTTGGATCGAACGGTCGGAACCGTTTGGATGCTCGGTCGCTGTACGCTTCTTCGGGACCAGCTAATCCAACCTTTCATACTCCTTTCTCTTCGGGACGACGCTTGCCGATTTCGGGGGGGAGCGTTCGTGGCGGTCCTTTCGGTAGATATCTCGAGGGGAAGGCTCGAGGCGCTCAGTGACTGGGCTTTTATTACGGGCGTTTTTAGGGTATGAGACGATAGGGCTTTTGGATCGAGCGTTTTTTAGACGCTCACGGTATCCCTTGGTTTGGAAGTCCAAGAGGCCGTCATCTTCCTTGGCAGCCCTTGTAAAGCTAGGGGTGGATTCACGCTGTCCCTTGCCGATTCGAGCTAAGTGAGTGGAGGAAGCGGAGACACTTCTTGCTCCGAGCCACTCGAAGGCAGATGGTTTCCCTCGAAGTTGTTTAGGGGAACGGGAACGTCCCTTATGCCATGCACCCCTTTTGGTTCGACCACCCTCCGCACCTGGTGGCTCGAGACGGTCTTTGACTGAGAGGCGAGATCGGTGCTTTGCCAGGTGGCTTCCTTTGCGACTGTGGGGAGGGCTATGATGACTTCTTCTTTCGCCACGACTTCCGGAGGAATGAGATGGGGAGATCTAGAGAAGATGCTTGATTTTCGCCAACTCGTCCCGGACGTGCTTGTCTCGTTCCATGACCATTTCTAGGTCGTCGATCTTTCGCTCCAGGTGGCAGATGTAGGTGTGGAGTTCCGAGAATGGTGCTGCGTCTGGTGTTGAGGTTCTGGCCCCGACTCCGACCGACATATAGGCTTTCCCCTAGGCGTTGGCTCAGCCGGAGGCCAGGTTGTGGTCTCCGAGATTGCCGAGGCCGAGGGTGGTGTCACTAGGATGCGGATCTTCAACCACCACCATCATCGGTTGAGGGGACTTCTACAGAGTTCTTATGAAAGGAGGAAATGAACTTTTTGAGAAAGTGGCTAGGTCCCCAGCAGAGTCGCCAATTGTGGGGGTTCGATTTGACAGGACCTTGACTGTGGTTCAGGTTAGGTTCTTTTCTCCACGGCTCCGTGCTCCTGCTGCTGGACCTACAACAAGTCACTAGGGCTGGAGTAGCCTAGTGACCTTCCGACGATCAAGTTAGATCTCAGGGGAAGAATGTAGGTCTAGGGTTAGGGTTGAATGGCATACCTCTCCAGGTGAGTATCCCTTCGTATTTTTAGACCTAGGTTTACTAGGCCTCCAAGCTAGCGTGTGAAGGGTACGCTCGGGTAACTGCCTTAGGTGACATCATACATGACGACGGGGATAAAGCGGTTACGGAGCACATGGCCAGACCTGATCCCAATGATTACCCTTGCTACCCAATCCTCGCGGGACCCAGCTAGTGTAACTTCTCTTAGGTGGCTTCGGGAGCACCGGAACAAACACGCTCTATGCTGTTGGAGCCTACCAAAGCCATCACCAAGGTAGTGTTACCGACCTCCAAGCCGAACAACACAATGGGGTCCACCGCTTGCACTAAATTACGGGTTGGACCCTTACGGGACCCCGATTCAGAGCGTGTAGGCATGGGTACGGAGCTTGTAACCGAAGCCACCACATTTAGGTTCACCTCCATGTGGTTCAGACTACACCCAAACTGTAACTGTTTTTGTCAATTGTAGAAAGACTTGTATACTCTTTCCATTAGAGCACCTACAACAGAGGGACTAGAGAGTGGCTCCCTTGCTACTATCTTAAAAACCTGGATTTTTATCCTTAGCTTAGAGTCCCAAAAGGTGTGGTAATCTGGAAGCTATGTGTTTCAAGCCATTTATATACCGGAGCTCTGGGAATTGAACTGGTTCCCTTTGCTCTGTATGTCTCAGCCATTCTTCATGTACTTGAGCTATTCATTTCTAGATTGTTTGCCTTGTTGGCGGCATTGACTTTGCAGTATTTAGAAATTTATTGTTTTCAAGCAGGGAAAACTCTCCCGAATTTCCACATAGAAACCTTTATGTACTTTTCACTTGTTTTCTGCGAGACTGGGAACTTACTTCTGTAACTGCCAGACTTTGGCAAGTCTCTTATTTCGAAATGTTTTCTGCCTGTCCTCTTCTCTATAACCACCATATATGTATCTAAACAAACACACAGCGATATTTGTTCCCGCACATATATGTTCAACCATAAACCTGAACTAAGATGAACCTGTTGATAGATTTAGCAAATTGACCCCACTAGCGAAAATAAGCTAAGAATGAATACATATCTAAAATATAACTAAAACCTAAAGCAGGTCATGAGAAATGATTTTGCCAAAACATTTTATGCATCTGCTGCATTTGTCTGTAATGTTCAACTGGTCTATGGTTTATATCATATTATGCAGATCATTCCTTGATGCCCCACTCTCTTGAAAGGATTACTTCCATAGTTCCATTGTATTCAGAGACATGATTTTCACTACCCTTCTGCACGGAACCTGGAACTCATAAATAGAAAAACTATTTTGTGATTTATTATACTTACATGGATAAAGGGAGTACGGAAATAATTTCTCCATACATAACTGTATGCACACGCTTGACTACAACTATAGGCAGCTTTAGAACTAATCTATATCTCTCTGTTCCTGGACACAGGGCATTTAACAGCTCGAAGTGATGCTTATGGTTTTGGGGTAGTGTTACTTGAGATGCTGATTGGAAGGAGAGCAGTGGACAGGAGCAGGCCTCGTCGAGAACAAAAGTTGGTCAAGTGGGCCCGCCCGCTCTTGATGCATAAAAAGAAGCTTCTGAGGATTTTGGACCCTAGAGTGGAAGGACAGTACTCTACCAAAACTGCCCTAAAGGTGGCCCACTTAGCGTACCAATGCCTTAGCCAAGACCCTAGAGGGAGGCCTGTTATGAGTCAGGTGGTCGAAATATTGGAGACCCTTCAGACACAAGAGGAAAGCCAAGAAAGATGAACTGTTTAGAAGTGGAGGGGGTGGCAGTATAACACTATACATGAAGCTGCTAAATCTGAGAGATGCCCAGTCAGAAATGAAAGTGAACGGGAAGCGGCTGGGGTGCCTGCAATGAGCATTCCGGCAAATGGAAGGAGCAAGAGTGAGCCTCTGAAAGAGTGGGATCTTGGACAAGACGAGGAAGCTGTTTGTACGTGAATTTGAACAAAAAATATGATGGCAGTTGGATTGCTGGAGCTATTCACCTGTGTATTATTCTATTTTTCTTTCTAGTTTCTTTTTTTTCCTATGTGAAATTGTTTTGACGCCCTAATGTTGGATTTCAACTATTTCTAATGTTGTGGTCACCATCCAAAATCTAAAAATGCCACAAATTGGTAGGGCTGGATCCAATTATCTACCAGTGGGCATTTATTTCAATCGTCCTAAATTAATAAAAAAGAGTTACATAAAAAAAGGTGTGAAGGTTTTGAGAAACCCATATGTTTTCTTTCACTATGATTTGAGTAGTTTTTGTTGTCTGTTTAAAGAGAAGGGAAGTGAAACCTTTAAGTTGGGTTTAAACGTTCATCCACCCTAAAGTCTAAACAAGTTCATCCGCCAACCCAACAACATTTCTTAGAATTAAGTCACGGGAAAGAGGCGGAGGAGATAGGAATAGAGCGTATGTGAGTTGCAGTAAATCATATACAAATTTTCTTGCTTTGAGGTTTTCTATGGACTTAATACTTTTTGTCCCTGAATTAGTGTCAATTGATGGTGGACTTCATGTATTTCTGTAAATTACAATATCAATTGATGGGGGACTTTATGCTTTGTTTGGATTGCTTTTTGAAAAAAAATTCTCAGCTCAAAAAATACTCATTACCCATACTTTCAATTACATATTACTCACTCTTATCTTCAATTATTATTCTCATTTCTCTGTCCATCTCTCTCTAATTATTACCTCTACTTTCAATCATTACTCTCATTTTTCTCTCCACTCATAACCCTACAAAATTTCTCAAAACCTCATCCAAACATAGTATTAATTAGTGAAGTATTGGGCACTAGAAACAGAGCTTTGTTCTTTTGTTTAAATTCTGTAAGTTTCATACGGATGTGCACGTGTTTCCTTGTAAGCGTTTTTTTTTTTTAATTTTTAAAGTGGCGGATGGTTCGGTTTGAACAGGAACAGATCTGCAATGAATCCGAAATTGCTTAGTACTTTTAGATCTGCATCCGTTCGTAGCATGCTTCAGTTTGGTCCAATTTGGACCGATTTGGCGGTTCTGTTCAGCCGCTGGACAACCCTAGGTAGTAGTATCACACTACAAAGCCTCAAACAAATTGTGCTTTGCATTGTAATGTGATGGTTGACAACTACCTCACATTTTACTAAGAAACATTGCAGAAACTACACTGACCACGGTCTTGGCACGCCCGCATCTCTCGCATACTCAACTTTCCCTGACCGTAGGGCCTTTCTGGAGGTAACGGACGGATTCTGAATTCATCCAAATATATAGTAGTCTAAGAAACAAATTGTGGTTATAGATTATAATGTGTTGACTAGATTTCAGTTATAGATAGATTATGGATTCATCCAAATCATAAATGGCCTCTCCTATCAATTGTAGTTTCCTGACAGTAAAGAAAAAGCCTAAGGCTCCCTTTCATCATTGTTAAAAGGGGGAGTTGGGTCATTTTTGAGTTTTTAAATCTACAACTAACTACGCCTGTTTGGTGGTAATTAAAACAACACAAAAGATTACGGATCCCATGTAACTAGAATTAGAAGTTTAATATATATGTTTTTGTGCGGTTCTTGTTATGATCAGTGAGGTTGGCTTTGGCTCTTCAGTTCACCCCCGATCGCTCCGTTCGTCCTCCTCCTTGTGACTTGCACCAAGTCATTAGGGCTGGATTCAGCCAAGTGGCCCAAGTCAGCCCTAGTGACCCTCCGACGGTCAAGTTAGTCTAGGAAGGAGAAGAGAAAAGTAGTACTCACTAGAAGCGTCGTACCTCATTAGGGTTTCTATGCTTTCCTTATATTGGGCTCCCTTAACTTGCTCGCCAAGCAAACGCGTGGATGGCACTCTCGGCAACTGCCTCGGGTGACCTCATAAATGACGCACCAGATAAGGCAGTTATGGGGCACATGGCCCGAGGTAGCCGTAATGATGACACTCACCACGTACGGTAACCATCTCGGCTTATGTCACAATGACGTACGCGGCCAAGCAGTTAGGTGCACATGAACGAGGTTTCTTCTATATATGGATCACGTGGGTTGCTCTAGCTGGATCCACGTCTGCTATGCCCGAACGACAATTTCTGGAAGCCCGAGCTGGAAGAACAAGAGGGTGGTTTCAGGGTAGAGTATAAAGGAGTTATAGATGAGAGTCTGAGGCCAGGTTACAAGACGACAAATGTTGCAATTAAGGAGCTGGATCGTTAAGGGTTTCAAGGAGACAAAGAGTTGCAGGTATTTTCTTCTGATTGCATTTCTTTACGTCTGTTTTTGGCACTTCATTTTTCTTCCCTTCAAATTTGCATAAACTATTGATTGGAATAGAAGAGGCAAACCCAAAAAATATTTTGAGGGATAGAGCTGGAGAGATTCCACAGGACTGTAGAGAAGAACAATGATTCTGCTTGATCTAATTGATGCTATTGAAGTGAAGTGCAATACAAAGATGACATGAAAAAGTCTTTCTTTGCACTGATGTATTCCCAACTGCTGCTATGTTTACTTCAGCGTGGAACCCCCAAAACAAGAGATGGGCTTAGAATGCTACCTTGTTAGGCCATCACTATTTTCCCGAAGTTCAATATAGAATAAGATAGTATCTCTACCATTTTAAGAAAATTTACGCCATTAGACTAGGAAGCACTTTTTCGGTGAATAACTTTTCCTTGATATATAGTAGGTTCATCAAAGGTGGAGTGAACATGCTTTACCAAATGTTGTTTGGAGAGATTAAATAGCATTTATTTTCATGATGATTAATTGCTACGGATAAATGTGTGAAAAAGGTCAGATGCCATACTGAGTCAAGCTTTATTAGGTAATTGGCTGTGGAGTTTTGTCTATGATGGGATAGACAGGGGAAGAAGGTGATAGATTTGAAATATTGGGGTGGACACGGTGACTGGCCTTGCTAGAGTTGATTATCTGTTATGTGTTGGCCTTTGTAGAGGAATTAGGAAATGTTGGGAGACTTTGTGAGTTTCAGTAGTTTTGTGGTGGGGGATGGAAGGAGAGAAGTTGTCTCCTGTCTGGTGTGGAGGAGTGGCAAAGGGTCGGTGTGCTACAGAGCTTGACTACATCTGGAGAGATGGACATGGTGTTTTGTGGGATATTTGGTGGCAAACGGAGGTGCAGGATTCGGAGTTCCATGAGGACTCAAGAACCTCCCAAGAATTCACATGCCAACACCGGATAAAATGAATGGAGAAAGAAGATTATTGTCAGTTGGTTCTACTGCTACTTGTGCAAGCAAGACTGGAAAACGGTATGTTTTAGGCAATGGAAGTGATATGGGTGTTTCTATCGCCTCTGATGGATCTTCTTAACTACTGCTAATTATTAACTTTAGCTTCTACTCATGTGTTGCATGTGTGCCCTAACTCGTTATTTGAAGCTGTTAGTTTAACATTAAATAAAATGTTGTTCTTTCATAAGCTTTCCTTGATTTGGAAAGTAGAAATATGTAGGTATAGTGTTTAGACAACTAAAATAGAATGCTTAGCGAATGTATCTCTATCTAACATAAAACTTTTTCAGGTATTTGAACAATATAACATGTAGGTATAGTGTTTATTATTATTTTCTCTTTGTTACGATTCTTTCATCGATGGTGATTAGAAGATCTTATATACAATTTCGTAGGGTTTATCTGTCTAATACTGCAAGCGTGCTTGGAACTACCTTATTGGCTTCCATAAGTAGCACAACCTCCAAAATTCCATTTCGACACAACCATTTTACTACTAGCGTGGTTTCATCAATGCGAGAAGATTTGCTTCACTCAGCCAATTTTTTTTCATTTTTAACATCATTTTTCTAACTTCTCTGCCTTCTGCCTGAAGATGTCATTGGTTTTGTCCATCACTTAATCTTGCGTCTAGTAGTCAGTTGTCGCTAGTTTTTTTCTTCCGTTAGTTAGCTCGATTCTTGTTCAATGAACAACAGGGGCATACCTGCCCAAAAGGGTTACCCATCCATAGCAGCAAACGAACAGGAAAAAAAGGAAGACAGTCCATTGTATTCCACTTTACTGACAGAAATGCCTCTGAAAATGTTCAAGAAAGTGTTTCAAGCTTGACAAATATACAAATTTGACTGAGAATTGTCCACATCATTCCAAGAGCTAACTCCATCCCTCGTCTCTTTTTTAATACGAGTAGCATTTTGGCTTTATGGTGTTGCCACAGGTTTTAGTAGAGTACCTAGTTTTTAGCTTCTACCTACTGCTTCTAAGCAATTTTTTTATAGCCTGTATAAGGTTTATGACCTTTTATTGTTGTGGCATTGATATGAATAAAATACGTGCCATTCCATCATATATTCTAATTTCAAACAACGTTAATGTTCTGTAACAGGAGAGGCCAGCTACAAACGGATATAGCAGTTCTTCCATGGGAAGTTCCTCAATGTACAAGGGTTTTAATTCTCCGGTGAGCAATCCTAGCCTGCCATCCAATTTATTTCACTATTGCATGATTCCAAGTCCTAATTCCTTAAGTATGTTCAGATTAGAGAAGAGCCTCCACCTTACGCATCTCCTGTTCGCCAAAGATATCAGTCATTTGAGAACCCCTTAGGTGGGAATGGTTCAACCAGTTTTGAATCTGGGGATGAGGAAAAAGTTTCTTCAGGGAATTCTCAATTTGGTACAGCACTTTACGACTTCACGGCCGGCGGTGATGTTGAGGTAGATTGTAAAAAAACTGTCATATCAAGAATGGTGTAGCATTTCATATTTTTTTAAAGGGTCGCTTTGTTTCATCTTATAATTCAGGGAGTTGCATTGAACTGGACTGTGAAGTTTCCTTCACAGCATCTTCAACCAGCTCCGTAGAGATCAAAATGTCCTACCATGTTTTGTCTCTCCATGGGAGTTTCCACATATGGAGCCTCCTTGGTACATGGAAACAAATCACATGTCTTGTTGTCACTATTTTTTGAATACACATACAAATTCAGATTTTGATTAAAATTTCAACAAGTTAGTAAATGCAAAAGGATTGGTGATACCTTCACAACACGATCAATATTTCATTGAAATGATGACTAAAAATTAAGAGCTAGTAAATCAGTAAAATGCTCAAGGTTTTTTGAAGGAATGTGGATAGAGTTTTGGGGGGAAATTGAGGAATGATAAGAAGTTTAAGAAAGGAGATGTAAATAGGGATCATGAGTGGAGATGAGATGAATAGGACCATACTATAACCAACTTTATAATAGAAAAACCAATTTGTAGAGTTTCTAATTTTCAATCGATGCACATCATGAAATCTACTGGTAATGTTCTTTTAGCCATTCTAGGCATTTGAACTGATTTGGCTGACACATGACTGCGTGGACTTATTAGTTAATAACCATTTGCTTTCCCCCAACTTGCAGCTGAGCTTGACAGCAGGAGAGGATGTCGAAATTGTTTATGAAGTGGCCGGCTGGTTTTATGTGAGTATACAGTGTGTGATATATGGAGTAAAATTAGAAAGAAAAAAGAGCACATCTATTCAAAATTGATATAGCATGGTGACGATGGCTAACAACATTTAATCTTAGTAATGCGTCCTAAATTTAAGAGTCGATGTGGCATAGTGATGCTGGCTAACAACTTTTACACGAATCCTTGGCTGATGTAAAAGCTAATACCGTGGCATGTCATCATCTTGTTGCTGGTGAAGAAAAAACGACCGGGGAGAGATGGAAAAATGGCCGGGCTTGTTCCTGTCCTCTTCGTCGAGCAGTCTTAGTACGATTACTCATCGATACAGGGTTCAGTTTAACCAATCGCGATCAATATTGTCATACATGTGAAAATGCAGTCTTCTATAAAGGTTCTTGTAGCATTATGATTTGGACTATACCTCATATAAATTACAAGAGACGAGGAGTGTCCATTTGGTTGGATAACCCCTACGGTCTGGTCCGTAAATTGGGTCGTTTGATATTTGGACACTTGGCATGCTCCTACACATTTGAAAGTTGAAGGGAAGTGGAAAGTTATTTGGACAAGTGGAAGCAAAGAGGAAAGAAGAGTAGTGGAGAAGTTATGAAGTTATTTCCTACACATTTTGTTTTCTTATAAATAGTCTTTTTAGACTTCATTGTAATCTCTCTACAACGAATCAAAGTCTATATTTATTTGTTCTTAAATTTTGTTTCTTAACCCAACTTTTGGGTTATAATTAGGAGTATGATTCATATTCTAAGACTAACTTAGAATACTCGATGTATCGCTCGTGTCGATAGATCGGTTGTTGAAGATGGAAGAATCCCTTTTCGTTCATCTTCAACTTGTAAATTAGAATCTCTCTCATCTCTTGTTTCTTACTTCCAATTTCACATTTGATTTGACTGTCATTTCACATCCGATGAAGTACTGAAATACATTGTGGAACCATGAATTCATCATTGGAGACAAGCCGCATCGCCGTTATTATTTTGTTGTTGCCTTCGTTTCCTTTCTCTGTCGGGTGCTCCGGAGAAATAAAATATTGATAAACAAACTCCTACCGTTAAACCCTTTGTTTTTTTGCTCGGCGACAGTCAACAACTATTAATTATAGTTGGTGAGATTTAAATCTCCTGCAAATGCACGGGAGTACGTATAGTATCTACCACTCCACTTGCTACCCTTGGTTCTGTTAGTCTTTAATAGATTTCTTTTGCCAGAAAAATAAAAAAGGTGCAGAGAAGATTCAGTAGTAGTTTTCCTTTCGATGGTTTTCATGGTTTTGGGTTGGATGGTTTTGTTTAGCTTTGAAGACCAACTTGGGCGTCTTTTTGTTGCTGTTGCTAATGGAATGCAACGTATAGTTGAATTTTCCCCCTTATTATTTTTAACGAAAAGTCTACGTCCACCCTTTTCTTTTACTGCTCATCTCACTGCACTCATTCTCACCGTCCAAAAGTGTTTAAAATCCGGACTATTAATTGTCGAGACGGACGATGAGATTAAGAGAGCGGTGAAACAATACGGTGCACAATGATATTGAATTTCCCTTTCTGATGTATGTTTTCGCCCAAAGAATTAAACTGATTTGCTCCTCCACAAGTCGTGTATCTACCGGTGGCCGACCACACAAGACTTCCAACAACACCACACCGAAGTCATAAAACGTCTATTTCTTGGTTAGTCGATTGTATACCCCAAAAAAAGTGGTGTTTTCAACACAGAATAACGCCCAGCTCTTTTCATTTAACAAACCGAGCCTAAACATTTTTAAGGCTTGTTAAGCTATCAAAATCAAGATTTGAACAAGTTACCACTTACATTGTTCGACTTACGATGTTAAAAAAATCAAGCTAAAGATTGATTCGTGAGCTCATGTCGATTAAAGCTCGCTTAAGATGAGTTCCGCTCATAAACAAATTAAAGCCAATGTTAAATATATCTTGAAATTCGTTAATTAAGTTTACAAATCTAAGCTTGAACCATACAGTATATAACTCGGCCTGAAAGGTGTTACTTAATTGGAGGAAATATCTCGCACGCGGCGTTCTCATACTTCAGCCCGCTCCAAGTCGTCGCAGTCATCCTCATAGCCGGCAGCCAAATAGGAGTAATTCAAACCACCAATTCTCTCTTTGGCCCTCTGTAAATACCTAGACTTCTCTTGGCTTAGAACAAGCTTACCAATTGTTATGTAAAATTGACAGTAAACAGTACACTTTTTTCATTTTATCTATTCATATCTCTATTTATACTGCACTAATACTATCTATTTAACCTATTCTCTATTAAAACATTATTACTTTTATTTCCTTTTTTCTTTTTTGGGGAGAGAGAGAGAGAGAGAGAGAGAGAGAGAGAGAGAGAACAATAAAAAATTGGGTAGCTTTTGAACAGTTGTTAACTTTTTTATACCGAAGAACTGTAGCAGGAAACACTACAGCAATGTGTTTACCTCGTCTGCTGCAGGAGAACCTTTGTCCTTTTGATTAGCTCAAATAGCTTTTACTCTTTTTTACCTCACCTGATAAATTTGCTCTAGAAAGTAGTGACTTTTTTGTTTGTCTTTATTGAATTTTTTTTTTAATTTGTTAGTCTTGTGACAAACATTTATAATTTATTAATTTGTCTCAACGAGAGAAATTTAAAAAAAAATAATGATTGAAACTCATAAGTTTCAATCATAATTTTTTGAATAAAGACATTTTTGACTTATTTCTGTTTTTTTAAAATTATGAGTTTCGATCAAAAAAAATTTACTCTTCAGATTCCTCTCAACAAGACAAATAAATAAGTCACAAAAATTTGATGCAATATTAACAAATACGAAAAAAATTTAAATGAAAAAAAGAGAGGTTGTTTTAACTTATTAAGCCAAACCACCCTTCCTACAGAAAGTCTAGGATCACCACATATGTCTACCGCACATGTGTGGGGCCCACTTTATGTCCCAAAAAATAAAAAATAAATACCCATAGATTTTAAATTAATGGGACTCTGTAAAAATTTGTAGGGTGAAACTATTTAACTGCTTAGTTTTCCGTCCTTACAAATCTAAAAAAAATACTTATCGATGTCTGTTGAAGATGATATTTTACAAGGCCCCATAAAAAATTATTTTAAAATTTATGAATATTTTTTTGTATTTTTATGGAACCCATATAGGTGTCGTGGATAAGTGTGGCGACTGTAGCACTGCTGTCTTCCATGTACTTTTTTGCTGCAATACTAGTCTTCATCAACCATCAATAATGCGGTTTCATAAACGGGAGGTGATAATTCCACGACAGTATTTGTTAGGGACACGCCAAATTTTATGGACTGACTATTGTACCCTCAGTCAAAATGAAGCAACCCAATCCTTCTCGTCAAAACAACTCACTTTTCCTCTTCGCCGTCTCTCTTTCCTCTTTCTCTTGGCTTTACGATCAAAAGATAAAAACCGTCATCAGGCAACAATCCTCAATCCTCATTTCTCTCACTCCAATTTCTCAAAAAATAACCCCCCCCCCCCCCCCCCCCCCCCTTTGTCACTTGATAAAAAGTAGTTAAGCGATGGGTATGGATGTGTTGCTTATTTGAAGTAAATTGTTGTCATTTGGGCAAAGGAAGTCATCGATCATGATTTGGTGATCTTATGCGGCGAGGAAGAGGCTGGGTTTGTTGACTCCTACATGGACGTGGGTTTCCAAAGCATGTTGAGATTGATTCAATTGAAGCATATTAATATTTAGATTTGAGGCATTCCCAATGGTTGCCTCCCTCGACCAATCCACAAAATCAATTGGAGGTAAAGAGGCGTAGAGGAGCTAGGAGAGTATAGAGGGAAGCGACACAAATGGGTTTGTTTACGTCCGTAAATCTGTAGTGACGAGGAGGATTGGGTTGCTTCGTTTTGACTGAAGATACAATAGTCAGTCCGTGGAATTTATTAAGCCAAACCACCCTTCCTACAGAAAATCTAGGCTCATCACATATGTCTACCGCACATGTGTGGGGCCCACTCTATGTCCCAAAAAATACCAAAAAAATACCCATAGATTTTAAATTAATGGGGCTCTGTAAAAATTTGTCGGGTGAAATTGTTTAACTTCTCAATTTTGCCCCTATAAATCCAAAAAAGATACTTATTGATGTCTGTTGAAGCTGATTTTTTAAAAGGCTCCATAAAAAATTATTTTAAAATTTATACATATTTTTTTGTATTTTTATGGAACCCATACACGTGTCGTGGATAAGTGTGGTGACTGTAGCACAGCTGCCCTCCCTCTACTTTTCTACTACAGTACTGGTCTTTGTCAACCATCAATAACGCGGTTTCATTAAGGCCCTGTTCCAGAAACCTTATTAAAAAATAAGCAGCTTATTTTACATTTTCAAACTCAAAAATAAAGTAAATAAAAATTAATTTTTCAATTTTTTTTGTATCGTATAAAAGATCTCATGGAGATCTTCCAAACATGATTTATATTTCATATTTTTAGATTTCAATAAGCCCATAATTTTTAAACTTGAAATTGCTTTCTTAAAAAATAAGGGCTTTTTTTTGGTTCCGGAACGGAGCCTAATAGGATCTCTCCCTTTCAAAAAAGATTAATAGCATTTTTGAAAGGGAGACAAAACAATTTCTGTTTTTAATAACGCGGTTTTATAATTGAAACTCATAATTTTTTGAATAAAGACATTTTTGGCTTATTTCTGTTTTTTTTTAATTATGAATTTTGATCAAAAAATTTTTACTCTTCTGATTCCTCTCGACGAGACAAATTAATCAGTCACAAAAATTTGACGCAAAATTAGAAATATGAAAAATTTTTAAATGAAAAAAAAAAGTCGTTTTAACTTATGAAGCCAAACCACCCTTCCTATAGAAAGTCCAGGCTCACCACATATGTCTACTGCACATGTGTCGGGCCCACTCTATGTCCCAAAAAATACCAAAAAAATACCCATAGATTTTAAATTAATGGGGCTCTGCAAAAATTTGAAGGGTGAAACTGTTTAACTGTTCAATTTTGCCCCTACAAATTCAGAAAAAATATTTACCGATGTCTGTTGAAGTTGATTTTTTACAAGACCCCATAAAAAATTATTTTAAAATTTATAAATACTTTTTTGTATTTTTATGGAGTCCATACACGTGCCGTGGATACGGGAGGTGACTGTAGCACTGCTGCCCTCCCCGTACTTTTCTACCGTACTTTTCTACTACGGTATTAGTCTTCATCAACCATCAATAACGCGGTTTCATTAATAGTATCTCTCCCCTTCAAAAAAAATTGATAGCATCTCTCATCCCCCATTGTCCATTTCCTAGTATTTTTTCACAAAATATTCCAGACCATTTCAGCTTCGAGATGGAGAATGTTGCACAAGACCCGCTTGCCATTCGCATTTCGGGTAAAAAATTGCCGTTTCGTAAACGGGAATCTTGTCCATTTTTCCCACTACCTAAGATATTAAAAGCGACTAAGGCTCCATTCCAGTACTCAATATAAGTACTTATTAAAAGCGACTAAGGCTCCGTTCCAGTACTCAATATAAGTACTTATTTTTTAAGAAGGCAATTTCAAGTTTTAAAATAATGTGTTTACGTAAATAATTTTCTTACCAATATTGATTTGATTTGATAGATCTCATCGAGATCTTTTATACGGTGCAAAAAAAATCGAAAAATTATTTTTCATTTACGTTATTTTTGAGTTTAAAAATGTGAAAATAAGTACTTATTTTTTAAGAAGGTGTTCTGGAACGGGGCCTAATGACTTTGACGATGCATTAGTTGTTGGAACTGGTGGGTTCGGTAAGGTATACAAAATTTTAAAATTAATAATTCATAAAAGTTAATAATTCAAAATTTTAAAATTAATAATTATGAGTTTCAAAATTTTACTTTTTTAGATTTCTCTTGATGAGACGAATCAATAATTCATAAAAGTTTAAAACAAAATTAACACATACGGAAAAAATTTAAATGAAGAAAAAAACTACTCTAAATCGTTTTGACTTATTAAGCCAAAATCACCCTCCCTACAAAAAGTCTAGACTCACCGCATATGTCTACTGCACATGTTCACCGCAGACATGTGCTGCCCACTCTAGGTCTCTAAAAAATACAGAATAATATCCGTAAATTTTAAAATAATAAGGTCCTATAAAAAATCAGTTCAAAAAGATATCGATAATTATTTTTTCTGAATTTGTGGAGTTAACAGCTCAATTTCGTCCCTACAAAATCAAAAAATATATTTTTCGATATTCGTTGAAACTGATTTCTTACGTAATTTCATAAAAAATTATTTTAAAATTTATAAATATTTTTTACATTTTTGAAAGATTCAAAATGGACCCCACATATTTGCGTGTACATGTGTGGTGACTGTACCACTGCTGCCCCCACTTTGTGTGGTGACTGACTGACTCTACAACTGCTGCCCTCCCTATCCTTTTCTACTACTGTACTAGTCTTCGTCAACTATCAATAACGCGGTTATGTCATCTCGTCGGCTCTTCCCCCATTGTGTAGTAGTAGTATCTTTCACTTAAAATTCTTGACCATTTTGAGATGGAGAATTTTGCACAAGACCTGCTTGACATTCGCATCTCGGGTAACGAATTGCCGTTTCCTAATCCAAGGAACCCCTTTGTTCAAGCGGGACCCTCGGCCACTCACTTTGGTGAGATTCCGCCTTCCTTGCCGTTTACTAACCCTTTTACGTTTCCTGATCCCTTTGATCAAGCGGGACCCTCGTTCACCGACTTGGGTGAGGTTCCACATGCTCCGTTTCCTAATCCCTTTCATCAAACAGGAGCCGCGTCCATTGACTCGTTCTGTTTAAAGAGCTGGGAGAATGCAATTGATGGTGGCGTGGATCAATTGGAGGAATCTTGTCCTTTTTTTCCACTATCTAAGATATTAAAAGCGACTAATAACTTTGACGACGCATTAGTTGTTGGAACTGGTGGATTCGGTAAGGTATACAAAGCAATCATCGACGATGGTACCGATGTTGCCATAAAGCGGTTGAATGCCGAGTCCAACCAAGGAGCTGAAGAATTTTGGACAGAGGTAAAGTTGCTTTCGAAGCTCCGGCATGCGCATCTCGTTTCGCTCGTCGGCTATTGCAACGAGCATCAAGAGATGATTCTTGTTTACGAATACATGGCTCATGCGACTCTCGCCAGTCATCTTTACAAATCAAGTAGAGATGAAAGCGGTGAAAGCGTATCTCCCCTAAAATGGGCTCAAAGGCTCAACATTTGCCTTGGTGCTGCACGAGGACTCGACTATCTTCATACCGGTACCGAACAATCTATCATACACCGAGATGTGAAGACCACAAATATTTTGTTGGACGAGAATTGGGTAGCAAAGGTTTCTGATTTTGGGATATGTAAACTCATTACAAGCCAAACAACAACCCATGTTAGCACAAAAGTCAAAGCAACAAGAGGATATTGGGATCCAGATTATATCTACACAAATCGAGTAACCAGGAAATCTGATGTGTATGCCTTTGGCGTGGTGCTGTTGGAAGTCTTGTGCGGTCGACCACCGTTAGATCACAGACTCGAGGAGGAGCAAATTAGTCTAGTTCTTTGGGTGAAAGATCATATAAAAAACGGAAAGCTTGACAGGATCATTGATCCCTCTCTGAATGGAGAAATAACACCACAAAGTCTTAAGTACTTTTCCAAACTTGCGAACAATTGTTTACATACTAAACCAAAGGAAAGGCCTACAATGTCTGAAGTAGTGGAGATCCTTCAGAATGCATTGGCGTTGCATGAGCGTAAGGGAAGATCATGGGGAACAATCACAAAGGCGTTTCACGGTATTAAACTTGCGCCTATGGGTATGAATCGCTGGTGGAGAGAAGGGAACAGCGGTTCAAACGACAGTGGAGGACTGCTGAAGCAGTCTTTTCCACAACCAATTTTCGATGATGTTACCCATTCGGTTGACCCTCGTTTCTCGCTTGCTGAGATTCATGCTGGCGCAAATAATTTCAATAAGAGTCTTTTGATTAGCAAAGACAGTAGGTTTAGATTGGACAAGGGCTATGTGGTGGGGGGAACTCCTGTGGTTGCGATCAAAAGGTTCAAATCGATACAATGCTTGAAAGAATATGGTAATGTTGATGTCTTTACGTATAAAGAGATGAGGCTGGCAACAAAGCACTTCCGGCCTGAAAAAGTGCTTGGTCAGGATGCTTTCGGGAAAGTGTATAAAGGACTTATAGATGAGAGTGTGAGGCCAGGTTACAAGATGACAAATGTTAGAATTAAGAAGCTTGATCCTGAAGGGTTTCAAGGAGAGGCAGAGTGGCTGGTATTTTCTTCTGATTGCATTTCTTTACATCTTTTTTTGGCAGTTCATTTTTCTTCCCTTCAAATTTGCATAAACTATTGATTGGAATAGAAGAGGCGAACCCGAAAAAATATTGAGAGGGATAGAGTGAGAGAGATTCCACAGGACTGTAGAGAAGAACAACTATTCTGCTTGATCTAATTGATGTTATTGAAGTGCAATATAAAGATGACATGAAAAAGTCTTTCTTTGCCCTGATGTATTGCCAACTGCTGCTATCTTTACTTCAGCGTCGAATCCCCCAAAACAAGAGATGGCCTTTTTCCACTTAAATAACTGCCTAGAATATTTAGAATGCTACCTTGTTAGGCCATCACTATTTCCCCAAAGTTCAATATAGGATAAGATAGTATCTCTACCATATAAAGAAAAATTATGTCTTTAGACTAGGAATCGCTTTTTAGGTGAATAACTTTACCTTGATAGTAGGTTCATCAAAGGTGGAGCGAACATGCTTTACCAGTTGTTGTTTGAAGAGATTAAATAGCATTTGTTTTCATGATGATTAAATGATATGGATAAATATGTGAAAAAGGTTAGATGGCATACCGAGTCCAGCTTTTTTAGGTAATTGGCTGTGGAGATTTGTCTATGATGGGATAGACGGGGGAAGAAGGTAGTAGATTTGAAATATGGGTGCACAAGGTGACTGGCCTTGCAAGAGTTTATTATCTGTTATGTGTTGGCCTTTAAAGAGAAATTAGGAAATGTTGGGAGACTTTGTGAGTTTCTGTAGTTTTGTGGTGGGGGGTGGTAGGAGTGAAGTTGTCTCATGTCTTGCGTGGAGGAGTGGCAGAGGATAGGTGTGCTACAGAGCCTGACTACATCTGGAGAGATGGACGTGGTGTTTTGTGGGTGATTTGGTGGCAAACGGAGGTGCAGGATTAGGAGTTCCATGAGGACTCAAGAACCTCTCAAGAATTCACATTCCAACACTGGATAAAATGAATGGAGAAAGAAGATTATTGTCAGTTGGTGCACAGGAAACGGTATGTTTTTAACAATGGAAGTGATGTGGGTGTTTCTATCACCTCTGATTGAAACACCCACAAATAAAGCATTTCTTGGTTATGTGTGGTATGGGTGTTTCTATCAGAGGTGATAGAGCTTCTTAATTTGTTGGAAGGGTGAGGGTTGGCTGGAGGCCTAGGTATGTTTTAGAAAAACTTGCAACTATAAGTTCAGGAGTGGAGAACCCTTTGCATTGCCCCCACCCCTCACCACATCCTCAAGTTAGGTGACATCAACTTCCTGGAAAAAATGTAGATGTCATTAAGGACAGTTGATTTTTTAGAGTTGAATTTTTTTTGAACAAAGAATCAAGGCTATTGTTGCCATTCTCGAGACATTCACAAGGTTTGGGTTTGATATATGATCCATACATCAGGGCCCTTTTCCGCTGTAACAAGTTGGTCGAATTGTCTCATACCTGTGTTACTTAGACAAGTATTTCTCTCTCAATAGTATCAAGATTAATAATGCCTTATGAGTTGCGGAACTATAGATATACTTGGAATCCATATGTATTTTCGTTTCGCAACATTAGATCGTTGTTGTCGTGAAAGAGATAAACTTGTTTTTTTGGTGGATTTAAAGTGGAGAATTTGTTGTTGTATGTGTGCAGGCAGAACTGAGCTATTTGGGTCAGCTTAGTCACCCAAATCTGGTAAAGCTCATTGGTTACTGCTGTGAAGATGAGCACCGGTTGTTAGTCTATGAATATATGGCATCTGGGAGTCTGGAAGAGCACCTTTTTCAAAGTGAGTGCTAAATTGACTTCTAGATGTTTTATAATAGGACCCCTGGAGGAATCTCCCCTTGAACCAAGATTAAAAAATGCTACTTGTCAAGTAAACAAGATTCAGTCATCTAAGTAAGCCTCGAATTACTGGCCTATATTTCTCTTTCTTTGATTATCTCCAATTGTTTTCTTTTATACTTCTTCAGCATCATCATAATACAATTCATATGACTTCTTCTTTATCCTCATATTACTGTGCATATTCGTAGAAGCACCAAGGCTCCCTCTTCGAAGCAAAATGTCAAATGTGTAGAAGCAATAGGTAGGCCCCAATTTTCATGTCACAAACTGCTGCCATAGCACTGGGGCAGATGAGCACTTTCCACTGTAACTAGTCTATGACGTGTGGAAAAATTAAAATTGAAAAAAATACAATGCGCACATCTGTGTGCATGGGAAAACTGGAAAAGCAAAATCAAGCATTTCCGCAATTTTCTAATTTATGTTTCCTGTCAACTTAAATGTGGCTACTTGGAGCTTTGTTGCTTTAGAAATAGTCTCCTAAAAGAAAGGTTTGAAATGGAGTAAAATGGGAAAGATTTAGTGGATCCATTGCGAATTTGCCTTTCTTATGTCGAATAAAATGTTGAGAATACTTCTGCATTAAAGCACCTTTTGCTCTCCAGAAACAATGGAGACCATTATAGATTTCAGATATTACGTTAAATTGCAGAAAATGTTAATATTTTGAGTCGCGGAGGAATTAGTTCGAACGTCGGCATTGGCATGAAGTATTTTATTAAAATGACTCTATTAGAGACAGCAAACGAAAGAAAATCCATCCTGTTGAAGACTGATGCGTAGCCTCTCTTCTCCCACCCCTCCCCCCCCCCCCCCCCAATCCCCCGGCTTACGAGAGTGAACCTGTTAAAAACAAAAAAGATGGTGAAGTAAATCCATTTTGCTTATAGACGACTGATTGTTAATGCCTAAAAACAAGAGTTTTACCCCCATTCTTTTCTTCAATATGTAAAACCAGAAGAAATGATGTAAACCTCAGGGAAATAAAAGAGTTTTGCAGGAAATACTGAAAACTAATGCTGGCCTTTACAAGTAGCCCTTATGAGATCTTCTGTTGTGATAAAATGTTGCTTACAAACTACTTCAAAGTTGAGCTTTGTGCTTGTAGGAGTTTGTTCTACTCTCACATGGTCAAGAAGAATGGAGATTGCTTTGGACGCTGCAAGAGCGCTTGCTTTCCTTCATCTTGCAGAAAGGCCTATCATTTATCGGGACTTCAAGACATCAAGCATCTTGCTAGATGCGGTTAGTTCTGGACTGTCACGATTTCTAACTTTTCTTGCTCAATGTGCTAATTTTGTGAATGAAATTCCTGCAGAAATATGTTAGTTTTATACCGTCATAGCCAGCTTTGATTTAGTAAATGGTGATTCTGAAACCAAGATGTTTGGCATGTACGGGATGTCTGTTTGGCACTTTGTTGTAGGAATCTCCAATGTGGTTGGCAAATCCATCTGGAGACCTCGCTCCCATTGAGAAGGAACCCACTCCCAACTAGGATAGAACTTCTTAGGCATATAAATCCCAAAAGAAACAAAAATAAAAGATACCAAGCAAGCAAGATAAACGACAAGGTAATATAAGATATTAGAAAATTTTAACTTAAATTTGCTCAATTACATAATATTACTTAGTCATAAGACAATCTTTGCAATTGACATGAATGACGCATAATAATATTTACTTGCATTACATATTTTCATGTATTATTCCTAAACGCTCCCCGTCCCGAAAGAGGAGCTCCTATAATTCTCCACCACTGATCCCGCTCCTGCCCCCACTTTGTGCAACTAAGATATGGAGAACAACTGGAATCATATATTGAAACTATAAATAATTTATGTTTTGTATTTTAAGTGGTAGAATAATATGTTCTTTTGACATCTAACTACATTAAAATACATAAAAATATTTTTTTTTTCCTAAACGCTCCGGACGGCGCTCCCACACTTCTATGATCATCCGCTCCCCCGCCCCTGTTCCCAGTCCTACTTCATGCCAGACAAAGTTTTTAGAGGCGGTTGGTCACTCATGAGGCAAGGTGTAAGCCTCAATGAGTTTTCATTTGCCTATTCACAAAACTAAAACTAATTAAACTACCATAAAAAAAAGGAGATTGTGTTTGCGTCATACACAGGCATCTTACAAAACTAAGAAAATAGTGATAGAATTTGACAAAAAAACATGTTAAGGCATAAAAACCTAGTGCAATTATAGATCCAACCTTTAAAAGCACTAGAAGTCGTCTTGCAAACAAACATGGGAACCCTTCATCCTTGCCCCAACAACTTTTAATGAACTGACTCTTCACCTACCAAAGAAAAAAGAACCGACTCATGTGATGCGCTTGCCTCCCTCATGACCTAGGCAAAAAGGCGTCAAAAGCATGTCTCCATCCGCCTTGGACGGATGGGCGAACGCCTTTGTGGTTTGCAGCTCAAATATCAACGCCGGGGAGCGATTTTGTTGTGCCTCGCCCCAAGACGAGCTCCAAACTCTCTATTGAAAACATTGTTTCTGGTTTCTGTACACTGACATTGTTTTATGAAACACTAGCCAACTTCTTTTGGAAATTGAAACTTTAACCGTGAAATTGTTTTGATATGTATTTTTCTTTAGACGGTTGTGTTTTTGTATGTTATACAGTTGAGTCATCTTTTGACTTAATGACTGAAAACTCTTAATAAGGTACTAGCCACTAGCCATGCACAATTTGAATTTTCCATGCTCTATTCAAAGAAAGATTTCACATAACAGTAGCCAACTTCTTGTGAAAAATGGAACTTCATGGCGACTCGCGGAAGTCTTTCATGAATACTGTGCTTTATGTTTTGGAATAACTTTTGTATGTCGCTAAAAGTTCAGTAATGATGGCAGGATTTTAATGCAAAGCTTTCTGACTTTGGGCTGGCTAGGGATGGGCCTATGGGAGAGCAGACCCATGCATCAACACGAGTCATGGGCACTTATGGGTATGCTGGCCCAGAGTATATTGCGACTGGTAAGTCTTCCAATAGCCTGTTGGAATGAATAACATTATAATTATGTTCATCGATCAGTACTTGCATAGTTGCATATCCCGCATGACATTGCATTTTGAGTAGGGGACTATGGTGTTTAACTTCCTTTTATTTCATCTCATTAAAGTGACCATCATCTTGACTTCAATTACTTTTTTTCTTGACCAAACCTCTATTTTTATACAACTGCAACTTTTGTCAATTTCTTTGGAGTACCTCTCTTTTGATCCAGTTTTTCTCATGCTTTTGGTTGCTTTTCTTAAACTGGAATAAAGTTGGGCCCAAGGAAAAATTGGAATAAACTTTTCTTAAATCTGGAGCTTGATTGTTTGGCCTTATATTCCAATCAATTGAAGTCGGCAACATAAATCCCTAGTTGCTGCTTCTATGTCAAAGAGGTACTCCCTCCATCCCAAATTGCTTGTCCCTTTTGGGGAACCCAACTTATTAAGTGCAGTACAACAGTATAATTGCTTTATACTTGACTTTTTTGTATTGCCCCTTCTTTACAGTACAACAGTACCATTGGTTTTAAGAAATGGTAGAGAAAGAGAAAGGGCAAAACAGGAATCTTCTTAAAACGTATTGGTCATTTGTGGAAAGTGGACATTTATTTTGGGACATCCCAAAATAGAAAGAGGGACAAGCAATTTGGGCGAAGGGAGTACATGTTATTAGTACTGGGTTAAATTTAAGGTTCTAGATTCACAACTAAAGGCAGCTTTATAACTAATCCATATCTCTCTGTTCCTGGACACAGGGCAATTAACAACTCGAAGTGATGTTTATGGTTTCGGGGTAGTGTTACTTGAGATGCTGGTTGGAAGGAAAGCAATAGACATGAGCAGGCCTAGTCAAGAACACAACTTGGTCGATTGGGCCCGCCCGCACTTTATCCGTAACAAGAAGCTTCTGAGGATTTTGGACCCTAGAGTGGAAGGACAGTACTCTACCAGAACTGCCCTAAAGGTGGCCCGCTTAGCCTGCCATTGCCTTAGCCCAACCCCTAAACAGAGGCCTGTTATGAACCAGGTGGTCGAAATATTGGAGACCCTTCAGACACAAGAAGAAAGGCAAGACTGTTTAGAAGTGGAGGGGATGGCAGTATAACGCTATATGAAGCTCCAAAAGCGACATCTGAGGGACGCCCGGTTAGAAGTGAAAGTGAACGGGAAGCGGCTGGGGTGTCTGCAATGAGTATTCTGGCAAATGGAAGGAACAAGAGTGAGCCTCCGAAAGAGTGGGATCTTTAATCATTCTCCGGAAGCTGGTTGTACGTGAATTTGAACAAAAAATATGATAGCAGTTGGATTTTTGGGAGCTATTCACCTGTGTATTATTCTCTTTTTCTTTTTCCCTATGTGATTGTTTTGACCCCCTAAACTATTCTGTTTTTATTGGAAGTATAGATGTTCAAGCATCCGTATTTTTTCCAATTTAAATTATTGTTTTTTATACTGAGATGACTCGATCAGTAGGCCGATCATGTAGCATGTTGTCAATATTTGATCAATGATAGGCGTGTAAATGTTCACGTATGCGCCCCTAATTTATCATTGCTAAGTCTATTTGTATTGTTACTTGAAGTTTTATGCTTTATTTTTGTGTTGCAGATATTTAGAAGCTTTGATACAAAATAAACTATAATTTTGGATTTTACTCAGTATCGAAACAAAGCCTACGGTCAATTTAATAAAACGATGGGCCAAAGTTCGTGATGGATAACCATAGCGAGAAGTACCTAATCCAATTCCTATACGATGACCAACATGTGGGCTTGGGCTTGCAATGAAGGGAAGTCGGCTGGGAATAATAATAGGAAAAGAAAATAGGGTTTTTATTGATGGCTACATATAAGCTTATAAAAAGGAGACGCACGGCCAGGGAATTCAGGGGGGACACGCATTACAGCGGAAAAAGAAAGAAAGGCTGCCGCTTCGTGCCGAAAGCAGAGAATACTTGCTACGGGAAAACCATCTCACAGTTTCATGTTTATTGTCAGCCGAACTTCAATGAATACTATTCCGATGTCCGGCTAAACTCGTTTTTAGGGTATAGATGAATCTCGAATTCTGAGTAACGATTTTTATGTTTTGATTTAGCGTTTTTATTATTCGAATCGTGGTTATATGACTTGAGAATTTATTTGCAGTATTAATTTTCTCTATTAAATCTTGTATATGATTTTCTAGATTTTTATGCATGTTCATACAACAGTTCTTTATTGTTTTGTGATAGCTGAGTAAGATGGGTTATGCTCCGTAAGACGCGCCGTGCTATTAGACGACCCGTGCCATAGAGACGGGTCGTACTAGTAAGACGGTTCGTGCTAGGCGGCGATACCCCATGCTATTTGGTGATTCATAAATATCTTTAGGCGATACCGTAAGGTCCTACAAACCCTAACGATATCGATCTGGATTGATTCGAATAATTAACCTTTATCATCGTGTAGAAATCGTTACAACGGGTCGAGTGGATTCGAAACCCTAGATCTTTTCTCTCATAAACTTTTGCTATTTCTTAATTGCTTTAATTTAATTTAGCTTTTAATATTTTTGAAATCCAACAATCAAATCCTTTTTCTGAACTAAGTTAGAAATTAGTTAAAACAATTGCAATTCAGCCTTCGTAATCCCTGAGGACAATACTCGGAGTACTTACCGCTATCTTTTAGATAGTAGTAATTATTTTGTTTTATTAATTATTTTTGATACGGAAACGACACGATCAATCAGCATGCTTTATTTTACATGAGTTGATCTCATCAGTGATCCCAAAATAATTAGGGTTCATATCAACACCAGCTCCTGGATTTAATGCACTCGATCACTAATATTCAAGAGTGCACTACTCCTTAATCAAAGTAGAGTACAAGATAACCCTGCATTACTGAACAACTCTTTTCTTTTTGATTGCATGAAAAAAAAATATACAATGAGATTGTAAAAATCATTGTAAGAACATTGAAAAAAAAAATACAATGCCAAGACATTTAACAAATGGGTTGGGTTTCAAATTTCAGAAGATTGTTTGCGTATGCATGTAGTGGTAATATTAATTTCCTCAACGTTTAATTAATCAATAACACAAAAAGTAGTTGAGAAGGCTAAGGCCTCTCACGGTCCAGACACCTCCATCGTACAAAGCAAGCTAAGGCCTCTCCCGGTGAGGGGAGGCTACCGCCTCCTCCCCACCATACCCACCCTCCTCCGGCTGAATAACCTGTTAGTTTTTTTCTAATTAGTGTGGCCTACAAGCCTCCACGTTTTATGCATGTGGGACTCTATTATCAGATAAGTCAATGAAGTGATATGGTTCATTATGACAACTAATTAGAATTATAGATGAAGGAAAACTCTTGATAGTAAAAGAGACCTTGATGGATTAGGTGTCTTTTAATAATTATCTCTAAGGCCCTCTTCTCTACTCTATAAAAGGTAGAATACTCACCCCTTATTCCTATGGTTTTTTCATCAATTAAAGTTACCGGGGTATTCTAAAAAAGTAGAGACAGATAGCAGAAGGTGAGTCAAGAATTAAGGTGTTTCTATTTAAGGGGTTTGTTCTCTCTAATCACGATAGCCAACAAAGGTATGCTCTTTATTGTTCTTGAAATGTGTTGAATTCAAGATTCTATTATATCTGTTTTCCGCATAATAGTTTCAATACAGATATAGATTTACAGTTGGTATCAAAGCATTAGGTTTTCTAAATCAATACATCTTAGAATAAAGTCATCTTCAACATACTATTATACGTGGGTTAATGGTATTCTCGCATATCAATTTACCCTTACGGTAAATCGATTAAATAGGTATTGTTTATGAATGGAATACTTTATGCAACTGTGTTGTTCTTCATTCTTCGAATAGAACAGAACAATTTTATAAAATTCAATTGCCTTTTAATTGCCGTCGCTGATTCACGGGCTAGCAATTAAATATAGTAAATCCATGTAGTTGTTTTATTGGTTGCTTTTACTTCGAACAATATTGAACATGATCTCGATCTCGCATTGTTTATTGTTCTTCGATCAAAGTTCACAAGCAATTGCTAAACACTACAAGAAATTCAGGATCTCCCAACGGTTTTTTTCGCAACGGTTGAAAAAACCATCGCTATAGATGGTTGTATAGTAACGGTTTACAAAACTTTACTAGAAACAGGACTATAGCAATGGTTTTCGTGTGACCGTTAGTAGATTACAACACTATAATAACGGTTTTCATTAACCGTTAGTAAAAACTGACCTATAGCAACGGTTTTCAATAACCGTTACTATAAGCTGAATTATAGCAACGGTTTTAAATAACCGTTACTATAAACTAGACTATAGCAACGGTTTTCATTAACCGTTAGTAGAATTTTACACCGTCAAAATCAATTTCCTTTCATGCGATCGGCTTTCCAAACCCGAACTAACGATCGAGACTGTTGATTTTTTTTTTCATGTTGATTATATCGTTCTCGTAGAAATTTGGCTCGATCAGATTTAGAAAATTTCTTTATCGATACACAATTTCATTAATAAAATGAGTTTTTCTGTCTGATAAGTGTGTAGCGATACTCGATTAACTTCATTCTTGAACATACTTTAGCCCCTTGACCGTGACACAATCATGATGATCGAGACCATTGCTTTTGTTAGGGCTATTTTTCCTAAATTTTTGTTGAGGTATTTTTTCCGGTATTGTTTATTTAACATATTTTTTAAGCATTTTGTGGTAATTTTTGAAACTAATCTCATTTTGGGATTAATCATTCATCTTAATAAGAATAAAAAAAGTATAAAATTGTGGACCGAAGTTGAAAAAAAAATCATATAAGATGACACTAAAGACAACAAATGTTAGTTGTTTGATATTTTTTTGCCCATATTGATTTTTTATGCTTTTAATTGCATTTTTATTTTATTTTTTAGACTCATCTCATAGAAATGACTTACGAATCAATTTTTTTTTTTTGTGAATCTAACAAAAATTTAGAAAAGGCAAAATTAATATTGAAAAAAAAAAAGGAAAACAGAGAGGTTTTTTTTTTTTTTTATGTACATGGTGCAAGTCAATTTAATTGAAGATGAGTGAATAATGGAACTATTTTTCTCACACAAGATATCATTTTTTGTAAATGAATATTACAAAATAAAACACCTCTCAAAATTATTATCCTATTTTGCATCAATCTAAATAATTATAATTTCTGTTAAAAAAACAATTATAATTAAATATAGTATCATATATGATTACATGCATACAGTCTTGTGCATTTATACCAATTTTAAAAGGTAATTATTGAACCTAGTGAAAAAAACGATATTAGTAAGTGTTTGTATAGTATAAACCGGATTTAAAAAAAAGATTAAAAAAATCTGTTTAGTATAGTATAAATATTAAAAGGTGTATGATTTTACACAAGTTATGGGCTAGCCTAGTTGGTTCGCGCGTGCGCGCATACGCGAGGTCGGCGGTTCGATTCTCAGGAGGAGCAAGATTAATTCGCCTGTCACGCGGGCGCCCCATCAGCGCCACGCGGGCTAACACGCAGGTGCCACATCAGCACCACGCGGCTGCCACGTCACACAGTGGTTGGCTTTTAAAAAAATAAAAATTGCCTTTAGCAATGGTTACATGAACCGTTAGTAAAAAAAAAATAATAAAAATGAAAATTGCCTTTAGCAACGGTTATATGAACCGTTAGTTAGTAAAAAAAATAATAAAAATGAAAATTGCCTTTAACAACGGTTATATGAACCGTTGGTTAGTAAAAAAAATAATAAAAATGAAAATTGCCTTTAGCAATGGTTATATGAACCGTTAGTGAAAAAAAATCTGTACCAACGCTCATCAAAACCGTTGCTATACCTCTACAGCAACGGTTTGGCTAACAGTTCTCGAACCGTTGGTATAGCCTAAATGGGTCTCAACCAACGGTTTTTGGATTTTTTGGCGACGCTTTCGACCGTTGTTATAGAACGATTTTCTTGTAGTGAAAGTTGTTTTTGGTAGAGGGAGCATAGTAATTTTATTGCTTTGAAACTAATGTTACGACTGCAGTGCCGATTAAAGTTATACTCGGATATGATTAGTCCTTACGGTGAACTCAGGAGATAATCATCATTGTAAATTGATAAAAGATTTGAATACTACTGCATCGCTCTTTCGGATCGGAAAGGAATCGTTTTATCTCATTTATGCCGTCATTGACTTAAGAGTAATACGTACAGTAGCATATAATCTGTAACTACTTGCTTTTGTTGGTTGCTAATATTTCGGTAAAGAAGGTTCTCGACACGGCATTTAATTATTTTCTAAAGTTCACAGGTACCCTTTGTGATTTTTAAGATCTATAAATTGCCGTAGTGGATATTGCTGCATGGAGATTATTAGTTTTACTCCTTTACGCAACTAACAATTCACCTTCGGTATATATTATTATATTGATATTGTTTGCATATGGTGATTTGGCAAATCAGTTTATGGTAAATTGATGGGAAAATTCTTGGCCCATCCCATTTTTTATTTGGAGTTTCATGCAAACCCCTTTTTGTAGAGTTATCCCATCCAGCCCCTTTTTAAAGATGCTTTTACTATTTTACCCTTGTTACTATTTTAACACTCCCAAAATTCACGCTCCACCCACAGAATTCACACCCCAAGAATTCACACCCCACAGAATTCACACCTCCACGAATTCACACCTCACCCACAGAATTCACACTCCAAGAATTCACACCTCCACGAATTCACACCCTCCAAAATTCACACCCCACCAACAGAATTTACACCCCTTTTAAGAATTCACACTTTCACGAATTTACACCTTTCAGAATTCACACCCTTTTGTACTATTCACACCTCTAGAATTCATGCCCATTCAAATTACACAAATTCACAACTCTAAATTCAGAATTCACACCCCTCTAAAATAATTCACAGAATTCACTTAAAACGGGGCCTATCCGGATACGGTACGACATCGTGTGGGGCTGGACGGGAACGCGGAGACGAAACGGGGCTGGTCCTATTTTTTGGTGGGGTTTTATGTCAACATTTTATTTCAATGTTATCCTGTCAAGATCCTTTTTAAAGATGCTTTGCCCTTATCACTTTTTATATCGCAGAATTCACACCTCTATAAAAATTCACACCCCGAGAATTTACACCCGCCAAAATTCACTCATTTGCAGAATTCACACCCCCGAATTCACATCCCACAGAATTCACTCATTTGTAGAATTCACACCTCCCGAATTCACGTTGTTTTGCAGAATTCACACCCCTAAAATTCACATTCTTAAAAAAATATACAATTCGCATCCAAATAAAAAATTCACAGGTTCAAAATAAATTACAAACCCCAAATGAAGAATTCACACCAAATATATACATGTTTGTATAGTTGTAAATCAAAGTGTTGCATAACAAAACAAGAATAGTTGTATTGCACTAACAGTTTGTACACGTATAAACATATCTACCTCAGTGGCTTGCTCATGGCATAAAGGTTGAAGAGAAAAAGAAAAAAAAAACACATAGACCCCAGAAGTTCCTCTTTTCAGGGCCGGGGTTATAGATCTGGCTTGCTCACCGCCGCCGATGACAACCAACTCTGCCAGTGCGAAATTTCGACGACATCAAGATGCACCTCTCCGCCACCGAGTACGGTCCCTACATCCAAAACGGTAATCGACATCAACAGCCGGTCCCGATCCTGGTACTCGAAGCTTCTCGAGGTGCGCGACGATGAATCTCTCCGATGGACGACAGTAACGAGAGGTCGACGCTGATAACGTCATAACTAGAGCTAGATGCGTAATGCCGATGCAATTTTCGCCAAGGGTTGGTCGCCGGAGTTAGAGCCGGTGGTGAATGTGGATGCGTTGAAGATGAAGTTGTTGGGGACGGAAGGGAAGGAGGTCATTTGCTAGTCGGAGCTTCTGGAGGTGTGCGAGAGCACGGGGGTCCAAAAATTGAGGGACGAGGTGGCGACGTTTGCGAGGATTCTAGATGAGGCTAGATATTTTGGGTACTTAAATTAAACAGGCTTGTGGGGAAAGGACTTGACATGGGGTGGGCTTGGATGGGTAGACATTGATAAAAGAGGGCCGGCATTGACTGGAATACATATACACGTTTTGTAATGTATGTATGAATATTGTTTTAATTATGGCTATATTTGGCCAGTGATAAAGATAAAGGTTATAATCACATGCTTATAAAATTAATCTGTTCTGTCAGATTATGTTTTCTGCAACAATGTATGATTATTTTGAAGCATTTAATTGGAAAAGTTTTCTATTACTGTGTTACTGTATATGTAAAAGTTATGATTATATTGAATGTTATTGAACGGATAATCAATCACATAAAAGAATACTTAGTTGTACATTTTATTTTTCGATAATAGTGATTGAATAAAAGAATGACACTGGAATAACTCGAATAAAAGAATAGGATATATCATTAGTTAGTTTAATACTCATAGGAGTTACTAATTTAGTAGTCACCAAAGTAACCTAGGTTAGTGAAACTTATGAATATTAAACTACATTAAAGTTTTGTTAAAAGGGCAACAATTAAGTCAATAATATTCTTGATTGCAGTCATAATTATAAGAATGGAACTAGGCCCAAAGGAGAGCCACATTTAAATAATTATGAACTGGGTAAGGTGAGTAATTTATGTAACTTAGCGGGTTAGGATTAGATATCCAAAGATAACATGACTAACTTGATAAGATGTATAAATTATTTAGACCTACTTAGGTGATTATGCTGCACCTAATTAATGAATGAACAATAGGTATGCCTAGGTTTCGCCCAAAGGATGACCTAAGTGATGTCAATAGTTCATCATTACAAATTATTTAGACTTACTTAGGTGATTATGTTGCACCTAATTAATGAATGAACAATAGATATGCTTAGGTTTCGCCCAAAGGAGGACCTAGGTGATGTCAATAGTTCATCATTATAAATGTTCTAATTCTCAAAGTTTTTATTAAGTATTGTCCTATTTTGTTTCCTGTTATAGTTCCTTATTTCACTGCACTATAATACCTAAAGGCTGGGGAAGCTTGCTTTAAATTTGCTGATAAGTCACTTGTAGGTACGATTATGGCTGAGTTAACCACCATGAAATATGATGGTAGTCGTGGAGTTCAAGAGCACATCTTGAACATGTATAAAAAAGCTGCAATGCTTGTAACCTTGGGAATTCAAGTGGATGAGTCTTTCCTTATTCAGGCTATACTTAACTCACTTCCAGCACAGTTTGGCACATTCAAAATTCACTGTAATGCCCACAAGAAAGAGTGGAGTTTGAATGAGCTAACAAATTTGTGTGTTCATGAGGAAGTGAGATTGAGAAAGGAAATGCGTCACACTACATTGACTGTGATTCATGTTGCTATAAAGAAAAAGGGTAAAGTGAGAAAATATTCACCAATAAAAGTCAATCAACCTGAGAAAAGTAGTCAGGCTCATAATGATTTCACTGTCAAGGGTCACTTTTGTGGCAGTAAGGGACATGTGAAGAAGGACTGCAATAAGCGTAAGGCTTGGTTCAAAAAGAAGGGTAATAATCTTTCTTTTGTATTCTACGAATCAAATCTTGCTGAAGTTCCTTCTAATACTTGGTGGATTGATTCCGGTGCTACGACTCACATTACGAATTCCTTGTAGGGATACCTTTCAACCCGAAAACCGAAGGAAAGTGAGAGATTTGTCTTTATGGGGAACTGTCTCAAGGCTGAAATGGTAGCTGTTGGTATCTATCGCTTGGTTTTAGAGACGGGTCATCAGATAGATCTTGAAGACACTTTTTATGTGCCCTCTATTTCTAGAAATTTGATTTCTTTATCTAGATTATATTATTCTGGATATTCAGTTTTATTTGGTTGTCGAAAACTCAAATTGATATTTAATTCAATAATAGTTGGTTCTGGTGATTTATATGATGGTTTATATAAAATTGTCTTGAATCATGAGTTTGCACAATCATTAGTGACCTTGCATTCAGATGTTGGTTTAAAATGTGGTCGAATTGATGAAAAATCATTTACTCTGTGGCATATCTCCAAGGATAGAATTGACAGATTAGTGAAGAATGAGATTTTACAAGACCTAAATTTCATTGATTTTGAAATTTGTGTGGATTGCATTAAGGGAAAGCAAACCAAACACACAAAGAAATGTGCCACTAGAAGCAATGCACTTTTTAAGATAATCCATACTGATATTTGCGAAAGTCCTATTCCATGTTTTACTGGACAAAAAATACTTTGTCACCTTTATAGATGACTTCTCACGTTATGGTTATGTATATCTAATTCATGAAAAGTCTCAAGCCGTTGACATTATTGAGGTGTACATTACTGAGGTCGAGAGACAATTAGATAGAAAGGTCAAAATAGTGAGGTTGGATAGAGGGGGTGAGTTTTATGGAAAATATGATAAGTCAGGCCAAAATCCTGACCCATTTGCCTAACTATTAGAAAAGCGAGGCATTCGTGCTCAATACACAATGCCTGGTATGGCACAGCAGAACGGTGTTGCTGAGAAGCGTAATCGTACACTTACGGATATGGTTAGAAGTATGATGAGTTCTTCAAATGTACATTCCTTGTGGAGTGAAGCATTAAAGACCACTATGTATCTCTTAAATAGGGTTCCTAGTAAGACAGTTCCAACTACTCCTTTTGAGTTGTGGACCGGTAGGAAACCCAGTTTAAAACATTTACATATTTTGGGTTGTCCAGCGGAAGATAGAATATATAATCCACAAGAGAGAAGGTTAGATTCTCGAACAATTTCTGAATATTTTATTGGTTATCCAGAAAAGTCTAAGGGGTACAAATTTTACTGTCTTAACCATAGTACGAGAATAGTTGAAACCAGAAACGTGAAATTCCTAGAGAATGGCGAAAATAGTGAGAGTGAGAAATCAAGAAAGGTTAATTTCGATGAAGAAAGAGTTGATATCCCAACAAATCTTCCTCATCGAGAAGTTGTTATTTCTCAACCAGTTGAGGAGAATGAACAACATGTAGGTAATGATTCTCTACTTCATGAGGATACCGCCATTGAAAATATTGTAGAACCACCACAACCGGCAGTTCTGAGAAGATCTCAGAAGGAAAGAAAGTCTATCATTTCAGATGATTATGTGGTGTATCTACGAGAATCAGATTTCGACATTGGGATCAAGAAAGACCCGGTTTCGTTTTCACAAGCTATGAATAGTGATGATTCTAATAAATGGTTTGACGCTATGAATGATGAGTTGAAATCAATGGATCAGAATAAAATTTGGGATCTCGTTGAATTGCCTACTAATTGTAAGAAAGTCAGTTGTAAGTGGGTCTTTAAGACCAAGCGTGATGCAAAAGGTAATATCGAACGATTTAAGGCTAGACTTGTGGTCAAGGGTTTCACTCAGAAAGAATGCGTTGACTATAAAGAGACCTTCTCTCTTGTGTCAAAGAAGGACTCACTTAGAATCATCTTGGCCCTAGTAGCTCATTATGACTTAGAGCTGCATCAGATGGATGTGAAAACCGCTTTTCTAAATGGTAGTTTGGATGGGGATATTTACATGGAGCAACCTGAAGGATTCGCAATAAAATGGAAAGATCATTTGGCATGCAAATTAAAGAGATCCATATATGGTCTTAAACAAGCTTCCAGACAATGGTACTTAAGGTTTAATGATACCATTACCTCCTTCGGATTTAAAGAAAATGCTTTTAATCAGTGTATATATCTGAAGGTCAATGGGAATAAGTTTATCATTTTGGTACGATATGTGGATGATATTTTGTTAGCCAATAATGACATTGATTTAGTACATGAAACTAAGGGATATCTCTCGAAAATTTTTAAAATGGTTGATATGGGTGAGGCAGCTTATGTTATTGGCATAGAGATCTTTAGAGATCGATCTTGAGGACTGCTAAGACTGTCTCAGAAGGGGTATTAACAGAGTTCTAGAGAGATTCAATATGCAGCTTTGCTCAGTAAGTGATGCGCCCATTGTCAAGAGTGACAAATTTAATGAAAGTCAGTGCTCAAAGAATGACTTGGAAAGAAAGCAAATGGATGAAATTCCATATGCATCAACATTAGGGAGTTTGATGTATGCCCAAACTTGCACTAGATCGGATATTAGTTTTGCAGTAGGGATGCTGGGCAGATATCAAAGTAATCCAGGAATGAAATATTGGAAAGCAGTGAATAAGGTTATAAGGAACCAAGGACTATATGCTTACTTATAGATAATCGGATCATTTTACATGATTGGATACTCGGATTTAGATTTTGTTGGTTATCTCGATAGAAGAAAGTAAATATTATCATTTTTTTTCCTTTTTGTTAGATACTAGAGCAATCTCATGAAATGTGTGAAGCATTCTATAACTTACTGCTTCATACATAATGGAAATCGAGTTTGTGGCGTGCTTTGAGGCCACATATCATGCTTATAGTTGCAGAACTTCATATTTGGTCTTGGTGTTGTCAACTCAATTGTTAGACCGAATGAAGATTTATTGTGATAATTCTGCTACTTTTTTATTTTCTAGGAATGTCAAGTATTTAAGTGATTCCAAGCACATGGAAGTAAAGTACTCGGTAGTTAGAGAACGAGTCCAGAAACGACAAGTGTCAATTGAATTGAATGACTACTACTCTTATGATTGTTGATCTATTAACGAAGGATTGTCACCAAAGACTTATATCATGTTGTCAGGATGAGTCTTTTAACAACCCTTGATTGAGTGATTATTGTGTATGACACTGTTTAGCGCAAATAAAAGTTTATTTCTGATTTTCCTATTTTCAATTATGCGTGCACATATTATTTTGGATTGTGTTCAATAGAAAATGTCTTAACAAGACAAATTATAGGGGTTTTAGGCATTACAGTCTAAATAATGATATTTTTCCTATTATGGACTTGGTTAGTGAAGGTTATTAATGGTGTGGTGCATAGAAGGGAATATGGCATGGTACTATACAACCGCTATGACTCACATTAGTGGTCTGAATTAATCACAGTATTAAAATTTTTTATTACAGCCTAAATAATGATATTTTTCCTATTATGGACTTGGTTAGTGAAGGTTATCAATGGTGTGGTGTATAGAAGAGAATATGGCATGGTGCTATACAACCGCTATGACTCACATTGGTGGTCTGAATTAATCACAGTATTAAAGTTTCTTATTGATTTGAACCTATTGGCTATTTTAAAACCGTGATCACGTGTCAAAATTTTTAGTGTGGAGCCCACTTGAGTTGTTTTAAACAAAATGCATATTTTGAAGAAATAGACTTTGCATCACAATCAGCTAGATGGGCCAAGTGGGAGAATGTGTATTTTGAAGAAATAGACTCACCCCTTATTCCTACAGTTTTTCCATCAATTAAAGTTACTCGGGTATTCTAGAAAAGTAGAGACAGAGAGCAGAAGGTGAATCAAGAATTAAGGTGTTTCTATTTAATGGGTTTGTTCTCTCTAATCACGATGGCCAACAAAGGTACGCTATTTATTGTTTTTGAGATGTGTTGAATTCAAGATCCTATTATATCTGTTTTCCGCATAATAGTTTCAATACAGATATAGATTTACATAACCACCCCTCTTTTTCACAAATAAGCATCCATTCAGCAGCAGTTGCCGCCTTCTGCCGCCGCCATCGCGTTGTCCATCGTTGTTGCCATGCATGCTTCTCAAACACCCAGCCGTTCGGACCCCCCTTTTTTTTCCCTCCGTCATCCTGTCTCTCCGTTTTGTTTCGGTGATCAGCATCCTGTTCACAGCACCTTATCAGATCCAGCCATGCATGGTTTCCTCCCTTACTAGCTCGACCTCCCCCTTCTTTCTTCCCCTCCCCGTCGAGTGGTAGGGCTTTTCTGAACATCCACCTGATCGGCTCCCCTCTCTTGTCGCCCCTTTCCCAGTCCGATCAGCTGGATGACCATCTTCTCCGATCGGCCTCCCCTTTTCCGTTTCCCCCTTCCGTGTCCGGTCGGATTCTTTTTTTCTTTCTCTCACCGGTTGGATCCGACTCCCCCCCTTGTCCTTCCCTTCCCTGTCAGATCCGATTAGATCTTTCCATGCGTGGCTGCATTCTGATTTGGGGTTATGAGTTTTTTTCTGCAGGTTTGCTGGGTGCTTTTAGGGGAACAAAGGGCCGCAGTGGTGACGAATCCGGTCAACGGTTTTGTCGGTATGGCCACCACGATTTTAGTTCTTTGGCTAACTGATCTGCGTCGACTACCGTTAAAAATGGGTGCGATCTGACCAGCGGTTTGGTCACTTTCAGGTCACAAGTTTTGGCCTTTGCTTACTGTCCATAGCCATTTGTTCTTGTTTGCTCGATGTATTGCGGTTTCAACGGTTGCATGACGGTTGTGTCCCAGTGGCATTTACTACAGTGACTGGATCTGCTTTAGATGCATGTAGTATAGTTCTAGTTTTTTTTTTCATATTTTCTGTTGTATTTTTCTTTTTTCTGCTCAAACATTTACACACTGTGTTCTGCTCTTTAGGCCTCTTGTTGGCCTTCGTTTTGTTATTGTTAAACCCTTGTAATCATCCTTCTCATTCATATACATGATGATGTTCTTCTTTGATGCCAAAAAAAAAAAAGTGGTTGAGAAGATAAATATGTATCTTTTTATATTTTTGCAAAAGCGAAAGCAAATGGTAAAATTTTAGATATTGTCATTTAATTTGCATAAAATCTCAATTTCATCCCTTTTGGAAGGAGAAATGACAATTTCATTGGCTTCGTTCAGTTGTCAGGAATGTTGTACTGGAAAGTTATTCTCAGGAAAAGTTAAATAAAGTGAAATAAAGGAAAAAGAAATCTATTTTCTTGTGAGTGTTCATTTGATAATTTTATTTTGCAGGAAAACTAAAGTTTAGTGATTCGTTTGCCGGAAAAAGACACTCATGAGAAACTTCTTTATTTAATGCAAAGCCTTAACATGAAATGAAAAAATCGACTTGTAATTCCCTATTCAATTTGCTATATTTTGAATGGTCATACAAATCCCCTATTTAAATTAACATTTTCTAATAATCAACAGTATAAATGAAGTTTAAAAAATAAGTAGATGATAACTAAATAAATAAATATTAAACAACCGTGCTTGATTAGTTACCGATGCAAAAACTCACTGAAAATTAGTTAGTTCAAAATAAAATTGAACACATATGACAAGATAAATAAATATTTCCAAAAAAAATAAACTACCAATCTTTGTCCACAACAATTATCTCAGAAAGCATCATAGTAGTCAAAATTGTTGTTGGTCACGTAAATCTCAAAATGTCTTTCTAAGAACCTAATTCGTATTTTTTTGGTATCGGCGTCATTCAAATTTTTTCTTACCCGCCAATTATTTTGGCTCCACAATAGAGAAAACTTTTCCCGTGACTCAAAATCCTATGCTTTTGGCCGGATCACTTTTACAAGAAAATAAATCTTGCAAGAAAACTTAAAAACATGTTTCTCACTACTTTTCTGCCAACTGAACACTACAAAAGTCATGGGAAAATTGATTTTCCCATCATTTCCTGACAACTGAACAGGACCTAATGTAGACACCATAATTTGGCTTCACAAATATTTAGGCCCCACCTTGGGCATTTCCCGATGATGAACAGGTTATCGTGGGGCTATACGACTAAGAGTACGAAGTCCTGCTTGAGTGGTAATTGTGAACCTAAATTGTTGGAACATCATTCCTATCCCTTTCCTTTCCATTTCTCACATTTTTCCCCCTTGTTGTCACTTCTCTTACTTATCGTCACTTTGAAAGTGACAATCGCCACAAACTTCTGGCGATTGCTGAACAGATAGTCGATCGCCACTATTGACCTCTGTTGTCACTCTTCCTTTGGTCCAAAACTAGCACCTTTAACCGTTTTTGTTGATTGGCATGAACTTTTAGTGATCACTGATCTCCTTTTCTCCAGCAGAATATTCCAGAGATAGAGTTAGCGGTCAATAGACTTTGTATCCGTTTCAAACTCTAATTGTTTACATCGTCTCCATACACTCTCAGTTGCATACAACTTTATTTGTTAGAGATTGGACCCTAATTAAACTCTAACTTCATTGTATTCTATGACTTGTTGAACTTAATCTTTGTTCTCCCTCCCTCTCCCCCTGACCCTAGCTGTCACACCTCTTTATTTCTCCCTTCTTCCTCCCCCTAGGGTTTCCACCCTAAAATGGGCAGTAGGGGCGATCTCCCCTATGGAGTTTTTTTTTTCCTCTTTGTCGGCCTCCGATCGGAATCTCTTTTCCCCTTCTTTCATCACTCTCCAACCTCATCCTCCCCTCACGCCTCCCAACGCCTTGGCCTCCCCGGTTCCTCTACCGTCAGACCTCCTCCATAATATTCGCTGTTCGTGACTCGTCTCGGATTGTGTGGTTCAGATGTGCGGCTGAAGGTGTGGAGCTTTTGTGCATGGTTGGGTCAGAGGAGGGAGATCTATGTTGGTGGATGATGATTGCAAGGTTTTTTTTTTCCATTTTCTTGTTGGTTTGTGATCCTTTACTTCTTCTTCTCCCTTTTGTGGAGGTTTTCTCTCCGGTTTCTTGCCGTGAGTTTTTCTTCCGTTGGGTTGTTTCTTGTTTCTGCAGGAAAATATTTAGTTGGTTTGGGGTATAGTCCGTGGGATAAATCTCCGCCGTCTTGATTACTTGGTCCTTGGTCTAAGGACAAGTTTTTCATCTTGATGTAATCTGATTAGAGTTATAATACATCTGTTATCGTTGGAAAAAAAAAAAAAACCTCAATTCGGAGCAATTTTAATCTCCAAGCGTAATCTCCAAGCTTTATCACTCTCTCCCTATAAATACATGCCTTTGGCATTTGAATTTGATATGCTTTCATCTGCTCTAGCATACTCGAAACTCTGCACAAATCTCCTCCAAAACACTCCTAAAAATCCAGCAACAACCCTGAAGTCAGAATTACTCTGAGTAATTCATCTCCTCCAACAATCGAAGTCCTCAACCAAGCAAGTCGTTCTTTGTGCTTTTAGCTCGAAAAAGCCACGAAACCACGCTCCAACATCCTACCGAGCATTGAGGGAACAAGGCCGAATAAGCCCAACGGGTTAATTATTGTGTAATCGGTCCATTCTAAACTCCTTGTTTTTAACGTAGTTCATACTCTAATTTTTGTTCTGGTGTAACGAGGAGTGGTGGTCGTCAGTTGTTGTATATGCATGTGGTAATTGTTTGATCTTTAGTGGCGATTATCAAATTAGTGTGACGATCGTAAGTGACTCTGGTGATTGATACTTTCTTTCCAGCGATCATTAGTGACTGGGACGATCGCTAGTCCCCGACGACCAGAGACTCTATTCGCCAGGGACCCCTGATGACCAGAGACTCTGCTAATGTTATTAACATGTTTTCCCCCTCCCCTTTAGCCCCGTGCTTGCTTATTTTTTGTTCTCACCCATATTCTGTGTAAAGGCTTTAATCAACCAATATTTGTGAAATCAGTCGAAGTGCACCAATGAATCCCGAATTCAGAATCTCGTCCCTTTTGTTTTCTTGGTTCCTAATACCAAGTGGCGACTCTAATCATTCATCGCTCTTTATTGTGTGGAGACACCTCTAGCCATGGAAGTGTCCACGACAAGTGTTACACAACGAAGCCCCTTAAACAAGCTGCACACCCCTCTACCATTCAAACGCCAAGGCACCCCGCGGGAGAGCATCCACAGTTGGTTCCAAGCACAACGTCAATGAAAGTGACAAAATTAAGACAGAAGGTAAAATATGGAGTCAAAATTGACGCAATTGATTTACCCTGTAACCCATGTGTAAGAAGTGTATGACAATTCATAATAAGCAAATAAAATGTGTAAACGGGTATAAAAACATGTCAAATGTGCACCATTGTGTCCTTCAATTGATTCTTAGTTTAACCACCCTTGTTAGCTGAACAAAATTTCCAACACACATTTCGGTGAGATCCATATATTTAGTATTGGATCTCACAGAAATGTGTGGTGGATTAAAATATTTTTTTAATCAGTTGGTGAATTAAAGTGTTGGAGCACCATGGTGCCTAAGACCACCAAATAGTTTTTTTTCTTTAAGATTGCCGAACGAGTTGAGAAAAATGTCAAAACATAATTGCGGTCAAAACACGTAAAGACAAATATTTACAAACAAACAAAGGAAGTACCATAGATAGTGGAGTATTCTGTTTGTACCATAGGTATCGGATACAGACATGAGAATGGGAGATTTCTAATGTTGTAGTCACCATCCAAAATCTAAAAATGCCACAAATTGGTAGGGCTGGATCCAATTATCTACCAGTGGGCATTTATTTCAATCTTCCTAAATTAATAAAAAAGAGTTGCATAAAAAAAGGTGTGAAGGTTTTGAGAAACCCATATGTTTTCTTTCACTATGATTTGAGTAGTTTTTGTTGTCTGTTTAAAGAGAAGGGAAGTGAAACCTTTTAGTTGGGTTTTATTTTTCTTATCTTGTGATTTAAAAATGGGTATCAGTTTCAGTTGTGGACATGAAAAATCGCCAAAGTATTTTCCTCTGAAGAACCACTCAGGTATTTTATTTGTTCCAATGTCATTTCCAGTGATTTCTTTCCTTTGTTCTCTTTTATTTTACCGGTCTTCAGTAACTTGAGGAAAAGAAAAAAAGATGCAGAAAACTTTGAGGAAAGTGTGGAGGGAAATTCAGTGTGCTTAATTCTTCGTTTTGTTATTTTCCTCTCCAAACACGAGAAATTAATTTTCCTTTCCATTCTTTTCTTTCCATAGATACCAAACAAATTTCAGTGTATAAAGTGTTTTTATTTTACCTTCAATGCGGTTCCTTAGGTAATTGTTGGGTTGTTGTAGGGCTGCCCGCAGATTGGTTTTGTGAAGATTAGTCCGGTTCTCAATCCGATCCGCTCGCAACGGATGGTCGTTTTCTTTATTAGCCAACCGTCTGTGAGTGTTGTTTGGTCGGTTCTGTTTGGATGGATCGGTTTGGACGATTTAGGCGAATTTGAACATTATATTTTTTATATAAACCAAAAAATTAAAAAAATAGACACAAAATTTCAAGTCTAAAGTCTAAACATTCATCCACCCTAAAGTCTAAACAAGTTCATCCGCCAACCCAACAACATTTCTTAGAATTAAGTTACTGGAAAGAGGCGGAGGAGATAGGAATAGAGCGTATGTGAGTTGCAGTAAATCATATACAAATTTTCTTGCTTTGAGGTTCTCTTTCTTTTTCTCTCTCTCTTTTTTTTTTTTTTTCATATGAGTGGAGTCTATGGACTTAATACTTTTTGTCCCTGGAATTAGTGTCAATTGATGGTGGACTTCATGTATTTCTGTAAATTACAATATCAATTGATGGGGGACTTTATGCTTTGTTTGGATTGCATTTTGAAAAAAAATTCTCAGCTCAAAAAATACTCATTACCCATACTTTCAATTACATATTACTCACTCTTATCTTCAATTATTATTCTCATTTCTCTCTCTCTAATTATTACCTCTACTTTCAATCATTACTCTCATTTTTCTCTTCACTCATAACCCTACAAAATTTCTCAAAAATTTCCCAAAAACTCATCCAAACATAGCATTAGTTAGTGAAGTATTGGGCACTAGAAACAGAGTTTTGTTCTTTTCTTTAAATTCTGTAAGTTTCATATGGATGTGCACGTGTTTTCCTTGTAAGCGTTTTTTTTTTTAATTTTTAAAGTGGCGGATGGTTCGGTTTGAACAGGAACAGATCTGCAATGAACCCGAATTTGCTTAGTATTTTTAGATCTGCATCCGTTCTTAGCATGCCTCAGTTTGGTCCGATTTGGACCGATTTGGCGGTTCTGTTCAGCCGCTGGACAACCCTAGGCTGTAGTATCACACTACAAAGCCTCAAACAAATTGTGTGCTTTGTATTGTAATGTGATGGTTGACAACTACCTCACATTTTACTAAGAAACATTGTGGAAACTACACTGACCACGGTCTTGGCACGCCCGCATCTCTCGCATACTCAACTTTCCCTGAATTCGTCCAAATATATAGTAGTCTAAGAAACAAATTGTGGTTAGAAACAAATTGTGGTTATAGATTATAATGTGTTCTAGATTTCAGTTATAGATAGGTTCTGGATTCATCCAAATCATAAATGGCCTCTCCTATCAATTGTAGTTTCCTGACAGTAAAGAAAAAGCCTAAGGCTCCCTTTCATCATTGTTAAAGGGGGAGTTGGGTCATTTTTGAGTTTTTAAATCTACAACTAACTACGCCTGTTTGGTGGTAATTAAAACAAAACAAAAGATTACGGATCCCATGTAACTAGAATTAGAAGTTTAATATATATGTTTTTGTGCGGTTCTGGTTATGATCAGTGAGGTTGGCTTTGGCTCTTCGGTTCACTTCAGATCGCTCTGTTCGTCCTCCTCCTTGTGACTTGCACCAAGTCATTAGGGCTGGGTTCAGCCAAGTCAGCCCTAGTGACCCTCCGGCAGTCAAGTTAGTCCAGGAAGGAGAAGAGACAAGTACTACTCACTAGAAGCGGCGTACCTCATTAGGGTTTCTATGCTTCCCTTATATAGGGCTCCCTTAACTTGCTCGCCAAGCAAACGCGTGGAGGGCACTATCGGCAACTGCCTCGGGTGATGTCATATATGACGCACTAGATAAGGCAGTTATGGAGCACATGGCTTGAGGTAACCGTAATGATGACACTCACCACGTACTGTAACCATCTCGGTCTATGTCACAATGACGTACGTGGCCAAGCGGTTAGGTGCAGGTGAACGAGGTTTCTTCTATGGATCACGTGGGTTGCTCTAGCTGGATCCACGCCAGCTATGCCCGAACGACAATTTCTGGAAGCCCGAGCTGGAAGAACAAGAGGGTGGTTTCAGGGTAGTGTATAAAGGAGTTATAGATGAGAGTCTGAGGCCAGGTTACAAGACGACAAATGTTGCAATTTAGGAACTTGATCGTGAAGGGTTTCAAGGAGGCAATGAGTTTCTGGTATTTTCTTCTGATTGCATTTCTTTACGTCTGTTTTTGGCACTTCATTTTTCTTCCCTTCAAATTTGCATAAACTATTGATTGGAATAGAAGAGGCATACCCGAAAAATATTTTGAGGGAGAGAGCTGGAGAAATTCCACAGGACTGTAGAGAAGAACAATGATTCTGCTTGATCTAATTGATGCTATTGAAGTGAAGTGCAATACGAAGATGACATGAAAAAGTCTTTCTTTGCACTGATGTATTGCCAACTGCTGCTATGTTTACTTCAGCATGGAACCCCCAAAACAAGAGATGGGCTTAGAATGCTACCTTGTTAGGCCATCACTATTTTCCCGAAGTTCAATATAGAATAAGATAGTATCTCTACCATTTAAAGAAAATTTATGCCATTAGACTAGGAAGCACTTTTTTGGTGAATAACTTGTCCTTGATAGTAGGTTCATCAAAGGTTGAGTGAACATGCTTTACCAAATGTTGTTTGGAGAGATTAAATAGCATTTATTTTCATGATGATTAATTGCTATGGATAAATGTGTGAAAAAGGTTAGATGCCATACTGAGTCAAGCTTTATTAGGTAATTGGCTATGGAGATTTGTCTATGATGGGATAGACGGGGGAAGAAGGTGGTAGATTTGAAATATTGGGGTGGACACGGTGACTGGCCTTGCTAGAGTTGATTGTTGGCCTTTGTAGAGGAATTAGGAAATGTTGGGAGACTTTGTGATTTTCTGTAGTTTTGTGGTGGGGGATGGTAGGAGAGAAGTTGTTTCCTATCTGGTGTGGAGGAGTGGCAAAGGGTCGGTGTGCTACAGAGCTTGACTACATCCGGAGAGATGGACTTGGTGTTTTGTGGGATATTAATTTGGTGGCAAACGGAGTTGCAGGATTAGGAGTTCCATGAGGACTCAAGAACCTCCCAAGAATTCACATGCCAACACCGGATAAAATGAATGGAGAAAGAAGATTATTGTCAGTTGGTTCTACTGCTACTTGTGCAAGCAAGACTGGAAAACGGTATGTTTTAGGCAATGGAAGTGATGTGGGTGTTTCTATCTCCTCTGATGGATCTTCTCAGCCCACGGTATTTAACGACTGCTAATTATTAACTTCAGTTTCTACTCATGTGTTGCATGTGTGCCCTAACTCGTTATTTGAAGCTGTTAGTTTAACATTAAATAAAATGCTGTTCTTTCATAAGCTTTCCTTGATTTGGAAAGTAGAAATATGTAGGTATCGTGTTTAGACAACTAAAATAGAATGCTTAAAGAATGTATCTCTATCTAACATAAAACTTTTTCAGGTATTTGAACAATATAACATGTAGGTATAGTGTTTATTATTATTTTCTCTTTGTTACGATTCTTTCAGCGATGGTGATTAGAAGATCTTATATACAATTTCGTAGGGTTTATCTGTCTAATACTGCAAGCGTACTTGGAACTCCCTTATTGGCTTCTATAAGTAGCATAACCTCCAAAATTCCATTTTGACACAACCCTTTTACTACTAGCGTGGTTTCATCAATGCGAGAAGATTTGCTTCATTCAGCCAATTCTTTTTCTTTTTTAACACCATTTTTCTAACTTCTCTGCTTTCTGCCTGAAGATGTCATTGGTTTTGTCCATCACTTAATCTTGCATCTAGTAGTTAGTTGTCGCTAGTGTTTTTCTTCCGTTAGTTAGCTCGATTCTTGTTCAATGAACAACAGGGGCATACCTGCCCAGAAAAGGGTTACCCATCCATAGCAGCAAACGAACAGGAAAATAAGGAAGACGGTCCATTGTATTCTACTTTACTGACCATTGACAGAAATGCCTCAGAAAATGTTCAAGAAAGTGTTTCAAGCTTGACAAATGTACAAATTTGACCGAGAATTGTCCATACATCATTCCAAGAGCTAACACCATCCCTCGTCTCTTTTTTAATACGAGTAGCATTTTGGCTTTATGGTGTTGCCACAGGTTTTAGTAGAGTACCTAGTTTTTAACTTCTACTTACTGCTTCCAAGCAATATTTTTATAGCCTGTATAAGGTTTATGACCTTTTATTGTTGTGGCATTGATATGAATAAAATACATGCTATTCCAACATATATTCTAATTTCAACCAACGTTAATGTTCTGTAACAGGAGAGGCCAGCTACGAACAGATATAGCAGTTCTTCCATGGGAAGTTCCTCAATGAACGAGGGTTTTAATTCTCTAGTGAGCAATCCTAGCCTGCCATCCAATTTATTTCACTATTGCGTGATTCCAAGTCCTAATTCCTTAAGTATGTTCAGATTAGAGAAGAGCCAGAGCCTCCACCTTACACATCTCCTGTTCGCCAAAGATATCAGTCATTTGAGAACCCCTTGGGTGGGAATGGTTCAACCAGTTTTGAATCTGGGGATGAGGAACGAGTTTCTTCAGGGAATTCTCAATTTGGTACAGCACTTTAAGACTTCACTGCCGGCAGTGATGTTGAGGCAAATTGTGAAAAAACTGTCATATCAAGAATAGTGTAGCATTTCATAATCCAGGGAGTTGCATTGAACTGAACTGTGAAGTCTCCTTCACAGCATCTTCAACCAGCTCCGTAGAGATCAAAATGTCGTACCATGTTTTGTCCCTCGGGAGTTTCCACATATGGAGACTCCTTGGTACATGGAAACAAATCACATGTCATGTTGTCACTATTTTTTCAATACACATATAAATTAAGATTTTGATTAAAATTTCAACAAGTTAGTAAATGCAAAAGAATTGATGATACCTTCACAACACGATCAATATTTCATAGAAATGATGACTAAAAATTAAGAGCTAGTAAATCAGTAAAATGCTCAAGTTTTTTTTGAAGGAATGTGGATAGATTTTTGGGGGTAAATTGAGGAATGATAATAAGTTTAAGAAAGGAGATGTAAATAGGGATCATGAGTGGAGATGAGATGAATAGGACCATACTATAACCAACTTTACAATAGAAACCAATTTGTAGAGTTTCTATTTTTCAATCGATGCGCATCATGAAATCTACTGGTAATGTTCTTTCAGCCATTCTAGGCATTTGAACTGATTTGGCTGACACATGACTGCGTGGACTTATTAGTTAATAACCATTTGCTTTCCCCCAACTTGCAGCTGAGCTTGACAGCAGGAGAGGATGTCGAAATTGTTTATGAAGTGGCTGGCTGGTTTTATGTGAGTATACAGTGTGTGATATATGGGGTAAAATTAGAAAGAAAAAAGAGCACATCTATTCAAAATTGATATAGCATGGTGACGATGGCTAACAACATTTAATCTTGGTAATGCGTCCTAAATTTAAGAGTCGATGTGGCATAGTGATGCTGGCTAACAACTTTTACACGAATCCTGGGCTGATGTAAAAGCTAATACCGTGGCATGTCATCATCTTGTTGCTGGTGAAGAAAAAACGACCGGGTAGAGATGGAAAAATGGCCGGGCTTGTTCCTGTCCTCTTCGTCGAGCAGTCTTAGCACGATTACTCATCGATACAGGGTTCAGTTTAACCAATCGCGATCAATATTGTCATACATGTGAAAATGCAGTCTTCTATAAAGGTTCTTGTAGCATTATGATTTGGACTATACCTCATATAAATTACAAGAGACGAGGAGTGTCCATTTGGTTGGATAACCCCTACGGTCTGGTTCGTAAACTGGATCGCTTGATATTTGGACACTTGACATGCTCCTACACATTTGGAAGTTTAAGGGAAGTGGAAAGTTATTTGGACAAATGGAAGCAAAGAGGAAAGAAGAGTAATGGAGAAGTTATGAAATTATTTCCTACACATTTTGTTTTCCTATAAATAGTCTTTTCAGACTTTATTGTAATCTCTCGGCAACAAATCAAAGTCTATCTTTGTTTGTTCTTAAATTTTTGTTTCTTAACCCAACTTCTGGGTTATAATTAGGAGTATGATTCATATTCTAAGACTAACTTAGAATACTCGATGTATCGCTCGTGTCGATAGATCGGCGTTGAAGATGGAAGAATCCCTTTTCGTTCATCTTCAACTTCTGGGTTATAATTCAAGCCTTTTCAATCATTTTCTTTCTCCTTTGATTCTTATTGTCAGGATACACAAGCCTTGTGTTTAAATCAGACAAAATTTGTACTCAATAGTGTAATTCTTAACATTTGAAACAACTTATTTTCCATATAGGGCGCTGGTATTCGCAGCCCTTTATTTTCTCCTATAACCCGTTAAAAATTTCCAATTATACTCGACAGTTAGTTACCGAAATTGAGATATATTTTCAGCATCCAATTACCGAAATATAATATTTTTTTCAACAGCTATTTACCGAAAATGTATGTTCGGCAGTTGTTTACCGAAAGTTGAATATATTTTCGACATGTAGTTACTGAAATATAATCTTGTTTTCAACAGCTATTTACCAAAATGTTATATATGATTTTCAACAACCATTTATCAAAATGTAATGGATTATGGGAGAAAATAAAGGGTTGCGAATAGCAGTGCCCTTCCATATATGACCAAGTTGTTGAGACAAGAATTCATCAAGCTATTTCTTTAACAAGCTCTAAAGGCCATAAACAACTGTCCGAAATAAGCTATACAAGAAGGAAAAAAAAAAAAAAGATTCAACAAAACAAACAAAAAAAGAAACCAGAAAAGCTACGTGCACAGCAGCTGCTACACAGCAGCTGTGCACAGATCCCGTTTTCTTCGGCCTCGGGTCGCGCAAAGATGATCGAAGCCGCTCATTTTGTTCAAAATATGTCGTTTAAGGTCTCTGTAAAAAATGAGCTTCGTTCGATATCGTTAGAGGCGTTAACAAAACACCCAAAATCACTTCACACGTAGCACAGCTCAAAAGAAACCAACATAACTATTTCCAATACAGAGGTAAATCACGACTCCTAAAAACCCTGGCTAGAACTCATGCAAATCATATCCCATTTCATCCTTTCCTTTTTCCAGACTTCTTCGCATGAGTGTTACGCAAAACCTACCCTTCGCAATCGTTGGCGACCGCAACAGCTTCCTGAAATCCCAATCGTTCCTCACAGCCAACTAATTGTGCCTTGGAACTATCTGGTTCTTATTGTCCTCCTCACCGCATTCCCCTCTAGCTCCAAAACCTACACAACAAACCACAATCTAATAAGGTTAAGACCAAAAACAGGCAAGAAACGTCGAGAAAATGAAAAAAAAATGTTTGCTACTAAATGAAGGGTAAGTTTTTTTTTTTATCCGAATGAAGGGTAAGTTTGATACACGAATTTGTAGGACTTTTTGAATCAGAATTCTCATCAAAGTATTGTTATGTCTACAAATTCGGAGCATACACGGTAAATCTCCCTTTTACCTTCACAAGCCCTAATTTAGGGATTTTCAAAAAATAGGACAAAGTTGATTGGGGTTTTCCTTACCAGAGGGATGGCCCAGACGATGTGACGACAAGAGGAAGGCTGTGACGGTGGAGATGGTTGTGTTGGACCTGCGTCGGTGAGTTTGGGGAAGGACATCTATGGTGGTGCGAGACACTAGCTGGGACGATGGGAAGGCGGTGATGGTTGCGTCGGACCGGCGTCGATAAGTTTGGGGGAAGGCGTCGACGGTGATGGGCGTCAGCGGTGGTGGTGAACAAGAGAAGCTGCAGATTCCATTTGGGGAGAGAAATGTACTCCGTATTTCCCACAGAGAGATTTTAAGAGAGAGAGAGAGAGAGGGAAACGATTTAGGAACAAAGCCAAATTTTTTTTGAATTTTATCCCAAATTGTACCCACCTTTTTGGCCCAACCCCAAAACGATACACACAAAACCAACCCTGCACAACCAACCCAGCACAACCGCTGACGTCAGCCGACGTTGTTTTATTTAAAAAAAAAAAAAAACAAACAACCCAGGTCGTGAACAGCGCTCCCCCTTTCTCTTTCCCTCCACCTTCACAATCAGAAATTCAAAATCAGAGAAAAGAGAAGCGAAGAGAGAGAGAGGGGCTCCCTCGACTGACCCAAGCCCGGCGCACTCCCACCACCCCCGGCGACCCAATCCCGGCGTACCAATCCCGGCGTACTTCCCCAGCTTCAAGGCGACAGAGAGGGGCCTTCTCTTCCAGCAATTACATGGTTTGTACGCTTTACTGCTTTCTGTCATTTATGTGGATCTCTTAGAGTCAAGGAATAAAACTGGCAATATCTAGGGCTTATCATGAGAATTGTAAGTGCTTTGTAACTTTGTAATTGAAGCCAAAACTTGGTGTTTGTTTGTTCTTTTTTTTTTTCGACGGAATCGAAGTGCAATAAACAGAAAGACAGATTTTTGTTGGGCCACTGATCAATCCTTGTACATAGGCTTGTAAATTGAAAGGGAAAGAGAAAATCCTAAATTGACTTGCTGCAAAAATAAGAAAATAAAAAAAAACCCTAATGCGAAATAGAGCAGTTTTTCTGTAAAAGGAACCCCTAATGTGAAATAGAGCAATTTTTGGCATGGGCAATCAGTCATGCGTAGAAGGTACTGGTCATATTTATGGTGGGATATTAATCAATTATTATGTCCGTATTTTTTCCCCCTTTTTGGAGAGTGGTTTTGTGAAAGTTAAAAGTTGTATATTTGTATGAATATGTGAAGAGCCTTTGTTAGAAATAGAATTTGTGTTATAGCTTCTAGTATCTTATATTGTTGTTCACTCTAGTCATTGTATTATGAGTTTATTATTTTGACAAAATGGGATTTGGCATGTATGTAATTGTTTCATTTTTTTAACTAATAGATGATGTCATCGGATTCTGTTCCGTCGGCAATGCCTCCAAACAAAGAGTGTAGAAGAAGAAGAGGTATGGAGTGGAGACTATCAAGACGAACAAGAGGTATGGAGTAGTCCTTCAAACCAAAAGTGTGGTGAAATAGATACTACCGGAGTTGGGAAGGAGGCAACAGAAAATTGTAAAGAGACATCCGAGGAAGCTTATTCGAGGGAATGATATTTGATACATCCGAGGAAGCTTATTCGTTACTACTCAAGATTTGCTAAAGAAAAAGGATTTGCTGTGGCAAAAAGAACATCGAGAAAGGGAAAAGATGGAAAGTTGAAGGATGTGACTATAGCATGCAATCGTGCTGGAAAGGCAAGGGTGACAACAAGCAACCCGGTCAAACCATGACCACAATCAAAAATTAATTGTCCAGCTCATGTTACCGTTGTGTTGCACCCGAATGGAAAGTGGAGGTTAAACCGAGTTGCTTTAGTTCACAATCATGACCAGAGTCCGGGAAAGGCAAGGTATTTGAAGAGCAATAGGGTACTTGATGAACACGTGAAAAGAAGACTAGAATTGAATGATAAAGCTGGGATTAATTTGAACCAAACTTATGCCTCACTTCAGATTGAGGCTGGGGGACCTGGTAAGCTTCCATATATCCAAAAAGATTGCCGAAATCATGTGGATAAAGTGCGACGTTCACTACTTGTGGAAGGAGATGCTGAGGCGATGCATAATTATTTCATGAAGATGAAAGCCGACAATTCTGACTTCTTTTTTGCAATGGATTTGGATGATGAGGGTCGACTGAGGAATGTATTCTGGGCTGATGCAAGGAGTAGGGTAGCTTGTAAGGAGTTCGGTGATGTTGTGACCTTTGACACAACTTACTTGGTAAACAGGCATGACATGCCTTTTGCTTCGTTTGTAGGCGTGAATCATCATGGTCAGTCTATTTTATTAGGATGCGGGCTCATCTCTCATGAAGACACAAAGTCATTTTCGTGGTTATTTCAAACTTGGAAGATATGCATGTGGGGTTGTGCTCCAAAAGCAATTATTACCGACCAATGTATGGCCATGAAGAATGCTATAGAAGATACATTCCCTAACACCCGACTTCGGTGGTGCATATGGCATATTATGAAAAAGGTGCCAGAAAAGTTCAATGGGTGCAACGCCTATGAGAATATTAGTTGGTGTATGCGTAGGGCAGTTTATGCTTCACTTACAATAAAACAATTTGAGGATGCTTGGGATATGTTCATTAAAAAGTACGACCTTCAAAGTAACACATGGTTAGAGGGGTTGTATTTGGAGAGGCAACGGTGGGTGCCTGCTTATTTGAACGATGTGTTTTGGGCGGAGATGTCATCCACACAAAGAAGCGAGGGTATGAATGTGTATTTTGATGGTTATATTCATTCAAAGACAACCCTGAAACAATTTGTAGGACAATATGAAAATGCATTATCGAATAAGGTGGAAAGTGAAAATCAAGAAGATTCAAAAAGTTGGCACACTTACATCCCGTTAATAACTGAAGATGAGTTGGAGAAGCAATTCCAAAGTGTTTACACGAATGCAAAGGTTGAGGAGTTTCAGAAACAATTTTATGGAAAACTTCACTGTTTTTGTGTGAAGCCGGCAACAGTTGGTGATATTGTGTCTGAACATGAGATAAATGAGTGGGTCAATATTGGAGAAGGAGAAGAGAAAAGGAGAATTCAAGTGCCATTTACTGTCAATTTTAATGCTGAAACCAATGTAGCACATTGTAATTGTCAATTGTTCGAGTCTAGTGGGATGGTGTGTAAACATCAATTGTATGTGTGGCATCAAAGGGGAATTGAAAGAGTTCCTGACAAGTATGTGTTGAGAAGATGGTGCAAAAATGTGAAAATGGTCCACACTAAAGTTCCGATCTGTTACGATAAGTCGTCAACATCAATTGAAGTGTGTCGACATGACAACATATGCAATCTCTTTAATGAAGTTGCTGATTTAGCGGAAGAATCTGAAGAGAAGTATGATATGGTGATGAAACGGGTACACGAGCTAAAACGAGAGTTGATGGAAGCTTCAGTTGTTTGTGAAAGTAACGTGGTTTCACTTGGTGATGACACAAGTACTCGTAATGTTTCTTTTTCAGTTGGAGATGGGGTTATACCACCTAAACAGAGTACAAACATACTTGACCCAGAAGGTGTTCGACGAAAAGGTAGACCACCATGCAAAAGGAAGATCGGTGTTGTGGAAAAAGTTGTTCAGAAGAAAAGACAAACATAGAAGAAGCCATTGTCCAAGGAAAAATCCAAAGTATTTTGATGCTTACTAGTTAATATGGACGTATAGATTTGTTTAATGAATGTGCAATAATTATATTATTTACTAATTTCAGGAGGTTGAAGAGATTGCGGCTGCCCATCAGATCGGGACATAAGAGAGTGTTATAAATGTAAATATAAGAAATTTTATTTTTAATTGTACAATTTCATGTTTCATATAACTATTATTCAAAATCCCTTTTTATTGTTGGGCAGGGTCACCCGAGCTACATGAACCACTCAACGTGGCCGAACATGATGCCACATTCTATGTAACCAAATATGGCACAAGGCGGGAGCATCTTCCAATTTTCTCCAACTTTTTGCCCAACCGGAACAAGCTTGAACCAATTTATGCCTTCTTTTCCAAGTTCACAAAACATATTAAATGGTCAAGTTTGGATGGGTCAATAAACTATCAGAAATCCTATTGGTACCGACGGTACCATAGGGAAAATGCACCGACAGTCACGGGATAGCCGCCTCCGGCCACCGGACGGCCGATCCAAGCCGTCCAAAAATTTTAAAAAATAAAACTGAGTGGGCCTACGCGAGAATCAATGGCATCCGAGGTGTGTAGGGTACTTGATCCGAGCACCCCTTTTTCGTGTATATTTGTATATACGCGTATATACACGAAAAAGGGGTGCTCGGATCAAGTACCCTACACACCTCGGATGCCATTGATTCTCGCGTAAGCCCACTCGGTTTTATTTTTTTAAATTTTTGGACGGCTCGGATCGGCCGTCCGGTGGCCGGTCGATACGAAATCCGTACCGGCCGGTCGGTATGTATAGCACAACTCCAAATTGCGGGTAGTCAAGTTTGGGGAGGAGGACAATTAAGTATTTTGGAAGCTCAAAGTCAATATTGGGAATGAGCACAACCAAGTATTCTAAAAACTCAATGCCAAGGACGTGGAGGACAACAAAGTTGTATAGAAATGATGAATGCAGTGGATAAAAGTTAAAGAGTAGTTCACTTGTATTGTATTGTTTTTTTTGTATTCTTCAAGGGATGTCTTGTAGATTTGTAGCGGTTGCACTTTTTTGAAGTTGTGACATTACCAGGTTTGTGTTCTAAAGTGAAACAAGCTTGTTTATGTAGTTGGAGAATCATATAGGTTCTTTGTAACCTGTGTTCTATATCGTGTCCTGTGTCCATATCGTGTCATGTGTCCATGTCGTGTTCTGCGACTTGATTGCTTGTTAGTCTTGTGATAACCTTTCATAAAATTGCGCTACTTTAGTTATTGTTGATGATAGGTTATTCTTTTTAATTATATCGTGTCCTGTGTCCATATCGTGTCATGTGTCCATGTCGTGTCCTGAGACTTGATTGCTTGTTAGTCCATGGTCACATGTGTTCCAGAGGTCAATGACCTTTTTTTGGTTGTCATATCCAATGTAGTGTGATGCCTTCTTTATCTAGATTTTACATTTCTGTTTGTACTGTTTTCTGCTTATTCTAGCTTGGCTGTCCGTGATCTGTCCAACTTGGTTAAGCCATAGGATATCGTCACATCAGAGCATTTGGAAACCCTCCTTGCCATTGTTCCTAAATATTCAGAGAGGGATTGGTTGTCTAGCTATGAGACACTCACAACCTATGTGGTAAAAATTCCCTTATCTGTTTAAGATGTCAACTTATTCTGTTATCATGATCGTCAATTTATTATTTGAAAATAGCATGACTACATCGAAGATGAAGTTTTTCAGATCGCTTAGGACATATTCCTGGTAGAATGTCAATAAATCACAAAGGTAGGTTTTGGAAAAATTTCGGCAAAATCTCCCCTATTTTTGGTCCTAGCCCGACGTCTCGCGTCTTAGTCAGTATAACAAAAACAACAACAATTTACGCACAAGCCCATGCTAGACAGTTCTCATTATAAATCACCATTCACAATTCACAAGCCACATTCATAGCCAAAATCCATTGCCAAATTATTATTTCACAACGAAAATCATAATTCAATACATTTAGAAACCATGCAGGGCCGTTCTCATCACAATTATCAATTGCATACAAAGTTAGGTTTTCGCAATACTATAACTTGATATTACAAAGCTTAGTACATATTGATATTCCAAACTACAACAAATTGATCATTTTTCTTGGCTTTTCATTCACTTGAATAGCTTCAATCTCTTTCATTGCTTTTTCGAGTCTCCACTAGCCTTTGCAGGCAGAAATCTTTACCAGCAAACTCTTTCGATTAACAGCATCCTCTCCAATACTTCCATTATAAAAGAGCACCAACAGAGTAGACAAGGATTGAGTGCCCACAAACATATCACCATTTAATATAGCATCTCTTAGCCCTCCATAAAATTGGAGTTGTAAGAGTTTCAACAACTTCATTACAAAACAGCATTCATAGCACCAGAAAACTGCAGAGATCTTTCAGCAACTTCATGATTTTGCATAGGGCCCTCGAAAAAAATTGGATCCAAAACACAACCCTTAGCCCTCCAAAAAAATTGGAGTTGTAAGAGTTTTGGCAATGATTTTGCATACGGCCTGTTCTATAATGACGAGATGATTGTAATTGGCACAAACATTATACACAAACTTCCTCTTGTCTTTTAAGAAAGGACGAGCCTGCACAAATGATATAAAACCTTTTTGAGAAGAAGAGCTACATTAATGTGGGCACTAAAACCAGAACCTAGAACTTAGTCGGTTGAGGTTTCTAACACTAAACCAGTAGTCACCCCTTCATATTGTGCAAATTTACCATTGGACAAAATTCTAGTCTACGAAAATCATATCCTCAAGGGTAGCTAGGCAAATGTTAATACCTAATTCAAGGAGCACCTTTACAATGTTAAAGCATCCAAAGGACAGCAAAACTATCATCCTATATGGCATTAGTCATTTAAATGCAGCCAAAGAAAAATTTGAGTTTGGTGGATTTATTTTACAATGGAGGTACTCAAGGCCTCGTGCAGCACCAATAGCAATCTTTATTCTTGTGCTCCAACTCAATGGCTCTTTTTTAGGTTCAATATCTGACAATATGAAGCACTTTCAATGGCCAATGAACAATTAAGACTACAGTCACTACACAACGTGTGCTAATGTATGCTTTGTTCTCAATCTAACAGTGAGGAAACAAAAGCATTTAGGGGAAAATAAAAAGATCGCCATCATTCTTCTTATCATGCTCTAGTATTTCTTTTACTTAGGAAAAGCAAGCCGTGGTTTAGAAGCAAAACAGGATCGTTGCGCACTCTAACGACAGAGAAAAGGAAACACACGAAAACCATGATTTTTGTTTCTAAATCACGATTTAGTAATAATTAATTTGCAAGATGTATGCATTCTTTTTTTCATGACTTACAAATACATTTTTTTCCCAGGACAATCACGAAAACTGTGACATGAGAGCTTGATTAAATGCAGACAAACTAATCTTTGCATATTCATCTATACATAACAGTTCAGTTCCATCCCTTTAACATTAGAGCAAGCCAATTTGACTCTAAGTTCAAAACGAAACCCTAATTTTCGAATTAGGGATTTTTCCTTTCAAAAAACTCAATTTAGGGTTTTTTTTTCCAGGCAATCAGTTAGGGTACTAATTGAACCAGAGAGAGAGACCTTAGTGGTGGGGCAACAACGTCGGATTTAACAACTGGTGGTGGTGCGGATCAACAAAAAAAAAAACAACTGGTGGTGGTGGCGGTCGCTGGTGGTGGGTAGAGCTGTGGTTGGGTTCTGGTGGTGGAGGTGGGAAGCGTGGTCGCTGGTGGAGATGGTAAGCGTGGTCGCGTGGTCGCCGGTGGAGGTGGGAAGCGTGGTCGCCGGTGGAGGTGGGAAGCGTCGTCGCCGGCGGCAGTGGTGGTGGTGGTGTGCGAGCACCTCTCTATCGTCTCTGAAATTTTTTGAGCGTGAAAGTGGACGCAGGAGAAGAGAAAAAGGCAAGTGGGAGCGCTGTTCACGACCTGGGTTGTTTTTTTTTTTTTAATAAAACGACGTCGTTTTGTGATTAAGTCACGCTGACGTCAGCGGTTGTGTGGGTTGGTTGTGCTTGGTTGGTTGCGTATGCAAAAATGCTACTGGTACAGCGTACAGCAGCTGCGTACAGATCTCCTTTGCGCCCGCCTCGTGTCCTGCAAAGATAATCGGAGCCGCTCATTTTTTTCAAAATACATCGTTTAAGGTCTCTGAAAAAAATCACTTCAATCCGATATCGGGAAGGGTATTTACGAATCATCCAACTTTGCTTCAAAATTTAGCCTAATTTTTGAAGCAAAGTTGGATAATTCGTAAACACCCTTCCCGATATCGGATTGAGGTGATTTTGTTAAGGGACCTTAAACGACGTATTTTGGACAAAATGAGCGGCTCCGATCATCTTTGCAGGACCCGAGGCTGGCGCAAATGGGATTTGTACCCAGCTGTTGTACAGCAACTGCTGTACCAGTAGCACTACTCGTATGTATGTAGCATTTTCCAAGTCGGTAGAGGATCGGTTCACATCATCGGTCCGTATAGCATTACTGAAAAAAAAAATTTATAGCGTCTCTCATCCCCCATTGTCTAGTGAGAGTAGTATTTTTCACAAAATATTCCAGACCATTTCCTTATAACTGCTAGAGGTGGGGTAAGGCTTTTTTGTATTGCTGGTTAAATAGATGAAGCAAGTGATCAACTATCCTTAATGGTATGCGAGCGTTTGCACTTAGGCCTTGTATATATTGAAGACCTGAAAACTTTCCTTGAGCTTTGATTTGTACCCATGGACGGACCTATACAGAGGCAACCGGGGTCACCTGACCCCACTCGATTGGAATTCTCCACAAAGATATGCATATATTTTTGAATGTTTTGGTAATTTTGCCTATGACATTATATTCACCTCTCTATCCCTATATCTTGGCCCAAGTAGTATTGAAAAATTACAATATTGCCTAACTTGTTTCACCTAGTGCCTGATCTTTTATTTTTTTGGTCCCATCTACTTTTTGAGATTCCGTTGCAGAACACCTTTTTAAAAAATAACTATTTATTTCATATTTTCAAATTCAAAAATAATGTAAATGAAAAATAATTTTTAATTTTTTTTTTTGCGCTGGATTAAAGATCTCAATGAGATCTATCAAATAAAATCTATAGTGATAGAAAAATTATTTGCTCACATGATTTTTAAGCTTAAAATTGTCTTCTTAAAAAATAAATACTTATTTCCCTTTCGGGAACGGGGTAACTCAAGTAATGCATATATCTTTTTCATTTTTTATTAATCTTTAATTTGAATAGAAGTTACAAAGATTAACAGGATCAGGACATGACGAAATTACAATGGCAAGAACACCTTCCAATGACTTCCAACTAAGTTGGCATTGATAATTACCAACAATCATATGCCACTAGGACTCAAACGAACCAAACAAGTTGGCAAGGAACCAACCGTAGTTTTTCAAATACATAATGTTTTTTGCTGTGAATATTTGACCCCAGTGCCATGAAATCCTAGATCCACCCTTATTTGTACCTACGAGCCCTATGCTTGCTTGGACCAGCCATATGACGACCTCCATTCTTAAAAATGATATCCCTGAAGGGCCATGGTCTATATAGACCTGAGATATCTCATCATGCGATTGGTTGAGCGAGCCATATGATGTCCTTCATCCTCAGAATCATTGCCTCTAAAGGCCGGGATATGCTTAGACTTGAGATTCCTTGATCACACTTGAACTTTGAGTTGTGGTGGAAGTGTTTGGCACAATATCCTGGGAGAGGGCATGCTCAGAATTATTTTCCCCAAAAGCCATGGTTCGCTTGGACTTGAGGTTTGTTACACTTGAACCCTGATGCACAAGATGAGCGTCTATATTAGTCAGACTTCACAATATTGGAATATTGAGGCGGAGTTTGTAAACCAACTAGCACAGGAACAAGCTCGCAAACAGACACATTTGCTACCTCAACTGTGGTGGAAATGTTCGGCGTAGTATCCTGAGAGTCACAATTGGTAGGGTCCTTTAAAAGCTTGCTTTTGTCTCGATATCAATAAAAGTCGCAAAAATGTGACGCAAAATTAACAAATATAAAAAAAATTTAAATGAAAAAAAAAGTCATTTTAACTTATTAAGCCAAACTACACTTCCTACAGAAAGTCTAGGCTCTCCACATATGTCTACCGTACATAGGGCTGCAAACGATCCGAGCCACTCGCGAGCGGCTCGGAGCTCGGCTCGATAACGGCTCGGCTCGGCTCGGTTCAAGACAAAAACGAACGAGCTCGAGCTCGAGTCCTGGGCTCGTTTCATAAACGAGCCGAGCTCGAGCTAGTCGAAACTCGGCTCGAATTGGCTCGCGAGCTCGATTATATTATATATATTTTTATATATATTTATATATATTTTTTTTTACATATTTATATATATATTTATTTATATATATATATTTATATATATTTGTTTCATAAACGAGCCGAACGAGCCGAGCTCGAGCTCCGATCCGTAAATACATCTCGAGCCGAGCTCGAGCTCGAGTTCTGCAACTCGTCACGAGCTCGAGCTCTAACTAAATTTTTGGCGAGCCGAGCTCGAACACTCTAAAACTCGGTTCGGCTCGGCTCGTTTGCAGTCCTAACCGCACATGTGAGGGGCCCACTCCATGTCCCAAAAAATATAAAAAAATACTCATAAATTTTAATTAATGGGGTCCCAAAAAATATAAAAAAATACTCATAAATTTTAAATTAATGGGGCTCTGTAAAAAATCAGTTCCAAAAGATATCGTAAATATTTTTTGTGAATTTGTAAGGTGAAACTGCTTTAACTGCTCAGTTTCGCCCCAATGAATTTTCGCCCCTACGAATTCAGGAAAAAAAATACTTATTAATGTTTGAGCTCATTTTTTATAAGGTCCCATAAAAAATTATTTTAAAATTTATGAATATCTTATTTTTATTTTTATGGAACCCATACACGTGCTTTGGATAAGTGCACTGACTGTACCAGTGCTGCCCGCCCTATACTTTTCTACTACATTACTAGTCTTCGTCAACTATCAATAACGCGGTTTCATTAATAGGTAAGTATCTCTCCCTTTCAAAAAAAAAAGAGGCAACTATCCGCAACCCTGTATTTTCTCCCTTAGCCTATACTCCCTGTCTCTTTTTAAATGTCCTGCTTCGTAACTCCAACTAATTAAAAAGATATCATCATTAGACCTTTCACATCAACTTTTTCCTCTACTTTCCCTACTTACCCATCATCATTACACTTCTACTCACTTACTTTTCAAAAAGAAATCTACTTTTAGGGACAAAATAGACAATGCACCAATTTTTACCCACTAACTTTACAAAATTGACACTTATTAAGGAACAGCCCAAAATGGAATACTGAACTCTAAAAAAAGGACAAAGGGAGTATAAAACGTCTTTATGGTTCCCTTAGTAAAGAAGTTTATCTCTTCATCTATTGTTACTTAAGTTAGAAGTTTGTGAGGCTGAAGTTCACAAAATCTAGATTCATCTTTGTGCAGTGTGGATCTATAAAATATATATATATATATATATATAAATCTTTGTGTTGCGTGCATAAATATGAATGCCTCGCGGGTAGAAGGATGTTCTTCCTCTTCCATACCCATCCCACCACAATGGGAATACGATGTCTTCGTGAGTTTCAGAGGTGCCGATACTCGTAAAAACTTTACCAGCCATCTGTTTGCTGCTTTAGAGGACAATGGTTTTTGCACATTCAAGGACGACAAAGAGCTCAAAAGAGGAGAATTTATTAGCGATGGACTGCTGAATGCAATTGAGAGTTCCAGAATTTCTTTAATAGTGTTCTCAAAAGACTATGCTGGGTCGAGGTGGTGCCTTGATGAACTTGTGAAGATCATGGATTGCAGCGAGACTTTGAACCAGATTGTTGTGCCCATCTTTTATGATGTTGTTCCATCCGATGTGCTGAACCAAACAAGGGTTTTTCAAGATGCATTTGCCGAGCATGAAAAGCGTTTCAGAGAGGGATCGGATGGCAAGGTGGAAAAGTGGAGGAGAGCACTTAAAAAAGCTGCCAATTTGTCTGGTCGACACTTGCTGAATGACGGGTATTTTCCTCGACCCTTCTCATGTTTACAAGAAAATGACCTTAAAACAGCATCAGTGCACACTAGTCCACATATTTGGAGGTGCGGGTGGAATTTTGATACTATTAGAAGGTTGATTAATCTTAAAAAGTACTTAGTTGACTAAAATTTTAGATAAATCAAATTTAAAATGCCGTTGGACACACTTCGAACTTTGTAATTATTTGACATTTGTACTTGCCTCGGATCATAACAAAAGAAGGCCTTACTATGCATAACTTTAGATATGCCTAGAGAAAGAACTTTGAAATAGGAGTAAGATATTTTGACTGATTTCAAAATAACTAAGCTTGCAACTAATTTATTTGTTCGAGTTTCTAGGCCAGATATAGAGACTACTTTTTTGGCCAAAATTAGCATGATTCATACCATAGTCACGGCTATTTCTAGATTTAATGAGTAGTTATTCTTGTTTTTTATGTTAATTGATGTACAAATTGTCAGAGATGAAGCAGAGTTAATTAAGTTGATCATTAAAGATGTTAGAGAAAAGGTAAATCCAACCCATCTAAATGTTCCAAAACACCAAGTTGGACTAGACCGTCGAGTTGGAGAGCTCTATATGTTGCTGAACATGGAATCCAATTGTGTTGGCATTGTTGCCATATGGGGCATGGGTGGAATTGGCAAGACTACAATTGCAAAAGGGCTGTATAATCTCATCCAACACAAGTTTGAACGTAGCGGTTTTCTTGCGAATGTCAGAGAAACTTCACAGCGACCGAATGGTTTGGATGAGTTACAAAAGAAACTTCTTTTGGTATTAAAAAGACCTCATGAAGTCAATAATTTTCATGAAGGTATTGAGGCTATAAAAAAGACAGCTTTCGCTCGAAAAATGGTTTTTCTTGTTTTGGATGATGTGGATAATGTTCAACAATTGGAGGCACTAGCCATAGATCGAAATTCCTTTGCTTCTGGAAGCAGAATCATCATAACAACAAGAGATAAGTCTTCACTAAAAGTCCTCAAATTGGATAAGAATGAGATATATGAGCCAGATAGATTGGACGAGGATGAATCCCTTGAGCTCTTCAGTTGGCATGCCTTTAAGGAAGACCATCCTCCAAAAGACCATTTGGACCTTTCATGCCAAATTGGGCATTATACTGGAGGGCTTCCATTAGCCCTTGAAGTTTTGGGTTCCCATTTCCATGGCGAGAGCATACGACAATGGGAAAGTGCAATAGCGAAATTGAGAAAAATTCCTGATGATGATGTTCAGGGAAAACTTAACATAAGTCTTAAGATGAGTTTTGATTCGCTAAGCGAGCAACTGAAGAAGTTGTTCCTAGATATGGCATGTTTTTTTGTTGGAATGGGTCGAGATTTTACAATAAAAATATTGGAAGGCTGCAACATTTCCGCAGAAGATGGAATTCAGAAACTAGCTGATCGGTGTCTCATAAAATACGACTACTGTATTGACCTAATTATGATGCATGATTTGATTAGAGACATTGGTAGAGAAATCGTCAGGCAAGAATCTCTTGAGGATCCTGGGAAGTGTAGCCGATTGTGGTATCTTGACGATGTCCTTGAAGTTCTGAGAGATGGCACGGTGAGAGCCATAGGCATTGAAATTTTAATCAATTGTTTATGCATCATTATTGCAATAATGCTACATGCACTTGTGCCCATTCTAATTCTGATTTATTTGACATGAATATTCCCAGCTTTATATTTTATTTTCTCTCTGAGAGGGTGTTCCAGTTTTTAAAAAAAGTAACTTTTTTAAAAAGAAGACAATTTGAAGCTAAAAAATCATGTCTTTACGCAAATAATTTTCCTACCAATATGGATTTTGTTTGATAGATCTCATTGAAACCTTTTAAACAGTGCAAAAAAATTAAAAAATTATTTTTATTTATGTGATATTTGAATTTGAAATTACTTTCTTTTTGAAAAAGTTACTTTTTGAAAAAAGCAGAACGGGGCCTGAGGTAGTTTTTTCTTCCCTCTTTGGGACTGGTTTTTCATATCAGGGAACTGAAACAGTTAAAGGCCTCCTCCTAAACGCTACAGATGCCCAAGTGAATGCAAAGCCATTTGAAAAGATGGACAAACTGTGGAGTCGTGAAAATGTCCTTGAGATTCGAAGAGATGGCATGGTGAGGACCAAACAGCGTGATCTTTTTATCAACTGTTCATCTTTAATTACTGTTGTCTGCAATTGCCACATATGCTTATGCACATTCTTAATTCCAAGTCTCAACTTACATGAATATTTCTAGCTTTATTTTATGCTTTCTAACCCAAGGTCCTTTATTTCCCCTCATTATGCAATGGATTTTCTTATTAGGGAATTGAAACAGTTGAAGGCCGCCTTCTAAACATTAATGATCCAAAAGGTGTCCAAGTGAATGCTAAGGCATTTGAAAAGATGAACAACCTGTGGCTACTTCATCTCGATTACGTTCACCTAACTGCTGGTTTTGAACATATTTCCAGAAGGCTATTATGGCTAAGCTGGAAAGGCTTCCCTTTGGATTGTATATCGTGGAATTTTTCCATGGAGAAGCTAGTTGCTCTCGATTTGCGTTATAGCAGCCTGAAAAAAGTTTGGAATGGAAACATGGTACATCCTTATTTCTTTCTCTATCCGACATCTATCGCACAGTATATTGTGTGGAAATTAACTTTCCTCAAATTCTTTTGGACAGATTCTGGACAAACTAAAGTTCCTTTACCTCAGTCATTGCCATTACCTAACCAGAACGCCTGACTTCTCTGTACTCTACTCTCTTGAGGAACTGTTGCTTAATGATTGCAAAAAATTGGTGGAGGTTGACGAGTCTATTAGATGTCTGAACAAACTTCGTGTCCTGGATATGAAAAACTGTACAAAACTTCGAAAGCTTCCCTCTGGCATTTTGATGTTGTTTTTTAAATCTCTCAAACGTCTTGATCTCTCTGGCTTCTCCAAGCTAGGAAACTTTGCTGTATTTAAAGGACCACTATATAAATTATGGTGCTCGTTCTTCTCGCCGTGGGCATTGCCACCAAAGTGTGTGGATTCTATTGGGTTTTCACTCATCCCTGTTCAGGCCTCCAGTTGCTTAATGGAATTAAATATGGATGGCTGCCATTTGTCATATCTACCGGACGAAATAGGGAATCTATTCTCATTACGGACTCTGGATCTTGCCCGAAACAGTTTGAGTACATTGCCAGATAGGATCTGTGACCTTACTTGCTTGAAGCATTTGGATTTGGAAGAAAACAATGTGTCAAATCTGCCTAGTGGAATCGGGAGGTTGACCTCGTTAGAGAGTTTGTTTCTTTCAAGAAACAGTTTATGTACCCTACCGGATACCATTGGTAAGCTGTCTTGCTTGAAGCATCTGTTGGTGGGAAATAACAAGCTCTCGCATCTTCCTAGTGAAATTGGGGATTTGGACTCTTTGGAGACTTTGGTACTTGAGGGAAATAATGGTTTCCGTGCCTTACCAGAAAGTATATGCAAACTTGTTCGCTTGTGGAGATTGAATTTGAATCGCTGCAACTTGTCTCATCTGCCCAGTGAAATTGATAGGTTGATCTCATTGGTGACTTTGGAACTTGGACATAACAAATCACTTACCATACCAGATAGTATCTGGCACCTTCCTCGCTTGTGTAAGATCTGGTTGAATCATTGTGCAAAGCTCCGATCTCTTCCAAAGCAAACTCGTAGTGTTGTGTTTGCAAAGCATTGCCCATCATTAGAAAGCCTACCACTTGAATTGGATCAGCTAGGGAGACGTGCGAACTATTCGGGATCCAATAAATTAGCTGAGAACAATTATTTAACTAGTCTCTTAAAACAACTCCCCAAGAGTAAGGTACACTCTGTCTCTCTCACGCATTGGAATATTTTTATAAGGGTGTTTTTCACTTACCAAAACAAGTAATTATTTTTTAAATAAGTATTTTTTGAATTAAAAATGATATATTATGAGAGAATGATATGTCTTGTAAAGCGGTAAATAAGTACTTAAAAGATAAGGACAAAAGTCATATTTTTTTTACTTTTATGATTTCTTTGGTCAAGACGAATCAATGATTCATATTTGTCGCAAAATGAACAAACGTGAAAAAAATTGAATAAGGACAAAACAAAAAAAAGTCAAAAAATCCCATAGCAGCAACCAAACCAAACCGAGCCTTATTTCCCAATCAATTGATTCGGCTACATGAATCCTATTTTTTCATTGAGTTCTCTTTCTACGTCGCTTAGATTAGTAAGTCCAAATCTTTTCGTCTGTCTAAATATTTTTAAGTCAAATCTTGAGAAAAAGATGTTTGTACTCTGACTAAATTCATGATCTATTGGAACAGGGGCTCTTTGAACTTGAGGATGTTGTTGAAATTATTGTTCCAGCAGGGGAGGAGGAGGTTTGTATTTGGTTCCCGTACCATGATGGTAGAAGGCCAAGTGTATCTTTTGTGGTGCCGCCTTCTCCTTATGTGAACCAAAAAATGTTGGGTTGGATTCTACGCTTAGAAGTATACTGGGTTCCCCAAGAAACATCTTACGAACACCAAGCGGTATGGATTGAAGGTGTGATCTGCAATAAAATCTGATGTTGCGATGGAGTATTCCATTTTGGAGTCTCTCCCACCGATGTCGAACATGTGTGGCTTAAGTATATACCACAGGGTTACAAAGGATTGCAATTAGAAGGCGGTGATGAAGTGGAGATCCAAATGACTCAAATTGGCGCTGATGGAGTGAAGATCCCAATAGATGTAACTCATCCTAACACGTTAGTAAAGAAGTGGGCGATTGATCTGATTTACGAGGCTGATGAGATTCACAAAGGCAACGACACCTGGTGTCAAGTGGTGTACAATATTCAACTTTGACAAATACTCACTCTTCGACTTCTTTTACTCCTGTTTTCATCCCATGTGCCCCCACTGGATTTCGTAGGTTGAACCCAACTTTTCAAAAAGAAAAATACTTGTACTAATTGTTAATTTATGTTTTCCTAGGGTTTCATTATCAGTTTATCTCAAGTTAAACTCTGCGCCTCTCTTTCTCTCTCTGTGCGACTCTCTCTGCGTTTGCGATCACCAAGGCTCCGTTCAGTTGCCAGGAAAGTACAAGAAAGGATGGGAAAATCAATTTTCCCATAATTTTTGTAGTGTTCAGTTGGCAAGAAAGTAGTGGGAAACATGTTTTTAAATTTTCCTGCAGGAATTACTTTCCTGCAAAAGTGATCCTGCAAAAAACACAGGATTTTGCGTCGCGGGAAAAGGAAAATGAGTGAACACTCACAAAATTTTCCCAAAAGTTTCTTTTTCCTGACAAATGAACAACTAAACCTTAATTATTCTTGCAAAATTCTTTTGTCAAATGAACACTCACAGGAAAATATATTTCTTATTCATTTACTTTACTTTACTTCACTTTTCTTGAGAACAACTTTCCTGCACAACATTCCTGGCAACTGAACGGAGCCCAAAGGTCTTTCTCTCGCGCTCTCATTCTCTCTCTCTCTCTCTCTCTCTCTCTCTCTCTCTCTCTCTCTCTCTCTCTCTCTCTCTCTCTCACATTCAAGGATAGTAGCTGCACGAGAGCGCATACTTGGACAGTTTATATTTGTGATGACCAACGTATATGTATGAGAAGATTATTGATGGAGAACACGCTGAGGCCCGATTCCATGATCAGCTGGACTGTAAGCCTCGGAAGCCCAAACGATGTTTAGTTTCCAATTATCTAATTTGGCAAAATTCGGACAAGCTCGGAATAGGCCTAAGCTTGATGAGCTCACTTATTTTCGCGCTCCGGTCAATACTCACCACCATAAGTTTGTGACTGATGGTGTTTTCGGCTTAATTCATTCGTTTAGGCCTTCAATTTACATTTTTTGCCATTCTTGAAAAGTTTCGATTCGTTAATAACTCTTAGACCGTAATTCCATTTAAGTTGGTTCTTTTTGAGAAAGTCTTATTTTTCTTTCCCATTTTCAATTTTACCAAAAGCCCCATTTTTTGGGACTTCTAATTTTTTAGCTTATTATTATTAGGGTTTCGTAGGGTATTGAGTTCTGCCCTATAAAAAGGGTTGTAAACCTAACATTTTGCCTCAGTTTTATCATCAATAATATTGCAGAGTTTCTCTCTCTTTTCTTTGTGCGTAAGGTTTGCTCATGGACTTGAGTTGTTATCTTGTTTGGTAATATTAGTACGTTAACTAATCTATTGTGAATTCCGCTTCATCAATTATGAAGGTTATGTTTCCTTTGGTTTGTAAGGACAGATTATTCAAGGATAATTTGGAGGATTCAGACGGGGGTGCACTACAAGGTACTTTTGAAATTTGGCCATTGGTGGTAAGGATGGAAGGTTGGAAATTGGGATGCGCACTACACCGATATAGTGTACCTCGTGGGCAGTTTTGATAATTTACCCCAATTCAAATGTGCCCAGACACCACCACCAATATCAAGTTTAACCTAATTTAAATGTGCCCAGACCCTAAGTTTCCAGCCTGGAGAGAGAGAGAGAGAGAGAGAGAGAGAGAGAGAGAGAGAGAGAGAGAGAGAGAGAGAGAGAGAGATGCGTTTCTCACCCTAAATGCAACTATCTGTTAGCCCAAAGATTTCCATAGAATACCTTATTGATTATATTTTGTTGGAGACAAGTATAATTAGTACTATGATATTGGGTATCGATTCGAATAAATGCTTATTTTGTAAGATTTGATTGAGCTAATCAAGGAAATACTATATCAAGATCCTATCTCCAATAATCAAGAGTAGAGGAAAAAAAAAAAATAGGGAGAAAGATTATTACAGTTTGTGTTTTGTTCTCTAACTTGATAGCAACAATGGCCAATCAAGAAAAAAAAAGCTTGATAGAAATAATGTATTCTGCTTTTATTCAAATTCTTAAGATCAATCCAAAATATTTATGTACTGGATTTAGACATGTCCCTCTTGTGTCTGACGTGCCTTGATTTCAGGGGGAAAAAATGGTGTGTGTCCACATCCACATCCGTAGCCGTACTTGTTAACTTGCTACAAATTGGCAGGCTGGTAGCTTAATGCAAGAGGCTCTACAAGTGTGGACTAAGGAAGGTCAGAATCATGTAGCCTTACTCTGCTTAGTGAAATATTGCAGATCTGTGTTTTGGAAATGGCCTGTAAGGTCAACAGAAAACTCTACATGAATCAATTTCTGTCATATCTCTTCATATTCTACTTCTCTCTATGGTTTGTGCATGTATTTCACCCATGTATTGTAGTAGTTACATAGGCACATGGACTTCGAAATTGTTTGGTTCAACTTCAACCATTGTTTCCAAGAAACAGAGTTTATAAGAGTACATTATTAGAAACAATATCTGTGTAATACACTATAACGAGCAAATTGTAGATTATTACAAAGGAAATACAGAAAAATAAAGTGAGTTCATACCATTAAGCTTGCTACTAGTCATCCAAATGCCCACTGACAATATTTCCAGAATGAGACCAGTATTCCTTAACAAGCTGCCCAAACAGTGAGTCTTCATTACTGATGAGCTTCGTCGGCCTATCGTACTCTACTACTTGTCCTGTAAATTCAAACAAAGAAGCAAAAAAAAAAAAGAGAACAAATCTTCATGTGACGTCTCTCTTTCTTATCAGAATATGAAGACTCACTTACCATCACTAGTGGAAAGAACCATAGTGGAGTCCATCACAGTGGGTATTCTATGAGCCACTGTGATTACAGTGCAATCTGCAAATTCCGTTCTCATTATTTTTTGGACTACAGAATCTGTTGCGTTATTGATAGAGGCAGTGGCTTCGTCAAGTACTGGTATCTTCCTTCTCTTCAGTAGTATTCGTCCCAAGCAGAATAACTGCCTTTGTCCCATGCTCCAATTTGATCCGTCTTGCACAACTGCATTGTACCAAGTTGATTGTACAAACTTTATAATCCAAAGCTTTTCTGCTTTGGTGTTCTCTAAATAAAAATGCTACTTACCCAAGGCGTCCAATACCTCGTCTTTCTCTTGAACCACCTCCTGAAGCTGACATTTTTCGAGAACCTTCCATACATGTTTTGGAAATGGTATCGATTAGGCAAAGCAAATCCCATTCTAATAAACTGCTTCCTGCGACTACTTTTTTGCAAGTATGTGAGAAATACCCTTGGTATCATTAATAGTATGAAAGTGGAAACAAGAACAACGTGATTATGGTTTTCTTCTTTGGAACAACATGATTATGGTTTTTCTTCTTCGGAAATTGCCTTGGCCTCAGAGTTTTAAATAAAGGCTGTTACATAACAGGATTTTTGACCGTTATTTACTTGTGAATCGAATATTCGGCTATATCACCGATACCATTACGTTTCGTGATACTGTGATTTTAAGGGCTAAAACTATGAACTAGAAAAAAGAAGAGACGCGTTCACCAAAACCCTTCTATTGAGCAAAAATTACAGCGGCTACATTTTGCATTTGAAGTGTCACTAGAATCTTTTTAGCAGGAAAACATGAGATTTATGTTATTTAAATGCATTTATCCAATAGTTTGGCAATTCAAAGGCCAGTAAAGCAACCTACAATAGGTGTTTTGCATCTTCGCGTTAGAAAAAGTGCAGAAAATTTGGGTTTGATGCAATTACTATAGAGTTTATATGTGACAGAAACCTTACCGCCCATATTTCTTGATCAGTATGCTCCATTAACGGGTCTAGATTGGATCTAACAGACCCACTAAAGAGTGTTGGATCTCGTGGGATGACCCCCAAGTGTGATCTTAGGTCATGAAGCCCAAGAGTACTTATATTTTTGCCATCTACTATGATACTTCCCTCAGTAGGCTCTACAAGGCGAAACAAGGCATTGATAAGAGTTGTTTTCCCACTTCCAGTCCTTCCCACAATTCTGATTTTGTCCCCTCCTTCAAATACGCAACTTATCCCCCGAAGTACCAGAGGAGAATTAGGTCCATATCTAACCTGCTTGACACCATTTCGCTCTTTAGCACATCACTGTACATGACCTTTAGCTAGACAAAAAGATACTACAATGCTATATTCTACCTTCAAATCACGGATCTCAACTTTACTAAATTCTGGCCAGTACAGGGCTGGTCGATTGCCTTCTATTATTTTTGGGGCTTCACTAGGTATATGCATGTATTCTTCTAGCCTTTCTATGGCAATAATTGAATTTGACATCACGCATTGGCTTTGGACTGAAAAAACGAGAAATGTGTTCAGTGAAAGACCATATGATAGCACCATTCCAATAAATCCTACCATGAGAATTTCAACAACCAATTTGCTCATCAGATTTCTAAGTGATTTACAAGTGTATTCCAATAACATTGTCAGATGACTTGGGTGAACTTGAAGAACTTTTGGTTATATTATGCATGTAGCAAAGGCTATAAAAACAATTAGTAATATTGATTTGTGACCGGATTTTGAAGCATCATTGAAGAGAAAAGTTATGCCAAGCATTGAGCATGACAGAACAATTGCACACAAGATTTCTAGACAATGGAACAACCACTCGTCTGCTGAAAATTTGTGGAAGAATGAACTGGCGTTGGCATCAATAAGTTGCAAATTTTCTGAAAAGAACCGGTCTTCCTCACCAAAAGCCCTGATGGTCACCGCTCTAGCAACGGATTCAGCAAGAGGGGTAGCAACTGAAGACTTGGTTGTGCTGTCCATTCGCATCAGCTCTTTTGCAGAAGCAAAGTACAATCTCTATTTGTTCAAAGACAAAATATGTTATCAAATGGTATGCTGGTGTAGTTTGTGAGAAATAACATAGAAGCACTTGCGTAAGTTGCATTGTTGGGTTACCTATAAGATTATGGTAACAATAACCATAAGTAAGATGACAAACAAGATAGGCCACGTGAGGGAAGCCAATACTCCAAAGCTAAAATATGCATTCAAAGTGTTCCCTATACTCAAAGTAAATATGAATGCCAATTCAAGGTCCACAATACTCATATCAAAAGATACCTACACAGAAAAAAAAATCTGTAAGTTCCCTAGATTCCTTGAAGCATAACATGCACTACAGTTGTTTATTATAAAGATTCTTACCCGACTGAGTATCCTTCCCAATGGTGTAGAATCATAGAATGAGATTGGTGCTCGGAAGACAGAGGTCATTAACTCAGAAAAAAATAGCTATCGATGTCTTAATACCCAAAAGGACTACAAGATAAGATCTTAGGAGAAAGAAATATTAACACGCCACACCCTATCAATGAGTATCCTGATATCAACTCCAATATGCTTACACTAGACTCCTGTAAATGTGCAGCCAACCACAGACTCTGTACAAACTTCGCAATTATAAAGACACAGTGAACGATGACCGAAAGGAAGAGGTACAATAATCCATTACTTTGCTTCAGATATTGTATGTAAGGCTTGAGACACGTATCTCCTGTTTCTCTTCCTTCTTCCTTAATTAACTAGTCTACCAATTATTCTCTTTGATGTTGCTCAATATAAATTTTTGGGATCTCTTCTTTTGGTGTTTTTGGTTCTTCAAAACAAAACTCACATTGCAAGTCAGAATCAGACGTGACTTTATGAACATTGACAAGGTTATGAAATTGCTGTCTAGAAGCTAGCAACTTATCATAGGTAGCTGCTTCCATAATCTTCCCTTCAGACACGAACTGTTAACAAAATCAATGGACAGAACATACCATTTATGCAGTATTAGCCAAACGATTTCTGAATGCACATGCACTAGTAGGTGTGAGTTTACCACATAGGGGATAAGTTCATAAATAAGATCAATGTTAAAGAAGGATAATGCAGAAAGTGCAAAGAGTTAAAATCCTAACCAAGATAGAATCGAATGCTGGCAGGAAATCAACTTGGTGGGTGATGAGTAATGCAGTTTTCCTTACCAGGGCACCCATGACATATTCCTGCCCACAAAGCACATTAGCTTTTTACCTTGGAAAGTACAATTGTAGAAGAAAACTAAATCAGATTTTACAGAATAATGTTCACATTGCATAAATTTGTTGCTGTATGTGCGTCAACAGCACTGAATGGATCATCTAATAGGTATATATCTGCATCTTTATATAATGCATGTGCCAATTGCACCCGCTGCTTCTGCCCACCACTGAGATTAACAGCCCGTTCTCCAATTATTGTGTAATCCCCAAACGAAAGCATCTCAAGATCCTTTTTTGGGGAACACTTCTCCAGTACTTCTTCGTATCTATTTTGATCCATGGTGCACCCAAAGAGGTTATTCTCCTGTATGGCCCCCGTTTGGATCCACTCTGTCTGAGAAACATAGGCAATCTCCCCGTATACTTGTACCTGGAACATGGAGCAGAAAATATACAGGTTGATGAATATCTTCTTCTTCTTTTTTTGAACATCAGATAGTGAGGTTGATGTATATCTGTCTGGAATCCATAGTTTCTTAGTTCTGACCAAACTATGACAAAACTGCAAATCTTCATACTAGCAGTTAAAACTGCTTGGTCATTTCCTTGCAAGAGGTTACATATGAGCAGGCTATGGACATGTAGAGATCAGAGAACAAGAGATCGCCTATCGATATATTGATGCAGAATAATGAGCTATAATATATGGTTTAATAGTAAATTTAGTTGGCTCCTACTTATATACCAAATGTAAGTTTTAAAAACATTTATGTGCAAAAGCAGCAAAATGAATGACTTCCTACATTGATTTTTACAGCCTATCTAATATACGTGCATGCATATGTATAGGTCGGCCGATTCATAGTTCGCTAAATTTCAAGCCGTAAAAGAAGTAATTGAAGACTTACTATACCATTTATATCGGGAACCTCCCCAAGAATTGCTGCTCTAAGGGTCGATTTACCCAAGCAAACCTCTCCACATACAAAGAACCACCAAGTTTATATCATTTAGAGTTGGCTTTAAAGAGCTAGAATCCCATAAAATTCTTGTGGTACTAATAGATATAGCCTGGTTGAGTCCCTCCGCATCGCGCGTTTTCTTGGCATATCTATTCTGCAATTCAGGTGCACTGAAAAACTTCATGATTCGAGAGAATGAAACCTGTGCTTTAATAAACACTGCCCCAATATCAGGGATCATTCTTATGGGCTCCTGAAGAATACTGAAAGCCGCAAGAAATGTGAACACGTTACTGGCATTGATTGGAATCCCAAGTAGCAAGCCCAACAGGTAGCAACTGATACCATGATTGGGGATACCCAAAATAGAACCATATAGTACCCTTTTTGTGACAAGACTGCTAACAATTTTTTTGATTGTTCTCTCCTTACCTTTTCCACCACATTCTTGAAATGAGTCTCCCAAGCATATAGTTTTAAGACTTTCATGTTTGTCAGTGCCTCTGCCATAGCCTTAAGCCTCCTGTCTTGTGCCACCATAAGCTTTGCCAAATACTTATGCTGTTATTTGGCCACTGGATAATTTGCCAACACAGTCAATACAATTACTACCACCGCTGCAATAGCTGCAGTCCCCGTGGTGTAGTCTATGATAAAAAATGCAAGGCAGATCTGAAGGCCTATTGTCCATGTCTGTTGAATCCACCATGACATAATTTGTTATTAGAACAGGAGAATGGTTTATCTTAGAAGCATTTGAGAGTTTTAGTTGCTTCTGATAAATTGCTGCAGTTAGCAAGGACCTTATTTGGAGCCCAATTAGTCTAGTTCTAAAGCTCCATAATTGCCTCTCTGACAGTGATTCGAAGCATTTCCCAAGGAAGAGGCCTGCAGTGAGAGCATATCCCTCATGTTTAAACGTTTCTTTTCCTTCGGCAGCCAAAATGAAAGCTCTCAGAAACAACGGGCCGGTAGCTAGTGTGAGTACCTTGATCAATGCAAAAAACCCACAAACTAAAATAGCTTTCAACTGCCAGAGAAATATTGTTATCAAAACTGAAAGATTCAGTGTACCTTTTTCTTTCTCTTTGCTTAGCTTCTCCTTAAGTACAAAGTAACATGTCTCCGCTCGATCCACTTGCCTCAACTTTGGAATGTCTTTGTCCTCAATAACTTTCTCCTTACCCTGCTTAAGTAATGGGTTCAACCACCAAAACCACATTCTGCTAAAAAAATCCGGCATTTGCGAAAGGCGTTCTGTTTTCATCCCCACTATCAGCTGATTCACCTTGTCGAGGTTCGTGGAGTGCATCAATATTGGTTTCTACATACTTTTCATCCCCAAATGCACAGAAGAGCAATAGAATTGCTGTGGAAAAAGATAACATACCTAGCACACACTTAACTGACACTACTTTGTCCACATTGATATAATGAAGAGAAATCCTGAAAATAAGAAGACAAGTATAGAACAAAGCCTTATGGTCATGATATGTGGATACCATTGCCTTCGGAGGCTCACAGTTATAGCCAGAAATAACCATGTGAACGCCTGGAATAGCATTGTTAGCCACCTGTGCAGAGGTGTTATGCTATCTTGTGATATCAATTTCTCCACAACGATCCAAATACCTAATCCAAAATAAATCAAACCCAATGCAATACTGAGAATGGCTGAAGAAATTCGCAATGTGAAGTACCATTGGGAGTCCAGTAACGCAAGGGTCTTGCTTGAGCATGGTTTATAGATGAAGGTATATAAGCAGATGAAAATCACAAGAATGTCAATAGAATGACCAAAACATGATTGATGCAGGAATATGGATTGATGATGGGTGGAAGTCCAGATTTGCAGTTGTTTCCACATTCGTACAAAGAGACTGAATTCCCACAGAAAATGGTCATTATGTGTTCCGTTGCCTCCAAAAGCTGCGGCTCACTAACCACAAGTCTTGAAGGTCTACAATTTAGATATTGTCAGTATATTGAAATAAGCTGAACTAACTCGATCAAGATGATCGATAAGACTAAGCGATCAGCGGATTGGTTTAAACGTTATGTGCACTCCTGAAGTTCAATCAATTATTGGAAATATCTGGTGCAGTACTTTCAGTTTCAGCATTTGAGTTACCACTTTATCATTACCGATTTACTTGAATCATATATAAGTTATTCAATACTGTGGTCCAGAAATGGATTTGATAAAATCAGCTAGGTTGATTTGTATAGGGGTTTACCCCACAGCACATTTCGAGCACGATAGCAAGTGACAAGATCAAGCTTAAACTCACACACGTGTGCGCTGACACTATGGTCATGATCAGTTGATCCTCGTCTTTCAGCCTAGAAAAAAGCATAACAAAAATGTTACGATGTTTTCTTGTACATACTTCCAAACTCAAAATTTTGTGGTTAGGTATTATGAAAAACAATTAGCTCAGCTCAAGAACCTTACATATTTCGTTGGACTTCTGGAAAGTATTTTAGAGTCTACAAAACAAGAAAGAGAGTATATATTGTAAGAGCATACATGTAAAATGCTACGGAGATAAGATAAGCAAATATCCTGCTCCCAGTGTTCTAAAAGACACTCGGCACTAGTCGGGCCAACGCCTAGCGCCTAGGCCGACTAGGCGCCCGCCTTGCAATTAAGTTTTTTTTTTTTAGAGGGGTGTCTAACACATTCCCTTCACCGTACCCATGAATCCCGAATTCAGAATCTCATTCCTTTTGATATCTTGGCTCCTAAAACCAAGTGACGACTCTAATCATTCATCACTCTTTATCGTGTGGAGACACCTCTAGCCATGGAAGCATCCACGGCAAGTGTTACACAACGAAGTCCCTTAAACAAGTTGCGCACCCCTTTACCATTCAAATGCCATCTAAACCTTGTGGCAATGCCTTGAGCACCCTGCGGGAGAGCATCCACAGATAGTTCCAGGCACAACGTCAGTGAAAGTGACAAAATTGAGACAGAAGGTAAAATATGGAGTTAAAATTGACGCAATTAGTATTAAAGGGACGCAATTGATTTACCCTTTAACTTATGTGTAAGAAGTGTATGACAATTCATAAAAAGTAAATAAAACTTGTAAATGGGTTTAAAAACAATGTCAAATGTGCACCATTGTGTCCTTTAATTGATTCTTAGTTTAACCACCTTTGTTAGCTGAACAAAACTTCCACCACACATTTCGGTGAGATCCACATAAATGTGTTGTGGATGAAAGTATTTTTCCAACCAGATGGTGGATTAAAGTGTTGGAGCACCGTGGTGCCTAAGACCACCAAATAGTTTTTTCTTTTAAGATTCCCAAAGGTGCTGAGAAAAATGTCAAAACATAATTGCGGTCAAAACACGTAAAGACAAATATTTGCAAACAAACAGAGGAAGTACCATAGATAGTGGAGTATTCTGTTTGTCCATAGAAAGGAAAAGGAAAAAAAAAAAGAAAAAAAGAAAACTTAATTTGAGGAAAGTGGGGAGGAAAATTCAGTGTGCTTAATTCTTCGTTTTGTTATTTTCCTCTCAATTTTCTCTCAAACCAAACAAGAGAAATTAATTTTCCTTTACATTCTTTTCTTTCCGTAGATACCAACAAATTTCAGTGAATAAAGTGTTTTTATTTTACCATCAATGCGGTTCCTTAGGTAATGGGTTGTTGTAGGGCCGCCCGCGGATCGGTTTTGTGCGGATTAGTCCGGTTCTCAATCCGATCCGCTCACGGAGGATGGTCGCTTTTTTTATTAGCCAACCATTCGTGAGTGTTGTTTGGTCGGTTCGGTTTGGATGGATCGGTTTGGACGATTTACGTGAATTTGAGCATGCAATTTATCTTTTTTGTATAAACCAAAAAATTGAAAAATAGATCCAAAATTTCAAATCCAAAGTCTAAACATTCATCCACCCTAAAGTCTAAACAAGTTCATCCACCAAACCAACAACATTTTTTTTTTTCATAGGAGTGAAGTCTATGGACTTAATACTTTTTGTCCCTGAATTAGTGTCAATTGATGGTGGACTTCATGTATTTCTGTAAATTACAATATCAATTGATGGGGGACTTTAATTAGTGAAGTATAGGGCACTAGAAACAGAGCTCTTTGTTCTTTTGTTTAAATTCTGTTAAGTTTCATAAGGATGTGCACGTGTTTTCCTTGTAAACGTTTTTTTTTTTTTTTAAATTTTCAAAGTGGCGGATGGTTCGGTTTGAACCGGAACCGATCTCCAATCAATCCGGATTTGCTCAGTATTTTTAGATCTGCATCCGTTTGTAGCATGCCTCAGTTTGGTCCGGTTTGGATGGATTGGGCAGTTCTGTTCAGCCGCTAGACAATCCCTAGGTTGTAGTATCACTCTACAAAGTCTCAAACAAATTGTGCTTTGTATTGTAATGTGATGGTTGACAACTACCTCACATTTTACTAAGAAACATTGCGGAAACTACACTGACCACGATATTGGCACGCCCGCATCACCCACATACTCAACTTTCCTTGACCTCAGGGCCTTTCTGGAGGTAACGGAAGGATTCTGAATTCATCCAAATATTGTAGTCTAAGAAACAAATTGTGGTTATAGATTATAATGTGGTGATCATGATTAACAAATACCTCACATTTTACTCAGAAACATCGCAGAAACTGCATATTTCTGTTGATTTAGAGTGTCATGGTTTGGTGAGTAACACGAATATCACTGTTTGATGGTGTTGACTAGATTTCAGTTATAGCTAGATTCTGGATTCATCCAAATCATAAGTAGCCTCTTCTATCAATTGTAGTTTCCTGACAGTAAAGAAAAAGCCTAAGGCTCCCCGTCTCATTGTTAAATCAACACAAAAGATTACGGATCCCATGTAACTAGAATTAGAAGTTTAATATATATGTTTTTGTGCGGTTCTGGTTATGATTAGTGGGGTTGGCTTTGGCTCTTTGGTTCACTCCCGATCGCTCCGTTCGTCCTCCTCCTTGTGACCTGCACCAAGTCATTAGGGCTGGGTTTAGCCGAGTCAGCCCTAGTGACCCTTCGACAGTAAAGTTAGTCCAGGAAGGAGAAGAGAAAAGTACTATTCACTAGAAGCGGCGTACCTCATTAGGGTTTCTATGCTTTCCTTATATAGGGCTCCCTTAACTTGCTCGCCAAGCAAACGCGTGGAGGGCACTCTCGGCAACTGCCTCGGATGACGTCATATATGATGCATCAGATAAGGCAGTTATGGAGCACATGGCCTGAGGTGGCCGTAATGATGACACTCACCACGTACTGTAACCATCTCGGCCTACGTCACAATGATGTATGTGGCCAAGCGGTTAGGTGCAGGTGAACGAGATTTCTTCTATGGATCACGTGGGTTGCTCTAGCTGGATCCACGTCAGCTATGCCCGAACGATAATTTCTGGAAGCCCGAGCTGGAAGAACAAGAGGGATTCCACGCGTGATGCCCGAGCGATTGGGTTGACCGAGTGGTACGCCCGGATCTGCAGGACCCCGTCCTTATGATGAAGCCTTATGGGCTTACCCTAGCCACACGGCTCAGTCACAGTCTGAACCGTATTGTTCAGGCCACTACAGTTTTCTTCAAAAAGTTGTTCAAATGTTTTGATCAAAATTGTTTGCTAATCCATCGAGAATTAGTTAGTGATATGGGTGATAGTTTATTTCCAAATTCAATTCGGACCTAGTAAGTTAGAATCATCTATCCAATGTTTAATTTCAAGGCATCGTTAATGTTTGAACTTTGTGCAGTAGAAAGGGATTGTAAGTTATGATGAGATAGCTGATGCTAACAGTTCCGTCTATTCCTGTGATTTATTTGGTTGACACAGACAATGGCTCTTTGACATCTTCTACCAAAGCAAACTCCACATCTCCTGAAAATTCAAGCACACTAGAGTCGCATGAATTTGAAAGTGGAGGAATCACTGCAGCGACTCCCGAAAATGTGGGGGACCTCTGTCGGAATCCTGGATGTAGTAATGTTGATGTCTTTACATATGAGGAGATGAGGTTGGGAACAATGCACTTCCAGCCTGCTATAGTGCTTGGTGAGGGTGGTTTTGGGATAGTGTATAAAGGAGTTATAGATGAGAGTGTGAGGCCAGGTTACGAGACCACAAATGTTGCTATTAAGGTGCTTCTCAAGGGTTTCAAGGGGACAGAGAGTGGCTGGTATTTTCTTCGACTTCATTTCTTTTCCTCTTTTTGGGGCGGCTCATTTGTCTTCCTTTCAAATTGCATTTATTATTGATCAGCATAGAAGAGGCAAACCAGGAAAAAATATTGAGAGAGAGAGAGAGAGAGAGATCCACAGGATTTGGTTGAGATTCAAATTGGCATTCGCCATGATTATTGTTGTTCCATCGACATAGGCTGTGAAGTTGTTAGTGGAGACAAATACGGTAGACTGATGCTACGGTGATCTTTGTTGATGTTGGAGATTTTCAAAGTAAAATTGGATTTTAGTTTGGAATTTTTGGAAAGGTACTAAGTGAGATTTTTGTGAAAGGTTGCTACACCTTTTCACATGGGTTGTGACGTTATGTAAATGGTTGTAACACCCATTAAATTGGGGTGTGTTCGTTTAGAATAGATGTGATTGTTAAGAAGGGATGTGAGACATGGGGGCGCCTCCAAGAGGCACGACCCTTCCTAATAATTGTTTAAAGGGTGCCTACTAACATGCATGTTCCTTTCTATGAATTGTCTTAAAAGACATGATCCTTCCTAATTGGTGTCTTCAAAGGACATGACCATTCCTTATGGTAGTTTACTAGAGACACAAACTTTCACACAAGGGTGCCTATAAGTCTATAAATAGGCCATTTGTAAAGTCATTTGATGGACCGGAAAATTCCATACTGAATTGCTCTCTTTCTCTCTTCACATTCTCTTTCTAGAATGGCAAATCGATATTCTATTATTCCACATAGATAGAATATCAGTCCTTGGTTATTTTACATTTGCTTAGCAGATATTCTGTCTGTCTTCGTTTGTGCAAACACAGATAGAAAGAACCTAGTGTTCGGATTCGATTTATCTTGAAGGCGGATTTGCTGTAACCCGGTGCACACCTTCTGGTGGGGGCAAATACTGTCTTTAGGAAAGCGTTCTCCTAACGGGACTCGAATGGTTTCTTTCATTTCCAGGTTTTGAAGAGACGATCCCATCATTTTCATCATTTTGAAGACCAGGTTTCCAACAGTTGAGAAGAGCCATGATTCTACTTGATCTAATTGATGTTGTTGAATAGCAGGTTGGGAAATGCAAGATTAAGATGACATGAAAAAAAGCTTTCTTTGCCCTGATGTATTGCCAACTGCTGCTATCTTTATCTCAGCAAAGAGCCCTCCAAAACAAGAGATGACCTTTCTCCACTTAAAAAACTGCTGAGATTCTAGAATATTAAAATGCTACCGTGTTAGGCCATCACGATTTTCACAAAGTTCAAGCTAGAACAAGATAGTATCTCTACCACTATTTAAAGAAAATTTACTTCTTTTGACTACAGAAGAGCTTTTTAGCTGAATAACTTTGTCATGATAGTAGGTTCATCTGAAGGTGCAGTCACCATGTTTTAGCAAATGCTATGTAGAAGAAATTATATAGCATTTATTTACATGATGATTAATGGCTGTTGATAATATTGTGAAAAAAGTTAGATGTTAGCAACTTAAGAAAAGGTTCGCACCAACTCAAGTTTTGAAAGGTAAGTGGCTGTGTGGATTTTTCTGTCAGAGGAAAGAAGGTGGAGGAAGGTGGTGGCTTTGAAGTATGGGATTGGCAGAGTGCACAAGGTGACTGGGCTGGCAAGAGGTCATTGATGTGTTACGGGTTGGCCTTTAGAGAGAAAATTAGGAAATCTGGGAGGACTCTGTGAGTTTCTGTAGTTCTGTGGTGAGGGATGGTAGGAAAGATAAGTTTTGATCTCATGTGCGGTTTGGCGGAGAAATAGGTCTGTTGCAATGAGACATGGGTGTGGTGTTTTGTGGGACATTTGGCGACAAACTGAGGTGCATAAATAGGAGTTCTATGAGTTGAGGGATATGGAGAGGCTTTGTCTTTTCTAGATTTGATTTCGGGTACAACGTACTGAAATGGATATTACATGTTTTTGGGGTCATTTTGAATACTTTTTTGTTAACTATCAAGGTTGTGTGGTTGGGTCTTTTTTTCTTCTTCCCTTGTCTGAATTCTCATGCTGGCTCATGAAAAATTCTCATGTGCAAGCAAGACGGGAAAACAGCAACACAGCTTCTATGCGTTGTTGGACAGCTTGTGTATATTGGACATCGGGACTTTCTTGGTTAGGTGTGGTGTTGGTGGTTCCATCAGAGGCTATGGAACTTCACTATTTGTTGGTAGGGGTGATGGTTGACAGGAGGCATACAATGAATCAAGGCTAGTGTGACCACCACTTGAGACATTTGCGCGGTGTGAGTTTAATATGATCCATACATTTGCTCCTATCTAATAAGTTGGGTGGATTGTCTTATACCTGGTTGCTTAGCCAAGTATTTCTGTCTAAAAAATATCAAGATTGATGCCGTATGCGTTAGGGAACAAAGCTTTGAGGATCAACTAAAGAAGTTACTTCGAATCCAGATGTGTTCACTTAATAATATGTTGATTGCTCATAGGTAAGACGTTCCCCTGGAAGAAATAAACATGTTTTTTATTTTGGTTCATGTTTGTGGATTTTACACTTTAAAAGGGAGAATTTACTCTGTTGTGTGTTTGTGCAGGCGGAAGTGAGCTATTTGGGCCAGCTTAGCCACCCAAATCTGGTAAAGCTCATTGGTTATTGCTGTGAAGATGACCACGGGCTGTTAGTCTATATGATTATATGGCATTTGGGAGCCTGGAAAAACACCTTTATCAAAGTGAGTACCAAGTTGAGTTCTTGATGTTATTCAATAGTAGGACCCCCAGAGGAATCCCACTTGTATACTTGATCCATGATTAAAAGATGCTACTTGACATCCAAACTAGATTCAGCCGTTAAAGTTATCCCTGCAGAGAAACTAGATTTAGTTTTTAAGTTATCCCCAAACCTTGCATTGTTGCCATATACTTCTTTCTTTCTTTATTTGATTTTCTCCAATATAGTTTTGGCCTTCTTCAGACAATGCACATGACTTCCTCTTTGGCATCATTCATATTACAGTGCGTACAAAAGGGTTCTCATGAAAAGTCGTGTTTAATGCACAAATGCTCCCACTTCAGAGCAAAATTTGTAGAAGAAAACAGGTAGGCCCAACTTTTTCATTTGACATGAACTGCTGCCATAACACGGGGGCAGATGAGCACTTTCTGCCATACCCAACAAAATCCAGCATTTCCCCAAGCTTCTGCTTCTAATTTGTGTTTCCTTTCAACTTAAATGTGGTTACTTTGACCTCGTTGATTTAAAGTAATATCCCAAAAGAAAAGATAGAAATGGTATGAAGGGCGGACCATGTTATTGGACATAAGAAAAACACATCTACGCACTGCAGAAAAGAAAATATCTCGAATCATTGAGGAATTAGTTCAGCTTATCCATATGTGGGCATTGGAATGAAGTATTTTGTTAGAGACAGAGAACTCAAGTAAATCCATTCTGTTGAAGGATGGCACATAGCTTCATCTTCTTGCTTTTTATTTTTCCCCCTGCAAAAAAGAGAGAACCTGTTAGAACAAAAGAGTGCTTATAGTAAATCCATTTTTTGGAAAGAAGGATCATCATTTTTTTGTAAGAACAAGATTTTTTTACCCAAGTATTTTATCCAATATTGAAAACAAAAACAAAACATGCATACTCGGTGGGGAAAAAGTGGTTGACAGTAATAATGTAATGCTGGAAACTAATGCTGACCTTTCAAGTAGATTAGGCCACACTTACGTGACCATCTGTTGAGATAAATATTGCTTCCATGCTACTTGTTATTTGAGCTTTGTGCATGTAGGAGATTGTGCTACGCTAACATGGTCGAGAAGGGCTGGCTTTCCTTCGTGTTGAAAAAAGACCTACCATTTATCGTATCTTCAAGACATCAAACATCTTGCTAGATGAAGTTACTTCTCGCACTGTCATGATTTCTATCTTTTCTTGCTCCATGTTTGAGTTTTACGAACGAAAGCAATTCTAGAATTATGTTAGTTTTATACCATCATACCTAATTTTGATTTAGTAAATGGCTATTCTGTATGATGCTAGGAATGCACAGTATGGCATTTCCACTCTATATACAAGGAAATTGTTCTATGAAATAGTGACCGACTTTTTTTTTGGAAAGTGGAACATTAACAGTGAAATCTTCTTGAATTATAAAATTTCCCTTGATAACATTTGGATCTTTGTTAGAATAACGAACCATTCAACCATCTTTTGACTTAATGACTGAAGACTCTTAAAAGAAGATTTCGCATAATAGTAACCAACTTCTTATGAAAATGGAACTTCGTGGGGACTGGTGAAATCTTTGGTGAATTATTCTTTGGAATAATTTATTTTTTGTTGCTAAGTGTTTAATAATGATGGCAGGATTTTAATGCAAAGCTATCTGACTTTGGGCTTGCAGAGGATGGGTCTATGCAAAACCCAAGCCACGCACAAGTGATGCACAATTCTGGCTATGAAGCCCCAGAGTATCTTACGAATGGTGAGTCATCCCATTGCAAGTTGGAATGAATCACATATTGTTCGTTGGTACTCGCATATCCCGTATCCCGAATGATATTGCATTTTGAGTTGGGATTTAACTTCCTTTTGTGTCATCTGACTCATCTCGTCAAAGTGACATTGTCTTGACTTGATTGACATTTTTTTCCTTGACTGAACCACTATTTTTATTCAACTGTAGCTTTTGAAAATTACTGTGATACATCTTGGTTTCAATCCAGTTCTTCTCATGCTTTCGGTTTCTTGGAAAGATGGGCCCAATGAAAGATTGGAATAAAATTTACTCGAATCTTGGAGCTTGTTTGTTTGGCCTTATATCCCAATCTATTGGGGTCTGCTATATAAATCCATAGTTGCTTCTGCTACGACAAAAGGCTATATGTTATTAGTACTACGTTAAATTTACAGTTCTCCTTTTACAAAATTGTTATAATTGTTCAGGAGAACAGAAGATAGAAGAAAGCATGTAATGAACTAAACTTTCCCTTGTTAAATATCTCAACATAAGATACAATGACAGTACAACCTTAATGCTACTAAAATAGAAGCAAATCACTAAAGTAACCTTAGAACTACATAAATATAGTGATCATTTAATAAATACATCTTTCGGCAAATATAGCGAGCATTTAAGGTTTAGTTTAATAGCACTTCATCGGTGTGGTTGTTGTATATAGTTGGTTCACCCCCATGTTGTTCGGACTAAACCCAAACTGTAACTCATTTCTGTCCATTGTACAAGGACTTGTATACGCGTTCCATAAGAGCATGTAGAATTGAGGGACTAGAGAGTGGCTGCCTAGCTAAGGAGCTACATGTTTAATAATCTGGAAGCTAAGGAGCTACATGTTTCAAGCCATGTTTCAATTTCAGATGTAGAATTCTGATCCTTAACTTAGAGTCCCAGAAAGTGTAATAATCTGGATGCTAGAGCTACATGTTTCAAGCCATTGGTTATGTACCTAATCTCCGGGAATAGAAGTGGTTCCCTTTGTTCTAAAAGTCTATGCCATTCTTCATGTATCTGAGCCAGTCGTTTCAAGATTCGTTTGTCATTTTGGCGACATTGGATTGTAGTATTGTGAAATTTTCAAGCACATAGAAACTTTGATGCACTTTTCACTTGTTTTCTGTGAGACTGGGACCTTACTTCTGTGACTGCCCTACTATTGCATGTGACTACCTTCTGCTCTTACTTCGTAATATTTTCTGCATGTCCTCTTGAATGTAGATCCTTCCTTTGATGCTCGACTCTCTTGAATGGCTAACCTGCATTGCATACAGGAACATGATTTTCACTATCCTTCTGTATGTTGGCACTCCCTTTGTCTTTATCAACAGGATGTTTGCAAATGTTACCCTTTAATTTGTCTAAAGTGAATACGGAATTTTTATATAGAATTATGCTTATCTACAATAGGGGAGAGTACAGACATAACTATATCCACACGCTTAACTGCAACCGAAGGCAGCTTTAGAACTTCTCTCTCTCTTTGTGATTTTCTCTTTGTTACGATTCTTTCAGCGATGGTGATTAGATCTTATATACAATTTCGTAGGGTTTATCTGTCTAATACTGCAAGCGTGCTTGGAACTCCCTTATTGGCTTCCATAAGTAGCATAACCTCCAAAATTTCATTTCGAAACAACACTTTCACTACTAGCGTGGTTTCATCAATGCGAAGATTTGCTTCATTCAGCCAATTCTTTTTCTTTTTTAACATCATTTTTCTAACTTCTCTGCCTTCTGCCTGAAGATGTCATTGGTTTTGTCCATCACTTAATCTTGCGTCTAGTAGTCAGTTGTTGCTTGTATTTTTCTTCCGTTAGTTAGCTCGATTCTTGTTTAATGAACAACAGGGGCATACGGCATACCTGCCCAGAAAAGGGTTACCCATCCATAGCAGCAAACGAACAGAAAAAAAAGGAAGACAGTCCGTTGTATTCTACTTTACTGACCATTAACAGAAATGCCTCTAAAAATGTTCAAGAAAGTGTTCCAAGCTTGACAAATATACAAATTTGACTGAGAATTGTCCACATCATTCCAAGAGCTAACTCCATCCCTCGTCTCTTTTTTAATACGAGTAGCATTTTGGCATAGGTTGGGGATTCAGTGGCTTTATGTTGTTGCCACAGGTTTTAGTAGAGCACCTAGTTTTTAACTTCTACTTACTGCTTCTAAGCAATTTTTTTATAGCCTGTATAAGTTTTATGACCTTTTATTTTTGTGGCATTGATATGAATAAAATACATGCTATTCCAACATATATTCTAATTTCAAACAACGTTAATATTCTGTAACAGGAGAGGCCAGCTACAAACAGATACATCAGTTCTTCCAAGGGAAGTTCCTCAATGTACAAGGGTTTTAATTCTCCGGTGAGCAATCCTAGCCTGCCATCCAATTTATTTCACTATTGCGTGATTCCAAGTCCTAATTCCTTAAGTATGTTCAGATTAGAGAAGAGCCTCCACCTTACACATCTCCTGTTCGCCAAAGATATCAGTCATTTGAGAACCCCTTTGGTGGGAATGGTTCAACCAGTTTTGAATCTGGGGATGAGGAACGAGTTTCTTCCGGGAATTCTCAATTTGGTACAGCACTTTACGACTTCACTGCCGGCGGTGATGTTGAGGTAAATTGTGAAAAAACTGTCATATCAAGAATAGTGTAGCATTTCATATTTTTTGGGTCGCTTTGTTTCATCTTATAATTCAGGGAGTTCCATTGAACTGAACTGTGAAGTCTCCTTCACAGCATCTTCAACCAGCTCCGTAGAGATCAAAATGTCCTACCATGTTTTGTCTCTCTTTAGGAGTTTCCACATATGGAGACTCCTTGGTACATGGAAACAAATCACATGTCTTGTTGTCACTATTTTTTCAATACGCATATAAATTAAGATTTTGATTAAAATTTCAACAAGTTAGTAAATGCAAAAGGATTGATGATACCTTCACAACACGATCAATATTTCATAGAAATGATAACTAAAAATTAAGAGCTAGTAAATCAGTAAAATGCTAACGTGGATAGATTTTTGGGGGGAAATTGAGGAATGATAAGAAGTTTAAGAAAAGAGATGTAAATAGGGATCATGAGTGGAGATGAGATGAATACGACCATACTATAAACAACTTTATAATAGAAACCAATTTGTAGAGTTTCTATTTTTCAATCGACGCGCATCATGATTTCTACTGGTAATGTTCTTTCAGCCATTCTAGGCATTTGGACTGATTTGGCTGACACATGACTGCGTGGACTTATTAGTTAATAACCATTTGCTTTTCCCCAACTTGCAGCTGAGCTTGACAGCCAGCAGGAGAGGATGTCCAAATTGTTTAGGGCAAATTTCACTGACCTCCCCTGAGGTTTCTGACACGAACAGAAACCTCCCCTGAGGTTTCTGAAATAACACTGCCCTCCCCTCTTTTACCTGAAAATACCAAGAGACCCCCCTCTCCGCTAGTTGGACGTTAGAAAACAGATGGAAAAGATTATTTCTCTCTCCACCCACTACTAAAACTAAACTAAACTCCCAACCAAATAAAACCATGTCATTGTATTATATTTTTTACAATACCTATACTATCCTCACCAGACTATTTACCCCCCTTATTTATAAAATATAAAATACAAACATCATTACGCTTTGTACCCGTTTCACTATGAAATTTTGTCCTTATTTAAAAGGATTCACATTTGTTAATCTTCTATCAAATTTTTGTGAATTATTAGTTCGTCTCGATAAGAGGAATTGAAAAAGTAAAAAATTAAGACTTTTTCCAATGTTTTGAGAAATTCAATATTTTGGGTAAAAACAATAATTTTGTACTCTTTTAATTCCTCTTGTTGAGATAAGCCAATAAACCACAAAAATTTAAAGCAAAACTTGCAAATACGAAAAAATTCAAATATGAACAAAAATCAAAAAGCCTAAAAATCCTACAAACAAACCCCGTAAAAATCAAAAAGCCTAAAAATCCCACCAACAAACCCGTACCCTCCATTGCCAATAGTTTGTTTTTTGGTTTTTACAGGATTTGTTTGTGAAATTTTTAGGCTTTTTAGTTTTTGTTCATATTCGAATTTTTTTCATGCAGACTTGTTTGTGGGATTTTTAGGCTTTTTATTTTTGTCCATATTTGAATTTTTTTTTGTATTTGCAAGTTTTGCGTTAAATTTTTATGGATCATTGGTTTGTCTCAACGAGAGAAATCAAAAGAATATAAAATTATTACTTTTATCCAAAATATTGAATTTCTCAAAATATTTGGAAAAAGTCTTAATTTTTTACTTTTTCAATTCCTCTTATCGAGACGAACTAATAATTCACAAAAATTTGATAGAAGATTAACAAATGTGAATCCTTTTAAATAAGGACAAAATTTCAAAATGAAACGGGTACAAAGTGTAGTGATGTTTGTATTTTATATTTTATAAATAAGAGGGGTAAAGAGTCTGGTGAGAATAGTATAGGTATTGTAAAAAATATAGTACAATGACATGGTTTTATTTGGTTGGGAGTTTAGTTTAGTTTTAGTAGTGGGTGGAAAGAGAAATAATCTTTTCCATCCGTTTTCTAACGTCCAATTAACGGAGAGGGGGGTCCCTTGGTATTTTCAAGTAAAGGAGGGGAGGGCAGTGTTATTTTAGAAATCTCAGGGGAGGTTTCTGTTCGTGTTAGAAACCTCAGGGGAGGTCAGTGAAATTTGCCCAATTGCTTATGAAGTAGCACAGTTGCCCTCCCTGTACTTTTCTACTACAGTACTGGTCTTCGTCAACCATCAATAACGCGGTTTCATTAACAGGATCTCTCCCTTTCAAAAAGAAATTAATAGCATTTTGAAAGGGAGACAAATCAATTTATGTTTTTAATAACACGGTTTATGATTGAAACTCATAATTTTTGAATAAAGACATTTCTGACTTATTTCTGTTTTTTTTTTTAAATTTTGAATCTCGATTAAAAAAAATTTACTTTTTCGATTCCTCTCGAAGAGACAAATAAATAAGTCACAAAAATTTAACGCAAAATTAACAAATATGAAAAAAATTTAAATGAAAAAAAGACGTCGTTTTAACTTATTAAGCCAAACCACCCTTCCTACAGAAAGTTTAGGCTCACCACATATGTCTATCGTATATGTGTGAGGCCCACTCCATGTCCCAAAAATATATAAAAAAAATATCAGTAGATTTTAAATTACTGGGGCTCTGTAAAAATTTGTAGGGTGAAACTGTTTAACTGCTCATTTTCGTCCCTACAAATTCAGAAAAAATATTTACCGATATTTGTTGAAACTGATTTTTTACAAGACCCCCTAAAAAATTATTTTAAAATTCATAAATATTTTTTTGTATTTTTATGAAATCCATACACATGACATGGATAAGTGAGGTGACTGTAGCACTGCTACCCTCCCTGTACTTTTCTACCGTACTTTTCTACTACAGTACTAGTCTTAGGCCCCATTCCGGAACGATAAATAAGTACTTATTTTTTAAGAAAAGAATTTCAAGCTTAAAAATTATATGCTTACACAAATAATTTTTGTATCACTATAGGTCTTATTTGATAGATCTCATTAAGATTTTTAATATGATGCAAAAAAATTGAAAAATTATTTTTCATTTACAATATTTTTGAATTTGAAAATGTGAAATAAGTACTTATTTTTTAAGAAGGTGTTCTGGAACGGGGCCTTAGTCAACCATCAATAACACGGTTTCATTGATAGTATCTCTCCCCTTCAAAAAAAATTAATAGCATCTCTCATCCCCCATTGTCCATTTCCTAGTATTTTTTCACAAAATATTCCAGACCATTTCAGCTTCGAGATGGAGAATGTTGCACAAGACCTGCTTGCCATTCGCATCCACACGCGCCTATAAAGGAATGAAGTTCCTAGAAGTGGCTTACACTTTTTGGCCATCTCCGGACGATTATGCCCCTCGCTTCGGAAACTAGCTGATTGAATTTACTTCTTTAGAGTTTTGGGCGTTTCCGTCATTTCACAATCAAAAGTGGTGGGCCATAGACACTATTTGGGTTATTTTCGAATTACTTTAACGGGTTTTCGGACTTTTAATGTTTTCCGTTTGCGTCCCGAATTTTCTACACTGTTTTGTCACGTAGCGGTATTAGGCTTGGGGGCTTTCCGGTAAAATTGCACCCTATGGTTACTGTGTGCACGTGGATCCTGCCTAGAGTCAAGGCTTTTCCTTTTTCCTTTTTCACCAATTCGTTTCTATACGGCTTCTTCCCATTTTCCATTGGGAGAATTTTTCATAAGTCCACTATAGCACTTTTCAAACCCATCTAGTCCATTTCTAAGTTTCATAACCCACTAAGTCCACTAATAATTTTAATGACAAAAATACCCCACCTAAGAAACAAGGGCCTTGTTTGGCTAACACGAAAATATATTCTTTCCATTTTTTTTTCATTTTTGTTGCAATCAAGCCGTCGCCGTTGCCACCACTACCGCCGCCGCTACCATCACGCCACATAAAACCTTATATGTGTAACAAAAAAACGTGTTTTTTCATTTTTCTCTATTTTTTTTTATTGAACCCTCTACACTTAACATTTAAAGTTATATATGCGATAAATTTCTTTTTTTGTTTTTTCCTATTTTTTTGTATTGATTTTTTAATGTTATATGAGTGATAAAAATTTCCTAACATACAAAATTATATGTGTGGCAAAATTTTTCTAACATGCAACATTTCTTTTTGATTTTTCTTGTTTTTAGTCTTTAACGTTATATGCTGGTCCATACAAAACATATAACATTATATGTGAATTTTTGAATATCTAAATATCGCAAAAAAAAAACATATAGCATTATATTTGAGCTTTTGCAACTCTGAATCTCACAAAAAAAATAGAACAAAACATATAAAATTATATATTCACATATGTGAGCTTCTGCAGTTCTAAATCTCACAAAAAAAAGAGAATATATAACATTATATCTAAGCTTCTGTAGCTCTAAGTCTCACAAAACATGACATAAAATTATATATTTTCAAAACAACATCATATCTTTCCAACAATATTATATATCTAAAAAAATAACATTATATGTTCACATATCATGCCACCATTATCTTTCTAACTAAGAATGTTTAAAAAAATGACATTAAATAACAATAAAAACACACAAAAATATATTTTTTGTGTGACACTAAAAACACACATATAACCTTATATATTTTTTCAAAAAACACAACCTGTTCCAACCTTATATGTCTAGCCCTAGAAAAAACACACATATAACCTTATATATTTATTTAAAAAACTCCAAATATATCATAAGCAAGTCGAAGAGGCCGCTGCGCGGACCAAATCAATAAGTGATTGATGAAAATCACAAATATAACCGTATATATTTATTTAAAAAATTTCAGATCTCTAATCCTAGGAAAAACACACATATAACCTTATGTATTTATTCAAAAACCTCCAAATCTGACGATAATTGGACATGGGACAAACAAAAGACCGGATCAACGTTCTTCACGAGCCTCAAGATTTCAAATAACACCACTAAGCTCACCATCATTTCAAATACCACCACTAGAACAACACCACTAATCAAAATAGAAAGAAGACAGCAAACTACATAAAAGAGTTCACAGATCTACACCTGTACAAATCAAACAAATGAATTCAGAAAATGGAATAAAAGCCAAGAAAATAAATGTATCCACTCAAGCCTTCTCAATCCACAAACTGCCACCAGACTGTGTCAAGGTAATCATCAAGTACTGAGCACCCCTTCCCATCCTTCGGTGCTGTTCATTACATTAATAAGAAGGCATTTATCATGTTTTTAAGTTGTGCAAGCAAAAACTCATTTTGTTTGAAAAAAAAAGAAAAATTGCACCTGAGAGGCCACTGTGCGAAACCAGAGGGGCTCCGGCCCGTTGTTGGGCAATAGACCCTGGTCTCTGGCCTGTCGTTGGGTTGGATCGGAATCGGGGGTGTGATTGTGCGAAACCAGAGGGGCTCGCCGGAACCGAGTGTGGCCGGTTTGGGTGCAGCCCAGGAGGGAAAGGACGCGCTTAAATTTTTTCACGGCAATGTCGGCCACGGCTTTGCAATCGGTGTTTAGTTCTACGGACGAATTTTGGTCAGAGTTCGGAGGAGAGATTTTGAACTGGGCTTTGATCTGTTGGTACCCATCACGAGCTTCATGGCCATGGCCAAGGCGGCAGTGGCATCAATCGAGAGAGAGAGAGAAGAGGCTGTGCTCCAGATTTGTTTTTGGTCTAGGGTTTCTGTCTATATGATAGCTTATATAGGAGGATATTTTTGTCTTGATTTAATTTCTTTTTTAAAAGAAGTGGACTTAAGGTCTTACTAAACTATATTAGTGGACTAGAGGGGTTACAAACATTAGAAGTGGACTAATTGGGTTACAAGTTCTCTATAGTGGACCCTAGACCAATTTTTTATTTCCGATTTCCATTCAACTGTCCACCACAGTTTCCGCGGCAGACGGCGAGTCGGGCTTCCTGGAGTAGATGATGGCTGATTAGCTGTGCGAGGAGAAGATTCGGAGAGGAAAGTTAGTGAGGAGCTCATCGGCTGGGTTGTCTTTGGCTCCAAAATCATATACGAGGACGGCACAAATATGGTCCATGGTCGGCTGTTTCAGAACTGTGCCAAATCCTGAGGTATGGTTGATGGAGAAAATCATGTGTCAATTACTAATTGATTGTAGATTTTTTGCTCTCTGTCAAAACGTTTTCATGTTTTGGGATAAACTTAAAAAAGGCCGTATTTCTTCCGCTGAAATCTGATTCCCCAAAAACGTGAGGGATGTGTAAAGGCCAATTTCGTGATTTCTGTCCTTTGTGATATCAATAATTTGTAATGATGATTCCTGTAAATTCAGGTAGTGTCTTTGGCGCAAAATAGGGAAAGCTCTGCCCTTTTGTGTTTGGTCAAGAATTAAAAAGATAAGTGCAAGAAAATGGTGTTGTGGTGGCGTAGTGTAATGAGTATTTTGGTGGTTAAAATTATCATTATTTTTAAATTTAAAAAAAAAAGAGAATTACTTAGTAATTATTTGTGCTTTTGCCGTTTGAAAAAAAGAAAAGAATAAGAAAATAGAGGTGGCAATATGCATGTGTATGTATAATTGGCAAGACATGGAACTATTGAGGTGTCAAGTTTTGGGCATTAGGTGGAGGAATTATGGGAGCTACTATATTGTTTTGGACGTGTGGCTGGAAGAGGTGACTCAGTAAAATTGCCTTTGACTTCACCTTGACACCTAGCTAATATCCACCATTGACACATCATGCTCCCAAGCCAATATAAACCAACATAATCTCTTGTTCACTTTTGTTGTAGTTGCACCGAGAGAGAGAGAGCCCATGGAGAGAACTTTCTATTCTAGAGTCATGAACTCATGGTTTAGAGTTAGGAAACCTACTGGTACGTTTGGTTGGTAAAGAAAAAAGGACCAAGATAAATTATTCAGTGTGATCATGTCCAGGAGTGCTATGGTGTGCCTTGTTGCATGTGGGTTGGTTGGCATAGTTAAAAGACTTTGGGAGTAAGATGGCATATCTTGCATAGTTCGGTATATACATCTTTCATAAGGAGGTAGTTCTTGAGAATGATGTTCACATACTCATCGGCCACGATCATAATTTGAGATACCGGGTAGTGTGCAATACATTCCAAGTTAAATCTCTTTGCAAAGAGTGTTCTTTGATTCTCTCATTTTGTACTCATTTGATGTCTAAGCTTATTGATTTAGTTATTGTCACTTCCTGTATCGTGACACAGAAAGTATTTGGCTGAAAGCCATGGAACATATTGGTATATGTTTAAGTCCACCGGGTCACAGAGTTATAAAAAATGTACGATGGACTGCCCCACGGGGAGTCCAGAATGTTATGGGCCGGGCCCATGTGCCCAATACAGAGTTTAGACCTGGGTGGTGCTTGGCATGTTATCGAGATGAGCTGGGTATGAAGCTACAAATGAAAAGCGTTCAGAATGATCCTACTTGATTTGTTATCCTCGTTTATTGAGCATATTCTTATTGCTAGCCATGTTATTGTCCTCGTATTGCATATACTACCCGGGTGTTTTATATTTTTCAGGTGCAAAGAAAAGTTAGTGAGGACCCGAGTTGGAGTATTTGAAGGATTAAGCTTTATAGAGATTGTTCATAAAATATGAAGCATTTTGGAGGTTTTTAGGGCCCACCATGTATTTTTATCTTGAGGACTTGTAATTATTGGAGATGTATTAATTTTAAGGCAATGTAAAAATTTGGGTCGTCACACGTAGTCTCTAGCACAAAATAGGGAAAACTATTCGAGGATAAAAAACGCTGTTCTTGTTCTCCTTCTTTAAAAAGGCCTTTGTTATTGTTCATCTTTAGGCACTCTAAGAACGATAGGCCAAGTAGCTGGTTTAGTTCACTCGCTTGAGAAGGATGATATCCATCTTTAAAAAGGCCCTTGTTATTGTTCATCTTTAGGCACTCTAGGCACGATAGGCCAAGTAGCCGGTTTAGTTCGCTTGTTGGAGAAGGATGATATATAGGAATTGGTAACTCAATATGCTTGAAATGACGAGAAAGGAAACAATAATAAAATTTTTGTAATGTTCCACCAAAACATAGGTTGAGAGCATGCGAATACATTTCATTCAGATTTTTTGATTTAGTTATCAGTAGCGAGCAACAGAAACTGTGAAAACTTAATACGTTCACGTTTTACTACCTTTTCTTTCACTTGGGTTGAAAATGTAGCGGGGTAAGCCAAGGGATGGATTTGTAACCTGACTAGCATGCTTTAGGGGAAGTCATTATTGGATGATGTGGAAAAACCTATAGGGTGAAAGGTAGTTTAGACACGATAGGTTAGGCAGCCCCTTTGACTCACTCACGTGGGAAGGATGGCATATATAGGAATCGGTGACTCGATATACCCAAAATGATCTAAAAGGAAAGAGTAATGAAAGTTTGGTAGTGCTCCGCAGAATAATGGGCTGAAAGCAGGCGTAGTTACCAACAAACAAGAAAAAAGCGCGAAAACATAATACTTTCACATTTTCCGGCTTTGGTTCTAAAGTGGAGCAAAGCACAAATTTATTCAATTCTTGTAGCTTCTTCATGGTAAGGAACAAGGCAAATAATTACATTTTTGAACAAAGGAAGTAAAAGATCTTATGTGGCGTGGCTTGATTAACTAAAAGCTCCTATGTGGCATGCATGGTCTCATCCCGAATTGTTGATGATGAGATTTTTTCCATCTCTTTTAGAGCATACCTTCAATAACGGGGTAAGCCAAAGAATGGATTTGTAACCTGATTGGCATGGCTTTACGGGAAGTCATTGTTGGATGATGTGGAAAAACCTGTAGGATGAAAGGTAGTTTAGACACAATAGGTTCCGGCCTTTGCTTTGTATTAGAGGATTAAAAGGGTAAGTTAAAAAATAAAACCTCTGGAGTGAAAGGAGCTTAGAATATCTGGGCCATTCCTTTTTGACTTTTCGGCGAGATTACCAATAACAAATAACAGAAAACGTGAAAACTTAAGTCGTTCACATTTTACTAGCTTTTCTTTTACTTTCCGTTAATTTTGTAGCATGGAATGTAGGTGTAGTGGGGCAAGCTAGGGAATGGATTTGTAATCTGACTAGCATGACTTATAAGGAAGTTGTTGTTGGATGGTGTGTAGAAGTTGTAGGGTGAAAGAAATTCAGAATATCGAGTACTTTCCTATTCTTTGTCTTTAGGCGGTTTAAACACGATGAGGGGCTCACTCACATGGAAAGGCTGATATATGGGAATCACCTCAATATACCTGAAATGACCCGAAAGGAAAGAGTAATGAAACTTTGCCAGTGGACAATCTCATGTAGCATTGCTTAACTAACTCCGCTAATCCTTTCTGAACAGATACATTTTTTCATGAGTTGGTGAACCAAATTTTATTCCTATTATAGTCCCATCCCAAATTGTTTATGAGGGCCTTTTTCTCATCTCTTTTACAGCATGCCTTGAATAGCATTATAAGAGCTCAAACAAAGGGCTTGCCATGGATGAGAGATACAAAACTACGTGGACTGTGGGGAAATAGAAGTAAAAGTGGTTTAGGATACTTCACTATGAAATGAATTCCATTTTTTAATTCCTTTTAGAAAAGTTGGTAGTTCAGATCAAGATTTCACTTTCAGCTTGAAAGGCATGAACATATTTAAGAAATGGGGAAAGCTCCAATCTAGCATAAAATACGGAAAGCTACATCCTTTGCTTTGTATCCGTATATATATCATCCTTTCCATTTGAGTGAGCTAGAGCGGCTGCTTAGCCTATCGTGTTTCAAGTGCTTAGAGATAAAGAATAGAAAGCCATTCTTTTGGAAAAAAAATCAGCTGTCGACGTATGCGTATCATATCATAATTGTACCTCGTACTTCTGTTTGTACTTTTTCAAATAGAATTAGTTTAGGTGAGCTACAGCTGCTCGCATGGGCAACGGCATATTATTTTCACATCATGAGTACCTTCCTATTCTTTGCCTTTAGGCAGTTTAAATATGATGAGTTAGGCAGCCCATTTGGCTCGCTCACATGGAAAGGATGATATATAGGAATCAGTGACTCAATATACCTAAAATGACCTAACCGAAAAGAGTAATGAAACTTAGCCAATGGACAATCTCATATAGCATGGCTTAACTGACTCCACTAATCCTTTCTGAATAGACACATTTTTTCATGAGTTGCTGAACCAAATTTTATTCATGTTATGGTCCCATCCCAAATTGTTGATGAGGGCCTTTTGCTCATCTCTTTTACAGCATGCCTTGAATAGCATTATAAGAGCTCAAACAAAGGGCTTGCCATGTATGAGAAAAACAAAATTGTGTGAATTGTGGGGAAATAGAACTGAAAGTAGCTTAGGCTATTTTATTATGAAATGAATTCCATTTTCCTATTTCTTTCAAAAAAGTTAATAGTTCAGATCGAGATTCTGCTTTCAGCTTGAAGGGCATGAACATATTTAAGAAACGAGGAAAGCTCCACCGTAGCACAGAATAGGAAGAGTTACATCCTTTGCTTTGTATTTGTATATATATAATCCTTTCCATATTGGCGAGCTAGAGTGGTTGCCTAGCTTATCGTGTTTAAATTGCTTAGAGATAAAGAATAGAGATGCATTTCTTTTGGAGAAAAATAGCTGTCGACGTACGCATATCAAGTCGTAATTGTACCTCGTACTTTTGCCTGTGCTTTTTAGAGTGGAATTAATTTAGGTGGGCTACAGCTACTCGCATGGCCAATGGCATATTATCTTCAGATCATGAGTGCCTTCCTATTCTTTGTCTTTAGGCAATTTAAACACAATGAGTTAGGTAGCCCCTTTGGCTCGCTCACATGGGAAGGATGATATATAGGAATCAGTGGCTCAATATACCCGAAATGAGCTGAAAGAAAAGGATAATGAAACTTTGCCAGTGGATAATCTCATGTAGCATGGGTTAACTAACTCCGCTAATCCTTTCTGAATAAATGATGCTAAAGAGTGCATGGGTTTAAAATTCCTTCGTCAGTTGCCAGACAGAATTTTTTCCCTGTTATGATCCCATCCCAAATTGTTCATGAGGGCCTTTCTCTCATCTCTTTTACAGAATACCTTGAATAGTATTATAAAAGCTCAAACAAAGGGCTTATCATGTATGAGAGAAACAAGACTACGTAAACTGTGGGGAAGTATAACTAAAAGTGATTTTGGCTACTTCTCACTATGAAATGAATTCCATTTTTCTATTTCTTTCAGAAAAGTTAACAGTTCAAATTGAGATTTTGCTTTCAGGTTGAAAGCCATGAACATATTTAAGAAACTGGAAAAGCTCCAACCTAGCACAGAATAGGGAAAGCTACATCCTTTGCTTTGTACTCCTATATATATCATCCTTTCCATGTGAGCTAGCTAGAGCGGTTCCTTAGCCTATCGTGTTTAAAGTGCATAGAGATAAAGAATAGAGAGGCATTCTTTTGGAAAAGAACAGTTGTCGGCGTACGTGTATATGTGCTCATCGTACCTCGTACTCCTGTTTGTGCTTTTATAGTGGAATTAGTTTGGGTGAGCTACAACTGCTCGCATGACCAATGGCATATCATTTTCAGATCATGTGTGTTGTTGTAGTTTTCATGGATATGCCACCTTTCCTCAACATCAAGGACCAAAGAAAAATGATTGCTCGAAATTCCGCAGATGATGGAATCTTGTTGGACCACTCATAGAGCAAATGCTAAAAAAGGGCTTCGATACTATCAAATGGAGATAGTTCTTGGCTAAGATAGTTCTTGGCTAATAAAAAATAAGAAATCATTTGGTAGAGATGTGTGTGCAATTTTCTTATGGTGATTTCTATCTTGATAGAGTTATGGGATCATTTTCCTTCGTTTGTTGATTAGAGTTGTTCCTTGCGGCTTATTAAGATTGTGCAAATGTTTCTTTTGTTTTCTAGGGGTACAAGGTTCTGCTAATGAATTAGAAAGTGTATGGTGTATTTCTTGTTGATGTTGAACAGAATTTCCAATCGATGGTCAGTTATTGGCGCGTTGTTTCCAGGCGTATTCTTTATTTATCGTTTGACCAATGTTTGAAGACAACATGGTTGGGCTCGGAAGGGAAGCCTCGTGAACTCGGAACAAGCTGCGATACAAATTCGTTATCTATTTCAGTATTTTGGCAGATTGATTTTATTTTGGAGGTGTACTCTGGCGATCGCAACTTTTGTATTTAGAAGCTAGATACGAGGATCTTAAAAATTCTATTGGATTAAATTGATTGGAATCTAGGATTCTTTTGATTAGGGTTGTAATTTAGTCATGCCTTAGGAATGTGATTCCGTGGTCGGTAATGTGTATTTGACAGATTAATTTTGTTTTGGAGGTGTATTCTTCCAATCATAACTTTTGTATTCTTCCGAACACGACTTTTGTAATTGGCCCCTCTTTCAAAGTATAATGCCGCAGATTTCCACATACTAGTATTTTGCTTGGTTATTGTCATCTCATCTTTGTAATAGACGAATAGCATTGGAAATGATGGTGTATGTTTGCAAGCAATTTGAACAAAAATATGAATATGTTTCATGCATAAAAGATCATACGCCAAAATTGGTGAGGTTGGATTTGGCTGCCTAAATTAAATAATGGAAATTGATGGAAAAATGATTGAGGCACAAGAAAATTGCTGCAGATTGTGAGCTAATGCACAGTAACTTTCAAGGATGGAAAATGATTCCATACTAGAAATATTCTCAGACAAATAAATTCAAGAGTTGGCTTACAAATATTCTCAGTGCAAGACCAAAATTCATTCACCCGTTCTACCGTCCAACATTCATTCCACGAAATCTTTATCAACAAATTGTAAATCGACTGTCTTACCAAATATATTCAATAACCATTACAATACTTTATCACTTAACTAAAACCAATGAAACTCATCTCTTCTTCTTTATGCAGGAAATCATCTTTCATGGTTCTTGGAAATTGTAGACACAGCCAATCAAGACAACATGAAATTGGTGAGATGCTCAATCTCCAAACTTTACAATTCACATAAAACATTCATCTATAGGCGATGTCACGTGGTTTCAAACAATATATATCTATGCCACCAGAGACAATTGCTATAATTAACAGCGATGATCGACTCTGATATGTGAAAATAGAAGATGGCAAATTAACAGAAGGTTGGGATAAAATTGTCCATGCACATAGTATTGAAGACAATTTTATCCTACTCTTTGGCTATGTTGAACACTTGCAATTCGATCTTTTCGTATTCAATGCTGAAGGATGTGAGGTCAAGTATCAATGGTCTTCTGCTTTACCAATTCATCAACTCAATGCTCCCATTGGATGGGATGACGAAATAGCCATGCATAACTCCTCCAATGACTATAAGACTTGCTACATGAAATTGACTATAGCCAATATTCATTCTCCACTTTACAGCTCCACTAAATCATTACCGATATTTTACACCTATTAATGCAGTTGTGATACTAACTGGACCACTTTGGGAGATGTGTTATACTCTTAACATACACAGATTTGCAAAGATTGGTAAAACACTTTATTATATAACATCCATTTCTATATCCATTAGTCTTCAATTCCTGACTTAACCTTTTGCCATTCTCAGAGCCTACCTCAACACTTCAGAGCATTATACGATCAACATAACCGAAGAGAATTTATACTAATTTTAGGATCAAGGAGATGGACCATCGAATATGCTAACAGATTATTCACAGGAGTCGGGTGGAAATCATTTGTTCATGCACACAATCTATCAACCTACCACACCGTAGAAATCAATCCTAATGTACATAGAGAATTACATACCATGGTGTTTCATCCAAACAACTACGAACGGATCTACTCTTGGTATTGAACTTCTACCTAATGAATGCATGTATAAAAACAAATCATCCTTCATTTTGCACCAACCGTCGTCATATTCCAATCCTCAAGACAACGGTACCACTTCGAAATTTTTTAATGAGCACGTGATTTGTGCGGAGCACGAACCACGGCACTAGTTTCGGGTAAAAAATTGCCGTTTCGTAAACGGGAATCTTGTCCATTTTTCCCACTACCTAAGATATTAAAAGCGACTAATGACTTTGACGATGCATTAGTTGTTGGAACTGGTGGATTCGGTAAGGTATACAAAATTTTAAAATTAATAATTCATAAAAGTTAATAATTCAAAATTTTAAAATTAATAATTATGAGTTTCAAAATTTTACTTTTTTAGATTTCTCTTGATGAGACGAATCAATAATTCATAAAAGTTTAAAGCAAAATTAACACATACGGAAAAAATTTAAATGAAGAAAAAAAATACTATAAGTCGTTTTGACTTATTAAGCCAGAATCACCCTCCCTACAAAAAGTCTAGACTCACTGCATATGTCTACTGCACATGTTCACCGCACACGTATGCTGTCCACTCTAGGTCTCTAAAAAATACAGAACAATATTCGTAAATTTTTTTAAAAAAATGTCCTATAAAACATCAGTTTCAACAGATATCGATAATTATTTTTTCTGAATTCATAGAGTTAACTGCTCAATTTCGTCACTACGACATCAGAAAAAATATTTTTTGATATTCGTTGAAACTACTTTCTTCCATAGTTTCATAAAAAATTATTTTAAAATTTATAAATATTTTTTACATTTTTAAAAGATTCAAAATGAGTCCCACATGCTTGCAGTGTACATGTGGTGACTGTAGCACTGCTGCCCTCCCCATGTGTGGTGACTGACTTATTGTACAACTGCCGCCTCCCTGTCCTTTTCTACTACTGTACTAGTCTTCGTCAACTATCAATAACGCGGTTGTCATCTCTTCCCCCATTGTGTAGTAGTAGTATCTTTCACTTAAAATTCTTGACCATTTTGAGATGGAGAATTTTGCACAAGACCTGCTTGACATTCAAATCTCGGGTAACGAATTGCCGTTTCCTAATCCAAGGAACCCCTTTGTTCAAGCTCAAGCGGGAGCCTCGGCCACTGACTTTGGTGAGATTCCGCCTTCCTTGCCGTTTCCTAACCCCTTTGCGTTTCCTAATCCCTTTGATCAAGCGGAACCCTCGTTCGCCGACTTGGGTGAGGTTCCGCATGCTTCGTTTCCTAATCCCTTTGATCAAGCGGGAGCCGCGTCCACTGACGCGCTCTGTTCAAAGAGCTGGGAGAATGCAATTGACGGTGGCGTGGATCAATTGGACGAATCTTGTCGTTTTTTTCCACTATCTACGATATTAAAAGCGACTAATGACTTTGACGATGCATTAGTTGTTGGAACTGGTGGATTCGGTAAGGTATACAAAGCAATCATCGAAGATGGCACCGTTGTTGCCATAAAGCGGTTGAATGCCGAGTCCAACCAAGGCGCTGAAGAATTTTGGACAGAGGTAAAGTTGCTTTCGAAGCTCCAGCATGCGCATCTTGTTTCGCTCGTCGGCTATTGCGACGAGCATCAAGAGATGATTCTTGTTTACGAATACATGGCTCATGGGACTCTCGCCAGTCATCTTTACAAATCAAGTAGAGATGAAAGCGGTGAAAGCGTATCTCCCCTAAAATGGGCTCAAAGGCTCAACATTTGCCTTGGTGCTGCACGAGGACTTGACTATCTTCATACTGGTACCAAACAACCTATCATACACCGAGATGTGAAGACCACAAACATTTTGTTGGACGAGAATTGGGTAGCAAAGGTTTCTGATTTCGGGATATGTAAACTCATTACAAGCCAAACAACCACCCATGTTAGCACAAAAGTCAAAGCAACTAGAGGATATTGGGATCCAGATTATATCTACACCAATCGAGTAACCAGGAAATCTGATGTGTATGCCTTTGGCGTGGTGCTGTTGGAAGTCTTGTGTGGTCGACCACCGTTAGATCACAGACTCGAGGAGGAGCAAATTAGTCTAGTTCTTTGGGTGAAAGATCATATAAAAAACGGAAAGCTTGACCGGATCATTGATCCCTCTCTGAATGGAGAAACAACACCACAAAGTCTTAAGTACTTTTCCAAACTTGCGAACAATTGTTTACATACTAAACCAAAGGAAAGGCCTACAATGTCTGAAGTAGTGGAGATCCTTCAGAATGCATTGGCGTTGCATGAGCGTAAGGGAAGATCATGGGGAACAATAACAAAAGGCGTTTCAGGGTATAAAACTTGTGCCTATGGGTATGAATCGCTGGTGGAGAGAAGGGAATGGCGACCGTTCAGGTGGAGGACTGCCGAAGCAGTCTTTTCCACAACTAAAGAGTCTTTTGAAAGAACATAGTAAGGTTGATGTCTTTACGTATAAGGAGATGAGGTTGGCCATAAAGCACTTCCGGCCTGATGAAGTGCTTGGCCAGGGTGGTTTCGGGGTTGTGTATAAAGGAGTTATAGATGAGAGTGTGAGGACAGGTTACAAGACGACAAATGTTGCAATTAAGGAGCTTCGTTCTATAAGTTCTCAAGGAGTCAATGATTGGCTGGTATTTTCGTCTGATTGCATTTTTTTACGTCTTTTTTTGAAACTTCATTTTTCTTCCCTTCAAATTTGCATAAACTATTGATTGGTATAGAAGAGGCAAACCTGGAAAAAATATGGAGAGGGAGAGGGAGAGAGAGATTCCACAGGACTGTAGAGAAGAACAATGATTTAGCTTGATCTAATTGATGCTATTGAAGTGCAATATGAAGATGACACAGAAAAGTCTTTCTTTGCACTGATATATTGCCAACTGCTGCTATCTTTACTTCAGCGTGGAATCCCCCAAAACAAGAGATGGCCTTGGAATTCTACCTTTTTTTTTTGATAAGTGCAGATCTTATTAAGCCCAAACAACAATAACCAAAGTCTAGGGATATAGTCCTTTACAACAACCAGCAGAAAACAACTCCAACTTAGCCATCAAAACTAACAAACAAGAACCAAGAAAACTAAACAGGTAAGAAAATCCTACTAGATAAGCCCCAATTCCTGCACGAAGATTGATCCTCCAGAGACTGTTTCATCTTTCTCCTTGAGCTAAGGAAGTCCCGAACATCAGCTACAATGCTGCTCAGCACCTATTCATGCCCCATCACTTTCCCTTGGAAAATTTGACAATTTCTCTCCCTCCATAGACCGTAGATAGTTGCTGCTAGGGAACATTAAAGACTAATAGATTTCAAACTTTTACCATTGACCTGCCCACAATACCAGTCAAGAACCTCCACCAAGCTACCAGGCATATCCATAATCATATTTTTAGTAGCCATATGCTGCCACACAACAGTGGAAAAAGAACATTCAAAGAATAAGTGTTGGTGAGTTTCATCAGCAGACTTACAAAGAGGGCAGATGCCATCCAACTGCATGCCCCAGCTTCTCAATCGATCTTTGGTGCTAAGTCTTTGAAGGACAACCAACCAAAGAATAAAAGACCATCTAGGGACAATATTACCACCCCAGACAATCTTGTGCCAAGGCTGAGCTGAATACCTTTTCCTAATAGCATTACAAGCTGACTGAACAGTAAACATGCCACTTGGATGAGGTAACCAACAAACAGAATCTTCAGTGTTAGGATTTGGTCTCAAACTTGGGGAAGTATGAGCCATAATAGTTTGAATGGACTGATTTCTCAATCTAGGCCAGCACCAATCACCTTGTTCTATAATAGTATCAACTTTAGCCCATAAAGCTCTGCCCAAATTAGTCACAACCCTCTCACAAAACTTGGCATACAAAGTACCCAAGTTGTGCCAATTATCTAGCCAAAGAAAAGTATTTGCCCCATTACCAACAAGACATCTGACAGAGTTGGCACAGTTTCCTTAAGCCAAGGATTTTCCTCATAGTCCAAGAAGAATCACAAGGAATATCCATGGTCCAAAGACAGTTCTCTTTAATGAAATATGTGTGAATCCACTTAACCCAAAGTGTGTCAGCCTTCTTACACAAAGCCCATAAATGCCTTAGCATAGAAGCCCTATTCCACTCCTTTATTCTTCTAAACCCCAAACCCCCTTCCTCCTTAGGACAACAAATCTGATCCCACTTAACTTTAGCCCCAGAATGCTTAAGCTCAGTACCAGACCAGAGAAAAGTCATTAGAGTACATTCAATCTCCTTAATCACTTTACTAGGAATGATAAAAATAGAGCTCCAGTGCACTTGAATGCTGAACAAAACAGACTGAATGAGCATGGCCCTCCCACCATAAGATAATGTCTTCGAATCCCAGCTCAAAATTCTGTGAAGAATTTTCTCCTTCAGAATAGCACAGTCGTCAGCTTTAAGCTTAGAAGATATCAAAGGAACACCCACGTATTTAATTGGAAAATGGCCTTTAGGTAAACGATGGAAAACCCTCATTTGAGCCTTAAGATGCACATCAACACCCCCATAGAAAACAACAATTTTATGAATATTAGGTTGAAGACCAGAGAAGGAGTGGAAATCAGTCAGAACACCATTAATAAGCTCAAAAGAAACTTGATCCACACTACTCAGGATGAAAAGATCATCAGCAAAAGCAAGATGACAGATATTCAAAGCACTACACTTGGGATGGTAAAAGAAACCACGATTTTGGACTCTGTATTTGAGAATAGCATCAAAAGCTTCCATAACAATCAGGAAAAGGTAGGGTGTGATAGGGTCACCTTGCCTTAAGCCTCTATAACCAGGAAAATAACCCTCCATATTCCCATTAATGACCACTGAGTGAAGAAACACATTGCTTAATCAAGTGCACAAACAAACTAGGGAATTCCATACAAACCATAGTGTCAAAAAGGAAATCCTAGTCAACTGAGTCATAAGCTTTCATAAGATCAATTTTGATTGCATATCTAGGAATGCCATGATCTCTATGATAACCTCTAACTAACTCTTGCATCATAAGGATATTATCAACAATTGATCGTCCTTTGATAAAAGCAGATTGAGCTTGATCAATAACAAAGGGCAAAACACTTTGCATCCTATTGGCAAGGATTTTAGTAATGCATTTATACTTCACATTGCAACAGGATATAGGCCTATAGTCTTTGACAGAGGAAGGAGCACTAACCTTTGGGATCAAGAAAATAGCAGTGGCATTCCATTCTTTAAGTAGCATACCAGATTCAAAAAAAGAGGCAATGGCAGCAACAAAATCACTCCCCACCACATCCCAACTTTTCTGGAAAAACAAAGAGTTGAAACCATCAGGCCCAGGGCCTTATCCCCATTAATGGACATAAGAGCAGCCTTTATTTCAGTCACAGTAACAGGAGCAACAAGCATAGCCCTAAGGTGAAGGGGAACTTTTGTTTGGATAGCTTGAGTAAGAATAGGAACAGAATCAGTTTTTGCCATGAATGGAGTACCCAACAGTCCAACATAGTAACCCAAGATCTCCTGCTTAACAGCCTCAGGATTATCAATCAATGTACCAACAGAATTAGTGAGACTAAGGATTGTGTTCCTTGCCCTATGGGAGCACATTTTCCTATGGAAGTACCTAGAATTCTGATCACCCAGAGCAAGCCATTTTATCCGAGCTTTTTGCTTCAAGAAAGATTCCTCAGCCATTCTTAACTCCACATATTTACCGAGCATTTCTTTCTCAGAATGACACAAAGCAGAATCAAAAGGAGATTGAAAATACAAGTCTTGTACTCTATCGAACTCCTCATTTGCCTCACATACTCTTTTACTGATGTTAGAGTAGTACTGAAAATTAAACTTTTTGAGAGCACCTTTTAATCTCTTCAGCTTAGAGAGCACAAACATAGGCCTACCAGTCACATGCTCAGTCCAAGACTGGACCAGAACATCATTAAAAACAAGATTCTGAAGCCAAAAGTTGAAAATTTTAAGAGACCCTTTTCTGTTTAAACAGGGCAGCACAGTTAACACCATGGGACAATGATCTGACAATCCAGGAGCAAGAAAAGAAGCTTCACAGGCAGGAAAAGCCACCAACCACTGATTATTAGAGATTACTCTATCAATCCTACTTTTATTATCTCCCAATCCACCCCTTTTATTAGTCCATGTGAACCAAAAACCCTTAGCTGGTAAATCATCATGTAGAATATCAACTAAACCTTGATTGAATTTTGCAGCTACATTAGAGTCAAAACCTACCAGTCTCTCTGATGCTGCTCTAACAGTATTGAAATCACCCATTTGAACCCAAGGCTTAGTACCAATAGAGGTAGCAGTGGTTCTCATATCATCCCACAACTGTCTTCGATCTACGGCTCTATTATGCCCATATACCACAGACAGAACAAAAGAAGCAGAACCATCTAGAGGAAAAAATTCAGAAACAATCAGTTGATCAGAAGAAAACAAGATAGAACTGCCAAAAATAGTAGGGTCCCACCCAAGGAAAATCCGAGCAATTGGACCCACAGAGTAGTTATGAGCACTCAACCAATAAGAAGGAAAACAAGACTTAGCAGTAGAAGAAATATTAGAATCTCTAACTTTAGTCTCCACAACACCCATGACTGACAATTTATGAGAAGAAATAAAAGATCTTACCTCTTGTTGCTTAAGAGGATTATTAAGACCCCTTATATTCCATGCACCGACTTTGAATGATTAAGAAGAAAGAACTTTACCAACCCTCCCCTTGCCAGGACCACCAGGACCGGAATCGGCAGGAATATCACCCTTGCCAGGCTTCTTAGAACCTTACCACGGCCCCTACCTTTCTTCTTAGGGGAAGGAATCTCAGGATTTTCAACAATCAAACCCTCATTAAATTCCTCATCAGTAGGAAGAGAAATAAGAACACCATCTGGATCAAGAAAGGCTTGACCCGTATCACTTTGTAAGATCGAAAACATATTCCCCCCAACCATAGTACCAGAAGTAGAGCGCAAAGGCTGAGGAAGAAAAACCACCTCTGTCCCCACCAAAACAGACTCCTTTGGAGGATTTTCCAAAACAGGATCACCCTTACCACTCACAATAGCAAGAGATAGAACAGAAGCAACCACAGCAAAGACACTAGCAGAATCATCAACTATAGAGGAAGAAACAATAGCAGCATGAGTAAAAGGAGGGATAGTCTCCCCAGTTGTTTTGGCCACCCACACCTGCTGCTGAGGAAGCTGTTTAGAAGCAACAGGTTTAGGGTGACAGTTCTTATGACCAAAAACATGGCAAGATTCACACATGAGGGGCTTCCATGGATACCAAACCCTAATTGTAAATTTGGCCCCCGAAGGTAAAGAGAGCCCAAAGCTTTCAAGCAAAGGAACTGAAGCATCAACCTACACACAGATCTTAGCATAACTAATCCTCTTACAAGACTCAGTGAGGTGGTCAGTATAAAGGGGTTTCCCGATAGCACTTGCCACATGGCTCAACCCCTCCTTAGTCCAGAGCTCTAACAGAACATTATAGAAATGGGCCCAGATAGGAATTTTATCTAATTGCTCCTTAACAAGGCTCATCTCTAGATGCCATTGTTTAAGCACCATAAGCTTGCCCCCAAAATGCCAAGGGCCAGACTCAACCACCCACCTGTAACGACCACTCTGATCAAAATGGAAGAAGAAAAAACCATCCTCATTTGATAGCTCATCCAACAACCCAAATTGATCCCAAATCTTATGAGCAATAGTCTCAACAGCAGTAAAATGAAGCTTCCGATCAACAAAATACCCAACTACCCAGTCTTTCCATCTATCCACCCTAGCACTAGCAACTGATTCAGGTATATTCACATGCAAATCATTATTCACAACAGCAGGGGGACAGTAATGCAAATGCATGTGAGAAATTAAGGGATTAACAGGAGCAACAATGTCCTTCCAAGAGGTAGGGGAAGGGGGCTTACCAACAGGAACAGAAGAAAGTGAGGAAGAGTTACCGTCGAGCAGAACCCTAGAGAACAAATCCTCAGCCTCTCCGCAGTAAGGTTTTTTTTTTTAGAATTCTACCTTGTTAGGCCATCAAAGTTCAATATAGAATAAGATAGTATCTCTACCATTTAAAGAAAATTTATGCCTTTAGACTAGGAAGCACTTTTTAGGTGAATAATTTTTCCTTGATAGTAGGTTCATCAAAGGCGGAGTGAACATGCTTTACCAAATGTTGTTTGAAGATATTAAATAGCATTTATTTTCATCATGATTAATTGCTCTGGATAAATATGTGAAAAAGGTTAGATGCCATCCTGAGTCAAGCTTTATAGGTAATTGGCTGTGGAGATTTGTCTATGATGGGATAGACGGGGGAAGAAGGTGGTAGATTTGAAATATTGGGATGCACAAGGTGACTGGCCTTGCAAGAGTTCATTATCTGTTATGTGTTGGCCTTTGTAGAGAAATTAGGAAATGTTGGGAGACTTTGTGAGTTTCTGTAATTTTGTGGTGGGGGATGGTAGGAGAGAAGTTGTCTCGTGTCTGGTGTGGAGGAGTGGCAGAGAAAAGGTGTGCTACAGAGCCTGACTACGTCCGGAGAGATGGACGTGGTGTTTTGTGGGAGAGTTGGTGGCAAACAGAGGTGCAGGATTATAGTTCCATGAGGACTCAAGAACCTCCCAAGAATTCACATGCCAACACCAGATAAAATGAATGGAGTAAGAAGAGTATTGTCAGTTGGTGCTACTGCTACTTGTGCAAGCAAGACAGGAAAACAGTATGTTTTAGACAATGGAAGTGATGTGGGTGTTTCTATCACCTCTAATGTAAACACCCACAAATAAAGCATTTCTTGGTTAGGTGTGGTGTGGGTGTTTCTATATGAGGTGCTAGAGCTTGTTCATTTGTTGGAAGGGTGAGGGTTGGCAGGAGGCGTTGGTACGTTTTAGACAAACTAGCAACTATAAGTTCAGGAGTGGAGAACCATTTGCATTGTCCCCGCCCCTCGCCACAACCTCTAGTTAGGTGACATCAACTTCCGGGGAAAAATGTAGATGTCATTAAGGACAATTGATTTTTTAGAGTTGAGAATTTTTTGAACAAAGAATCAAGGCTATTGTGGCCACATTCTCGAGACATTCGCAAGGTTTGGGTTTGATATATGATCCATACATCAGGGCCCTTTTCCGCTGTAGCAAGTTGGTCAAATCGTCTCATAGCTGTGTTACTTAGACAAGTATTTCTCTCTCAATAGTATCAAGATTAATAATGCATTATGACTTACGGAACTATAGAAGTACTTGGAATCCATTTGTATTTTTGTTTCGCAACATTAGATCGTTGTTGTTAGGTACGACGTCCTTGTGAAAGAGATAAACTTGTTTTTTTTTTTGGTGGATTTAAAGTGGAGAATTTGTTGTTGTATGTGCAGGCAGAACTGAGCTATTTGGGTCAGCTCAGTCACCCAAATCTGGTAAAGCTCATTGGTTACTGCTGTGAAGATAAGCAACGGCTGTTAGCCTATGAATATATGGCATCTGGGAGTCTGGAAAAGCACCTTTTTCAAAGTGAGTGCTAAATTGACTTCTAGATGTTTTATAATAGGAATCTCCACTTGAACCAAGATTAGAAGATGCTACTTGTCAAGTAAACAAGATTCAGTCGTCTAAGTAAACCTTGAATTACTGGCCTATATTTCTCTTTCTTTGATTATCTCCAATTGTTTTCTTTTATACTTCAGCATCATCATAATACAATTCATATGACTTCTTCTTTAGCATCATATTACTGTGCATATTTGTAGAAGCACCAAGGCTCCCTCTTCGAAGCAAAATGTCAAATGTGTAGAAGCAATAGGTAGGCCCCAATTTTCATGTCACAAACTGCTGCCATACCACTGGGGCAGATGTGCACTTTCCACCGTAACTAGTGATGAAGTGTGGAAAAATTAAAATTGAAAAAAATACAATGTGCACATCTGTGTGCATGGGAAACTGGAAAAGCAAAATCCCCTGCCGAGAAAGACTGACCGAATCAAGCATTTCCACAATTTTCTAATTTATGTTTCCTGTCAAATTGAATGTAGCTACTTGGAGCTTTGTTGCTTTAGAAATTGTCTCCTAAAAGAAAGGTTTGAAATGGAGTAAAATGGGAAAGATTTAGCGGATCCATTGCGAATTTTCCTTTCTTATCTCGAATAAAATGTTGAGAATACTTCTGCATTAAAGCACCTTTTGCTCTCCAGAAACAATGGAGACCGTTATAGATTTCAGGTATTACGTTAAATTGCAGAAAATGTTAATATTTTGAGTCACGGAGGAATTAGTTCAAACGTTGGCATTGGCATGAAGTATTTTATTAAAATGACTCTATTAGAGACAGCAAACAAAAGTAAATCCATCCTGTTGAAGACTGATGCGCAGCCTCTCTTTTTACCCCCCCTGCTTACGAGAGTGAACCTGTTAAAAACAAAAAAGAGGGTGAAGTAAATCCATTTTGCTTATAGACGACTGATTGTTAATACCTAAAAACAAGAGTTTTACCCCATTCTTTTCTTCAATATGGAAAACCAGAAGAAATGATGTAAACCTCGGGGAAATAAAAGAGTTTTGCAGGAAATTCTGAAAACTAATGCTGGCCTTTACAAGTAGCCCTTATGAGATCTTCTGTTGAGATAAAATGTTGCTTACAAACTACCTATAAGTTGAGCTTTGTGCTTGTAGGAGTTTGTGCTACTCTCACATGGTCAAGAAGAATGAAGATTGCTTTAGACGCTGCAAGAGGGCTTGCTTTCCTTCATCTTGCAGAAAGGCCTATCATTCATCGGGACTTCAAGCCATCAAACATCTTGCTAGATGCGGTTAGTTCTGGCATTGTCACGATTTCTAACTTTTCTTGCTCAATGCGTTAATTTTGTGAATGAAATTCCTGCAGAAATATGTTAGTTTTATACCGTCATAGCCATATTTGATTTAGTAAATGGTGATTCTGAAACCAAGATGTTTGGCATGTACGGGATGTGGGTTTGGCATTTCCAGTCAAAGTTTTCTGTTTTCAGAGGCGGTTGGTCGCTCATGAGGCGAGGCGTAAGCCTCAAGGAGTTTTTATTTTCTATTGACAAAACTATAATTAATTAAACTACCATAAAAAATAAAAAAAAAGAGTTTGTGTTTGCACCATACACAGGCGTCTTACAAAACTAAGAAGATAGTAGAATTTCACAAGAAAACATGTTAAGGCACACAAACATAGTGCAATTATAGATCCAACCTTTAAAAGCACTAGAAGTTGTCTTGCAAACAAACATGGGAACCCTTTGTCGTTGCCCCAACAACTTATAATGAACCGACTCTTCACCAACCAAAGATAAAAACCCGACTCGTGTGATGCGCTTGCCTCCCTCACCTAGGCAAAAAGGTGTCAAAAGCATATGTCTCCATCCACCTCGGACGGATGGGCGAACACCATTGTGGTTCTCAGCTCAAAAATCAATGCCGGGGAGCGATTTTTGTTGCACCTCGCCTCAAGGCGGGCTCCGAACTCTCCATTGAAAACATTGTTTCCGGTTTCTGTACACGGATATTGTTTTATGAAACACTAACTCAACTTCTTTTGAGTTATGTATTTTTTCTTTAGACAGTGTTGTTTTTGTATGTTATACAGTTGAGTCATCTTTTGACTTATTGACTGAAAACTGTTTTTTTTTTTTTTTTTTGATCGGCAAAAGCTCTTAATAAGGTACTAGCCACTAGCCATGCACAATTTGAATTTTCCATGCTCTATTCAAAGAAAGATTTCACATAACAGTAGCCAACTTCTTGTGAAAAATGGAACTTCATGGCGACTTGTGGAAGTCTTTCATGAATACTGTGCTTTATGCTTTGGAATAACTTTTGTATGTTGCTAAAAGTTCAGTAATGATGGCAGGATTTTAATGCAAAGCTTTCTGACCTTGCGCTGGCTAGGTATGGGCCTATGGGAGACGAGACCCACGTATCAACTAGAGTCGTGGGAACTTTCGGGTATCTTGCCCCAGAGTATATAGTGACTGGTAAGTCTTCCAATAGCTTGTTGGAATGAATAACATTATAATTATGTTCATCGATCGGTACTTCCGTACTTGCATAGTTGCATATCCCGCATGACTTTGCATTTTGAGTAGGGGACTATGGTGTTTAACTTTCTTTTATTTCATCTCATTAAAGTGACCATCGTCTGGACTTCAATTACTTTTTTTCTTGACCAAACCTCTATTTTTATACTACTGCAACTTTTGTCAATTTCTTTGGAGTACCTCTCTTTTGCTCCAGTTTTTCTCATGCTTTTGGTTTGCTTTTCTTAAACTGGAATAAAGTTGGGCCCAATGAAAAACTGGAATAAACTATTCTTAAATCTGGAGCTTGATTGTTTGGCATTGTATTCCAATCAATTGAAGTTGGCAACATAAATCCCTAGTTGGTGCTTCTATGTCAAAGAGGTACTCCCTCCGTCCCAAATTGCTTGTCCCTTTTGAGGAATCCAACTTATTAAGTGCAGTACAACAGTACAATTGCTTTATACTTGACTCTTCTATATTGCCCCTTCTTTACAGTACAATTACAGTACAACAGTACAATTGGTTTTAAGAAATGGTAGAGAAAGAGAAAGGGCAAAACATGAATCTTCTTAAAATTTATTGGTCATTTGTGGAAAGTGGGCATTTATTTTGGGACATCCCAAAATAGAAAGAGGGACAAGCAATTTGGGTTAAATTTAAGGTTTTCGATTCACAACTAAAGGCAGCTTTATAACTAATCTGTATCTCTCTGTTCCTGGACACAGGGCAAATAACAACTCGAATCGATGTTTATGGTTTCGGGGTAGTGTTACTTGAGATGCTGGTTGGAAGGAAAGCAATAGACATGAGCGTGCCTGAAGAAGAAATGCGCTTGGTCGAGTGGGCCCGCCCGCTCTTGATCCATAAAGAGGATCTTCTGAGGATTTTGGACCCTAGAGTGGAAGGACAGTACTCTACCAGAACTGCCCTAAAGGTGGCCCACTTAGCGTACCAATGCCTTAGCTATAACCCTAGAGAGAGGCCTGTTATGGCCCAGGTGGTCGAAATACTGGAGACCTTTCATACGCAAGAGGAAAGCCAAGAAGATGCACTCTCCTCAGAATTGGAGGGGGGTGGCAGTATAACACCATATGAAGTTCCGAAGGCTACATCTGAAATTGTTTATTCCCCCTAACGATTCCCATTGGAGAAACTACAGATGTTATCTTTCCGGATCACAAGTTTTGGGTAGTGATGCTTTTCTTTAGGCAAGCAGTCATTCTTAGCAGTCAGTATGTTAGATTAGTACAATTGGGCGGTCGGCACTTCTCCATAAGTTGTAACTCTAATGGTACAATCACTTGAGCTATGCTAAGTATACGATGTACTACATCAGAGTGGGAGTCACAGCCAAAAGTAAGCCACAGTTTATATAATGCAAGCTGAGCTCAACATGAAATAAAGGAATGCTGGTCTGCCCACACACACACAGAGAGAGAGAGAGAGAGAGAGAGAGAGAGAGAGCAAAACATAGACAGAAGTGCCATACATAGTGCGCCACACAATCCACGGTACAAGGAAATGCCATACTGTCTTTTTTTGGGTACACAAATGTACATGCAGACACACTACTCCACATATCAGCTAGTGCCATACTACTATCGGGCTAAGTGAGTAGGAAGAGTTATTTTTCTTCTGTTCCACGTAATCTAACTATTCAAAGTTATAGTGCTTGTCCACAGTCTCGGACACATCCCAAGTGCAGCTCATCCCTTTTGGGAACTCAACCAAGTCACCCGCACTAATCTCTACAGCCTCCTCTTCTTTATTAGATCCGGCTGGGTAGACCTTCACCTTACCCTTCAGCAGATAGCATGTCTCTTTGCTATCGTACGTCCATGGGAATTTGCTTGGAGGGCATCCCCACCTGTACATCGTCTCACAGAGAAAAAAACATGACTAAAATTTTGACACCGAATCATCAAATCATATATGACCATGGCTAGATGCAACTCCACAGAGGACAAAAAGCCATCTCAAGTTTAATTCCCAAATGACAGTGTTGGTTTATAAGTGGAGGGCAAGTTAACTTGTAATGTGTTTCTCAAAAAACTTATGTTCTCAACGTGTATGAGCATTCAACTTCTAATAATTCAAAACAAATAGTAGGATATGTTTGGATGTGCTTTTAAACATGCGACTAAAGTAATTGATGACTGCCTTGTCATGTCGCGGTCACACCTGGCATATCACCCGAATATTCGCAGAAATAACCATTACAACATGTTCATAAAATTCCACGGATTTTTATGAATAATTTTGTACCAACCTAATAACACGAAAAGAAACGAAATACAGAGACTATATCTCCACCAAAATATTTTACGTCTTGACATTTAAACTTAATTTATCTTTAGAACCCAGAAGGAATAACCACTTATAACCTCAGAAAAGTATATACCAGCTTTACACTTGTAAAATAGATTTAGATAAAAACATGAGCACCAGCCTACTCCCTCCATACTACATCCATCTCTGGTTTTTTATAATAAAATTAATTCAAGGGTAACATTGAAATAAGAAAGTTTGCTCTAGCGGAGTACAATAAATGCATGACCAAGATGCTGCATTATTAGTTTTTAGTGTAAAATCTATATTCAATATAGTAAGCATGTGCATGACACACGGCATGCTCTCTATTTGTTTTTTCAAGAAAATAAGAAAATTCCACAAAAATCACCCCAGGCACTAATTGTATATCCCTCTACTCGTTTTTCACTTAACAATATATATATATATATATATATATATATATATATATATATATATGGGGCGGTTCCGGGGATATTCAAAAAAACACCTCATAGTTCCCGATTAAATTTTGATGATATGAGCCGCTCAATGTGATCAGAACGTGATTTTAAGAGTATCCGCGAGAAATCAGCAAAAAAAATGACCGGGAAAGACTTGATCCGAATAGTTTCAAATAGTTTTTTATTGAACGGTTTAAATAAAAACTGCTCAAATCAAGCCTTTCCCGGTTATTTTTTTTTGCTAATTTCTCGCAAGCACCCTTAAAATCACATTCTGCACACATTGAACGGTTCGGATCATAAAAATTTGATCAGGAACTATGAGATTGAGATTTGGGATATTTTTTTAGCCTTTTAGGTGTTTTTTTGGGTGTCTCTTAAACCATCTCATATATATATATATTCTCTCACGATTCCCCTTACATTCAAACTCTCTTTTAACACAATCTTCACATTTAATGTTTAATCGCGCATCGATTAGGGATAAATACCATTAAACATAATAGTAGGGGTACCATGCTTGTATGCCATGAAGTGCATGTTAACAAGTATCCCTTGATACCCTTTAGCATGTCTATAAAACCATTAGGGAAAATTCTGTATTCAATTCAATCCCAGAGTTTAACCTGTTTACCAAACCAACCCTAGGCTGGATACTATGAACAACTCAAAACCCTACAGCACCAGGCGTGTCTACCGATCAAGGAATACATCAAGGCTGCGGTTTGTTTCGAAGACAAAAAGAGAATGTAGGGGGTAATTGGATGCCAAGTTGGTTTAGTCTTGTTTTGAGTATTATATCGTGTTCGTGTATCAATTTTATTTTATTTTTTTTGCATTTCTGAATTGTATCAAGATACGTATCATGTATCATAAGATACGTTAATAATAGTTAATAACTTAATATACAATTTATAAAAGTTGTACCTAAAAGCAAATCACACACTATGCATATATTAAAAATGAAGTTTTTAGATTCGAAATTTCAAGTCTCCCACGTGCACACTAAGGCTTTCTCAGGCCTTAGTTATGGAAAGATAACCATAGCCCTTGTATGATTCATGCAAAACATGATCAAAGTATGGTTCTTTCTTCTATTTGAGCCCTAATGGATTTAGCTTGGGTTTCCTTCAAATGGTTTGAATGTCGTCACAATTAGATCAAGCGACTTACAATGCATTTGGGGTTCCGCTTTCTTAAAATAAGGTACAACTTCTTTTCATTACGTAATCATAGGATACTGTATCGTGGAATCTCTATGCAAAAAAGGATACGGGCTGGAATAAGTACAAGTTCTTGAATGAAACCAAATCATATGAAACGTATCGCATTGTATGTTTTTAACAAAATGTGTTATGGCGTCATCTAGGACAACGCATAACATAATTAGCAGTAGAGTTTTTTATCCTCGATAGCTGTGTCTGTATGTTTTTCAGGGTAGCTTGAGTCTTCAGTCCCTTTTTTGGCTCTTTGTTCTTAGGCTTTGTTTCTTTTTGCTATTGTTTGTATTCCTTTGTTCTGGGGCATGCCCCTTTGCACCTATAATTGGTTTGCTTGAATATAATCTTCAATTACTTGTCGAAAGCTCTAATTTAGGTTAGCAAGACCCCCTTTCCGCTATCGTTTTTATCAATAACTTATTGCCAAAAGTAAAGTTGTTTCTCCTGCACTAAAACTTTTTTCACCTCCATTCTGCCTTTTACCTCTCCCCTTTTCTCCTACACTATACCATCTTTAAGTTATAGTTCAGTCGAAACAACTTGACTGTACTATAAAAAGTTGTCCGCAACTTTTAGCCTAACGGAAATGCCCCCAAGTTGTTGTTCAACTTTCATAGTTTTAGGTGTGCAAATTATGTCCGTGCCCTTATACAAACGCGAGCGCACACCACTATTACTATGGAGTACAACGGAACGCCTTTATGGTGTGAATAATTTTTTGAGGCTTGCTCACACTTTTGGATTGAGGAATTTGGTGAAAAAAGAAAAGAATAGAGAAGGGATTCTGACAACTTGTTTGGATAAATGGGTGAGAAATGTAGGTAAATGCAGAGCTTATTTTGTTCCTCACAATTTCTCACAAAAAATTATTAGATTTTGTGAAAAACCATAACCCTTTATTTTCTCATCAAATCACACCATCCAAGGGGCAAATCACACCATCCAGAGGGGCTGTTATCACCCAAACTAACCCTTTTAACTACCTAAAATTTCTTGCTCCCCTCTTTTCTACTCTCACATCCCAGATTCCATTACAGAAGTTCTCCTGTTCGTAATTAATTTAAAATAAGTCTTTTCATGATAAACTTTTAATAGTGAATTTTGATTCACCAGTGAGAAGATTCTGCTTCGATTAACCGGTTTGCCTTGTCCAGGCTATGCTTGAGACGTTCTATCTTTTGAATGCCAGGATTTGCACGCGCATCGTGTGTGCCCTGACCTCTAGTACATACATATACAAACATACAGAGAGAGAGAGAGAGAGAGAGAGAGGGGTACTAACTTGGGCCAATTTCTGACACCGAGTTGGGCGAGCTTAGACTCAGGAGGGTTACGATGAACCTTGACTCCGGATTTCTCAGTGACCGTTGTTGCCATGTTTTCTGCCGCCGCCGCTGTGATTCTAATAAGTTCACACGAAACCCTCCTAGACAAAGGTGGATAAAACCGTAAGGATTGTTTGGTTATCGTTTTTGGGTTGTAGTACGAGACAGGACCAGTGCTCCGTCCGGACTGAGTATTTATCCTTATTATGTTGCCAAGCCCACCAGGAGCAGCAATAGACAGACAAGCCATCGGAAAAACTTAGCGAATGTCTAATGCAAACTCTCTCTCAAGTCTCAAGTGGGAGTTTGGTTACATATGTACATGGATTTATGAACTATTCTCCCCGTCACACAAAGATCACTGAGAAGAGAGGCGTGCAATTTTCGGATCAAAATATGGAGTACATCCGTGCATTGAAAAATTATGAACCGAGATACTTTGTATTTTGATTCGAAAATTGTACATATTTTCTTAGTGGAAGATCATTGAAGGACGGAGGGATTAGAAAAATTATTCAGTAGAAGGTACCTTTAGTATCTTGGAGCACCTTTACTACCACACAATCGGTCACACAATCGTATGTAGTTGTTTGTATGGTTTGTAATCCGTTGATTATATTATTTATTTGCTATCTATAACATAACTGAGATGATCTTGTTCGTCGAAAAAAATAGAGTAAATATATAAGCATAGAAATTTGAGAAATTGTGTGACGGTCACTATGAGCACCAAATGGCCTCATTGTACAAGGAGGTTGATTTTATCCATTTTGTCTCATCCCTTCGTTCATTATCATCCACTCAAAGCTCATCATCTTGAACACCAAACGCCAGTGCAAAAAAAAAAAAATTTATTTTGTGAGAATCACTTAAGTTGCTTTTGGTCTAATAGCTGTGAGAAATAAGCCTTAGGGGCTTCAATAACAAAGTTAAAGCGTGGGGGGACTTGTGCTTCTTTTTTTTTTTTTTCTTTTTTTGCAGTATTTTTGTTGTTAAATAGTACTCACTCCAATTTTTTTTAGAGTCAAGTATTTCATTTTGAATTGTTCCTTAATAAGTGTCAATTTTGTAAAATTGCTGAATTAGTGAGTAAAAATTAGTACGTTTTTTTTATTTTACTCCTAAAAGCAGATTTCATTTTGAAAAATTAATGAGTAAAAATGTAATAATGGTGTCCCCATAGAGAGTTAAAGGGAAAAATTATAACTTTTAAAATGTAACGATGATGTCTTCGATAAATTTACAAAGTGAGACTCTTACTAAAAAGGAATGGAGGGAGTAGCAACTTGAATGGATGTTTGTGAAATAGTAGGTGATTATGCTTGAACTAGTAAGCAAGTAGCTTAGGACGACCGTATAGTCCACACATTAACCATTTCTCCATAAACTCAAACTTCAACCCTTTCCATGAAACTTAAACTTAGGGTTCAACCATTTTGCAAGTTCATGAAATAGGAAATCCAAAATCCGCATATAGAATTCAGAATCTCCCTGGATATACGATGCATAATGAAACCCCTGCTGAAAACAACGAGCATGTGGATTTCGAAAGTAACTATATGTATCAACTAATGCAATATTAGAAACCCGCAAGCTAATAATTAGTTGTGAGTGACACCAGATTTACATAAATCTCCCATCAAGTATTAAAGCATTCAAACTAAATTTGGCAATAGATAAATTCCAGCTGAAATAGGACATGCTGAGAGACAAGTAGCAAAAAAAAGTTATAACCATTATGCAAATGCAAATCAGGACTTCTTCACTGGGAACTTTCATTTGGCCTCAAGTACCCTACACCGGTACTCTCCCAAAGCCCAAATCGGAAAAATGTTTCTGTATGCAGCATAAGTTATCATGCAGTTCTTGTTGAAGACCCCCGTGATATCCTGCAAGGAAAAGAAATGTTGGCTGAAAATCCGAAATGAAGCATTTGACATTTTTTTCTCCCCCAAAAAAACCGGGGAAAAACATTATCAAGTACTTCCGCTTTTGATCCTTTCTCTCACGAATTTTAATGCTATGAGATGTTTTCAAGACACTTTCACATTCTCGCTTCTGCTTTCGCTCATGCACGTATATGACTTAGGGTCTGACTGACTTTACACTTTATCAGTTGACTATAAAAAGCATTTGGGTCAACATCTTTATTTAGCTGTAACATGCTCAGAAAATGCAGAAAACGTTATCCGCTGTCACAAACAAAGGGTTCATAAAATGCTTTCCAATAAAGCAGGCTAGGCAGAAAGCATTGCAAAGTTACCTCCTGTGGGAAATCTCCATTCTCCATTTGAGAATTAATTAATAATTTTGCTGCACGGTGCAGTGGTGTTGGGTCTCTCTCGGTCTGTACCAAAATAAAAAGAAATATTAGCAACCTGAAATTGGTAAAGCAAATAAATGTACAAGACCTATTTACTCACCGAAAAATGAATTGATCACCAAAACAATTTGATAGGATAGTTTGGCACGGATCATGCATGTTCCTAAGTTTACAATTCTCATTGGTCGGAATCGGATACATATATATAGTCATCCTGGGATTAGTCCCCAGACAAGAAAGAGAAACTGAATCCTGTTAAAAGTTTTAAAACTATGTGGGCATGTTTACATTTAGAATCACGATGATAAAGATAACCAACAGTGATCTAAGACTGCCCATGGAATGTCAATGCCAATGGAATATCAATCACTCACTTTTTCCACATGCAGTACTTTTAACACACAACCTACCGATGGCGATGAAGCTAGAGCCTATTACCAAGAGATGAAGCCCTCACAATAAGTGGCAGAACCAAAAATTAATAAAGCAGCACATATCAATCATAATAGTGATTTTTTCTTCATGACACAGTAATAAATTTCCGTTGTCTTACCGTATGGTAAACAGAAGGGAGTGTATTTATCACTCTAAAGAAAAGCTAAAAATTATCAACACACACGGGTAAAGGGAATCTTGAGTAACTTTTTGGTGGCGCTATAATGCAGGGGATCTTGTTTATTTGGACAAAAAAAGAAAGCGCAAATTAGCATATACAACAACCCTACCAGATATCAACATTCACGGGATCTTGTTTATTTTATGGGGGACTAACAAATTTTATACACGTCTACCAAACTTTATACAATTATGTCAGGGTATTTGGTAATTCTCAAATTCAGCTTGCGTCTTTCCCTGGTCACAGTGTAATCCTATTTTAACATTAACGGAAGTACTGCAGAGACGTGGGTACCTGGCCAGCACAAATGAGAGCCAGCATAGCCCATGCAGTATGTACTATATGAGACCTGTTTCCCTCAAGATTAGAATACACCTGCACAGAAAGCATCAAATGAATTCTTGCTGCACAAATAAAATTCGAAGACAGAGTAGTAGCCTGGGTAACGGTAACCCAGTGTTTCACCCAATGTGCTTGTATTAAAATATAGCCCTAGCTTCTTAGGAATCATTGTACCATATTAGTTAGCACTTCGAGCCACCTCTGTATTGACTTTAAAATATAATAACGTGTTCATATCACCTCAAAAACAATGTAATAAAATGTACTTCACATCATACTCTCATGACTGTAATGCACAAAGTTTGTAGAATTGGAGAAGTGGGTATAATCTATGTTGGAAAAGATAAGTGGGTATCATCCTAGAGCAAGAAAATAAAACAAAAATACCTTCCACATTTCCTTTATCCCTCTCTCTGGTGGTGTTGGTGGATGGAATCTACACGGAGCCTCTTCCATGTCTTTTTATTATAAGTTTATTGTCTACTGCACCCATGAATTGGGGAATAGGTGTAAATGTCCCAAATTTGCGACTTTCAATGGTCAAAATTTAGGAAGGAAAAATTCATTGAGATGTACAGAGATGACAACTGCAAAACTTCATGAGAGCATGTCCGTGAATATATCCACCACATGAACCCACTTTCCTATTTGTATTGTGTTATATCAAGTGCCACAGTTTCAGACCCAGCATGCCTTGCCCTACTCTATGACTTACCTTTTGTTTTATTTGTCAATTTATTTATTTAGCTCTGCAGTTGTAATTTTAGTAGCTCCACAAAAGAGCTCATCACTTCATCTCACTGGGGAAGTCACCTTCAGTGAACATCAAAAATCACCACACTTTATCTATTCATATTTTTTTAGCCTTATCTTTTGCAAATTTAAATCAACACATGAAAAAGCAAAAAGCTAAATGAATTGGAAATTTTATGCTACATCTCACATCAGTACATGTTAAACAGAGTCGAACTGTATTTACCATGCATTATAAACGAATACAAGACACAAATCTTAAGGAACCAACCTTGTTCTGACATGAAAGGTAACTCTCTCCCCAACCACCAGAAACAACCTGTTTGGATAATAGAAAATCACAAGCCTTACGGATGCTAGAACAGCTATGGTAGTTCTTTCCAGCAGCCACCAACCCTTGTATCCCAAACCATGCACCATAGGTGAAGCAAACTCCCCAAGAGCCATACCTATTTAGAAACAATATACATATCTTTATACTTTAGATGGTGAACGCATTGGATGTTTCCTCAAAAGTACTGACTACTGATTAACAAGCAAATAGATAACGAACCATGAGCCATCTGGTGCTTGTATCTTTTCAATGAACAAAGCAGCTCTTTCAATACAGTTTTCAATTTCTTCCCTCCGATGCCCGGGGTATAATTTCTTAAACGATGCCAAAGCTTGAATTGCAGCTGAGGTACATTCAACATAGCTGCAAATAGTTGTAGATGGTTATAAATCATAACCATCGGTATAAATTCAGATATGGAAATGATTACTGTAAAGGAGCTGATATCTTACGGGTAATCAATAACAATGTCACCAAATGTTTCAGCAGGGTTGAACAACTGAAAACAATAAAACAAAGAATCTATGATGTTTCCCCTTATGGAAAAGCAGTAAAAGTGGTAGAAATTGAGTGGCAATATTATTATCTCTCAACTGGTCGCAATAGAACCTCACACGGTATTAAAAAACCAATTTTATGACTCTTCCTGATCCTGACATGTATTTCTTTGTCTTTCCTTTTATTACTGTACAGAAGCTAGCATAGATTAACATTGATTAGAAAGTGACAGTTTCTTTCTCGAGGACAAGCAACAATTTGGTCGGAAGAATGACCAGTTGATGATAGATAAACTAATTCACTCAGAAGAAAGGGATGATGTTATGGAAAGCATGATATTCGATTTTCTAAGAAGGTTCAAGAATTGATGAAGGCTACCTCCAACCAACTGTAAGATCTAGTGAGTTCATATGTTGCGAAGCCACCATCACTGTTCTGTACAGGTACAAGTAGAGCTTATTAGAGATTAAATAAAGTTTTACAACTTTAGAACCATGTAGAGAGGAATAAAACTTGAACAAGAAAATGCATTTCGTGGGATGAAGCAGCGACAATTATGAAAGAATTTGCAGAACGAAGTCACAAGTTATTTGCTGGCACTGAATAGAAACAAACATGTACAAGTGCATAGTTCAGCTACATGTATGATGTATGTACAAGAGAGACAAAGTGACAAGCATGCAGAAAACAACCATTCATTTTTGCAAACCAACAGTCTTCTGAAGCAAGGACCACGTGAACGAGCTACATTTTCCTTTGAACGGGTGACATATTGTGCATACCGATGCTCTGGACTATCAATGAAGGAAGTATGATAATGTGCACATAAATTGAATCGGGTCTCTAGGCTTGCCCTCTCTGATGTCATTTGGCTTTGATTTGAGGGTATGGTTTTGCAGCAAAACAGGTATAGGGGGGCCACTGTTTCAGTGGTATTCTGAAAGCAGCAACTTTGTGCATATTGCCAAAGGTAAGGTCTGTCTCCAATCCTTCCCCGCCCATGCCCCCAATGATTGGGGACTACATGGGTTATGTTGTTGTTGTTGTTGTATAGTGTAATTGAACCAAAATAAAAGGCACATCGGAAGATCCTATACCAATCGCAAAGATTTATACACTAAAACTGGATGCAATAAAACTAGATAAACCAAGCTACATCGCAGTCTGAAGAAGCTTTTACTATGAAACTGCTCATGGGTTCCCTTCCTTTCGATTTTCGTAATTCCCATTCAAAGATTAATAAAAATTTAATCTTTTGCCGTTCAAAAAATAATAATGAAACTACTCATGGAATCATCAAAGCTTAAAAACAACATAAATAGACTATTGAAATCAAATCCTAAACCTGATAAAACAGTTACTAATGGGGTACGACGACATTTTTCCCAAAATCGAGCTTCCGGACCCCAGACTCATCCCACTCTATTCCAACGGTTTAGAACCAACTGTTTACACTCCTATCAGCCGAAGAAAATAAAATTCATTAGTTGCATAAGGATCTTATCAGAATCTCTCAAAAGTTTAGTTGTTGCAATACAATTACCATAATCTTCTTTTCCTTTTTTTAGTTGGTTTACAAAGAGAAACTTCAGTGGTAATTTGTCTTCAAGGAATTGAGAGACTCCAAACCTTCTTGCCGTGGAGCTTTCACACAATCCTCCAGATATAACAAACACTTTCTGAACCACCAAACATATTTATTTAGCAAAAGGAGAGACAGGTGCACTTAACATGATGACATCCAGGTAAAACAACTGAAGTTTCATTCTACTTGTTTATAGCACAATCAAATTATTTCAAAGCTGCTCACAAATTAAGCAAAATGAATGGTGCACATACCCTTTCTAAATAAAAACACCAAATTACTAAAATTTTAAATAAATACCCCACTGAGGAATGCATTGACACATAACCTCAAATGAGTTATTTAAGTAAGTTAAAAAGACCGAGTTACCTGTAGAGAGAGAGCGACATTTACAGCATCGTATAACCGCTTTGAATCAAGTGGCTCGCCAACAATAGCTGGTGGAAGTTTTGATAGTAGGAGAGCAGCCTGAATATGACATAGAAATTAAGTTGCAGCGATGAGAATGACCTCACAATTTTTTTTACATGTGATAGATATTACTTTCAACCCTTCAGCAGTGCAATCAGAGATGGGCCATCCATGATCTGCAGTCGAGAAAGGCCAAGCCCCTTTTGAAATGTGGCGGTACCAGAACTTGAGGTTTCCTGGGCAATCATCTAAAACCTTTAAAGCAAAGAGAAGGGAGTCAATAAAAAAAGGTCAATCTAAGCATGAAAATTCAAATATTAAAACATTGTGGCAAATTTGATAATGGCAATTGATAAACAAGAGAAGCACCTGTGTGTCTTTTATGTAGTCATGTGCTTTCTTAAGAGTTGGACCATATTCCTCAGCAAGGTTTGTTGAAATAATTGCTTGAGTAGCAAAAGCAGTGTCCCACAACTGGCTTCCATTGTAACCCTACACTCAATTCCTACATTTTCAATAGAGTGAACAAAGTTTCCACTACGTAGAAGAAATGAGAACAACCACATGACCTTCCACTAACAATGTAGCGCCCTGATTGTAACCGGCCATTGCCTCCCCACTTTTTTAGGGAGAAAAGGCGACACTTTCGAAATCTTTAGTGGACCAAAAAACTACTACATGGTCATATAATAGAAAGACGAATCAGTTAACTGAGAATAATTACTTAAATGGGGTATATCACTATCTCAAGACCTGCATTTTCATGCCGTCTTCAGCAAGCCACAAATAATCATAGAGTCTTGGAATGTGTAACTTGAAGGCCTCTGAATTTGGATCTTCCACCCAACAGCAAAGCATATTTAGCACCTGAATTTCAAAATTCAGATTAGAGTGTAAAACGTAGCACCCAGGTAAGGGTGGCAATGCGAGTCTTTATTATCATTTTAGATTGAAAAACTAAAGAGGAAATGCAGAGTTTCGAAAAGTACACATAAACAAGAAAATTGAGATAAAATTATTTAGTGTTTTCTAGAAAGGAGAAGGAAGAGAATGACATTGCGATATCTTGCAGAAAATTTTAGGGAGCATATAAGCAGAGTGAAAGAATAAATTCTATTCAGACATCAAGGCACTAACAAATAGGGGTTTAAGGATTCCTGATTGTGAACCTGCAAAGTGGTTCTCCTTAATAAGTTAACATGGACCAGCAAATCGGAGATAGAGGAAACTTATGATATTCAATTGGAGACTAAATTTCTGCAATATTTTGGGCAGACTTCTTAACAGATGAAATTTCAATACGGGAAAGATCAATATGATACGGAATAAAAACCTTGTTTACAGGCCCGATGCATATGTAGCGAGTATTCTCATCTTCATAATGTATGTGCTCCATCGCCATACGAACAGCTTTCTCTCTCAACCTTTTCACAGGCCAACGCAATAAAACTGGTTCCACAACTTTATCAAGAGATGCCCAAAGTACATCTTGTACCAGAGGGTGAGGGTAGTACAAATCTTCCTGCAGGAAAAAGTAAATTCTGGTCACCTAGGAAGGAACAAACTGAAAGAAACGAGCAAACATTGACAAGAAAAATGTATTTCTGTTATCAGGCTATGCTATCAATCTGTATAACCTGAGAAAGGTGCAGTTCGTGCAGTCAACAACGTTTGATCTTATCTCATAAAAAATGCCTAATCCAAACAGAGGGGACCACATTCCGTGTTTTCATATGGCAATAGCAACAAAATCCCTACCCACAGCTAAAACTAATGGAACTTTGAAAGGCTTACTGAAAGGGAAATCCATTGTCCCCGGACTTGATAGGACCCATCTAACAAGGCAGTATTAAATCATCCATCAGTTTCAGCTGTGAGACAACCCTTCCCTTGTGCTGCTGACATCTACCACTTATCAGTCAATGTTCGAACTCCTAAACGGATTAACTTCTAAAGTATGAAGAGCTAAACGTTTAGGAACCAAAATTTAGAGTATTCACAATCCAGCCATAGAAATAGGGATAGCAATGCTGGCTACCAAAAAACATGAGCTAACCAATCTGATATTATTTAGAACCTCGATCGAACTACAATGTACACACAAACCATTTCGTTACTAACTTACTCAGGAAAGTACGAAAAAAGAAACATGGTCCTTGACTGTGCCAATAAAACAGAAAGCAATCAGAAAATAAATTCTATCCTTTTGTCCATTCAAACCTTTTACAATGGGTTAGACCTTGATTATATTTTATTAGGATAAGATCACTTACTGTCACTTCCTTTTATTCATTGCTAGCATTCTTGCATCAGACATCTACAGCCTCCATGACAAATACAAGTTAGACAAACTAATTCCAGCGGCTCACGTTTGAAATCCTTGTTTTCACCGCTATTTTGATTGTGTGGCTGAAGATTTTGAAGAACAAATAAAGGACTGCAACCTGTATGCATGTAATCACACACCAAGTAGAATCTAAAATCTTGGTGTTCGCCTACAATATTTGAACTCTGCCTTGTCTTTTCAGGATTTGTTTCAACTTTCAAGGGCATTAGTCCTCTGCGCTATTTGTTTTCTCTTCTACAAAACCTCTCATCTACCAAACAAAATATATAGCACATATTTACGAACATCGACAGCTTAAAAAATGTATAAGATCCTCTCTTTTTATTCAACAGGTAGAGATTTTTTTAAGATCATAGCTTTTGATAGAGGTGAATACCAACCTTCGCACATTGGTTGCGTGCTTGATTCCAATTTATTTCATGATAAGGGACGGTGTACAGCTCCTTTCTCAAGGCCATAATCTCTGGCGTGATTGGACCAACAAACCTCTTCCCATATAGGTAAGACATGGGTAAATAAACCATTCGACAGTGACACCATAACCGTCCTGCATGATTAGGAAAAGGGCTTCATTTCCTTGGACAGGACAGCAAATAGGATAAGTTGGATATTTTAAGCAGCATGCAAAAGTTAACATAACCCAAGAACTATTTAATTCACTAAAGTAATAAACTTAAAATTCACTTGTCATATTTATTCCCCTAAAGACAAAGCACCAGTTCCCTGAAAAATAAACTATCATATGGAGATGTTCATTTAAGAAAAGTTAGTAATATTTAGAAAACGTTAATGTTTCCAAAATCTAAAGGCTTAAGTTCTAAACCTGAATCTGCACAATACATGGAATATCACCAGGAGCGATAATATGTAGTTACACATGTACCAATGTATATTAATTGTTGTTCGAGGGAGAAATACAAATATTTAGGGTTTGTTAATTAACCCTACCCCACATAACATTAATATATATGTACATATATATAATGAGAGAGTTACAATATAAGAAATACTAAAATACCCTCATTATGTTCTAACATGAATGATAAAATATATATGTGATCTGTAACACTAAGTCCATATCTTAGTAGTAGGATACTTCTAAAATGGGTGTGCTACCAAGATTGGAGCTCGAATCAGCGCTCCCAAGATGGGAGTTTGAGGAAGCTCACTTCCCTCGAGATGGGAGGTCGCTCCTAACTAAGATGGGAGCTTATCGAGCCGTTAAGGCAGTTATTCTCTTACTTTTAAGGGAGTTATGCCATTGTGGAAATAAGAATATGGAAATGTCAAGAAGTTTTGCAAATTGAAAATATGTAACTTCCAATATTTACCCTTTAAGATCAGGGAAATTCTCAATAAGTATCACTTTTCCTTCAATGGTTAAGTTATTTAAAGATATTCTTTACAAGGACTTTATAACCTATAAACGCTCCTTAGGCGATCCCGACCTTAGGAGTTTCTAGCTGCCTCTGCTCCCCCCTCCCCCGCATCCACTCCCGCTCCCGATCTTGCTTCGTGCTACTAAGGTCCATATATGACAATCTAACAACAATGTAAATATTAAGTATTGCCAGAACAGCCGAAAGCGGCACAATGAATGTACCAGTGAAGCACACGGGGATATTGAAAAACTAATGACTCATCTGTCTATCAGAAGATTCAGAACATATCAGAAAAATGAGGAGAATGGGGGATTTATACTGTAATCAAAATGCCAAGCTTAGGGAATTGTCGTCTTAACCTGTAATACAGTATCCCTATATCCTAAAAAGTGTTCCCATTCCTCCTCCAACCCAATATTTAGATATTCGGCAATCCAACATTTCCATCCAAGCTTGCGGATGTTTTCCTACCACAGACACAAGCCGACAACCATATAACTAAGGTTCAAGAACAGTAGAAAGCATCGCCCATGTATAATACAAAGGTAAAACATTGAAAAGGGATTTTACAAGACCAAATTCTCTTCCAATGGAAATGGAACCTGCACTCTAAGAGCAAACAGTGAACCTCCACTTCTGTAGGCATACTACCAAAACACGTCTTCCATGTCCCCTAAACAAAAGAACCATGATACCCTCTCGAAGAACCTGTTCAGAGCCTCCGCAGACTCGAGCTTCCAGTTCTGCACTGTGTATGTTGATCCTTCAAACTCCAAACTCATACTTGTCAGCAGGGCAGAACCAAGATTCTTATTCAGTGGGGGCAGGGGAAATAATCTAATCTCTTCCAAAGGAACAATCCAAAAGCTATTTTTCTTAAACTGATGATTAATATATTTTCTCATTTCATATATCTACTAGTAAAATACAAAAAGTCATTGATGAGTTTTCATATTTTGAGAGGGGGGAGGAGATGGGAGGGACAGAGAGAGAGAGAGAGAGAGATCTGAACTATGTGAATCATGACGTAAATATGAGACTGGCAAAACCTAGAGTAATAGAAGAGACCAAATAGGTGATAAAGGCAAAAATAAAATAAAAATAACCATTGTGATGGTGCAAAGCCACAATTTCTTGGGGTACTTCGTAAAATTGATTTTAAAACTACATAATCTAAGTGCGATTTTCCAAAAGTAAATGCGGTGAACTGACCCCATTCCGTAACATGCTCCGCTTTTGCTCCTTGGATCCTAGCAGATACGCTCCGACACATCCTAAATGTATCCACATGTTGAACTTAAATTTTCCTTTTTCTAAGAAGTATCCAAAACTCTTCGGATACTCTAATTCTCTAATAAATATGGATAGATAAAAAGTATTTCTCTGATACTTTGGTTACTACTTGAAGCAAAATCCTTCTTTGCCGTATTTTTCAAACAGAAAAACCAGAGCTACTTCATAAATGTGTCTCATGTGGAAATGAGTATAGCCATACTTAATCGACTGACCAATAGATCTTAAACTGGTCTCTAAACCCAAAACTAGTTTATCAATGTTTATGTTTGGTAAATAGTTTCACATCAATGCTGAACTTCATGTAATATGATTCCGAAGTTACAGAAAAAGATCTACTTAAATATCTCCTGGTCGTATCCATTATTTCTAGACTTTCTTTCTTGACATATCTGTATCATATTGAATTTGTAACACTGATGAGCAACCAAGATTGTATAATCTTGGTGCTCTAGTTCCCTAATTTGTAGCATTTTGATTCCTTTAAATATCGTTTGTATCCCAATTTGCACGTAAGGTGTTGTTTTGATTGTTTCAGGTAATACGGGGTGCTAAGGCGATTCTTAACGCCAAGGATCGTAGTCGGGAGTATCCAAGGGTTCAAGGCAGTAAGGCGATGTTCTTCCAAGCCCCGCGGGGTGCTTAGCCCGGGCCAAAGAGGGTGTCGGGTCACTGTCGGGCTGCCTGGGCCAAAGCAGAGCAAAATCTGAAATTCTGCCGCCTATGAACCGGTACTGGGATTTGGCCAGTACCGGTTCATGCTGTCCAGAGTGCAAGTTTTTCCAGCTTTTGAAGACCATGAACCGGTACTGGGATTTGGCCAGTACCGGTTCATACTGCAGATTACAGCCACGTTTTTGCTGCTTTTTCTACTTTCTACTTTTGGAATATTTTCCACTTTTGGTTACTTTTGGGATATTTTCTTGGGATATTTTGTGAGAAAGAGACCACCTTGTATAAATAGGGTCTCTCTCTCTCTTCTTTATTATCTTGTCACTTTCCACTTTAAGTCTTTAAATTTTCTAGAACTCCATTAATGGCTTTCAAGCTTTTCTAGCTAATTTCTCCAAGAACTCCTCAAGGTATTTGTCGTTTAATGTTTTCTCGTTTATTAATGTTGTAACCGCGGACTAGATCTTTTATAAAATCAACTTCATTTTTATTTCTATCGGTTAAAAGTCATGCCCAATTTTTATGCTTTAGTTTATGCGTTAAGTATGTGTGAGTAGTCGTTTGGCCAAGTCTTGGGATAATCTTTCCCGAGGACTTAGGTGATTATTTGGTTCTCAAATGTTAGGTCTTAAAAGCATGATTGACGGAGTAGAGCTTAACTTGTGTTTTTGGTCTAAGCAAGGGGTGTTAACTACTTGGTGAGGCGTTTGTCAAGCGGTCTTGGCAAACGGCTCCCTGAGGGCTCGTGGCCTCCTATGTATTCGATAAATTTGTCAAATAAGTGGGTTCACCTCCGTTTAATCACATCCTTCAGTAAACGTAGTCATTAAAGTTAAATTCTCCGGGCGAGAGCACGCGGTCGTGGTTCCCGCCTGAGCTAATTTGAGAACCGGTAGCTTCCTTGGTCAAGGGTTAGAAGATCCTGAGACTTGCCTCGTTTAAGTCACTTAAGCTTTTTCCTAGTCTTTCGCCCGGGCGATTTTCACCTTTTCTAAGCAAAACCTAGTTGGCTGTCTTGAACGCCGCATTCTACCCTTTTTAACCTACAATCCGTTTAAGCTATCTTACGAATTCCCTGTGGTACGATTCCGGTCTTGCCGGTTTATTATGCTATCGACGACCTAGCCCTACGCTTGGGGTGTTTCAACCTTATTGGAAGGCGAGGTTTGGAGGTTAAGCATTTTTGGCGCCGTTGCCGGGGATTTCTTTATCTAGCTTATTTGGAGGATCGACAAACCATTGTAAGTACTCCTTTTAATTTTCCTTTTATGTGAATTGAACTCAATTTAGCGGATACCTCTAACTGAGCCACCAATTCGACTTGAGGTTTAACGAAGCTAGTCGAGCATCAATTGTCTTTCTACTTTTTTTTTTTATTGTTTATATAGCTGTGGTGGTGGCATAACCCCACAGAACTGTTTGAGAACGAGGTGGCGGCATAGCCCCTCTAGTCTGCTTTATTGGTCTATGCAGGTTGTATGCTCAATATCTATCGTAGCCCCTTATCGCATCGGCTACATCGATCTGCATCTCGTGAGTTATCACCTCCATTAAGCCCAATGGCAGATCAACCGGCAGCTCGCACTTTGCGCGATTATTTAACGCCGGAAAGAGGTCCACATGTCTCCCCTATAGCCATTCCCACTTGCACCGCCGCTAATGCGTTCGCTTTCAAGCCAGAATACCATCGGGTTATACCAGAGTTTCGGGGGCGTGAATTGGAGGATCCCTATGCTCACATTCGGGAATTCGAGACTATCGTTAGCACCTTTGTGACAGGGCCGGGACAACTAGATCAAGCTCGCCTGAAGTTATTTCCCTTCTCGCTCAAAGACAAGGCTAAACAGTGGTTCCATTCTTTGAAGCCCCGCTCTTTGCTGACATGGGGGGAAGTGCAAGATGTGTTTACCACCAAGTTCTTTCCGGTCAGCCGAACCAAGCTTCTCATGGATCAAATTCAGAATTTCAAGCAAAAAGATGGGGAGGCCTTCTACAAGTATTGGGAGCGTTATAAGGATTTACTTGCAGCTGTCCCACACCACAATTTTCCCATGTATCTTGTGATTAACTATTTCTATTTGGGTTGTGATCGGGAGTCTAAGCAGCTTCTGGATACTATGGGGAGCGGTGATTTTATGGGAAAGGATCCCGACACCGCTTGGGAATTCTTAGACGCTTTAGCCGAGAGAGCTCAAACTTGGCAATACATTGATCCAGGTGACCAAGCTATGAGGAATCAAGGACCGGGAGGCTCCGGTAAGTTTTCGGTGAACGAGCATAACGGTCTTGAGACACGGTTGGATGAGTTATCGTTAAAGTTGGACAAAATGAAGCTAGATTCGGTCCAAATGAAAGAAGTGAAAGAAGTGAAGGAGGTTCGCCAAGTGGAAGAAGTGTGTGTCATTTGTGAGACTACGGGTCATGCAACTGACAACTGTCATACCATCCCCACCCTCCGACATCACTATAATCAACTCCCCGAAGAAGTATGCGCATTGAACCAACGTTGGGATCCATATTCCAATACTTACAATCCGGGATTGAGGTCTAATCCAGCTTTCCGGTGGGGTAACCAGAATGAGGCCGGCTCGTCAACGTCTCAAGCCCCTCTTTCTCAGAATCCACCTTGGCGCCAACCTCAGTTTCAAGGACAACCACGGTTCCCTACGGTTCCATCTCAAGGACCTCCCGGATTCATACCGCCAAACCAGTTCCAAGGGCAGAACCAATTTCAGCATCAACCAGCACCGCCGCCACGACGTTCTTTAGAGGATACTTTGAATGCATTCTGTCAAATGCAAACGACCACCAATGAGCAAACCGCTCAGGCGATGAATGACATAAGAAATCAAGTGGGTAAATTAACTACAGCTATCGGTGTATTGCAACAAGAGAAAGGCAAATTACCTACCCAACCTCAACCAAACCCTCAAGGCCAACATTTTGCACAAAGCTCTTCGGTGATTCTCCCCGAGCAAGCAAAGGCCATTATTTCGTTGAGGAGTGGGAAGATGGTGGATAATGCTCAAGCGGAGCTGCCGGTAAAGCCCAGTTTACTACCGTGCCCGTCACCCTTGAAGCCAATAATACCAAAGGGGGAATCTCCCAAACCAGTTCTTACGGAAGAAGAGAAAGGAAAAACCAAAGAAGTTGAAGGTCCACAAGCTTTCACCGTGCCCGCACCCTATCCCAACCGGCTACGGACGTTAGCCAAGCCAAATTTGAACAGCGATATTTATGAAGTTCTCAAGAAAGTGACGGTTAACCTTCCTTTGCTTGATGCTATTAAACAGATCCCTTCGTACGCTAAATTTTTGAAAGAGTTGTGCACTCACAAACGGCAACTCCAAGTGCAGAAGAAGGTGTTCTTGACCGAACAAGTAAGCTCACTTTTCCAGTCAACCCTTCCGCCCAAGTATAATGATCCGGGGTGTCCTACGATATCCATCACTATTGGGGGTAAAGTTGTTGAGAAAGCTCTTCTTGATTTAGGCGCAAGCGTGAATCTCCTGCCGTTCTCTGTGTACAAACAGCTCGGGTTGGGGGAAATGAAGCCGACTCGGGTGACTTTACAATTGGCGGATCGGAGTATTCGAGTTCCCCAAGGAATGGTCGAGGACGTGCTTGTTCAAGTTGACCAATTCGTGTACCCGGTCGACTTTGTGGTTCTTGATACGTGCTCGGTCCCGGCGGCTCAATCATCCGTTCCGATCATTCTTGGCCGGCCGTTTTTAGCAACATCCGATGCCGTCATTCATTGCCGGGATGGCCGACTTAACATGAGTTTTGGCAACATGAAGATGCAAGTCAACATGTTCCACATCGGTAGCCAAATGGGGGATGATGATGATGTATGTGGAGTTAGCATGCTTGACTCGCTTGTTCAAGATCATGTTGATGAATTTATTCGCAACGATGAGTTGGAACTCTCACTTACTTCCTCCGAGGCTGATTTTCTTGATGCCCCCGAAGTCATGTACTTGCGCTCTTTGTTAGATGAAGAGGAGATGTGTGGTATCAACCCGTGGGTTCCTAAATTCGAAGAGCTACCTCCTATTGAGAAGCGAGCCGTGCCCTCTAGCAGGGAACCCCCAGTGCTTGAGTTGAAGCCATTACCGTCCACTCTTAAGTATGCCTATTTGGGTGATGGCCAAACATTCCCGGTGGTAATCTCCTCCGCCCTCACCGAGTGTCAGGAGTTTCAATTACTCTCTAAGTTGAGGAAGCATTCAAAGGCTATTGGCTGGTCCATAGCCGATATCAAAGGAATAGATGGATCTCTTTGCTCTCATCACATTTACTTAGAGGAGGATGTTAAGCCCTCTCGCCAGCCTCAGCGACGATTGAACCCGCTTATGAAGGATGTGGTGCGAGCGGAAGTTCTTAAATTGTTGGATGTTGGCATTATTTACCCGATAGCGGATTCCAAGTGGGTGAGCCCGATCCAAGTGGTACCTAAGAAGTCTGGGGTGACTGTGGTGAAAAACGACAAGGATGAGCTTATTCCAATGCGTATTCAGACCGGTTGGAGGGTGTGCATTGATTATAGAAAGCTAAACGCCAGTACAAGAAAGGATCATTTTCCCCTTCCCTTCATAGATCAAATTCTGGAGAGAGTGGCCGGGCACAAGTTCTACTGCTTCTTGGACGGGTACTCCGGGTATAATCAGATTGAGGTGGCCTTGGAAGATCAAGAGAAGACTACTTTCACGTGCCCATTCGGGACCTTCGCGTATCGTCGTATGCCGTTCGGGCTTTGCAACGCCCCCGGTACCTTCTCAAGGTGTATTATGGGTCTTTTCAGCGACATGGTGGAGGAAATTATGGAGGTGTTCATGGACGACTTCTCGGTTTTTGGTGATTCTTTTGAAGTTTGCCTTGGCAACTTGGGGTTAGTGTTAGCACGGTGCGAGGAGAAAAATCTGGTGTTGAACTGGGAGAAATGTCACTTTATGGTGACCGAAGGCATTGTACTCGGCCATATTGTTTCTTCGAAGGGCATCGAAGTGGATCGGGCAAAAATCGATTTGATTGGGAATCTGCCGACTCCAAAATGTTTGAAGGATGTCCGATCTTTCTTGGGGCACGCTGGTTTCTATCGCCGTTTTATGAAAGATTTTAGTGCAATTGCCCGGCCTTTATGTCATTTGCTCGCCAAAGATGTGCCGTTTGAGTGGACGCCGGGTTGCGAGGCCGCCTTCGCCAAGTTAAAGTCTAGTCTCAGCTCTCCACCTATTGTGCGATCTCCGGATTGGGAATTGCCCTTTGAGCTCATGTGTGATGCCAGTGATTACGCCGTTGGAGCTGTTTTGGGTCAACGGAAAGGGAAAGAGCCGTACGTCATTTATTATGCAAGTAAGACGCTCAATGAAGCTCAAATGAACTATTCAACTACGGAGAAGGAGTTGCTTGCCATAGTCTTTGCGTTGGACAAGTTTCGGTCTTACCTAGTGGGAGCTCCGATCACTGTGTACACCGATCATTCCGCTCTCAAGTACCTTTTTACAAAGCAAGATGCCAAGGCGAGATTGATTCGGTGGATCTTACTCCTACAAGAGTTTGACCTCACTATTAAAGACAAGAAGGGTGTAGAGAATGTGGTGGCCGATCATTTGTCTCGTCTAGAATTCGAAGATCATTCATCACATATTCCTATCGGTGACTCTTTCCCCGATGAGCAATTATTTTCAATTTCTACGGCTCCATGGTACGCGGATATTGTGAACTACTTGGTTACCGGTCTGATGCCTGCCCACTGGAATTTTCAAGAACAACGTCGCTTTTTGGCCGAGGTGAAGAGGTTCTCTTTCGATGACCCGTATTTGTTTAAGTACTGCGCCGACCAACTTGTCCGCCGTTGTGTGCCCGATTCTGAGCAACAAAGCGTTATTAAGTTTTGCCACACGGGGGCATGTGGCGGTCATTTTTCGTTCAAAAAGACCGCCGCCAAGATTTTACAGTGCGGTTTCTATTGGCCACAATTGTACAAAGATACGTTTGCTTTCTGCCGGGCGTGTGCACGCTGTCAGCTTTTGGGATGTGTGACACAACGGAACGAAATGCCGCTTACGCCCATCTTGATCATTGAAGTGTTTGATTGTTGGGGAATCGACTTCATGGGACCGTTTCCTACATCATTCGGTTACCTCTACATTTTGCTTGCCGTTGATTATGTAAGCAAGTGGGTAGAAGCTATTCCCACTCGTACCAATGACGCTCAAGTGGTCGTTGAATTTCTCCGTGAGTACATTTTGGCGCGATTTGGCATGCCACGGGCTATCATTAGTGACCAAGGGTCCCACTTTTGTAACCGATCCATTGCCGCCCTAATGAAGAAGTATGCCATCATCCACAAAGTCGCAACGGCTTATCACCCGCAAACGAATGGCCAAGCGGAGCTTGCGAATCGGGAGATCAAGAACATCTTGGAGAAGACGGTTAATCCTACCCGTAAAGATTGGTCAACTCGATTGGTCGATGCTTTGTGGGCTTACCGTACTGCTTACAAGACGCTTCTGGGAATGTCACCGTATCGGCTGGTCTACGGGAAAGCATGCCACTTGCCGGTAGAGTTTGAGCATAAAGCATATTGGGCCATTAAGAAGTTGAATTTCAATATGGCCAAAGCCGGTGCCCGCCGCAAGCTCCAATTGACGGAACTCGAGGAGTTGAGGTATAATGCGTACGACCATTCTAGCGCTTACAAATCTAAACTCAAAGCCAAGCATGATAATAAAATTGTGGTTAAAAACTTTGAGCCCGGGCAAAAAGTTTTATTGTATAATTCCCGGTTGCATTTACACCCCGGTAAGTTGCGCTCACGTTGGGCCGGGCCTTATGTTGTTAAAACTGTGTTCCCTCATGGGGCAATCGAAGTAGAAAACGTGAGTTCCGGTTCCTCTTTCAAAGTGAATGGTCAACGGCTTAAGCCCTTCCTTGGTGGCTTTGAAGCTAGCGAGCCCGATGAGGTTTTGGCCGATCCTGTTTATACGGATGGCCCATTGGTTTAGTTTGCGTTACTTTAATTTGCACGGGGAGCGAAAGCGTAACCGCTGAACTTAACTGTTTGTCGGACCCGGCCCCCGGGTAGGGGGTACCCTCCATTGACTTGGGTATATGTAGCTCCGCACGCCGCTACTAAAAAAAGGATCGTGTGCCCAGCTCCGGTTAGTAAGGGCAATGTTAACATCAGCGACCTAGGGCTTTCATTAGCTTTTCTGATAGGAGTAATTCACAGTGCACCACTCACGTCTTCCAGATTAGCCCCATCGGGGGCGGCATAGATCTTAGGTTAGGCCTTGATATTCCCGTGCTCCATTACCGCACTTGGCTCTTTCTTGTGCCTGCCTGGTTACGATCTTAGGGGACGCTGGACTTCATTGTTTGGCGGAGTCCAGCTGTGACTTGGACGCTCCGAGTTCTGATGTTACAATCTGTATGCTTGTACATTTGTAAATATTGCTTTTATGCTTTGTTCTTTATTTATCATGTTTCGGGATACTCTCACCAAAAGATCTCACCAACGCATCATTGTATTGGGCTTTAACTAGTCTTTCTTTGACGTAGTTTGCCGTTAATGATCCATGCTCACCAGATATGTCCCTATCGGGGGCAATTTAGGTCTTTGGGTGAGCCTTGATATTCCCGTGCTTTGGCACTAGGCTCTGTCTTTTCTCACTTTGTTTCGATCATAGGGAACGCTGGGCTTAATTGCTTGGCGAGGTCAAGCGGTAAATTTTACTTCGGGCGTTGATGTAACAAATGTGACGGTCCAGTATAGCCACCCATGTCTTGCCTCGCCGGTGCGACATGGGAAGAAAAGTATGACTCGTGAGATTGCGTGAAAATCGGGTGGTGTTTCTTAATTTTTCTTCTGTATATATGCTTGTTGGCGCCCGGATAACACGAGCCGGGCGGTTCTAATGTCATTTGTCTCTTAGTAGGTAGTTCGAGCTTAAGTCTTTTGCAGGGTGAACGTGCTACCACACCAGCCTTGGTGGATTGGGTCTAAAGTTGGAGTGAATGAGGCATTCAGGAGCCCTAAGCATGGGTGCGATTACGTGTCGCGGCTGTTAGTCCAATAAAGCTTTGACCATGACCCCGTGTGACTAGCTGTGGTTCCGTTGGACGAGCCGAAGGAGTCGACCTTGGAAGCTGTTCGTATGACAAACGGAGACGGTGACGCAAAAGCCTCCAACTTGGTCGAGGTATACGGGGGTTGACATTCCCCCGGAGGTTTGATTTTTTGTTCTTTCTCTCTCAATACTGTTGTTCTCCATGCTTTGAGGACATAGCATCCTTTACGTTGGGGGGAGGGATATAGCTACGCTATATATGTTGTTTCTTTGTTTTCTTGTTTGGTAAAAATTTTCGTTTCGGTCCGTTTTTAGGTTGCAATCCTTCCGTTATTACAAATTTTAGTGGATTAAAACAACTTGGCACATGCTTATTGGTTCTCAATTGGCAAGAGCTTGGTGTTTGATATTAAGTGACAGTGTACATTTCAACTCATAAGCATGATTAAAGATGAGCAATTAGGTGTTGAGTATGTTTTGAGCAAGTTTTACCCATATCCCGTTTTTGTTTCATCGTAAATTCGTAGCGTAGGTAATATACTCTTTTGTCATACCTAAATGTGCTTGATGTCATTGTTGAATCATTTTGGAATCTATAGCGTACTGAGGAAGTGATACAAGGCATTCTTTGTTTAATTAAACCACAAATGTGTTCCCTCGTCCTATTTTGTTCCTAGTCCGTGTCTATCCATTTGTTCAATAACGTAGGGAACCGGATGTTTGGAGGGTGATTTGGATTGCTGTTTAACTTGCTGAGGGGTGTTCGGCGGATGTTTGGAAGGTGTTGGGAATGAGCGGAGTTTGAAATGTTGAAGTGGGCAAAAATTCAGAAAATCAGGGAATATGAACCGGTACTGGGATTTGGCCAGTACCGGTTCATAAAGGGCAGAGAGCAAAAAATTCAGAATTTCAGAGCTCATGAACCGGTACTGGGATTTGGCCAGTACCGGTTCATAACCGACAGAATTTGAAAAAAAAGGGGTCGGTTCGTGTTGTTCTCTTCTCTCTCCTACCCACTATATAAACCCAAAACCTATTCTATTCCCATTCCAAAACCCAGAACGGCCGAGACCGCCCCCTCCCTTTGCCTCTGTTCTTCCAAATCCCCCCAAATCTCTCTCAAATCTTCATCACCCTTCACAAAAACACTTAATCTTCAAGTTTTGTGGAGGATTTAAGAAGTTTCAAAGGAGGGTTCTCACTTTCAAGGTCCGAAAATCTCCATAACCAAGGTAATCTCGAAATTTTTCTTTCTCCTGTGAAATTCCTTTGTTCTTTACCTTGATTCACCTTGATTACTCTCGGAAGTTGAGAAATTTCAAAGTTGTATTAAGGGTTGTGGAAGTTTTGATTCCTAGATCCCCAAGACACAGGGGACCCGAAATTTTCTCTCTCTTCACCCTCTCAATTTCGAATTCCCTCATAAATCCCTTCATTTGACCCATACACCCACACCCGGAATCTGAAATTTCTTGTCAAATCACAAAAGAAATCTAAAATTTGTGAACCAAAACCACCAAGCGTGCTGATGATCTGTGATTAAGGACTGAAAATGGGGGTTAATGCGTTGCTAGTTTTGTTGTTCTACACTTGTGGATTAGTTTCGGGAGGTTAATTGAGTGCCTGCTGTTTCTGTTGATAGATTGCATTATCAGGGTGAATTATTGTGAATTTCTTCTGCTATTGGACTGTTTCTGTTACGGGGGCTGAAATTTGCTGCAGGTGGTTGTTTGATTGAAGTTTGGGGGGGTGCTCTATTTTTGTGAGGATTGTTGTTTTGAAATGGGGAGATCAAAGAAGTTTATGGGGGATGCGATACAATCAGTGGACAGCTCCGGTAAAACGTCGTACATTAAACGCTCCGATCCGGAGAAGAATGCTGAGAGGGCAGAAAGAAGTGAGGAGGAAAATAGAAAGAGGAAAAGAGAGAGGAAAGAGGAGGAGAAAAAGAGATGGGAAAAGGAGTTGAAGGGTCGGAAGTACATTTGTGAGCGTCAGGTGGATCGTGCGAAACTAGGAACCCACCCAATCATCGACATCATCAACCAACGAGGATTGCATTTCTTTTTCGATCCAATCAAAGGCTTTAAACCCAAATTGGTGCTTGATTTCTATGCTAATATGGAAGTGGATGAGAAGGAAGAGAAAATAACCTCTTGTTTGGGGAAGAAAACTGTGCTCGTAACCCCGACTGTCATAGCCAAGTATCTAAAAAACTACCAACGCCCTTCACTCCAAGCTATTACTTACCCTACTAGAGGATGGTCTAAGTCACAGGAAGAAATCCAAAACGCTCTAACTGATAAACCCCTGAAGCTTGACCGTTTTGTCCATGGCAGGTTATTCGAGAAGTATCGGGTTATTAATAAGGTGGTGCATTATAATCTTTGCCCCCATGGCTCGGAGAAACTCCCACGCAAGGAGGATGGCGAGGTTATTTTTGTGTTTGGTTCCAATGAGGAGGTGGTTGATTGGGCTTTGTTCATTTGGAAGTCAATGGTGAGGTTTAGGGAGCGTTCGGCACCGTCAAAGCCTAATATCCCGTTTCCAGCTATGGTTACTTCTCTTTGCGAGTCTCAAGGAGTACTAGTTCCGGAAAGGCTTCTTCCGGGTACCCCCGGTCCTATTACGGGTGGCTCCGTGGAGAAAAGCAAGGCATTGTCGCATCCACCCCTGTCCGACAGTTTCGATTTCCCTACGCCTACTGCTAGGACTCAGTCTGGGAGGATTGAAGAATATACTAGAATTATGGCTGCTCAGCTCCAATCAGTGCAGAGGAAACAGAAAAAGCTTGAGACTCAAATGCGTCGTACGAGGAGGGATGTCTCGGCCATAAAGAGGGGGATGTTATGGATAGCAGCTCGATGTGGGAAAGAAGGTGATGTGTATGTTCCCACGGAGGCCGATATGAGAGAATCGACTCCTGAGGAACCAGAAGCTGGACACGGTGCTGGGATTAGTGGTGTTGGTGAGTCGAGTACGCGGAAGCGCGGTAAAGAACCTGTTCACGAGGAGGAGGATGACGAGGAGTCATCGGAAGAGGATTAGGGTCGGTGGTGTTGTCCTTGGAAAATCCCTCTACTTGGTCGGGGTACATGGGGGATGACAGTCCTCCTATCCTATCTTGTTTTTCATTTTAGTAGGTGAATTCGTAAATAATAGTCTTAAGAAGTTTTTGCTTAGGCCAGCATGTGGCCTTTTTGACTTGGTAGTTTGGTGTCGGTGGCGGCCTAGGGTAGAAAAACCAAGCTAGCATATGGCCGCTGCCCATTTTGCTAACCGTTCTTTTGATTAACCAAGGTCATTACAAGCTTTAAAGCCCTTAGTTGATCCTTCGTACAAGTTGATTCCCTCTTGATTCAGATTGTTGATTGTGGCATGTTTAGTCTGTGGCATTTTACTTTTCAGTAAATTTCTGGCTGCTTAGTTAATTTGTCTTTCTAATGGTGCTCCCCACTTATTTTTGGCTTGGCATATTTTTTGTTCACCACGCCTATTTTCGAGCACCTTTTGCGTGGGATATGGTTACTTTTGTTATTAAAGGTTGTTCGAAGTTTCGTATCCACCTTTTTGATTTTGGATACTCCTTTTGGATGCTTGTTATTTACCTGCTTAGCATCTAGTTGCTCATCTTATCTCCGACTGTGAGTTGCTTTGGGGTAAATGGTTTGTTTTTGATCTCTTGTGCATTGGATTCTTCGAAGCATGTGCCGCAGTTGTTTTGCCGGAAGGATTGTTTAGTTTTTACGTATGTTGTTCTGCATCATTGCTCGGGGCATAGCAATGTTTAAGTTGGGGGGCGTGATGAGCAACCAAGATTGTATAATCTTGGTGCTCTAGTTCCCTAATTTGTAGCATTTTGATTCCTTTAAATATCGTTTGTATCCCAATTTGCACGTAAGGTGTTGTTTTGATTGTTTCAGGTAATACGGGGTGCTAAGGCGATTCTTAACGCCAAGGATCGTAGTCGGGAGTATCCAAGGGTTCAAGGCAGTAAGGCGATGTTCTTCCAAGCCCCGCGGGGTGCTTAGCCCGGGCCAAAGAGGGTGTCGGGTCACTGTCGGGCTGCCTGGGCCAAAGCAGAGCAAAATCTGAAATTCTGCCGCCTATGAACCGGTACTGGGATTTGGCCAGTACCGGTTCATGCTGTCCAGAGTGCAAGTTTTTCCAGCTTTTGAAGACCATGAACCGGTACTGGGATTTGGCCAGTACCGGTTCATACTGCAGATTACAGCCACGTTTTTGCTGCTTTTTCTACTTTCTACTTTTGGAATATTTTCCACTTTTGGTTACTTTTGGGATATTTTCTTGGGATATTTTGTGAGAAAGAGACCACCTTGTATAAATAGGGTCTCTCTCTCTCTTCTTTATTATCTTGTCACTTTCCACTTTAAGTCTTTAAATTTTCTAGAACTCCATTAATGGCTTTCAAGCTTTTCTAGCTAATTTCTCCAAGAACTCCTCAAGGTATTTGTCGTTTAATGTTTTCTCGTTTATTAATGTTGTAACCGCGGACTAGATCTTTTATAAAATCAACTTCATTTTTATTTCTATCGGTTAAAAGTCATGCCCAATTTTTATGCTTTAGTTTATGCGTTAAGTATGTGTGAGTAGTCGTTTGGCCAAGTCTTGGGATAATCTTTCCCGAGGACTTAGGTGATTATTTGGTTCTCAAATGTTAGGTCTTAAAAGCATGATTGACGGAGTAGAGCTTAACTTGTGTTTTTGGTCTAAGCAAGGGGTGTTAACTACTTGGTGAGGCGTTTGTCAAGCGGTCTTGGCAAACGGCTCCCTGAGGGCTCGTGGCCTCCTATGTATTCGATAAATTTGTCAAATAAGTGGGTTCACCTCCGTTTAATCACATCCTTCAGTAAACGTAGTCATTAAAGTTAAATTCTCCGGGCGAGAGCACGCGGTCGTGGTTCCCGCCTGAGCTAATTTGAGAACCGGTAGCTTCCTTGGTCAAGGGTTAGAAGATCCTGAGACTTGCCTCGTTTAAGTCACTTAAGCTTTTTCCTAGTCTTTCGCCCGGGCGATTTTCACCTTTTCTAAGCAAAACCTAGTTGGCTGTCTTGAACGCCGCATTCTACCCTTTTTAACCTACAATCCGTTTAAGCTATCTTACGAATTCCCTGTGGTACGATTCCGGTCTTGCCGGTTTATTATGCTATCGACGACCTAGCCCTACGCTTGGGGTGTTTCAACCTTATTGGAAGGCGAGGTTTGGAGGTTAAGCAAACACATAGCCTATTCCTGCTTCATAGATAACATTTACTTAGATTCGTGCTCTAGCTTCCATGTTGGAAACTGACTAGAATTCCTTGTTTAAGTCTGTTTTGGCTTATTGACTAGAATTCCTATTCCAAGTCGGTATAGGTTTATTTTCAGTGCTTCCCTATAAATGGGGACCTTGAGGGGTTCCTATGGTTTGTCCCTTTTGGATCCATTAAGGAGAGGCTCCTTGGGATATTATGGTGGAGTTCTTCATTCCTTTTGTTGTTGGGGCTGGATACTAGGGTTTTCGAGTATCTCTTTGGTTCCACCAAGGGTTTGTCTTCCTTCGGGTTCTACCAGAAATTTGTCCTGAATATCATTTGTTGCTCCATTGAGATTTACGGGCATAGCCGACTCTTTGTATTTTCTCCTCGTTCATAGTGAATCCTCTCTCGCTCTTTGCTCGTGGAGTACGTTCTTGCTTTGTGCTTTGTGCTTGAGAGGAACCACGTAAATCGTTGTGTCCTTGTTTTGATCGCTTGTTGGTTTGTTTGTTCTCTACTTCATGGCTGTCATGAAATTCCATTACCTAAATGAAAATTTCATCCTTGTTCATTCATTGTTTTGATCCATGAGGAAGTGTACAGGTCTTCTTTTTCAAGAAAAGAAAAACTCGAAAGATTTACATTATACGAATGCACAAATGGTTCCTAACCTGGATGGACGGGGAGAGAATAAGGTAAAAGCCATAACTCAGGGGGCATGGGATTATTTCCAGACCATTCAAATACTCCAAGGACCTGTACCATCAAGGAATGCAGAAAGAATAAAGCATGTGCCGAGGAGTACCGCAAAAACTGTAACTTGAGCACTTCAGAATTCAGGACTCAACTGAAAGCCACATTTTCCCCCATGATGTTATTGCAGTGGCACCACCATGGTCCAGAATCCACTTATGCCCTTCCTCCATTGCCCCTTGCCCATCATTCACACCTTCGCCGAGCAATCTCAAAGTAATATAGCTCAACACAGTACCAAACATGGTGCTGGGCCCTTCTATGTGTAAGCCCCAACCACCATCTCTGTTCTATAATTACATGTTTCAAAAATTCAAAAAATTTAGCTTCTAATACTGACAAGTAACAAATACTAGGATAAACTGCCGCAAAGTGCTACTGAATATCTCGAATCAGAACCGATTAATATCAAACCCTCCTTGCCTGGTGATTGTAAAGATAACGGCACATCTCGTATTTATGTTCTTTAGATAGGACTGCATTCAGTGCCCCCGTAACAGAGAGGGTAATAACCTATGCATCAATGAGCAACAGTGTCACAATTGCATAGATATGTACCATAAACTACGAATATTTGCAGTGATAAATATAGCAAATTGCTGTTGAAATCCAATTTCAATTGATGGCATGGCAAGAATGTTAGCAAGGTAAATCATCACTTACCAGGCCAGGCATTAGAAACATAGGACCTCCATAATCTCCGGGCCAGTGTCCATCACGAGCCTGGAGAGTTGAGTGAAAACTAAGAGCCCGTCGTAATGTAGCCGTTACTTGATCCTCTTTAATATCTTCAATATCTGTTACTTTGACTTGTGGTAAGACTATCCTGGTTGGATTATCCTTGTTAAACTACATATTCGGAAAAGGAAAATAAATTTAGTGCAAGTTAGTGGATAAGCTTAAAAAAGGACTCAATTTAATTATAATACTCGTTCCATCCCTTTGTTTCCCCCAATTTGTTTTACAATAAATCCTGCATTTTCTAAATAACTCTTCAAAAAAATTCTTGAGTTGAAAGAACTGATGATGTGTGTTTTTGAGTTCATTTGATACATATACACCCACATATTATTGACATTTATATACACGTATATATCTATCAAATTAGGAGAAACTTTGGTCTCATTTAGAGGATCTGAATAATTCCTTTTGCAGGCCCCATGTGCAGTTTGATCCGGTACTTATAGCTGCATAATTTTGTCACTGTCTTTTTTTCTTCTTCCTTTATTTTCAACACAATAACATAAAAACAGACTATGTTTACAACAATACTAGTGAGGCACAAAGCACCCCCACCTTAGGGTATGCTCAATCGTGAAATGTTATGTCTAGTGAATGTTATAACAGGGAACACTTAAAAGTAAGTGACTGAAAATGCTATGTGTCATACGGTAAAGATTTTATGCCGTTTTTAAATCAATGATACGCCATATTGTAGGTAAGGTGTGTGTTTTGGTTACGCTTTCTTGTGGTTATGGTGAAAGTCAACAGGAATATGAATCCTAGACAAGGTTAGGGTACCTTAGTATTTACCCAACACTCAAACACACACTTGTGGTGGCCCCACGCATGTTTATGAAAAGTGTGTGCAAGTGTGATGCAGATACCGAGTCATATAATGGAGTATTAAAAAGAACATACTGCAGGTATCAAACTTACTACCTCCGTCCCCATTACCCCGTGTCGGTCTTCTTTTTTGTACATTTTTTTTGCAAAATATTGTCGTTATATAAAAAAGAATGGACAAAAGTCGACGAGTATACTCTTTTATCCTTCCTTTTTAAAATTAATTTCTAGCAACAAGAAAATATATTGGTAATGATGATATGTTACTGAAACACTTATTAGAAGGTAAAAAGAGAAAGGTCTTTGGTTGGTTTCCAATAAGCTAAAGAAAATGACAAAAACACACATACTTCATACGTTTCTTTAACTTTTCAATGCAATTTCGAACACTTCTAAAATTTTTGACATATTTCAATACAATTTTCCGACCTTAGCAAAAGACAGCCCTGCAATGATGATTTTTTTTTTTAACAAACATGATAATGTTTGTTTAATAAATTAAAATTTGTCTTCGTGCAAGTTGAAATCCGTGACCGGGACAGGTAGAGTATTACTTTATAGATAATGCACACACCGAAGATGTCAAGATAGACGTCCAGTCCATTATTTTAAGAGAGACAACAATCCTTTCCATTCAAACTAATTGGCGCCAGCTAAAGATGGATAATCTAGAGAGAGATAGAGAGAGTGAGGAGAGAATCGCAAACCTGAATACGCATGAGGAGATCGGCGCTGTGCTTTTGGTGGAACCGATTCTTTCGGAACTCCTCGCGAGCGTTCTCGACCGCCTCTAGATCCTCTGGCGATCCGAGATCGGGATCGAACTCCCAGTGCTGCCTCCCCGTGTGACCGTTCAGCGTCCGAAGCCACGGACTCCCTCCCTCCCCGATCTTCAGCTTCCACATTCTCCACTACAAAAACCACACCACCAAAAACACACAAGAACACGCAATATGAAACAGCGCTGGTTGGAAATCCAGCCTCTGAGTTAAGGGGAGAGAGAGAGAGAGAGAGAGAGAGATGGACGGTATCAGAGTAGTGTGTAGGACTGGGAGTGTTTGCATGTAGAGAGAGAGAGAGAGAGAGTCGTGCAATTTTTGTTGGATGTGCTGGAGTGGGCCTGCTGCTCTGACTGAGCTCCCGTCCAGTGATAATCCCCACCTCCCATCTGGTACCTGCCCTGGCTTAAAATAACGATCTAAACCGTTCAAATTTTAGTACTAGTAGAGACCAATGACCACATCATAAATTTACGTTAATGGAATATTATTTGATATCAATTCAAAATGGATAAAGTTTTAGATATTTGTGTCTAATAGGTTACAATTCAATGTTGCACATATTTTTGTATATAACAATGACCTATCTCATAAAGTGAAAAATAAGTATTTAAAAAATTAGAAACTTCGCAAAGCGGGGCCTTAGAAATCAAATCAAATGGTACAATGCAACTTTTGACGTGGTTGATGTTCTTGGCGAGGTTTAACATTGGACTGGATGAGAGGCAAGGGCTTGTTTCACTAAGCTTTTTGAGATGTTTTTCTTGTTTTGTCCTTATTTAATTTTTCTCGCATTTGTTAATTATGCGTCAAATTTTTGTGAATTATTAATTTGTCCAGACGAGAGGAATTGAAAAAGCAAAAATTTCCTTTTTTACCCAAATATTTTAGAAATATCCAAGAAAAAGTCTCAAAAATTGGCTTCGGGGGTTTTTGGGCTTCATCTTGAATATTTTTAACAACATTTGGATAAAAATAATAATTTTTTATTTTTTTTATTTTTCGAGTCGAATCAATAATCTATAAAAATTAAAAAATAATAATTAATTAAAAATGAAACAAGAAAAAGTCAGAAGAAAAAAACACCTTAATGAAACTTTGGCCTGAATCACGCTCCAGAGGACGGATAGGGGAACATGGTGGTGTGTTGGATAAATGTATGTGCATGCATAATACAGTAGTCATAAAGAGTGGTCCCAAGAGGGTTGATCAAAAAAAGATACTACTAAAAGATAAAAACAAGAAAGTGTGGTCCCACTTGATGAAAGAGACTTTACACGATAATAATAGGAGAAATGATTTTCGCAGGCAAATTGATTTTGAGACTCCATTTTTTAGCCAATGACACTTTATTTTGTGTTGTGAAAAAATAAAATTAAAAGTCAAGTGCCAAAATCACACTACATTCTTATTATGATTATGGCACTTAATAATTTGTATTTTAGAAAAGAAAAGAAAAGAAACATAAAATCTTCACTAAAAAGGATAAGAAATGAAGTGCCATAATAAAAAAAAGAAAGTGTAGAAATTATTTATCTAATAATAGCAATAAATTACAAATAGAATGTTATGAGACGATTGTCACGTCCTCGATTTTAAACATAATTATAAATGATTTACGTAATAAAAATACTCACAAATATCCGTACGGTACCCAAAATATCACTATATTCTCATTCCTAGAGCAAATACTTCCAAGGTCACACGGTTCCAAAATATTACAATATCGGCTCGATGGCCCCAAATTAATATAAGTATCAAGTTTCGAAGAGAATTAAGGGTTACAATGTTCCAAGTCAAGAATTGCAATTTTAGTTACAAATGCATCTTCAAAATAAATTTTACAAAGATGAATGAGTAATTCCTTTGGTTAGCTTTCAAAAATAATGTCCACACTCCAAGCACGTCAAGCAATGCAAGCTATGGTTCCAGGTTAGCACCTAAAAATAATATAAAGCTTGAGCTACACTAACCCAGTAGAAAAGTCTACGCAAACTCTATATGCAAATGAGCGAGACGAATGAACGAATGATGGGAAATCAAATAACAACAAAGGAAGCATAACTATGATAATCAAGTGTTCCAATATCTCCAAACCGTCATCTCGACATACTCTTATATCCTGTTCGATTCATTTGTGTCTCAATAACTCGAATTGTCAATGTGTCTGAGCCGAAACTCCTGTCAGGCTAATTTTGGAACCCCGATATCCCCTGCCAAGCACCCACCTTGAAGGTTGGGCCTTGAGTGATTATTATGAGCATAAGTTTCTGCTAGGCTAATTTTAGGACCCTGATATCCCCTGCGAGGCACCCATCCGTCGATGGGCCCCGAATGTTCGCGCGTCGTTCACAAGCTCAAGCGTATCGTTCGTACAAGTGTCGTGCAAGAAACACGTACTTATCGTTTCACAGTTTCACAAATTTGACCACATTATAAATATATTTCGTGTACCATTGACCAAAAGACATGCACGATTGTCCAACTCTTATTATTTATGTATATAATAATCATACAATCCATGGAATATCTTAAAACTTTGGAAAGAAATGGAACTTCAGTGCACGGAAGATTCTGACATGTTAACTGGTGACCTGCCGGTAGGGTACGGGAGGTACTGGTAGGAGTTGAGAAAATTTCCGAGGTTCTACCGGTAGGGATCAAGTCCTACCAGTACAAAAAATGATCCGAAAGGCCACCATTTTGCACGAGGAAAATTTGAGACAGGCTACCGGTAGGAGAAAAGTTCTACCGGTAGGAAGCTAATTTTCTGGCAACACAATAACGTTCTACCCGTAGATAGAACGGGCCAACCGGTAGGAATCAAGGAAAAACAGACGATTCTCACAGTCACAACAGATTTTTATTCAAACTCAACGACAACCAATACAAGCTCGAATAATACATAAAAACACTCAAACAACATATAAGGAAAGACAGAATTTCCTATCTCAAGTATCCAAACCGAAATCAAGGAGATTGTGCAAACCCTAACTTCCGGAATCCAAATCAAATAACAATACACGGAACCAAGTTTTGTTCAACACGATACAAGCTCGAATATACTAGTAGACGATGGAGTTTAGCTTGATTGTTGTGGGTTTGAGTGATTGAGTGAGAGAGAGATGAGAATGAAAATGAAAATAAAAAAAAGGAAAACACCTCCCTGCTATACACGAACACACATGCACAATAATTATGCTAGCACCCATTACTTTCAACCTCTCGCACTTTGACCCCCAACTACAATATTCTCATTAATCCATCACTTTTCCATTTATAAAACAATAAAATTATAAAATGAATTTACGGGTCTCCACAATGATTCTCATGATATTAAATTCTTTACCCAAAAAAGATACAAATTTAGTAAAAATGAAGAGAAAATAATAAAAAAGACAGTGTCTAAAGGTCGAGAAAAGTCGACCAAAAGCGCCCTAATTTGAGGCGGATGTAAGATTCATCTCTATGTTTTCCACCATATGTTGGTTGACTATCATGGATAGAGAGACGTGGTTAGTGGGGAGGGTGAATGGTAGTTGAACCGTAGATCCCAAGGTTTGGCTTGAAGTGCTATTAACTTCTTCAGAGCTATTAGATATTTGTCTAATGTTAACTTTTAGGTCTCAAAATTAGTTGAGATGCGTGCAAGTTGGTTCTTACAGTAGAGAGGGTTGGGTTTGGGTTGTGTGGAAAAGAAGAACTGAGGAGATAGAATTTTGTGATTAGAAAGCAAAATGGGGCCAATTTTTTACCATTAACAGCTTAACTTGTTAGTTGTTACATTCAAACAGAAATGAGAAAACGAAACAATCAGGCTAGCAGGGCAGCTCCACTAGGGTTTGAGGGGTTTCAAGCGAATTCCTTTGGGTTCAAAAAATGTATTGTACTAAAATTTTGTATATTTTTTTCATATAATTTGATATTTCTTTTTTATTGCCGGCACTGAATCAATCGTGCAAAACAGAGTAAATGGAAATTTACTAAAATTTGTGAGTAAATAGATCATATAGCTCAACAAAATAAAATAAATTAGGCTCGATAGTTTTCAAGCAAAGTAAATTTTTTTTAGTGTTTTTGTATGCAAAATTTTTTGTATACATTTGTCACTACTAAGTTAAAATCCTACGGCAGCCGCTGCTAGTATGATACACGTTGTATGATATGATATGAATTAATCTACAGACAACGTACGCCACAACCTCCGATCACAGGTTATTCTACTACGTAGAATAATGTGAGGATCAAAACAACAAAATAAATTACTTGCCTATATTAACCGCTGCCCTTATATTGGAGTATTTATCTTATCTTCTATTAACTTCTTCAAGTTTCAAATTGGATTGAGTAACCAAGGTTGGTGTAGTTGGTTGTCTCATATTTTCCCAGTGAAGACTTGAGTTCGAGCTTCACGAGGGACGAGTTTGGATTTAGGACTATGAACAGCCTTTAAGTCACTTGTTGACTAATATACTAACTCCCCATTAACCCCGCTGATGTATAAAGTGTGACAAAAGTTCCAAATCAGATTCTCAAGTGATTCCTCAATCTTCTTTCCTTTTCTTTCTTCTTCCATAAAAGAAAATATTTTTCCTGAAAGAGAACACTTATTACCAAGCTAGAAACGTTTAGGGGTGCGAATTTCTCGTCTTAACTCAAACCCAACATGAAGGTAGAGATATTGGGTTAACTACTTTTTCAAACGAACATGCAGATAGCACAACCCGACAACACAAAAACTAAGGAATAATTATAGGCTAGACTTGAGTAACTTGATAAAAACATAGATAACTGTTTAATTTTTTTGTCAACCCGTTAATCCGAAATGACATGACTTGAAATTGACGCGTAGGACACGAGACGACGGGGCGAGGACAACTATATGCCATGTGCTATTGTTCGTTAGTCTACAGAACTAAACTTGCTATTGGAAATCACTTATCCAATAGCAAATGACATGGATGAGGTTAAAATAAAGTGGGAAATAAACTCAAGCACACCTCATATACCTACACAAAAGTTTCATAATTAGATGGTTGTTTTTTATTGGGCGCTCAATTTAGGAAAACAAACTAGTGACCTAGTTAATTTCAAAGCTAGAAGGGTTGTAGGGGTGATTCTACATTGAACCCAAAAATAATGTCTCTAAACCCATTTTCCTCTCCAACCCAATTGTATACTTGCCCTTGTATATATATTCCTAAACGAGTCCGAAATCGTACTGACGGTCTTGTCAGGCCGTCTCCGACCACAAAAATTTTATATAAAAAAAAAACGAAGGGGCTCATGCTGGAATCAACGGCATTCGATGTGTGTAGGGTATTTGATCTAAACACTCTATTTTTCGTGTATATATGTACGGTAGCTGAAAACGGCCCGACGAGACTGTCAATACGATTTCGGTAAGGGACCCGTCGGTCCCTACAGGTTTTATGTTCCTAAACTTCCCTCATTTGTGGGCCTTGATCAATTGGGCCTTGATCAACTGTGTTAAACTTGGAACGATTTGGGTTTGGGTCAAAACGCTACGCGTGTGAATTTTCTAAGCTTAACATTAATGAATTGAATCTAGAACAATTAGAGGTGGTGGTGATCGTGACAGACTGACAGTGGAGTGGTGGGGTAAGTTTAGAGAAGAACACTCGTATGCAACTGAGGAGATTCAAACTTCTGACCTCTTAGTGAGATGCAAGAGTGCTGGTTAGAACAAAACATTGAATGAGGCTTTTTTTGGGTACAAAATTACTTAATAGTTTCTGTGATCTAGGGCAGCATTCAAAAGGTGCCTAAAATTAATTTCCAATCATGATGCAATATCAAATTGCACACAACGATTTTGAGTCTTCTATTTGCGGCTGGGGCCATTTCTCATATAAAAACTGATGTAATTTAATTGGACTTATAGACTTTGATAAAAATCTTGAGGCTTGAAGCATTTGCATTAGTGGCATTATGATAGGTCGGGCCTCGATATGACATCACATTGCCATTTCTTTTAAAATTTCCACCATCCAAATTGAGTTCAATCAATTTGTTTATTAATTTATCGTTGTTCTTAGTAAACTATTTTCGCTCATTTTTGGTGAAAATATTTCTCTACGGTTCAACCCGACGAGAGGGGGAAAAAAAATCGATTGAACTTAAAAAGAAGTCGAGAAAAATTAGTCCAAAATAACTGTTTTAGATTATTTTTTACATTTTAGATTCTCTCGTAAAGAAGAATGGGTAATCGAGGAAAAATTTGATGCAAAATTAATATAATTTTAAACTCAAAAAATAAAATGTAGGACAAATGCAGCCAAATAGTCGCAAGATTTGAACAAAAAACCAAATCCCAACGGACAACAACCCTGTTGCCTAAAAAACGGTTATAAACTGCCTCCCGCCTTTGCTCCTCTGTTTTGTCCTGTGCCACCCCCACAATTTCAATCGCTGTCGCTCAAACTCCAGCTCAGTTCCAAACGCTGCCTCAGCGGCGGTTGGTCTTTCCCTGCCAGGTGCCGCCACAGCCACCACCAGGCCTAACTCCGCCCCCACCGCTGATGGCAGCCTAGCCACCGTCGCCGCCCACTATTCCATACTTGCACTCATTCGACAATCATGACATTTCATTGTTCGAAGATATTCTCATGTTGGACGAAATCCCCAGTCTAAATCCTGTCAAATCCCCGTTATTAGCACAACCCGATGATCCGGTACCTGTAAATCCAGTCGGTACCGGTACACTTAATTCTACCGGTACTTGTAAATCTAGTTGGAATTTTTTCCCTAAAAAAAATGTATGGGTAGAATTGGTTTGATCAGTCATGCTGCTCTTGAGAACCGGTTTGTTTCTGGTGATTGGACTACTCAAAGCCAGTACAACCAAATGTTGGAGTAAGTTTGAAAAATTTGTCAATCCAGTTTCCTTCTATTTATTAATTAAAACTCTTATCCCCAAGTGCCTTTGCAAATTGCAGTGAAGTCGAGTCTCCTATTGTAGTTTAGAAGAAACTGACAGTGAAGTTGGAAAAACATTTTTTGATCTGTGAAAGTCAGTATACTCCCGACGTCCTATCTCCGGCACCTAAGTCCAATCTTAATGTAGCTGGGCCAAAGGCTCCTTGGCAAGTCGGAAAAACTTTATACAAAAGTGTCTAATATGGTGTGGCTAGCTGTATCGCGTTTATATATCCTAATAAATGATAGGGCACATCTAAAATATGTTCACCGTTACAATTAATTCACAAGTGCTAGCAAATATTCATGGATAAAAGTTTATGGGATTGTAGTCTATTTTTTCCACAGTACAATGTCACGTTCTCTTTTCTTTTTTTATTTTTTCGCATTTTTATGTTTTTGGCACTACTACTTTTCACTCAATTCACGGATGAGATCACGTAACCGAAGAACACATTTGCCCTCGTCGTAGTAGAGCATGATGCGAACACGCCGGCGGTCATAACGTACAAGTGGGTCCTCGGGATACGGAGTCCCATGCCCCAATTGAAAAACGCAAAAGAAAAATGATCAAAAGGACTATTTTGGTGTGCTGGTTTTGATGCAGTTTCTCCAAGAAAAGCATAGAGGCCTTACGTGAAGGAGTATCTTGTTCGGTATTGTGAAGGGCGTAAGCAAGAGGGTTATGCAATGCAGAAAGACCCACTTCTTCCATTCTATGAAGCTTTGTGTGTTGGACTGATGAACGGGGATCAAGACAGTTTGGAGTGCTGATCGAGTTAAGCCCTTCCTAGTTAGGGAAAATTTCAGAATTAGTCCTAAATTATTGCTTCATATATATAAACATCACGATAAACCGATAATTTAATTCGACACCTTAAGTGGCCTAACATTTTTTGATTGGTTCCGCATCGTCAACATCTGTCAAATTGCCTTATCGTTTATGATTAAGGAAATTTTCTTTACATTCAGTTTTAAAAAGAAAGTTCATATATATATATATATATATATATATATATATATATATTTTTAATATATATTTGACGACAAAATTAAATGTCATACCACAAGTTGGAAAAATTTATGTGTACATGTTGGGCATAAGTTGGTTTCCATTAGAAGGCATATCTTTAGCTACAAAAATTCATATCACGGGCTACAAGAAAGCATATGCGCGCACACCATACACCCCAAATTAACACGGGGTGTGTATTGAAGCATTGTCCTATCTAGATCTTAAAGATGTATTAAGTCTTTTAAAATCTTAACATCTTTTAATATCATGATAGGTTTTCAATGTTAAATTTTGAGGGTTGAAGTCAGGCTTTCTCTTGCAGAACAGGTTTTAGTAGCTAAAATTTTCCTGCACATCTTAGGCTGTTGCCAGTATCTTTACTAGGATTTGAAAACAAAGTACGGCTTGTATTCTCTCAAGTCTAAGTTTTGAACTGGACGAAACAACAGGGAAAGAACAGGGAAGTTGACACTCAGAGACTTGATGAGATACTTCCATCTTCCCATCGATGAAGCGGCCAAGGAAATGAAAGTCTGTCCCACAGTTATGAAGAAGATCTGCCGCAAACATGGTATCAAACGCTGGCCCCACAGAAAGGTAGCCCTCTCCCGAGAGATTATTCAGTGCCATTGGTGGCGGTAGTGCTTTTGGTCCACGAGCACGTGGTGTTGCCGGCTCCTACCTCACCACCACATACACATGGATGTGAGTTCCATATTTGCTTTTTACTACACATCAATACGTGGTGAAGAAAGAGCATGAGTGTGAGTTGAATCTTCTTCTTTTTTTTCCCTTTCTTTTTATTGTTTTGTTGGCAAGGAAAACAACTGAGATTTTCGCAAAGAAACATATATGCTAAGTTTATTTTTCTCGTGGAGGAATGAAAAGAAAAAATATAGCAAATAATTTTAGGTTAGCAAAAATGAATATTCCCTCCACACCAATCGATCACTTGTGATTGTGTGGTGAGTGAGGGATTTGAATGAGGATAGGACGTCAAGGGTGGTTTTGACACAGTCAATCAACCACCCTTAGTCTTTAACACATGATAAATATTTAAAAAACATGACAACAAATAATGTAAGCCCCTTTTTGTTTTTGCTAAATGGAAATTATCCACCACACATAGCGCTAGGTAGCACTGTCAAAATTTATGGCTCATCAACATATTCCCTAGGGTGTCAGTCAGTGGCGTAGCAAAAAAATTAACTCGGTAGGAGCATTATTAAACATGGTTTTTAAATTTCCTTTCATTTGGTAGCTGAATATTTGGACTAACTAGTTCGCACATCGACTGACTATGAAATTAATAACCTGACAAACTCTCTGGTAATCTCAAGGTTTACATTTTTCTATCTTTTACTCACAATAAAGTTAAAACGTAAAATTTGCTACAATGCATATATAGGACATGGGTCTTTAAGTAAAACAAATAGTAAGTTAAAAGAACTTTTTTTGAAAACTTGACAAAGAAATTAAGGGATTTAAGATATAAAGAAAAAATGTGAATAATTTTTTAGGATACAAATGTCATGATCATTATAAGTTAGGAGTAAAAATGAAATTATTAGAAAGTGCAGCGGGGCTTGTGCCCCCACTGGTCCTACTCTAAATCCACCAATGGTGTCAGCAAAATATTTGTTTGGGATTATTTTTACAGTAATGCTACACACAGATTTTATGCACATATTTTGTGCACAGATTTTTTGTGGGGCTCACTACGGGTCCCATACAAATAATTCGAGCCGTTCATTAAATGTAAAACATTTTTTCAAGGGCCCCCGCAAAAAATCAGCTCAATCCGATACTCATAGATGCTTGATTCAATCATTTAACTTTTCATTCGAATTTCAGGATAATGAAAAGTTAAATGATTAAATCAAATACTTATAGATATCGGATTGAGCTGATTTTTTGCGGGGGCCCTTGAAAAAATGTTTTACATTTAATGAACGGCTCGGATTATTTGTGTGGAACCCGTAGTGGGCCCCACAAAAAATATGTGTGTATAGCATTACTGTTCTTTTTATCTTTACTGTTCTTTTCAACTTTTGGCCAGTGTTGTGAATATCGTTTCCGTACCGACTGGTACGTACCGGTTTGGTGAAAAAACGGTACCCTAGTCCTACAATACCGTTCCGGCCTCAATACTGGCTCTCATCGGTTGGTACCGGTCATCTCGGACAATACTAGACGAGATATTGGTACCGGAGATTTCATCCGAAATTTTGCAAAACAGGACCAGAACAGATATGAAAGTCGAAGGGAGGAGAGAGAGATAAAAACAAAAGCAAAATCCAAACCTAGATCCAAACACATGTCGATTTAGGGTAAGGAGAGACATGCCCGCGCGAGAGAAACTGATTGCCTTGCTGTTCTACACTGCTATGATGGAGGTCGAAGAGATCGTCACATTGCAGCTGGCTTCGCCGTGCTCTATCGGCGGTGGTTCAATGGGTGACGGTGCTCTGCTTCAACTGCTTGCAATCGTGGGTGTGTAGAGAGAGAGAGAGAAGAGAGAGAGACAGATAAAAAGGGGAAAAGGCTGAAAAAAAGGGGAAAGTGAAATTCCAGCGGAAAAACCAAAGTTCTGTTTTTTTTTAATACTCTACTATTTACTTATTAAGTCCCTTTTGTCAACTTTGTGTATGTTTTCTTGTTAGTTTGAAGTGAATTATGAGAACTTTATTGTCTTATGAATATTTATTTTATGATGAATTATATAATATGGGGAAATTTTTTGAGTTACTATTATATATAATTGTAATTACGGTAAATTCGAAACGGTATCCGGTACCTGACCGGTACCGGTACGTACCGTACCAGTGAAAAAACCGGTACTCTCGCCGGTACGGTATTCAGAACATTGCTTTTTGTCATTACTTTTTACATTTTAGATTCTCTCATTAAGAAGAATGGGTAATTTAGAAAAAATTTAACGCAAAATTAATAATTAATTAATAATAATAATTAATAAAAACTTTAAATATCAAAAGACAATGTAAGACAAATGCAGCCAAACAGTCGCAAGTTTTAAACAAAAACCAAATCCCAACGGACAATTGCCTAAAAAACGGTTATAAAAACTGTCTCCTGCCTTTGCTCCTCTGTTTTGTCCTGTGCCACCCCCCAACAATTTCAAACGCTGTCACTCAAAATCCAGCCCAGTTCCAAGCGCTGCCTCAGCGGCGCTTGGTCTTTCCCCGCCAGGCGCTGCCGCAGCCAACACTAGGCCGATAGAACTCCGCCCCCACCAACGATGGCGGACGAGCCACCGTCGTCGCCCATTATTCCATACATGCACTCATTCGACGATCATGACATTTCATTGTTCGACGATATTCTCATGCTGGACGAAATCCCCAGTCTAAATCTTGCCGACTCCCCATTATTGACGCAACCCGATGATCCCGTACCTGTAAATCCAGTCGGTACTGGTACGCTTAATTCTACCGCTACCGCCACTACTTCTCAAGTGGGCCCTAATTCTGAATTCCGCGGCGAAACGAGCCATCAACGGGGAATTCTCCAACCGGACATTTCAGGATTCGGAAATCCGGTGCCATTGCCCGTTTGGCCAGCGCCACCGGTTCCGTTCACTTGCAGTTGTTGTCAAGTACTGAGAGAGATTATCCACACTAAGGGTATTGCCAATTGTAATACTTTTGGTCCACTTCAGTTGTTGTATTACTTGTTCATTCACACTTCAAACATATATATAAGCAAACCAAACCGAGTCTTCAATCCCAATCAAATGCACGTGTTACGTTTATGTACAGCTTTGACTCTCTCGCCTATTCTTTCCGTACTTGTAAACTGACGGAGTTAAAAATCGACACACTAAGAATAAGATCGATTGCCGGGAGCGAGAACTGGGAGACTTGATTCAAAGCCTATGGATGGAAGATAATTTAGTAACATACATTTCCTCTACGCAATGAGTTATAAAAACAAGTCCTAAAAACAAGTCCAATCAGTACCTCTGCACCAATTGACCCTTTCGTTTATTTCGATTTATGGGGTTGAGACTCTCTTGATCCTCCGTCTTAATTTTTTCCGGGCAAGGAATAGAAAATTGGCAGCACAAGAATAACGATACGTAGAATCTTTAATACTGGATTCGATACCCGTTCCAATGTTAATACTGCACCAATTTGCTGCATTTTTTTGCAGGCAACCATATGACAAGGCTGGAGATTCATGGAAGGCTTGGTTTGATCAGTCATGCTATTCTTGAGAACCGGTTTGTTTCTGTTGATTGGACCACTCAAAGCCAGTACCACCAAATGTTGGAGTAAGTTTGAAGAATTTCTCCATCCAGTTTCATTCTATGCATTGGCTAAAACTCTTATCACCAAGTGATTTGCAGTGAAGTCAAGTATCCTATTATGGTTTACAAGAAACTCATGATGCGAAGTCGGGAAAACTTTTTTTTTTTATCGGCGAAAGTTAGTATACTAGTCCCGACTTCCTTTATCGTAGTGTCTAAGTGCGCCACTGATGCTGTTGGGCTAAAAGCCTCTTGGCAAGTCAGGAAAACTTTACAGAAAAGTGTCAGTTATATGGTGTGACGGAATCGAATTTATCCTGATAAACGATAAGGCACATAATAAGTTCATTAACACAATTTGCAAGTGCTAGCATTTTAGATACTTTTCATAAAAGTTTATGGGGTTGTAGTACATTTTTTCAACAGTAAAGTGACATATTCTCTTATTTTTTCACAATTTTTGCTTTTGGTACTACAACTTCTCACTCAACTAATGGATGAGATCACGTATCCGAAAAACACATTTGCCCTCGTCGTAATAGCATGACGTAAACACGCTGGTTATAACAAGTGCATCCGAAAAACACGTTTGCCCCCGTCGTAGTAAGCATGACCTGAACAAGCCAGTTATAACAAGCGTGCTTGCCGGGCGGGATAGGGAATCCCATGCCCTAATTCGAAATCATCAAAAACCCTTTGTTCAAAGCTAATGGATGGGACTATTTTGGTGTGCTGATTTCGGATGCAGTTTTTCCAACAGTACAACTTCTCACTCAACTAATGGAAGAGATCACAGTATCTGAAAAACACATTTGTCCTTGTCGTAATAGCATGACGTGAACACGCTGGTTATAACAAGCTCAACGTACCGAAAAACACATTTGCCTTCGTCGTAGTAAGCATGATCATATGCCCTAATTCAAAACAATCAAAAACCCTTTGTTCAAAACTAATGGATGCGACTATTTTGGTGTGCTGATTTTGGATGCAGTTTTTCCAAGAAGAGCATAGAGGCTGTGAAGGAGTATCTTGTCCGGTACTGTGAAGGGCGCAAACAAGACGGTTACGCAATGCAGAAAGACCCACTTCTCACATTCTATGAAGCTCTGTGTGTTGGACTGATAAATGGGGATCATGACAGTTTCGATCCTGATGATTTCTTTCAACCATCTTTGGAAAATTCAGGTGCTGAGCTACTTTTCCTAATTTGAGAAAATTTCGGAATTACTCCCAAACTACTGCCCAAATGTCTCATAACCATCTTAACTTCGCCATATGGTAATTAGAAACCTGAAGTTGCCTTAACATTTTTAATTTGGTTAACTCCAAGGGGTTGTGTAGTTGGTTGATCAGCCAGGACGGAGGGGCTTACCACCCCGAGGTCCCAAGTTCTATTCCCTTGCACTGCGAAAAGCCTTTGGGACTGCCCCATGTGTAAAAAGCCTTTGGGTTAGCAACGGTTGGTGGGGGATTGGAGAGATTAGTCCTGTGGTGCGCGCAAACTAGCTCGGGAATCACTCTTCATTACCAAAAAAAAAAAAAAACATTTTTAATTTGGGTCCCTGCTGTCAACATCCGTCAAATTGTTGACGAAGAATGGCGACATGACAACCTCACATGCTAACCACCAACTCATCTAAAAACTTAAGTTATTAGAGAGGGGGGTAATTTCATTATCTATAACCTTAACACGGGCTGAGGCATCCAATTTCAATGACAAAAAACTAACACAAAGGTTAAACCAGGAAAATTCATATGTTTTGGAGCGAAATTCACATGGTTGAACACAAAGGTTCATATGAGGTTATATAATGTACCACAAGTCTCATACCATGAGTCTGAAAATTTCGTTTTGAACCATAAGTTAATTTTCATTAGAAGGCATAACTCAAGCCACAAGAATTCATATCGGGAGCCAAAAAAACGCATATGTGTGCCTACAGCCCACGTACCATACATCCCAATCAGGGGGTGTGTATTGAAACTCTAGATTTGAAGATCTTAAGGATTTCTTACATCTTTTATGACTAGAGAGGAACTTATTTACGGCGGAGCCACGAATAAGTTACTTCCGGCTCCCCCGTGAATAAGTTTTTCTTCATTTTACTTTTGTCATGAGTTTTCAATGTTTACATTTTACATGACAGGTTCTGAAAACCAAGGGAACCAACCAGAGCCTTTGAACCAAATTGGGGCTAAGAGGGATGAAGTCAGACTTTCTCTTGGAGAACAGGTTTTAGTACCTAATTTTCCTGCACAATTTTAGGCTGCTGCCAATATCTTTGTTAAGAACATATCATTCGTACATAATGATGTCATACTAAAGCAAGAAAAATACTATTTTAGACCACAAAAAAAAAAAAGTGGTACACCAAAATCTCATTTACATGGTTGGGCACTTTTGACATTTGAGGCAAGTGGCAGGTCTTTTGTTTTCAAGTGACTACAAGTACTTTGTGTCTTTTTATGCAAAAAAAAAAAAAAACCAAAAACATCAACTGCCGAGGCGACTTAAGTTATGTTCGTTGGGGTCATTAATTTTTCTCTCCTAATTTGTACTTTTCTAGTTTATTTGTTGGATTAAGGCTAGGGTTCTAAATCGCGGTACTGGAAACGTAGCAATATCGGTGATACGACTACTATATCCATTCATATTGGGACATCCGCCGATACGCAAGTACTCCCTTCGTTCAAATTTAATAGTCCTTTTTGAGAATTCGTGTCACTTTTCAATCAATTATATATTGTAATTTATAATATTTTATATAATTTTGAAAACATCATCTTATAGAACTAATTAAGATCTATCAAATAAGATCCATATTGGATATATTACTAATTGAAATATATAACTCATTTTTTATGAGGTTAGAATTGAACTAAGAACTATTAAATCCAGACGGAGGGAGTAGTAAATAACAGTATTTGAGATCCAAAATCTAGTTACATAGACGTAGAGACAAATATAATGGAGTATGTAATAATGGCTTTTTTTTTTTTTACGAACAAGATCAACCCGGTTATATAATACGAAAATAGAGTACAACTAAAACAACGAAACAAAATACTACAACAACAACAAAACAAAACAAAAATAAAGAAAAACCACGTAAAATAGACTTCGGAGCCGAACCCATCAGTACACTCGTGAAAGTGGGTGGAGCAAGACCCACTTTTAAAACAAGATCGACCCGGTTATATAATATGATTGAAAATAGAGTACAACTAAAACAACGAAACAAAATACTATAACAACAACAACAAAACAAAACAAAAATAAAGAAAAACCACTTAAAATTAGACGTCAGAGTCGGACCCATCAATACACTCGTGAAAATGGGTGGAGCATGACCCACTTTTAAATATGCGGCTAGCTTTTCCTAACAGGTCATACACGATTAGTTTTTACCAAATGCCTTAGATGTCTACGATCACCAACAAATGAGTGGGCTACTTCAGACCCACTCAATTAGAGTATGCCTCGTATGGTTATATCTACAACTACCAACAAACTAGAATAGGGTCAGTCACAGACTCACAGGGGCGGAGATATGTAGGGCCGGGGCCCGGTCTCCCGAGTGTCCGAATTTTAAAATTTTTATTTTATATATATATATATAAAGTCCGGCTCTTATGAGGACCACTTCATTTTAATAAAATGCGGACCTCCATTTTCTGATCAAATTTCGATGATTCGAGCCGCTCAATGTGTTCAGAATGTGATTCTAAGGGTACTCGCAAGAAATTAGCAAAAAAAATGATTGGGAAAGGCTTCATCCGAGCAGTTTTTATTTTTTTTATCGAACGGTTCAAACAAAAAATGCTCGGATGAAACCCTTTCTGATCTTTTTTTTGGCCGATTTCTCGCGGGTAACCATAAAATCATGTTCTGAACACATTGAGCGGCTCGGATCATCAAAATTCGATCAGGAAATAGATAAATGAGGAGGTCCGCATTTTAACTAAAATGCGAACTCCCTCATTTGAGACTAACTGTGTGTGTGTGTGTGTGTATATATATATATATATATATATATTTGATTTTAAATATTATTGGTAATTATTCGTGTATAGTTACTTATAATCTTAATAATTTTGCTTCGATTTAATAAAAAATTAGTTATTTTACATTCTCATCTCTCAATTTCTTTCAAAAATAAAAATAAGTATGTGACCGTTGAAATAGCCTAAAGAATCAATTCAATGTATAAATGTAATGAACTGAAAAGCAAAAATCTTATGATATAATAATTATATGTTCTGATAAAAAAATTTTGTTTGTTAAGCCGGTCCCCTCCAGTAACAAAATCCTGACTCCGCCACTGGTCAGTAAAGATGTTTTCTAACAAAAGTTGAATGCATGAGATCTGAACATATGATTAAATTCTAATGACGCTTTTAAACATGCGGTTTTTCCTAAAACTTCACTACTAGTTCTCGGTTTGCATTCTCTCCGATCCAAATTTTGGACCGTCCCGTCTAATCTGGAATTGAGAACCAGAGAGGATCCAAATCGGTTTATATATTTTTGCGTCGTTAGCTTATTTTGTTGTATATGCTCTCGTGTAATGAGTAGCACAGAGGGAGAGAACTGGGAAGTTGACACTCAAAGACTTGATGGGGTACTTCCATCTTCCCATAGAAGAAGCGGCCAGGGAAATGAAAGTCTGCCCCACCGTTATGAAGAAGATCTCCCGCAAACATGGTCTCAAACGCTGGCCGCACAGAAAGGTATATATCTGTCCCCTCTCCCCAAGAGATTATTTTGTGCTCCCGATGGCGATAGTGCCTTTGGGGCATCGCCATATGGTGTCGCCGGCCGACTCCTCTTTCATCATACATGGATGTTAGATCCATGCACTTTGTCTTCGACTGCACATCAATACCTTGTGAAGGAGCACTAAATAACATTCAATTCCCCTCACCCAATCTCTCTCTTCCTCTATATATTTATTTATATATTCTCTGTCCCCAACTGTTTGCCCGTTTTATACATTTTACTGTCTCAAAAGAATACATCCATCTCTAAAAGATACTTAATAAGCAGAAGTTTGTGATTTTTTTTTTTGCTTGGGAATTGATTTCTACACTTCTTTTATTGATATCCACTCTTTTTTTGTCTTTTAGCAAAAAAAATATATACACTTTCAACTTTAAAATCTAAAAAGGGAGTGCATGTGGTTATCAAAAAAAGGGAGCGTAGAAATCAATACTCTTTTTCTTTTACTCTTTCCTTTTCATATGAATAGAAGTAAAATAATCCTTAACAATAATGTCTAATTTTCTTGTAAGTTAGGGTGGTAAGGGTAAAACAAATATGTACGTATTGTAACGATGACGTTTTCTTAATGAGTTAGAATTTTCAAAAGGATCGACACTAGAAATAGAGAAAGCACTATATATGCATATACATATATTAATCTGGAGATCAGATCGTCACTTAGTAGTTAGTGCTTCAAATCCTTTTTCCCCATGTGGACTCCATCTCACAAAAGTGTGCGGCTCTCACACCAATGTGTGACGAAGAAGGGCTTTGAAGCACCATTAAATATACAGTTTTTATGTATAATTTTGCCCAAATTTTGTGACCTGCATTTATGCCTGAGTCTTTTTGTTTATGTTTTTTTTTTTCTCAAATTCACAATGGTACAGATAAAAAGCATTGAGAAGAAGATCTCAACCCGAAGGCCAAGTTTGAATGGAAATGATGCAGAAGAAAGGGCCCGTGCTCAATGTGATATAGAGAGTTTTCAACAAGAACTTGCCAGTATGTATCGAAAGGCTGCGGATGCTGAAATGTCATGATCTATATATATCCCTGGAATGAAAAGATCGAGTTGCTTCCAAATTTTTCTCCCCTCATTTTTGTAGAACATGTACAGTATGAGTGAGTTTAATCTAGTTTTCCTTTTTCTTTTTATTATTTTGTTGGCGGGAAGACTTGAATTGTACAAAGTATATATGCTGTAGTAGGAAACAACTGAGATTTTTTCAGAGAAAACATGCCAAGTTAATATTAGGTTTAATATTTTATTTTTTGAAATAGCGACGGGGTACAATATTATATGCATCTACAATTACGTATATCTATAATATTGTTATAATTGCGTAGGTTAATCGAAAGTATCTATGATTGCTATTTTAGTACCTCTTTTTTTTTGTAATATGCACCTCTTGTTGAGAGTCGCCAACTTTTCAGCCCTTCCATGTCTTGTCTAGCTCCTTTTTGCTGTCGTTTACGCTAGGACCTACATCCCTTGCACTGTCCAACTTTAGCAACAAGTGCAGCACTGCGGTTCACATCTATGTGCTCCGCCTCTAGCTCGCAAAACATAGGGCACTATAGGAGTACGATCATCTCTTCTATGATGACACAGACCTTAATGTGCAATCAGAAGATTTTTATCGCCAAGCTAGAGGGAAAAGGAATCAGAGTTGAGGGCGTGCCTGAAAAGGAAGAGCATGATTGTGGTAGTAGCTTCTTCTTTTTTCTGTTTTTTTATACGTCAGAATTTCATTCAAAAGACTAGAAACACATAGTAAGAGGGGGTGGTTGTGGTAGTAGCTTTGGTAGTAAGAAGGGCAAGGGTGAGAGGGGGTGGTTTTAAGGTGAGGAGAGGGAAAATAATTTTGTGTTATCTAGTAGTAAATAAGTAGTGAATTGGTGTAATTAATTTGGTATGCTACTTTAATTAATTGGTGTAATTTTGAGTTTCTTTCCCCTTACTTTTTTTTTTTTTTTTGGGTTTGGATCTTAATTAATCTCATGTCCCCAAGGTGCTCGCTGCCACGCTGTCTTATATTGTAGTAGCCGTGAGATATTGCTGTTGCAAACAAAAGTGCTAGCCTGCTAGCTACTCAAAAAAATATACCCCGAAATTATTTCGATTAGACTTTTAAAAGTATTTATGATCATGATCGTTAATAAACTTTTACTAGCAATAAAAAAATACCCGTTCTGTATGATTTCAGGATATATTTTTCAGGGTATCTAACTTTGCTCTCTTGCAAATTGGGGAGGAATCCGTACACTAATGGTGCTATAGTGCAACACATACCCACCCACCTACAACATTCACCTCCACAGTTCCACCTACTAAATTTTCACCTTTAATTATTACATTCACCTTCTTCAAGTCAAACAGTTAGGCTCCGTTTGTTTCGATGTAAAATATTTTTCAGAAAACAAACTTCAATTTTTTATTTTTCGATGTTTGGTTGGCACTTGAAAAATATTTTCAGAAATCGACAAAATAGTGTAAAGAGAGAGATGGGCGACTTAAACGGTGGAGAGATCTGAGAAAATTAGAATTGAATGTGTGTCAGGATTAATGATCGAGGAAACTGAGCAGTGAGAATTATAGAAGAAGACATTTTGGAAAATAACTTATGGAAAATTTAAGGATAAGTCATTTTCATCCAATTAATAAAAAATGTTTTACTGGTAAAATATTTGCCTCATTTCTTATTTTACCGGAAAATATTTTACGTTCAAACAAACGGAACCTTAACTTTCTCAGTTTTGCTATACACACTAACTTTTTTTACACAACACAAATTTTTTGTGGGTCCCACTTTTGTGTCCTACACAAATCAGCTCAATAGAATAACTTTAAGGATCCGTTTGTTTCGATGTAAAATATTTTTTCTAAAAACAAACTTTAAACTTTTATTTTCTGGTGTTTGGTTAGCACTTGAAAATATTTTCAGAAATTGACAAAATAGTGTTGAGAGAGAGATGGGGGGGCTTAATCGGTAAAGAGATCTAAGAATATTAAAATTGAACGTGAGTTAGGACCGACAATCGAGGAAACTGAGCAGTAAAAATTTCAGTAGAGGGCAACAGGTTTATTTTGAAAAATAACTTACAAAAGATTCAAGGGTAAGTCATTTTCATCCAATTAATGAAAAATATTTTGCATGTAAAATGTTTTTCTTATTTTTTACACAACTAGACACTGGAAAATATGTAAAATATTTTATCGGAAAATATTTTACGCCCATACAAACGAAGCCTAATGTATTATCTGTCCCAATTGTTTGTCTCTTTTAGACTTTCTTCGTCTCTAAATAAATGTTAAAACCGCAAATTTAGGTCTTTAAAAAGATGCATTTTTTCCGTAAAATACTAATTTATTTTTTCACAAATTAATGGATATCAATGAGTTCTTTCAAGTTATGAAAAAATTTTGTGGTTTTGAACAAAAAAAAAATACATTTTTTAAAGGCCATGGTTGCAGGCCGAACACTTATTTAGGGACGGAAGAAGTTAATAGGCAAAAGTTTGTGATTTTTCTCTTTTACTCTTTCCTTTTCAAATAAATGACTATAAGTAAAATAATCCTCATAATTTAATCTATCTAATAAAACATAAGGGTGTGGGTCTCCACACAAACACAAGTTGATCCAAAGATTGAAATTCATTTGATCCAATGGGTAATGTGTGCTTTCCAACTCTCTTAAGAAAACACACACACTCTTACAACTATATTACAAAAATACCATCGAATGATGGATAGTGCCATAGGCACGAGTAAGCACTAGTGTTTAAAAACTACCGAATGACGTGCCTAAAGATGCCATTTTCTTCTTTGCCGCTTCTCTCCCCCTCTCTTTCTTCTCTTCTCTTTTCTCACTCTCAAATGGGAGTACGTAACTCCGATTTATATGGACTGGGGGAAGGTGCTGCGCAACATACTGTGCACTACAAAATGCCGCCGCTCTGGTCTCACTCCAACGATCGAAAATGTTTACTTAGTAGAACTCGTCGAGTAGAATAAGTGTTCAAAAATCAGCTCAATCGGATATCATTCAGTGCCTCATCCGAACATGATTATCTTGAAATTATTAAGTGTTCCCAAAAATCAGTGGATTTTATCTAGTGTTTTGGATCCATTCGTTTTAAGATAATAATGTTCAGATGAGATACTTAATGATATCCGATTAAGTTAATTTTTGATATACTTGTTTTACTCGACAAGCTCTACAAAATGAACAATTTCTATCATCAAAACGAGACCGGGACGGCAATTTGCTGTGCACAGCACGCTGCGCAACACCTTCCCCCGGTCTGATTTGTATAACTCGGGTTTCTTTGTAATACTATGTGCGGAACAAAAAAAGGTAAAACTTGCTGTTTCCTTTCATGCAGTAAAAATTTGGTGTTCCCAAGTAAAACCCAGCTGCATCGCAATGTCTACATGCGAAAGAACTCTGCTACAGGTACAGCACTTGCTGCACAGCAGCCATGCACAGATCTGTTTTGCGCTCGTTTTGGGTTCCGCAAAGATGATCGGAGCCGCTCATTTTGTTCCAAATGCGTCGTTTATGGTCCCTGTAAAAAATCACTTCAATCCGATATCGGGAAGGGTGTTTACGAATCATCCAACTTTGCTTCAAAATTTAGCCTGGAACCCGAGACGAGCGCAAAACGGATCTGTGCATGGCTGCTGTGCAGCAAATGCTGTACCAGTAGCTTTTCTGCATGCGAAAATGTTGAGGCCACTGAGGGAACACCGATCAGGAACCGACGGAGCATGCGGGTCCTATTCCGGGTAGAAGTTTCAAACTAGTCAATGGAGGCAAGATATATTGCCCTTTTCGATCGGCATAGCGAGCATCTGAGCACTTAGTTCATGGGTAAATAACAGTACTTCGGACTAGTTTCAACTGAATACACCCAATCAAAGAGAGACAATTTAACGGGCCTTCCGTAAATAAAGTTTATGAAAGCTAATCTTAAGTGTCAAAAAGTATTTTGGACAATCCAAATTAAAGACAAATTATTAATGGCAAGAATATTTATTACCGGTAATAGTTTAAAAACGTATCTCAATCGTTGATTGAGGAAACGGACGAGTGTGATTGCGCAGAACCGTGAATAAGTTATTTTCTCTCTCCGTCACAAATTACAGGGCGATAAAAATATATTCTATTAAGAAAAACAGACATGGAGGTGCCAGATACCAAAATTCAATTGGAAAAGTATGCACACCTCAGCTTCTTGTAGAAGATTTCTCTTCTTCTTGTGTGTTTTTTGGTACGGTATCTCTAGATTATAATCCGACATAGGAGATACAGAATTAAAAACCCAGAAACCAATGACAAGAATAAAACATAAGACTACTAGATTGAATAGTTCAAACCCAAAAAACAATACCAAGGCAGATACCTGAAAGAGGTGAAAAAGAGGAAGAGAGATAGTGAAGTTGTATGGACAAAAGAACAGTGGAGCGGACGATACTGGGAAGTAGATTTGTTAATGGGTCGGATCTGATCCGGATTCAACTCAAATCCGATAGTGATAATCCGGATCCGATCCGAAAACTTTTGTACTTCAAAAATTTTAGAAAAAAATTTAAAAATTTCAAAAAAATTATTTTCCAAAAAAATTAAAATAATTTAAAATAAAAATACAACTTCTTAAACATTTTTCTTCCAAGATAAAAAATTTACTGTGTTTTTAAAAAAAATTAAAATAAATAAAGTTCGGATTCATCCGATCCGTATTTGGATTACCAAATTCGAATTATCAAATTATCGGATCGACGTTATCGGATTCAGATCGGATTTTTTGAATTGAATCCGGTAAAGAAAACAGGAAGAATGGAAAGAAATGGACAGAAAATGAGAGAAGGTAGTCCTGTTAAGAGTTGCAAAGAACGTTAGACCCAATTCACAGCTATCTTCAAGAACATACTTAACAGTTCACATGCCCCCTTTACATCACTGCTACACTTCCTTTATACTAATACAACTAATCAACTTCGTAACCAATTCTCCCGCCAAAACAGTAACTAACAATAACGACTCAACTGTCGCAGCAGCTCACAACCACTAACTATTGCAACAAACTACCTATAGGTCAGCCAACTGAATCTATAGGCACGTGCACAACATATTTAGAAGCCTAATCGATTGCAGACTCCTATCGACTCTGCACAAACCAAACGAGGGTAAACAGTACTTTACATATACTTATGGTGGCTTGCTCCCTCCAAACTGGAATCCCGGGTGGGACGACGAATCACCATGGGCCAATGGCTCATCATCTTCCTCCAACCAATACGTCTCCAGAAGCTTCACCGCCTTCGCACAAATGTCAGTGTTACTCTGTCGGTCAATCTATACGTCTCCAGAAGCTTCACCGCTTCGCACAAATCTCACTGTTGTTGTTACTCTGGAGGTTCTCAATCTTCTCTAATCCATCCACGTCTTTGATCATTTGAGCATAGAGATAGCCCATTTTCCTTCGAGATTTCCCAACTTTCAAGATGTTTTCAAGTCCTTCTAAGCAGACTGTGACCAATATTTTGAAATCGGGATAAGTATCGTGTATCGTTTTTTCACTTGTATAGTTCGTATCGAGATACGTATCGTGTATTGTTTTCTATTAAGCATGTATTGTTTTCAATTAAGCAGTTGGAAAATATTTTTGGACAACATTTTTGGAAGAGGGAGTATACTAAAGACAATAGTAGGGAAGGAGAATATTTGTATTGCGCTTGAATTCAAACTTTTTTTTGGCTTGGTACAACATGGTTAGAAACCATCTATATTTGTACTACTCAATGGAAGACTCCAGTAAAAATATATTTTCATACAAGATAAATTTTGAGGTAGTTCTAAAATTACATATGAGACTAATTCTTACAAAAAAATTCTAGATATTTCACAAGGATATTCTAGAGCTTCTAAAACTAAATATTTTAGAGTTTTTAAAAACTAGATAATTATATCTTTTTCGATAATATCTATCATATTTGGGTTTTGTCAATTGTAGCTTAGTCAAAATACTAAATTTATTTTATGTTTCAACAACGTTAATCATAATTAAAATATAATTAAGAAGTAAATACACCTAATAACACCAACAAACTATGCTTACATTTAAAAAAAAATTAAGATGCAAAATTTCAAATCTTTCAACTGGGGCCCATTACATTAAGGCTTTATGTTCCCTTTGATAGAAAAAGAAAGTAAGACAAAATACAATCGACGTATGGTTCTTTCTTTTATATAAGACCTACATTGAGGTTGAATTTCTATCAAAGGATTTGAAAGATGCCATAATTAGATCAAACGTCTTAGATTAATGCATTTAGCGTTCCGCTTCTTGAAATAAGGTCCGACTTTTTTTGAATAAGTAATCGTAGGATACGAACAAAATTAGGATATGCGTATAAATCGTAGGATACGCGGTCGTATCGTAGGATTTTTATACAAAAAGGATACATGATGGGATATGTATCCTTCCCCAAAGGAGATGATACAAATCGTATCGTGTATCATAATTAAATTTTTAACAACTATGATTGTGACAATCTTTGGATCAGGACATACAAGAACATCTCATAACAACTTGATACATGCTTGGCTTAGGAGGGACCTGTGACCAAAATATATATCAAACCTGTATATTGATATTTCCGTAACACAAAAAAAGAAAAAAGAAAAAAAGTAAATACTTGAATTGATATCATACTTGATTTGTTCGTGAGTACCACCCCGTGCAGCATTTGAGATTGCACGCCGACGCAGCCTCTTCCTTGATATCAAACTCAGCATTCTGAAGCAGGTGAACCAGAGGGCCAAAAATATTGGCGTCAATCACAGCCTGCAGAAGTTCAAAAATCAGGTCTCTACAATGTATAATGGCTGCAACACCACTAGGTTGATTTGCTCACAAAGTATGGCCAAAACGCATTGCGAATAACATGACACTCAAACCAAAACATTACCACTTACCTGAATCTGATCAATGTTGCATGCCAGAAGTGATGTTTGAGATTGTCCAACAAGCATCCTTCTTATGTTCCGTTTCACGACCCGGTATATATTCACCACTTTGTATTGCTTAGTGGCAGGATCAAACCCGAACGATACCAATGGGACTGAATGAAGCCGGTACTTGGCCTTTTTTGTGCAACTGTTTGATGGCGGATTGAATGGGCGAAGGGCAATTATCTCTTTGGTGATCTGATTCACAATGACAATGGATTTTGGCTTATGAAAGTAAATACATATTAAGCCATTGACACATGCTTGACACTCATAAGAACCTGATGCTGGATAGCTGAACAAGTGCTGAGCTAGTCCCCTTCGTAATCAGCCGAGAAAAAAATTATATCCTTGAAGTCGGGGGTACATGAAGAGATTACAAGGTAGCAGCCACCAGGTCTAGATTTGGCACGGAAATGGTGCAATTCCACAAAAGAGGGCTCCTCAATTAGAGAGCGCCAATGCTTGCAGATGCACTTGCATTGGCCCACCATCTTTGCTGTGAGTCTTGTTAGAATGTCCACCCATATCTCACGAGGCAAGTAGCCCTCATTTGTGATTCCACAAGTATTGCCGGAGGAAAATCGAAGGGTGCCTTTCTTAAAAAACATTGCATTCGATTTAAAAGTAACCAAAGCAATAGGTAAGCTTGAACAAACAAGTAGTGCCAAGTAACTGGGGAGCTTGATTCTGCAATGTCCAGGAAGAGTACAAATGGATATCCAGCTGATAAAACGAAAGCAAAAAGCAAACAAGTTTCTCGAGGGCTTGATAGTAGGGGTGGCAAATTAAATCCAGACCCATTAACAAATCCAGACTCATCAATTAAAAAATAGACCCAACCCAACCCATTTATTAGTTGGGTAAGAATGGGTCCAAACCCAACTAACCCATTATTAGTTGGGTCATAATTAGGCATCAATAGGGTCAACTTAAATGACCCAATGGGTCATGAAGGTAACCCACTAAAAATTCCCATCATTCAACGAAGCTCAATGGAAGCTCTGAGATTTTTAACGACGGAATAAGAATCAAGTGGAATACTCTATGTCTCCATCTTCTCTCTCTCTCTCTCTCTCTCTCTCTCTCAATTCTTCTATGCTAAATTACACATGTTCAAAAATATTTTGAACGGTCCGAATTAAAAATCAATTGTGACCGGTAATAATTATTTTGACCAGTCAAAACTGAAAACACATCTCATCCATCAATTGCACTAATGGAATGATGAAATTGCGCTCCGCCGTGAATAAGTTTCTCTCATGGTAGTCCCGCATAGGGTTTAGATTAAAAAGTTAGTGATTTATTTTTTTGTCCTTATTCCAATTTTACTTATTCTTGAGAGGAATTGAAAAAGTAAAAAAATTTGATCGAAACTTATAATTTTTTGAATAAAGACAAAAATAAGTCAATAATACCCAAAAAAATTTACTTATTCTTGTCTTTTTAAAAAAATTTATGAGTTCGATCATAATTTTTAACTTTTTTGATTTTTCTCGACGAGACCAATCACTAAGTCACAAAAGTTTGACTCAAAATTATCAAATACTGAAAAAAATTGAATAAAGACAAAGAAAAAGATATATGCATCTCGCAATGGGCTAGTTTTGATTATGATTGAATGGAAAATTCAACTTATGAATGGAAAGCTGGCTTGTTCGTAGTTTATTTTTTTGTCCTTATTCAATTTTTTTTTGCATTTGTTTATTTTTCATTAATTTTTTGTGGATTATTACTTCGACATGATAGGAGGAATCTAAAAAGTAAAAAATTATGATCGTAATCTAAATTTTTTGAATGAAGACAAAAATAAGCCAATTTTTTCGTCTTTATTAAAAAAATTATGAATTTCGATCGTAATTTTTTACTTTTTAGATTCTTCTCATCATAACAAAGCAATAATTCTAAAAAAATTGACAAAAACTAACAAATGCAAAAAATATTTGAATAAAGACAAAAAAAAAAATGCCACTTGGATACACTGCAATTCGGTAATTTAAGAGTGACCAATATAGTAATTAAGAGTACAGGGGTAATTTGGTCATTTTTATAGTAGAGGGATAGTATGGTAATTTTAGTGTACATGATATTTTAGTCCTTTAAATTTATAGGGGTAATATGGTCATTTTAGTGTACATGTGTATTTTAGTCATTTTAGTATATAATATGTAACTGGGTTAATGGGCGGGTCGGGCTTGCTTTTAAATAAATGGGTTGGGTTGAATATGAATAATTAGACTCATAATTGATGGGTCTAAATGGGTCAATGACCCACTAAAGATCCAACCCACTTACAACTTATTCATTTTGGCTCAAATCCGTCCATTTGACATCCCTACTTGATAGCCAGATGATAACATAGAAAAACATAATACAACTTCTCAAAATTTGGGCGCACATGGGTTTGATGTAGATCGGTCAGTCTATGAAGCACAGATACTTTGCCGGAGGTCAGATAATTGTGTCGGACATCGACACCGACACTCTTCAGACGCTCGTCGGACATGTGGCCAACACAGATGGGAAGTGCTCTTATTTTTTTCCTACTTTTGTTCGACTCACTGGGGGCACTCTGAAACATGGTCAAGACATTCTAGGACTCTCTATCGACACTTGCAAGAACATATTGGGGATGCCAAATATAGCAGTAGACTTTTTGTAAAAAATTAGGGAAGTCTTGTTTGTGTGTGAATCTGTGACAGATGATGGTTAGTAGATCAAAATAAGAAGTAGAGGAAGAGGAAAGAGCTACTTGGTTTGGCGGAGAATCGTCGCCGTCGTGAAGATGATCGTTGCAGTAGGAATGGCTATTGCAGCGGGAAAGAGAAGAATGGCTGCTGCTTGTTCATTTACTCTTGTTCTAGGCCTTTAATTATGCTGAGTTTCTGAGAAATTTTTGAAATTTTTTGTAAGATTATGAGTGAGGAAAGAAATGAGAGTAATGATTGAAAATAGAGATAATGATTAAAGAGAGAAATAAGAATAATCATAGGAGATAAGTGTGGGTAATAATTGAAAGTAGGAATAATAAGTATTTTTTGAGTTAGATAAATTTTTTTCAAATCACCATCCAAACAAAGCATTATTCTTTTGGGCTCCAAAGTTGGGCTTGTATGTTTAATGTTTTAAAATGGGCTTTACTTATTCTTTTTGGGTTACTAATGGACTTGACATTTGGACAAATATAATTAAAGTGGATTTCATTTCATTCCGCTAAGGTTGTTATTATTTTTTAAGTGGTTATTTTTCATTTTATGAGATAGATCATTCCCTCGTGATACATCACATTTAATTCAAAAATTTTGATTTTGTTAGTAGAATTGGGCCTTCATACTTTTTATAGACTTTTATTTTAACAAAACGAAAGAATCATCTGCATCCATAATACACAAATTGTCTCTTATTTTACATATTATATTTTAAAAATATTTTAAATAGTATCATTTGACATATCCCCGCTTCGGTATCTAAATCTAGATTCATATATGCCCGATTCCCCGTATCTCCAATTCCGAACTTCAGACATCCGACCCTGAGATATACACCTGCACCCTCGATCACTTGTATCCACGGAACATAGGTTTGTGCTAGTTTTCTTTGCAGTGTTTTGGAACTATGTTAGAAAGTGAGCGAGCACATTCGAACTCGCGGATACGTGAAGAGGGAGGAAGTTTCACCCCGCACCTTTGCCAACTCGGCTACCACCAAGGGTGGTATCATGTTGATACTTGATTGGTGGAGCACGATTCCGGATCGGATAAGTAATCTGCAATCACCCTCTGATCTCAACAATTCCAATAGTAAGAATCTTGAAGTTCCAGAATGAAATTCTTATTTCTCTCAAGATCTTTGTCATTCAAATTGAGCTTAAAAGATCTTCACTCCATTAGAAACTGGTAGTATCACATCTCAACACACCGACACAAGTTTTACTTTTCCATAACCATACACAGGAGGGAATGGGGGAGAAAAAGAGGGAGCAAAAGGTCTCCCTAAAAACAGGACCAGGAAGTACTTAAGACAGGTTTCTTTAGTTCTTTTGTACAAAGCAAAAATACATCATGATAACATATATAGATTTAAGCTTCTGCTGTATGGAGTGCTCTCATTCCTCTCTGGTAATATCCATAGTGGATGTCTGCATAATCCTTCACTTTCTTGAACAACCTTGGTCTTTCACCATCAACCAAGCCTTCCTCCGGTCCAATCTCTTTTCCCTTTTCAGGTGTATAGAACATAGCTATGGAGATTCTGTCTCTCTCTGAGTTACTCAGCACCCTATGCACGGGACTCTTGAACACTCCGTTTGTAATTATCTGGTATTATCACACAAATATATGATCAGAACCACATTATACATACGCACTTCCTGCTTCTACGTCACCGACTCACCGTTACTTTTAAAACGAAGGGCAGGTTACAATATATGTAGCGTATCTGTACGTACCTCCATTTGGTCACCCATGAGAATGAGGATGGCGTGAGGAACTGTGGGGACTGTATGCCACTTATCCTCGTTGAATACTTGAAGACCAACTTCATCTTGCAAAAGAGAAGTGTACCCGGATCCATCGGCATGGGGTTTTAAGCCCAGAATGAGATCAGGTCTCTGGCATTTCGAGTAGTAGTTAAACCTTGCTTGCAGAATTGACCGTTCACCAAACTGATTCAGGAAACAGTTTTCGTCCAGATTCAGTGACTTTGCCATTGCTTTGGAAGTGAGCTCCGTTAACATCTTCGTCTTCTCTGTGTATTCTTTCAAGACTTCTCTGCATAATTGCAAATGACTCCTGCTTATTGTTACCAGCAATTGGCTTGGATATGGCGGTAAAAATCTCTCGTTCCCTTCTCTTTTAAGATGCCGCGTCATCATGCATTCTTCTCAACTTTTGGGTGATTTGGGTAGGAGTGCAATGCGAGAAATCTTGAGGACATAAGCTTGATGATGCTGCTAGCTTTCTTTGGGAGAGAGTAATAGATACTCTCTCCGTTCCTAATTTATTGTCCCTCTTTGGAAATCCCACTATTTAAGAGAACATCATTATTGCCTAAATAGAACTTTTCTTTTATGTTTTGCCCTTGAAACTAGACTGTGTGATTGAAATTGAAAAAACAGAGGTCAAATCCATTTGCAATAATGGCGCCTGCTTTTGAGAAAAAAAAGAGAGGACAACTCTTACCTTATAATGGCGCCAACTTTTGAATTAGTTTTGGTTTGGTAAAATAAATATCTAAATTTGAAGAAGAAAAGGCATAAGGGGAAATTAGTAGTCTTTTATGGGTTGCTTTTGAAAATGGACAATAATTTTGGAACACCCAAAAAAGGAAAGACGGACCTTCAATTAGGAACGGAGGGAGTACTTTTTCTCGAGTGGGAGAGTGTGCTGCACAGCTACGTGTTGTGCAGGTGCTGTGCGGCCGCCGGCGCCGCCTTGCCGGCATCGATCCGATGATCGGAGACTTCCACTACGTAGAGTTCGTCGAGTACTTGTAGAGACCCGTATTACAAACCTTTTTATTTTTAATGTTGGGGATATTAGAGGACCCTTTTTAAAAGAATTGATTATTATGGTGGATAATGAATTGGGGATTGATGTGCAAGAAGTTGAAAATTCGGTGCAATTGTGAAATATGTGAGTGTATGGCATGTGATAGATGTATGTGTGGGTGTAGGAGATGATTTTCTCCTCAATTATAATTCTCTCTTTTCTCTCACAGTAAACACAACACACACCCACGCCACTCTCTTCTCTCTCCCACGGCTTCTCTCTCTCTGTCTCTCTCTTATCAAATTTCTTTCCCAAATCTCAAATTAACCAAGCGATCTTGGAGTATTCTTCTCCTAGAGCCGAGTTCTAGCCTTTGATCGCGTTGGAAAGCTCGGAGGAGGTGTTTTCGGAAGAGGTTTTGCCTGGAGATTCTTGGGGTTTTAATTTCAACCTTCGAGGTAGGGATCTCTTGCCTTCTTTACATGTTTAAGCGTTGGTTTAATGTACGAGAATCAAGTTTGATCATTTATTTTGAGTCTTGAACAAATCTGGTATATGCTGAAAATTTCGTGGGTTTTGGAAATCTGTCTTTTGGGAGCCCTTCTGCTAGGAATCAATTTTCGGTGTCTTCATAACAGTTAGAGTACGTTTCCATACGAAGATTTCGGTACCAAGATCATGCAAAACCGATAATCACACAATTAGTTATGGATTTTTGAATACTGGCTGTTTGCTGGATGTGCGAATCTGTGCGTGGCTGTCTTCTTTTAGCTTTCTGGGCGTGACGAACATTTTGGGTGGCTTTGGGTCTTTTACAGGAGGTGCATATTTAAGTTAAGAAGAGATTGGCGTTGGAATCAATTAATTTGGTTAAGTATACAATTTTTGGTGAATTTCTAAAGTTGGGTTGGTTGATAGGTGCGAAAATAGTTGCGAAACTGTTTTTCTTTTGATTGTTGGGTTAATCTTCTCTTGTATATGAACCTAGTTTCTTTTTATTGAGTGTAGGGTTAGTAGTGGTGCAACTTTTGGCGTTGGTTTCAATATTTTGGGTTTAAGATGAAAGGGTGTATGATTTATTTGGATTGAATTGAACTTAAACACTTTTAGGGCATTGTATTGAGCATAAATAGAATCATCGAGTATTGTCTAAACGTGTTTCCATTTGATTGAATGTTCTAGGAAGTTCGAGTCGTCACGTGGATCGAGGTGAGTGATTAATACCCAAAACACATGGTTTGTTATAAGCTTTTCTCTTCAATGATGTTTTATACTTTGATATGAACTCCATGGCATATCGATGAAAAGTGGATATGTTTTATATCTATTAATGGCATCCTCCCACGTCCCAGCTTGCTAGGGAACACGTGCTAAAAAGCTAACAAGACATGGCTATTAAATCGGATAACGAAAGACGTCTTAATTTATCCACTACCGGGGATGCCTGGTAGACATGAAATGAATAGAGGATGTGCATTACTATGCTATGTTGCTATGAAATGTGATTCGGTTTTAAATGGTTTTATCATTGTCCATGGAAAGTATGTGAATTGCGTATTAATCATTCATACGAGTTTTGGCTTATGAATTTTTCCACCTTTCAGGAAGCGACGCGTAGTGTGGCAGAGTGTTTACTTTTGAGATGTGTGGGATATTTGGAAAAGGAAGTTATGCTCATGGTCACTTAGCTTTGTGTATGATTTGTTTAGTTTGTAAATTTGTAGGTAAGCACAGCTCTGAGAGGTTTATTCTTTTGGTTTGTAAACCTATGTAAGACTTTGGTTTGTTATTAATAAAAGTTAACTTTTGCTTTCGCTGTTATGTTTAGCCCCTTTTGATTATCGCTTGCTTAGATGATATTTGATTTGTGATTTGGCCTTGTGAGAAATAACTGGCATTTGTCATGATTAAGACCTCAAGGGGCGGGTCAGGATCGTGACAAAGTTTTTGGTATCAGAGCATGGTCCGACCGAAAGTGTGGAGGTTCACATCGCTAGGGACACATCCTTGGGATTTATAGGACCTCAATAGAGTTTGAAATGGAAACATAGTCTCGATGTAAAGTATTTAGGATGGTTCCAGGAGTTATTCGAAGGGATTGTTTATCTTGACCGGAGCACTATTTATGACTACACTTACACTTACCCTCAGAGCTATAAGATGAACTCGTGTAACTGAAAATTGAATGCTTTGTGATTATGTGTATCCTCAGCGACTATGTGTTGTGTTGTGTTTTACTAGTAAATGGTGAAACTAAAGGTATTGAGATATTAAGTTATATACCTTGATGTATATGCGGTATATTTCTTTTTAGTTTTGAATGTCGAAAAAGAAATGTGTTTTGTGTATCATTGATTGGCATATGCGAGTTCAGGTTGATAAATCAATTCCTAAAGATGTACATGGGGCTAATTTAGAGCAAATAGGTATACCTTACCTATGTAGTTATCTGATTGGTATAAAATGTTTTTGTCTTTGTACATCTTTGTATATGTTCTTGCTTTTAACTAGTCGTAACCATACTACTTGACTTTTTAAATTTCCTGAATTTCATACGTGTTCTATTTTAGGAACATTTGGTATGAAAATAGGAGAACAGAATGTGATGGTCGATTTTATTGTGCTATTTAAGATGATAAGCTTAAATTTACAATGCATTGATATGTGTGCATGCTAAGTGATGTGTTGGTTGTTGAAGGTGAATGTATATGGCGAAATGTGAAACGCGTTCTTAAGACTTTGGGAATCTATATCCGGATATTCAATTTGAAGTGCGACTGGCCACTGCAGCTTTATGATTGGATATCTAGAATAGAAGCCCTTAAACAAGATTAAAAAAAAAAAAAAAGAAGAGGAGAAGATTCGTACCCTACGAAGGAACTGAATATCGTTAGTTCATGTGTCATTATAGTAAAAGATTTATACTTGCTTGTTGATCTTATATTTTGAAATATGGGACTATTTTGGTGTGAAGATTTCAATAGCAAAATTAAGAAAAAGAAAGAAGAAAACATATCACTTCGGACCCTGTTGCTATATAGGATACGAATAGGCAAAATGCTACTCGATTTCTTTTAATATGAAGTAAACGATATAACTATGATGACTTCTCTCTAAAAATTAACTTATTAATTTGTTTGAGCATAATTATGAAGAGTATGCATGTCCTCTTATCATTGCTTGATGGGTCTATTGTGAATATTGTTTTTATGTTCTATAAAAATTGGTGAAATTATAAATGGATAGGTAGGAAAAGATGATGTTAATGACTTTTAGAGACTTGACTTGTTATCATAATATGTTATAGATTGTCATAGTTGGAGTTACTAGAATTGAACCGTTTGTTTTGCTCTATGTGTAGCAGCTTAGATGTTGATGTTCTATTAGAATAGGAGTAGAATGTTTTGGAAACAATTAGTGTCGATGGGACTTATCTATTTCTGTGTAACTAGAATCGGTAGTTACGTTAGGAGGATATGGGAATCTAAAATGTCTCCAAGAGTATCTGAACCATACAAGATTCGCTTTATATATAGAGATACAAAAAGTTGGACAATAAGTTTTGATAGACTAAATCTTAGTTTGCTGCTAAAGTTATAATTAGGTGGATTAATAGGAACTGAAAAGGTGAAGTGGGAGCATAAGAGGAAGGGAACACATTAGACTTACACGCTGACATAATATGGGGCAACATTGTTTGTTAGTTTTGACCATAAAAAAAATGAACTGTCTCATCCATGCTTAGAGTTAATATGTAATGACGGTTATGCATAATATGACTTGTATATATTGTTTTGAGATCAAATCGTATGGTTGTCGAAAAACTAGATTGGAAATCCTTAATAAATTTGAGATACTTCTTACTTTCTATTAATCTTGAGCTATGAAGAAGAAAAAGAACCTTTTTGCTTCCTGTTGTTGAATTACTTATCTAATGTGAATACATGAAGTCATCCGGTAAAATAACGCCGTCAATTATTATGTCGTACCAAGGAAAGAATAAAAAAAAAAATGAAATTTTGTTGTAAGTTCAAACTGTATTTTCTGCTATGAAATCCTATTGGGATATGATGAACATTATTAGTCTAATTTATTTTTGGTAAGGAAGATCACAGCTGAATTGTATTTTGCATCATGCCGTGAGAATTGGTTTAACTTCCTAAAGGTTCGACTCCTAATATTGTAGAGTGTAATTCTGCATGTGTTTGGTATCTTTGAAATAAATGCATAAGATTATGGTATTGAATTGTGGACTGGTATAATCTTTCAATTATTAAACTGTTGGGTAACACACCTTATAGATCTAAGTCCTAATAGATGGGCTATTGCCTCCGTTTATAACTTTCTGTTTTGCATATTGTATACTCCATTGAGCGACTTTTCTATAGTACCCTCACTAGTAGAAAGGTTACCTGAACTTCATTTTTGTTGTGTGACCTATCAATTCAAAAAAAAAAAAAAAAAAGAAAAAAAAAAGAAGAAAATAAATTTACTTCCCAATGGTTTAAGTGTATCACTGAATATACGCTATTCCCTCACGTATGATCAGAACTGTATCTTATGGTCATGAATTAAAATCTCAATTTTTGAAAATTCTTGCATCTAATCACTTCGAGTCATTTTTGGAGTATTGAGGCATATTATCCTTTAATCTTATTGCATTGGTTGCATTTGGTTCTCTATTAGGGATAGAGAATAAGAATTGGGAACAAATTTTAGACATGTTCATACAGTATATTTGCAATATTTTCCACCTCCGATTGAGAAGGGGGCTTTCCGCTTGTGTTCTTATTGGTTTTGTAAAGGTTGGGGTATATCTTTGAAGTGGAATTCGTAGCATACAGACTCGTTTGGACGCATAACTCATCTGGTGTAGCTTCTTATGTATGTTTGTTTTTAAAGCTGACTGTAATATACTTAGTTGACTTGTCTTGTATTAGTAGAGAAAACCTTAACAAGAATGATAATTTTCGTTTAGACAGAATGTGTTAACCTTTCTGGAGTGGAGTATTGTAGATTTATAAGATAGGGATCCATAGTTTGGAGGACATGTTTTGTGTTTCTATTTTAGATTTCAAAGGAAGTTGGTGGACACTTGCTTTAGTGTCGAGTTTTATACCTTTTATAATTTTCAGCTAGTATCGGAATAGCGTTTCTTTGGTATGATAAGAAGTATTAAAGATGTTAGTTTCCGGTTAGCTTTGTCACTAGAACTGTCCTATATATACACGATGTTTTACACGTAGATGTTCCAAGATATCTTCTCCAAGATTTGTTACATGATTACTATAAGGATCCTTCAATTAGATTCCAAGAAAAATATGAATTCCCGAGAGTGATCCGCTGGGATCATTAACCGAGGAGAAAGAAGTTGTGACAAGCATGCATGTTTAAGTGACTTCACTTTGTCTTCTATGAATACGTGAGAGTGAAGTAAAATGGTCAAACACATTTGAAATTAAAATGGCTTCTATTACTTTCATGAGATTAAGTTGGTACATATAGCATTGATGTTAAGTTATGTTAGAGTGTGATTTGATGATATCGTTTGATTAACTAGAACTCTAGTATGAATTGGTGGTTGATTTTATTCTCATGACGATTCTACGCGGAAGAAAATGTTGAAAGGAAAGGTTAAGTCTTGAATAACGATCTAATGATGAACTTAAGGTCAGGCCTTGAAAGGAACGCTTGGATATGTAGAACATGATGGGGTTATTCTGGTGTAAGGTTTTTGAGTTACAAAGAAAAGGAAAAGAGGAATCCATGTGGGTAACGAATGAGGAGATAGAGGGAAGAATTTGGACTTGTTTTTCTTGTGATCGATGTAGGTCTCTTGGATCTAGATTTTGTAGTTGTTGACTTGTTAAACTTTCTCGGATGTTGTGCTACATGTGATGACAGTGGGGTTGTGCGTTTCAGGTGTTACATGACATGGTCGACTTGGTTTATCCTAATTTCGAGGACGAAATTTCTTTAAGGGGGGTAGAATGTAGAGACCTGTATTAAAAACCTTTTTATTTTTAATGTTGGGGATATTAGAGGACCCTTTTTAAAAGAATTGATTATTATGGTGGATAATGAATTGGGAATTGATGTGCAAGAAGTTGAAAATTCGGTGCAATTGTGAAATATGTGAGTGTATGGCATGTAATAGATGTATGTGTGGGTGTAGGAGATGATTTTCTCCTCAATTATAATTCTCTCTTTTCTCTCACAGTAAACACAACACACACCCACGCCACTCTCTTCTCTCTCCCACGGCTTCTCTCTCTCTGGAAATCTGTCTTTTGGGAGCCCTTCTGCTAGGAATCAATTTTCGGTGTCTTCATAACAGTTAGAGTACGTTTCCATACGAAGATTTCGGTACCAAGATCATGCAAAACCGATAATCACACAATTAGTTATGGATTTTTGAATACTGGCTGTTTGCTGGATGTGCGAATCTGTGCGTGGCTGTCTTCTTTTAGCTTTCTGGGCGTGACGAACATTTTGGGTGGCTTTGGGTCTTTTACAGGAGGTGCATATTTAAGTTAAGAAGAGATTGGCGTTGGAATCAATTAATTTGGTTAAGTATACAATTTTTGGTGAATTTCTAAAGTTGGGTTGGTTGATAGGTGCGAAAATAGTTGCGAAACTGTTTTTCTTTTGATTGTTGGGTTAATCTTCTCTTGTATATGAACCTAGTTTCTTTTTATTGAGTGTAGGGTTGGTAGTGGTGCAACTTTTGGCGTTGGTTTCAATATTTTGGGTTTAAGATGAAAGGGTGTATGATTTATTTGGATTGAATTGAACTTAAACACTTTTAGGGCATTGTATTGAGCATAAATAGAATCATTGAGTATTGTCTAAACGTGTTTCTATTTGATTGAATGTTCTAGGAAGTTCGAGTCGTCACGTGGATCGAGGTGAGTGATTAATACCCAAAACACATGGTTTGTTATAAGCTTTTCTCTTCAATGATATTTTATACTTTGATATGAACTCCATGGCATATCGATGAAAAGTGGACATGTTTTATATCTATTAATGGCATCCTCCCACGTCCCAGCTTGCTAGGGAGCACGTGCTAAAAGGCTAGCAAGACATGGCTATTAAATCGGATAATGAAAGACGTCTTAACTTATCTACTACCGGGGACGCCTGGTAGACATGAAATGAATAGAGGATGTGCATTACTATGCTATGTTGCTATGAAATGTGATTGGATTTTAAATGGTTTTATCGTTGTCCATGGAAAGCATGTGAATTGCGTATTAATCATTCATACGAGCTTTGGCTTATGAATTTTTCCACCTTTCAGGAAGCGACGCGTAGTGTGGCAGAGTGTTTACTTTTGAGATGTGTTGGATATTTGGAAAAGGAAGTTATGCTCATGGTCACTTAGCTTTGTGTATGATTTGTTTAGTTTGTAAATTTGTAGGTAAGCACAGCTCTGAGAGGTTTATTCTTTTGGTTTGTAAACCTATGTAAGACTTTGGTTTGTTATTAATAAAAGTTAACTTTTGCTTCCGCTGTTATGTTTAGCCCCTTTTGATTATCGCTTGCTTAGATGATATTTGATTTGTGATTTGGCCTTAGTGAGAAATCACTGGCATTTGTCATGATTAAGACCTCAAGGGGCGGGTCAGGGTCGTGACAGTACTACAAGTGTACCAAAAATCAACCCGATCAAATATCGTTAAGTACTTCATCAGACTACATATAACTTGGAAAAAAATAAATCCTAATGGATATGAAACACTGGATCAAAACCACTGAATCCATTCTTTTCGAATTATATGTGTTCCGATGAGACACTTAACGATATTTGATCGGGTTGATTTTTGATACACTTGTAGTACTCGACGAGCTCTACGCAGTGGACATCTCTGATCGTTGAGCCGATGCCAGCAAGGCGATGTCGGCGGCCGCACAGCACGTAGCTGTGCAGCACACTCCCCCGGTCCACTTTTTCTTCGTCATCATTTTGAGATTCAGTTTCTCCACCATTTAAAAGGGATCATGTTGGTTTTAGTTTCTTGAGATCAGAGGATGGTGCATGTTTTGTAGCTTGTTCTTTCATTTGTTCTCTCTTTTGTGGACTACTTGTCCATGTCTCTTGTACTCATTTTGTCCATCATCTGTGTTATTTTTATCTTCGTTTTCAAAAGACACAAAAAGAAAAGACACGGAATCCTTTGTCCCTAAATATGTGTCCAAATATCCCAATGAACTTGTGCAACTGTGAGTGGATTGAAAAATGGAACGACATACGTAGTTTCAGATAGAAGATCCCTGTCTAGAGAAGACATCGCACATGGGACAAAATCTTTGGGGCAAAGAATGTCACCTCGGATTTTGAGGTTGGCAAAGGACCCTAATGCATTGTTAACACTATGATTGTACTTCAAGATTCGTGTATCTTAGAACTCCTACCACGATAGATTGGAAGCATAGTTTTAAATCGCGGTATCGGTCGCCGTCGCGGTATCGGTCGCGGTATATCGGTATCGGGACATATCGGTGATACGTCGCGGGAATCGGGTGTCGCGGTCGTGAATTTTTAAAAATCGTCAGCAACATGTATAAAACTTGAAAAATATACTTTTGTCCCAAACATTGGCTTAAATTATCACATTTTAATTAATTTAAGACATGTAATAGCCCATTCTCTTCATGTGAAATATCCGATAATTTATCAAAACCCGCAAGTCAATTAGATTTTACAAATATGAGAAAAATGCAACATTATAAGTTTCGATATAATTGATATAAACAGCAAAAATAAGATGAAGATATTAAAATAAACACACCATAGAGGTTTTACATTACATAATCGCTAGGAGCTCTGTTTTTTTGTTTTTTCTGTTTTTTTTTTTTTCCAGAACCGATACGTACCGGCCGTACCGGCTGTATCGGCCGTACCGGTCCAAATATCGGTTACAGACCGATACGTATCGGGAACCGGCCGATACGCCTGTGAATTTCAATCTCACCGATATATCGGCCTATATCCGAACCGGGAGTCGAAAATTCCGGTACGAACCGGCCGATACGTACTGTATCGGCCGATATTTAAAACTATGATTGGAAGTGCATTTAGGCATGATTTTTTGAGACGGGATTTCTTGGTTCAAGAATGCGAGTGGACATACCTGAAGCAAGCCGGACTTTCTGGCCAGAATTCGAACTTTTGAAGATCTTTAGGGTCCACACTAAGAAACAAACGATCGGACCAGTCAAGAGATTGACCTTCTTCTGGGACAGGGTCTGCCCCATACCCTTCAAACTCCACGACAGTTTTTGAGTATTTCTTCTTCTCTTCCATTGGCTGTTCAAAGAACTCCCTAGCAACTTGAATTATCTTGTCCAAGAATGAACTTGAAATCCCATGGCCTATTGCCTGAAAACTCCACATTTAACCCCTTAATACTATACCAGAAAAGGTTATAATTTCATGGTTTAGAAAGTTCATTTTGATTCACTTTTTTTCTTTTGTACTCAAGTATGACTTTTGAATTTTGGTTATCTCACCATGTTGTTTTCCTGAATTCACAGAAAGAAAAGGATAAACAGCTGACAAAATCGACATATTTCTGATCTCCTTAATTTCAGATACTGGGTAGTAGAAATATCGCTGGTAACAACAAAAGATATACAGTAGATCGATGAAGTGTTCGAGTCCAAACCTGAAAGCAGCCCCATGATTGAAGTGCTGATTTAAGTTTCATCAATTCCTCTTCATATTCTTCGGTGGATGCTTCTGAACTTGAGAGGATTCCCAAATCAATTATGGGTATCGCAGATACGGTTGAAGAATCGTCTTCAGTGGCATCGTAATCATATCTGGAAACATATGGTGCCGGCGGTTGCTCACCGTTGAGCGCCATTTCTTGTACGCGCTTCAACAGTAAGACCTCTGCCGGAGGAAGAACTGAAGCTCCTGCCATGTTGTTGTCTGGTTTAGAGCACTTAGAGTTGAAGATTCAAACTTCTCTGATTACTTTAAAACATGAAGATGACCCTAGGGTATATGAGAAGTTGCTGAAGTCAGTTTCTGTGTTTTAAGGTGACTGGTGACAAGGACAATTATGGGGGCATACTTAGGAATATTTTTTTTTGGTAGTGGCCAGAACTCTAAACTCCATGGGGCAAGCAAAGGTGACAAGATAAGGACAGCGATGGTTTACCCAATTACATTGATGATTGTTGGAACATATTCAAAATATTAAATGTGAATATTGGTGAATGGTTTTAATCCAAGAGGCGTGATTATTCAGGTTAAATGAATAGATGTGAACACTGGATTTAAGCACAAAAGGTGTCTCTATTCAGGTTAAATGAATAGACATTATCAGACCAAAAGGTGTGACAATTGGGGTGGAATGAATAGACATGACTATTGCATTTAATCAAAGAGGTGTAATCTTTGGCCAACGGTCACGATCTATGCCTATAAAAGGCAAATGGTTCTACCAATTGAAAGAGAAAAAGATAATCAGAATCATTTTGATTATTGTTTCTCTCTGGAATTATCTCCTACGATTATACTTGAGGGACTCGCAAAATCCAAAGGTATTTGGGTCTCTCTTCGTTTGTGCACTACGCAGTTAGACAACAGTTGGAGACTGGGCTTCATTTTATCTTGGAGGGGGCTTCGCTGTAAGCTGGTGCACACCGAATTCTCTCGAATTGGGGGGGCGAATATCGTCTTAAAGACAGCGACATGGTAATGTGACTTGAAGCATCTCTGTTTATCCACTTTCATTAGCTACGACGACTTTTGCACCAGCAGCGTGGCATCAGATGATTGCTTTATGGGCTTTTGCTTCTGGATGCACCCAGTTGGTTTTTTTTTTTCTTGGCGATGTATATGGTTTGGATGAGAGATATTTTGTTAGCAGTCTTTGAAGATGTGTGTGACCATAAGAGTGTTTTCTTCTTCTTTGTATGTGTATAAGAGTTGCCTCCAAGGAAAAAACAGTTCCAAATAAAGGTCCCATTTTGGTCTTGTGGTATTCATGGTGGCCTATCGGCAATTGGTTGGATAGTTATGGGAATGATGAAAGACAAAAGTATAGGGAGAAAGAGAGATTTCGATGGTGAGAAAACAAAAGAAATGAAAATCGTTTCACTTGTTTGGATAGCTAATGTTGGGTTTGTAAAGTCTGCCACTTCTTTGACTATGTCGGCGTTTGACCTACCTAGTCAGGTTGAGATGGTTTACGGGACAGAGATACCGGAACCTAAATAGGAGTATTATGGTTGTTGGTGATGTAAACCCTATGAATATATTATGTGCTCTTTTTCTTCATTTTGTACATATTTGAAATTGATATGAGCTGTGGAGCGGTGGAGGTTTCCATTTACAACTAGAAAATCACGCAAGTAAAAATCTTCATGTCTCTTTTGTTTGTTCTCTTGACTTGATTGTTCTTCACGCGTTGTGTGTGACCGATTTCTCAACATAAAAGAGATGGAAAAAATGGGTAGAAAGGGTGAGAAATGCAGGAAAAATATGAACTCATGTCATGGTCCATTTTGTTTCTCACCAAATTTCGTCACTTTTGGTGAGAAAACACAACCTTTTCTTTTTCCTCCTTTTTCCCCCTACCAAGGGGCCTTCAAATTCAAAATGTTCCCTATTACAAAGTTTGATGTTGTTTACACTAATTTGTGAAAAATTAGTGTAATCCACAGTCCACGCCACTTTATTGATTAAGAAAGTGTAATAAATTTAAAAAATTAACTGCATGTTCCGGGAAAAAAAAAATTAACTGCATGGAAACAAAAGGCTGTTAGCATTCACAAATAAGGCCAGAAGTCTGCTTAAATGGGGCCAAATTTGGCCTCCAAACTTCAGAGGCAAGGCAATGCATCAGCCTTTATTACATCAGTTTCTGTATCTCCATAACAAATGCCTATTATTAGAGCCGCAGTTTCCTTCCAATGGCTTTCTAAAAGACAAATCATGAATGAGGACATCTATCTTTGCAAGTTCTAAGAACCTTCACACCAACCATCTCTGAGAGAGAGAGAGAGAGAGAGAGAGAGAGAGAGCTTTTTTCTATTGTGTGTGTGTGACAAATGCTTTGGAGTTTGGACACAAATTCAGACAAATTTGTATTCCCAGCCGTCCATTGCGTGTGGGGCTCGCTTGTATCGAACGGTTTTGGACACATCTGTATCCAAACCTCTACGTTCGTATGTAGCACTGCTCTTTGTGTTTTGAACAAGATTTCATCATGCCCCTGGTTTCTGCAATCCTGTCATGCAAGCAAACGCCATTAACCTTTCTTGGAAACCAAAATACCTATGAAACATTGAAACTTGAAGATTGCTATGTAGAAACTAGAAAGGACAGATTGAGATGGCTAGTTTTGATAATTAAATGACATCAATCCTTCCATTAGGTTCCGGTTCCAATCTCGTGGCTGAAACATCATCCGCCAATCATTCAGAAGCTAAACTTTGCAAGGGTAAGGAGTTGATGCATGCTAGCGATCGAGTACGGTGGCTAAGTGGTAGATTGAGATCTCTTGAGGAAGAAGCTGAGGTCATGAATCATGCTTTTGTAGAGAGCTTGGAAGAAAGGAAGAAGCTGATCAATGAAATATCTCACCAGTTTCGGGTTATAAGCCGTTATCGGGTATCAAGAAATCCAGTAACTACTGGTCTGTCTCAGGTCTTACATCAGGAAACCAATCCATCTCTTGTAATCAGAAGTCGAAAAGCTACTTATGGGTGGATTTGAGGAATCTGCTGATCATATGTACGATAGGTATGAATTCTCACATAGATGACAGCTTTTTTACTAGATCCTGAGCATGTATCTCTTTTCCTCATTATTACTCTTATGTTATGGATTTAACTAGGAAATTTAAGTCTGATTGTGTTTTCTTCGGATTTGGTTTTCTCAATGAACACATTGACTGTTTCTTTTGTTTTCTACAGTTTTCGTGAAATGTCTGTCTGATTCAATGATAAGCTGGGCAAAGAATATGAATCTGCGGTCAAATATCTCTACACTCACGATTAATGGTTAGGCAAGAAGCATGACACGTTTGCCTGCGTCAAGTATCCATATCGTATACACCCTAAACACATGTATCGGACAAGGCCAAGTATGTGTTGGGTTTCTTTACCATATTTCTTTTGGCTCGACAAGAAATAAGTTGGAGACACGCTTAGCACATGTTAGGAGGGTAAACCCAATTGTAACAAGTTAGGACAGAGTCAATATCAAAACGAATGCAGAATTCTAAGGACTTTAATTACTCGTTGTTCTTTATATCTTTATAAAGTAATCTCTTTTTTTGTGGTTTCAATAGTAATAGTAATACTTGATACAAACTATTTGAACACCCAGTTATCCCTTTTACTTTATGGAACTAATTTGAATTAAAAGTCGTACAATCAAGAGACCTAGTGGTACCGAAGAGGCCAAGACTCATGTTTGAAACTTCTATCAACTTTTGGTGGGATCAGTCTTTACGAACTTTATCACAATTTAATTTGACTCTTAGTAGACGGTGAGATTGATCCCGAATATTAATCAAGGTGCTTGTAATTGTGTGCACGTAAAGTGGCCGGACCTTGTGAGTTAGTATCTGGAAAAAGGGAAGAATACCTCATTGTGTTTGATCTCTTCAAAATCACCACCACCACTCATCCGAGTAAAGACCAACACTGGCGCATACATGATACGACGATTAGCAAAACATATCAACATATCACCGCCACCACTGCTCCGGCGTCTCCTCCACCACCCACAACCACCACTCCACCAACCCCATGGAAGTCGAAGTCAAGCTCCGCCTCCCAGACTCCACCTCCCACCAGAAACTCACCCAACTCCTCTCCCCCTTCCACACCAAAACCCTCCTCCAAGAAAACATCTTCTTCGACACCCCCACCTCCCACCTCTCCTCCACCCGCTCCGCCCTCTGCCTCCGCTTCTACACCGGCCACTCCTCCCCCCATTGCATCCCCTCTCTCAAATCCAAACCCCACCTCTCCGCTGGCATCGCCCGCATCGAAGAAGACGAGGAGCCCATTGACCCCACCATCGCCCGTGCCGCCATCGCTGAGCCCTGGCGCCTCCTATCCTTATCCTCGTCCAGGATTATGAAGAGGGTAAAAGAGGAATTTGGGGTTGGGGAAGATGGGTTGGATTGTCTGGGCGGGTTTAGGAATGTGAGGAATGTGTTTGACTGGAAAGGATTGAAGTTGGTGGTGGACGAGACAGATTATGGGTTCGGGACGAGTTATGAGATTGAGTGTGACAGTGAAGAGCCCGATCGAGCTATGGGGATGATTGAGGAGTTTTTTAATGCGAATGGGATCGGGTATTCGTACTAGAAGGTTCCCAAGTTTGCTGTTTTTGGGTCTGGGATGCTGCCCCAGTAAGTGTTGTTTAAACGCTCGGTGTTTAATGGTACAGTCAAGCTGCATGCGTTTATGCTGGCCTGAACATTCGATTATCAACAAAATCCGATTATCAACAAAACAAAACAAAAAGTTTGTTGCTTTTGGGTCTGGGAAGCTGCCCCAGTAAGTGTTCAATGCTCAGTAAGTGAATTTTTGTTTCAAATTGGCAGCATGAAGGATACATTTAGGGCAATTCTATAACTTACTCTGAATAATGTGATGTGATTCAAGGCAATAATCTGGAGTATTGATTTGGGATTTGGTGGTTCATGGGTTGAGATGATTTGTTGCTGTTGTTACGAAGACACAGCTCATTTTATTGGAATAAAACAGATTATTGCTTTGCGATCTGCTTTTCTCATATTTGTTTGTTACTGTCGTTTGTCTTGTTTACAGTCACATCCGCGGTCACATAAGTTTCAAGGGGGATCTTCCACTCCTCCCGCTCTTAATCCTCAGTTTAACGCATTTTTATTTAAAAAATGGAATGGTCTCGAAAGACGTTTTCAAGTTTTCGCTCAATCAAAAATACGTGCTTAGTTCGTATCAATTGTTTCAGAGTTGTACAGATAATTAGAAGTTGCCTAATATCAAAGCTGATAAAAAAAAATAATCTGAACTTGAAGAATTCTGACTTGGCAGTGTCGTCTGCCACTATGAACTTGGGAACTTTCCTAGTGTACATGAGAGAAATGAACTTTCCACGAAGTTGTGTCCCAAGAACCCCGTTTGATCTTGCATTGAACATGCCTTGCTATTGAGTTTTGCCAAACCTTTTGTTCTTCTGAAACGTGGAAGACGCAAAGATGCCATGAGTGCCAAAGGGAAACGCGCCCTGGCCGCCTTCCCATGAGCAACATGAGAAGCAAGACAAAAGGGGTAAAAATTCAGAACGATTAGGTTTCTCAAACTTTTCAGGCTTCAGAGGAGGTTGAGCTTGTTTTCCCCCATCTTCCTCGTCATCTTCTGCCTCATCTGCTTTAGCATTGTCGTCGTTGTCATCATTTCATCACTGTGTGCATTAGCATCATCTTCAAAAATCCCTTCATCATCATCACCAGTTTCCTGACAAATCACTGTTGTCGTCATTCTCCGCAATGTCGTCGTTTGCTTCATCATCATCCTCAGTTTTGCCAGCGACCTTGTTTTCAGCATTCAGTCAATCAGTCAAGTTAGTGGAAATCTGTGGGGTAATCAAATAGCCAATTGCGAAAACTTCGATATTTAACCTTTCTGAAAGTGAATGTAGAACTAAAATCAGAAGAAAAATGTTGAGAAACTCCCATCCTCCTGTTAATATCTGATCCAATGTCATCCCGGAATGTATCATCACAATCCAATCTGGACATGAACCAATTTGAAGTTTAGAAGGAAAAGTAAAACCAGCTAATTAAACACAGAATCCATTTATTTCAAGAACCACAAATTTGTGAACAGCTGAGTTTAGGCCACAAAGCTAGGCCTATAAATGGATCGGATCGGATCCGAATCCGATAATGTCAATACGATAATCTAATAATCCGAATCCGGTAATCCAAATACGGATTGGATTGAATTCGGATCGGATCAGATTAAATCCATTATCAGTCTTATATTTTTTTTAAAAAACTATAAATTTTTTATTTTGAAAAAAAAATGTTTAAGAAGTTGTATTTTTATTTTAAATTTTTTTTGGAAAATAATTTTTTTTAAAAAAAATTTTGTATTTTTTTGAAAAAGAAAAATAATTTTTTTTGCTAAACTTTTTGAAGTAAAAAAGTTGGGATCCGATCAAATTTTTTAGATTCGAATTACCACTATTGGATTCGAGTCTTATCGGATTCGGATCAGATTCGAGTCTTATCGGATTCGGATGGAATCCGGTTCATTGACAGGCACAAAGCATTACACAAAAACATGACTAGCCTTGCTAATTTGCGTAAATGTCTGTTTGACAAAGTGAGCCTTGTTGAGATGAACAAAGTACTTAAAAAAAGGTCAAAACTAAAAAAAAGGTATAGAAAAGAAGGGAAAGGTAAATTTGATTTTGTAGGTGGATAAAAATAAACGTTATCGATGAGTTCGTATCTGAAAACACTTTTGGAAATGGATAAGAATCTTTATCAAATTCGAAGGAAAAGTTCTAGTAGAACACAGTTCAAGTTGTTTCAGCCTTCAGTTACTCTAATTTGGTAGTAGTACTGCAAATTTTAAAAATTGCTGCAAAACTCAAAACCAACGAGCCCATCTATTTGACCAGGCTCCGTTCCGAAACGTGAAATAAGTACTTATTTTTTAAGAAGGTAATTTTAAGCTAAAAAATAATGTGCTTATTAAAATCTAAAAATATGTAATATGGATCTTGTTTGAATTAAGATCTTTAATACGGTACAAAAAAAATTGAAAATTTATTTTTTGTTTACATTATTTTTGAGTTTAAAAATGTAAAATAGGTACTTATTTTTTAAGAATGTATTCTGAAACGGAAACCTTTTCTCGTGATTACTCATCAACAGGTTCGCTAGACGGGGTGGTGCTTGATGACATACACCCACCGCGGCTGCCGTTGATTTTCGCGTAAGCCCACTCGGTTTTTTCTTTTAGAATTTTTGGACGGCTCGGATCGGCCGTCCGGTGGCCAAAGTGGGCCCGGCGTGCGTGCGGTAAGCGGTGCGGTGGGGAGCCTCGGTGGGTGTATCATTTTCGAATATACTGCAGGAATAGCAGTAGAATTCGGTGAAATATAGAGTAGAACAAAACGTCAAATAAAAGAATTAAATTAAAACGTTAAATGTCAATACTGGGCAAGCCTTCTTTAGAGACCCTGCCCAACAACCGGAGAAAATCACTATTCAATTATGGGTGGTGGGTGGCAGTGGAGGTGGCGATGGCGGTGATGTTGGAGGCGCTAAAGGTCACTCTGGACATCAGGTCACGCATATAGGCCTTGTTCGGATAACAGAGCAGATGCGACACTTCTTGCAATGACTGGAGCATCCTGACAGGAATAATATCAAATTTGATTAAACGCAAAATTAAAACATTTTAAAAAGCTCATTTTGTTCTAAAACATAAAAATTCATCCATCTTAGTAAATGAGGTCGCAAATTATGCTTTCGCTAATAATTTTTTTTACCATAGTTCCATCCCAACCAACCAACCAACGAGAAAAGATCTGGCTCCTGTCCAGAGGAGCTTTCCTTCGGGTTACTCCTCTTTCGGGCAAATACGAAGTCTACAATGATGATTGGAATTGTTCATTATGCAGATTTCGTCGAGTATTTCAACCATGTAAAAATTGTGTTGATCCTGTTTGATGACTTTGACTAATCAGATCGCATTAATATTGAGAAAAATGTATTTACACAATGAATAGAAATCACTTTTTTCAAGAATAGTGCTTTTTGATCAAGTATTGACGGTATGCCATAAAGAATTTCTGTGTGGTTGAAGAACTCGATAAGATCTATATACTGAACGATTCCGATTGATCATTAATGTGGCCCCAGTATGAGTCTGAAAAAGGAGTAACCGAACAGGAAGCTTCTCTCCCGTTACCGGAGAGGAGCCAAATCCTCTCTATTGTTGCTACACAATCACTATGCCAAGGGCATGGTGTCTGGAAATTAGGGGGTGTTTTCCGCTAACATAAAATGCTAAAAACTTGACGTATTTTATCATCTCATTTTCATTAACAAAAAAGTTTCCGATAACAAAAAAATCAAAAACTTTTTTTGCTACAGTAACTCTACTCACAAACCTATCAACAACTTATTCACTATCGGAAACAACTTAACATTTCTCAACAACTTATTCACAATCGAAAACACCTAACAGCTTTTCAACTACAAATACAAATTTACAAAATTTTCACTACCGAAAACACTTCACAGGAACACAGTTGCATTCATCCGTGCATAATATTCCAGCTTATGTACTTGTGCAAGTTATGGAAGTGTCTCTTTCTTTGTCTTTTTTGACTTTCTGTTTGATTTACTGCAAATTTTTTCAAGAGTGCTGCTATATACACCGACCGGCCGGGGAGAGAAATTGTACCGACGGCGGCGTCAGGCTGTCTCCGGCCACCGGACTGCCGATCCAATCCGTCTAAAAATTCTAGAAAAAAAAACAGAGGGACTTTGCGTGGGAATCAATGACATCCGAGGTGTGCAGGGTACTTGATCCGAGCACTCCTTTTTCGTGTATATATCTTTTTTCGTGTATATATATACACGAAAAGGGGTTCTCGGATCAAGCACCCTACACATCTCGGATGCCGTTGATTCCCGCGATTGGTCCCTCGGTTTTTTTTAGAATCTTTGGACGGCTCGGATCGACCGTCTGGTGGCCGGAGACGGCCCGGCGCGGCCGTCGATACGATTTCCCTCCTGGCCGGTCGATACCTATATCTTTAGCGTTTTTTCAAATCATTGTTGTTTCCCACTGTAAAAATTTAAAAACTACTCCATAAAATTAGGACCAAAGTCATTTTTTTCCCCTAATGACAACAAAAATTAAAACAGACAGTATTCGTCTTTTTTGAAATTTTGGAGCTACGTGGTCTTAACTTTCTGATCTCTCTCGTCGAGATGACTATCGAATTCCCAACATTATCTTTGACAAATAACTAAAACAAAATCACTAAACACCAAAAATACTCATTGTTGTGAACTACTATAAAAGATTTAGTTGAAACATCACTTAGTATTCAAAAAATCTCAAGAGGTTTGGTGGTTGTGAGAAAATAATAAGTGTTTCGCTATGAAATCACATGTTCTATTCCTACGGAAGCTCAACATTTCAAACCTTGGGACCACTAGGAGTTATGCCTGGTCATTACCTTTAAGGCCTCCGAAACTAATCGAGATTTATGCAAGCTGGTCCGGACATCCGGTTATAAAGAAAAAAAGAAAGAAAGATGCTCATGCTTACCAACCACAAGAGGATGGTCTATTGGGAGACTGTTCATATTGATCAGATGTGGAAGCCTTTCCGCGGATGCTTCAGTGCCCACAAATGAAATCAAAGAGCAGAGGAAAAAACAGAGCAAAATTCTTGGTGATGCCATGGATTCCACAATACAATGATTAATTACTTGTGGGTAATTTTACTCAATAAACCTAGTGCTGATATATATATATATATATATATATATATATATATATATATATATATATATATATATATATATATATATATATAAAATTGCTTCCGCAGCTGCCTTTATAGGAGACTTGGCAATTAATATAAATATTATATGTATCCTTTAAAGGAGACTTGGGTCTTGGGTAGTCTTAAAATTTAAGTAATATTAATTTTCATTTGTCGGTCTTGTCCTTTTAATCTTTGTAATCTTGCGAAAATTAATAAAATTTTCTTTTGCCGATCAAAAAAAACAGTAGTATATTTTACTTGGATTTTCTTACCTTTTATGTATCGTGTTTAACAAATTTCGCCAGTATGTGGTCAAATAAAAATGGTAATGACATCAGTGACGTATAGCGTGGACTATAAAAAAAAAAAAAAAAAAAAAAAACACTTAGTACGCCATTGTTGCATTTTAGGTAACCTTTTTCCCCCATAACCAGCCTAGTATTCAGAAACAGAAAGTCTTTCGTCTGGGGTTCGACTTCCACCTGCGTGCTGTCGATTCTTATGTTGGGTTAGTTTATACGAAACTATAAAAACACAAAAACAAAAAAGACTGTGTCAAAAAGTCTAGCAAAAATTTGGCCAAAGGCACCAAAATATTACAACACAGTAAAAAAAAATACCGTGTCAAAAAATCCTAGTTTTGTTGTTATGATTTGAATTCAACACTTAAAGAACAAATTTCTATACAAGCATTGCTGAACCAAATCAAATTTAGGTTTGAAAGCGTTTTTTCATCTTCTTAGATCAAACATACACAATATCCTTGTGTGTTTAAGAAATTTAAACCCAAAATTACAAGAAATGTCTAAATTTTTTGTAGAATCAAGTGAGCTCCGTATTGCGGTTGAAGAGTGATGACAGTATGGGGAGCATGCGTATAAGACGGCGAAAGCTCAAAGGAGAAGCGTTGTAGAATCATTGCCATGGCCATCTTTGCTTCTAGCATTGCAAAGTTTTGTCCAATACATATGCGAGGCCCCCAACCAAATGGAAAGAATGAAACTACTCCGTTCTTTGTCGCCTTTGACAATCCTTCCGAAAACCTCTCCGGGTTGAACTCCTTTGCGTCGTCGCCCCAAACTTTGCTGTCATGATGAAGCAGGATTATTGGCATAGAAAGTATCGTTCCAGCAGGCAGACACAGTCTTCCTAACTTCGTCTCTTCGTGGATAACTCGAATCATTGCAACTGCCGGTGGGTATAATCGTAGAACCTCATTCAAAATCATTGTTACCTGGGAAAGATAAGATTAATTGTTAGTATTCTCTGAATGTGTGTGTCTGTGAACAAAGGTAATTCATCTATTTTATTGAGATAAAAGTTCAAAAAGGTCAAAAAGGGCCTATCTTTCCCTTTCTCTTTACGCTCTGGAAAAGTCAAGATAGGCACTGTGTGCTTGCGTATATCAACGAAAGAAAACACTTACAATCTTGAGACGATTTAATCCTTCAAAGTTTGGCTTGTCATTCCCAAACACCTGCAAAATCTCTTCCCTTGCAAGTTGTTGCCAATGTGGATGTTTACTCAACAAAACCATAGTCCACACAAGCAAAACAGAGGTGGTCTCCTGCCCAGCAAAGTAGAACAGCTTGCATTCCTCAATCACTTCATCAATACTCATCATCATCCCAGCAGCTTTCTTGCCATCTTTTCCACTATCCTGAACTTCCCTGAGATTGGATTCCAACATTTTACCCAGCAAATCTTCATTACTAGCCTCCCCTGCCTTCATTGCCTTCAATCTTTTATCAATCATAGCCCTTAATGATGCTTTTACTTCCTTTTCAATTTCTTTCATCCTGTTGTTCCTCTTTGTTGGCATAAACCTAACCAAGCAAAAATCATGGCAGAATCTAATGGCTTTAATTTGGCCCCCTATATTATCTCTTTAGCATAACATCATGATACTGGAGGGCACTCCCTGTAATACACCTTGCAGGGCAGATACGGACCGTTTATCTTGACAATCAATGGTTGTGTTACCTTTTACTAGTAATACTTTGACCGGTAAAAGATAACAAGCATATTTGAACCATTGATTGCATTTCAGGAGAGTGCACCACATGATTTCCAATTTCTAGCATCACTGATCATCTTCACCCTTATAAGTTATAACAATAAAGAACAGTGTACTAAATGAACATATTTTAACTCACCAAAGCTAAAAAAAAAAATTAAAAGAATTTGAGATAATTTAATTTAGTCTAATTTAGTCTAAATTGTAACTCTTTACATTTGATTAATAAATTTTTTCGTTGTTCAAAAAAAAAATTTAATTTAGTCTAAGCTTATTGTTGGACAACCTTGTCCAGGCCTGTGGCCACGAGTTCATGTTTTAATCATTAGATCCATTCATCGTTTAAGCCTCGAGTAAGAGAATGATTCTTAAAAAAAAAAGCCACAACTTTCGCCCACATGGTTACATTACAATTCGTAAAAGAAAAGTGATTTTTTTTAAAAGGATTATATTTGATCTTTGTTCCTCCATTTTTGCAAATGTGAAGAAGTCATGTCTAGTTACTGGATCAAGTAATTATTCTTGTAGATGATCTGGAATCGAGACTTAAAAGATGAAAGGATCCGATCATCATAATAGGACAATATACGCCAATCAAAAGGGCCTTGTTCTGCAGCTTTTACGTACCTCTAGCCTTATAATATATTCTTTTTTGCTTTAATAAATTCTTTTTTTCTGTTCAAAAGAGAAACTTTTACCTCCAGCCTGGAATGTAGACTGAATTTAAAGCCTTAATAGTATGCTCAGCTTGCTCAGTCTGGAGTTGGAATATTCTTCTTCCTTCTTCATAGTTACTACCAAATGCGGTTCGAGATATGACATCGCTTGACAATGCTTGCAGAAAAGGCCACACATCTAATTCGCAAAACCCTTGTGTGGAGACCATGTTTTCCCATGCGCTTATCATCTCGCTACAACTGGTATCAAATGCCGGCAACATATGCTACATACGAACAAAATCAGACAACAAAAGAACAAGAAACTATCAGCAGTATGTTGTTTTTCACACTAGGTAAGTATGCGCACAGATCAAAATAGGAAGTCATCGATCTTCCCTTTATGTTAACTTTAGAAGCGTAGTTGTCACTGAACATTTAACGAATTAAATGATGTGTAAGAGGGGAGAACAGGACTAATGCAATATGATCATAATGTGCTAGCTCCATGAGACCTCATGTTTCAATTTGCCAATTTTGTTCCTGAAATGTGAAATTGTGCGTTTAAATGCGACAACTTTCAATCGGTAATGGAGTGAAGGACCGATATTTTTGAATACATGAAGTGAAATGCATACGTCTTTTCCGATACTTAGGTGTCAGGGCTAGATTGCTAATCGGGAAAAAGGAAGAAGTGAAAATAACCTTCAATTTCTCGATATGGAAAGCAGGGTTAATGAGTTTTCTGTGTCTAGTCCATTGTTCATCCTCATGGCTTGCTAATCCGTTAGCTAGCAACTTGGCTAACGGATTAGACCTGAGCTTTCTAAAGTGGAAATTCTTTGACAAAATCTCCTTTACGAGTTCAGGGTCCATGATGTTCACTCTTGGATTTGGTCCAAGCCATGTAAAAGAAATCTTTCCTGCATCAAAAACCAAATACTCAAATTCATCAAAAGAATATCGAGCATAAAATTTTCTAATTTATATGGAAAAAAGTTATACGCGAGATTTTGTAGGAGTACTGATAGTCTGATATATAAACATTGTATGTTGTATGTTTTGATGTCTTTTATCCTTGTGCCCTTTTGATCTTTGTAATCGCTCCGTTCGAAGATTAATGAAATTCATCTTTTGCCGTTCAACACAAGTTTTCAGATCCTAATTACCTAAGATCTCAGTTAATTAGATGACCCTGACAATTCAAGTTGTGAACGGAAATTATAATGGGATCTCGATTCCCATTCAATATGATTATTTTATTGGGTCCTCAAATATGGAACTCTCCCGTATCCTATTAGATACTCGCCCTCCACTGTACAAGAATTCTTGCGCGCGCACTTGTATTTTGTATTTTGAATTGTGAATTGTAGATTTTTGTATTATGATCATAATAGATTAATTATGAATCTATAGAGGGTTTGAGAGATATGTGCAAAATAAATTTTGAAATTGAGTAGTGTTTGGAAAGATAATCATCAAAATAAATTATGAATTGAACTTTATTAGTTTGCCCTAAATTATTTATTGTATGGTACTATAGTGAATATGAATAAAAATTCAGGGGTAATTTGTTTTTTTATTCATATGGAAAATAGGAGAATATAAAAGCTCCTTCCAAGATTGATTCTCAAATTGTATCTCTATTGCTTGGTTTTTGAGAATGCATTCTTGAAACATGCATTCTTAACCCTGGCTTCCAATCAACCACAATCCAAAAATTCAAAAATGTAGAATTCAAAAAAGTGACTCTCAAACGGACTCTAAGTTCTTCGTCATCTATAAATTAAAAGTATCAGTGTCACATCATTTAAGTACTTATTTATGTAGAAACATTATGCAAATTTTCTTTCCACAAATAAATTTCCTAAATGACCAAAGTGCCATCTAAAAGAGAAAAACTTTCGTGATTCTCTGTATAAGCCGTCTTTGACAGCCTTCATTTATACATGTTCTTTGGGAAAAAGAAATTTGAGAATCTTCGAAGGAAAATCCAAAGATGCTGATGGCATTGTTGGTGCTATCTTCAACTCTGTTAAGAGCTAAGGTCAGCTCTTGGTCAATTGTCAAATTCTCAATTCAGAAAATGAGGCTTTGCGATGACTGGCTTCTAAATTCTACTCCTTCCGTCCCTTTTTAAATATCCTATTTCATAATTTCAATTTATTAAAAAGACATCATCATTACACCTTTCACATCAACTTTTACCTCAACTTTCTCTTCTTACCCTCTATAAAAACATTATCATTATATTTTTACTCATTAACTTTTCAAAATGGAATCTACTTTTAGGGGCAAAATGAAAAATTTACCAACTTTGACCCATTAACTTTACAAAATGGACACTTATTAAGGGACCGTTCACAATGAAATACTAGACTCTAAAAAAGGGACGGATGGAGTAGCATTTTCGCTATAAACAATTGTTCATAGTTTTTGCTTAAGAGTTATTTGTTGATCGTTTCTTGGACCTTTTAATGTATAGGTGGCCAGGGGATGCCCTTGTTGATTCTTTGTAACCTTCTGTGCGTTTTTTGGTTATATAAAATTTCACTTACCAAAAACAAAACGGCATCATTCTGACCATTTTATTTTGTATATATGTGTATAAAATATTTTAAGCCATACCCCATTATTATTATTAGTTATATATTCCATGCATCCAGTCCTTATGGTGATCTAGGTCTGCAAATAAAGATAAGATGTGATGGGCCAGCTGGATTGAAAGAAACACGAGGCATGCATGCCAAAAAAAAAAAAAAAAGATAAATAATTCTAAGTGTACTCGGCATCAAAGTTGGATTTAAGAGAGAGAACATGAGAGAGAGGATGTGAACGTGGCACTCTACGTTTCTCCATATCATATGTACTATCATGTGGTGCGGTCCAGGATGATGATCAAACCATTATTTTATATAATTTGAAAATTTTAGATTTATCAAACGTCGATAAATATTTGAACAAGGTAAATTTTAAATTGTGAAATGAACGGTAAATAATATTCTAAATATAAATTGCACACTTTACAGAATACAGTGTAACTTGTTCACGTGTTTATCAATATTTGAACAAGGTGATATTTCACAATCCTATTCTGTTTTATGGTTTTTACAAAAGCTAAGTGGTTTGATCATCTTTATGGATGCTAAATAGCCAACAGAACAAGAGTACGGAGGGGTACATATGGAGAGATGGAGTCTACCAGGTGACTCTCTCCTGTGAGAGTGTGTTACACTATCTAAAATAAGTATTTATTTTTCAAGTAAGTTCTTATAAGTACTTAAAAATAAGAAAGAGATGGGGGAGGGGATGTGAACGTGGCACTCTACGTTCCTCCATATCATATGTACTATCATGTGGTGTGGTCCAGGATGATGATCAAACCATTCTTTTATATAATTTGAAAATTTTAGATTTATCAAACGTCGATAAATATTTGAACAAGGTAAATTTTAAATTGTGAAATTAACGGTAAATAATATTCTAAATATAAATTGCACACTTTACAGAATACAGTGTAACTTGTTCACGTGTTTATCAATATTTGAACAAGGTGATATTTCACAATCCTCTTCTGTTTTATGGTTTTTACAAAAGCTAAGTGGTTTGATCATCTTTATGGATGCTAAATAGCCAATAGAACAAGAGTACGGAGGGGTGTAATATGGAGAGATGGAGTCTACCAGGTGACTCTCTCTTGTGAGAGCGTGTTACACTATCTAAAATAAGTATTTATTTTTCGAATAAGTTCTTATAAGTACTTAAAAATAAGAAAGCGATGGGGGAGGGGATGTGAACGTGGCACTCTACATTCCTCCATATCATATGTACTATCATGTGGTGTGGTCCAAGATGATGATCAAATCATTATTTTATATAATTTGAAAATTTTAGATCTATCAAACATCGATAAATATTTGAACAAGGTAAATTGTAAATTGTAAAATGAATGGTAAATAATATTCTAAATATAAATTGCACACTTTACAGAATACAGTGTAACTTGTTCACGTGTTTATCAATATTTGAACAAAGTGATATTTCACAATCCTATTTTGTTTTATGGTTTTTACGAAAGCTAAGTGGTTCAATCATTGTTATGGACTCTAAATAGCCAACACAACAAGAGTATGGAGGGGTACATATGGAGAGATGGAGTCTACCAAGTGACTCTCTCCCGTGAGAGTGTGTTACACTATCTAAAATAAGTATTTATTTTTCAAATAAGTATTTATAAGTACTTAAAAAATAAGAATCTTAGCGAAATGGGAGCCCCTGAATCACACAAGGTGATATTGATTTAAGTTACTTTTAAGAGACATTAATTGATAAAGTATATCCCTCCGTCTAATTTATTTGGCTAAATTTTAGATTTCAATTCATTGTGGAGACAAAATGACTACCATAAAAAAGTTTTGAATTTTTTTAGAGTGCCCTTTCTTTTCTATTTTGTTAGAAAAAAAAAAAAAGAGGCTGAAACGAGAACATTCTGGATATAGAATTCGGCTCTACCCATATTTTGCGGTTGCCCCTATTTTCACACCCCGAAATGAAACCCGGGATAATAGTTTTTTTCCTCCACCCGGATAAAATTTGGATACCACCTTATCCAAATTTTGAACGCTGATAACGGCGGGGGTGGCTCCACAAGGATTTGAGGGGATTCGTTCAAAAAATGTACTAAAATTTTACATATTTTTGCATATAATTTGATATTTCTTTTTTATTGTTCGTATTGAATCAGTTGTATAAGTAACATAACTGAAAATTTACCGAAATTTGTAAGTAAATAGATATATAGCTCAACAAAATAAAATAAATTAGACTCGATAAGTCTTCAAGCAAAATAAATATAGTTATCTTATATAGTGTTCTGTATGCAAGATTTTTTTTTATCCATTTTTATAACCACTGAGTTAAAATTCTGTAGCCACTGCCAAATTACGGTCCGTAAATCTTAGGTGCATTTTTTCCATGCATTATTCTTAAGAGAGGGAGGGGGCGTTACGGCAATGTTTAGAAGTCAACGTAAAATTGCGAAAACATTTTTAATGAGTAGTACAAACATGACATAGGATATATGAAAGTGTCCATAAAAAAGAATAGACGGCTCGAATTCACAGTCAATGGAAATCCGAGCCATCCATTCTCTTTTATGGATACTTTTATATTTCATATTCATGTATCACAACATTTCTCATTTTCAATAGTAGTAGATGTAAAAGGTTTTTTTTTTTTTTTTCATTCGTTAATCTTAATCTATAGGATTTTGGGAGGGGATAAGTGTTTATGAAAATCGAACCATACTCATGTACATTAGAGTATAAGATAGTTACCAACTACACTTCACTCCACTTGCAGATGTAAAAGTCAAAAACCGACAAATAGACAGTGGAAGTGCGTACCGTAAGTGTCGACGGAGTTGTGGAGGAAGGGTACGACGCGAGGGAGGATATCCTGAGAGAAGGGGATGGGACTGGATTTGGCTCGTTCCGTCATGGCGTAGCTGTCCTTCACGTCTCCAAACAGCAACTTGTACGAGGTCCCGCTCAGCCCTTGCTCCCTGAGGCGCCTCTCCAGCCTCCTCGGTCTCAACCATACCCAGTTCAACGCACTCCACCCCAGCCATGTCACCACAGCCACGACTGCGCCAACTGATGCAATCGCAAGGCGGTCCAACTCCATTGACATATGAGAGAGAGAGAGAGAGAGAGAAAGAGAGAGAGAGTGCTAGTTAAAAAGAGACGTAAGCTAGTGTGCAATTTGAATGTGAGAAGCAGGAGAGTACACCAACGCCTTGAGATGATATTGTATATAAATACTACGTAATTGAATGCGTATCTCGCTTTCCCTAGGTTGACCGTTGGACCGGACGGGGTGCAGTCCGGCCATTTTTCAGCCGCTCTTTGAGAGCATATTGATGATCGGACTCGTTCATATATTTTGGGACTCTTTAGTACTACCAACCACACAAAAATTCAACCTGGTCCAAGTACCTATCAATATTAGCTAAACGGAGCACATTTTCTTGTTAAAAATCGATTCTTCAAGTTAAGATCCAGTGTGCCCGAGTAATTTTTTCCGGAATAAATCTGCTATGTTCAGGTATTTATGGGTACTGGCTCATTTTTTTTTTTTTTTGCGTGGTTGATTGTATCAACGATTTTTACAATATGGACGGATCCGATCATTGAGGTGAGTCTGAAAAGTGGCCGAAAATGGCCTAACTGCACCTCGTGCAGTCCAATTGGGACACGAGAGAGAATCTTCCTGCTGTACTAGAGGCATCACGTATTAGCTCACCCGGTGGTTGCGTCGACGACACGTCTTATTTATTTTCTTGTTTTTTTTTTTTTTCCATTTTCTAAACACAGCGGAAAAAAAGGGCTAAACTTCATCATTAAGAAATTGGATTCTCCCCGGGAAAAAACTACTAATATTTAATGCTCCATGGTGGATGATTCGTGGTGCCCAAGTCTTTCCGTCGCCACGTGTTTGGTAGGTGCTAGTTATAAATTGTGCGAAACATCGTACAAATTTGTGGTGGAGTAAATATTGGAAAGATCGTATATCGGTTTATTTTTTCTCCCAGCAAGACTACTCTAACACTAATTTTGAACTGGACAAGACAATCATGCATGAGATCACAACATGATACCTCATCCTCTATTACTACTTTGAATGGCTAAGATTGTGCCGTACAACCACACAAAGCATCATACATAAAAATGGGCGGCCTCTATTTGCAACCTTCAATTTGTTACATAAAGTCCTTTGCTTGATAAAACTCACACCTTTTTTGTAGTTATAACAATTTGCTAAATACAACCTCAAAAAATCCCTTAAACTTTCCAACTTACTTACCCCTCCTAGCAAAAAACCCCCCAATTTTTCCCCCCCTAAAATACCTTTCTCCCTCCCTATTCTCGTCACAACACCACCACCAGGTCCATCATCTTCATTATCGTTGTTTCCACGTCCCTCTTGCTCTTACTTCAATGGTTGTAGGCAAGGATGGAGCCAGAAGGAAATTAGTGGTGGCACAATTTGGATGAGAGAAGCAGGAGAGTCCTCCAAAGTCCAACCCATTGAGAAGATACTATTGTACTTAAATAGGGAAACTAATGGTGGCGTAATTTTGACGAGAGAAGCAGGAGAGTCCTAGCTCCAAAGTCAAACTAATGGTGGCGCAATTTGGATGAGAGAAGCAGGAGAGTTCTCGAAAGTTCAACCCATTGAGAAGATACTATTGTATTTAAATAGGGAAACTAGTGGTGGCGCAATTTGGATGAGAGAAGCAGGAGAGTTCTCGAAAGTCCAACCCATTGAGAAGATACTATTGTATTTAAATACAACATCGTTGAAATTATTCAGTACTTCGGAAGTATCGCCACGTAGTGCTTCAGACCACTCTGTAACCATAAATTTTCTTAAAGTCCACGACTAGATACATGTGGACCTTACATAAATATGTGATTCTAATCAAATGGTCCCGAGTACTATGTAACAGTCACGTCTGGGACGAAGGCACATGCCACCCCTGGGTCCAAAAATAACCGGGTAACAGACTAATAGAAATAAATATTATGCAAAAACACTCTCTCAGTAGAGAAAAATCGTTCTCACAGTCGAATTCAATAGACAAAAAATTTCTTCCTGCAAGTCAAAGGGAGGATGTTCATTGTTACTAGCTGATCATTTGGACTGCATTAACGAGGTGATTCGTGCGAAGGTTAAGGGAGTACGTTAATTTCTTTTCCGGTTAATGTTATCGAAGATCCGATGGTGGAGACGTCGTGGGAAAAGCCTGTTTTACCACCATTAAAATTAAGAATGGTCATGGAAATTTCGTGAAGAATGCAGTCACGGTGGAGGTTGAGTCCGATCGATCAGAGTTTGGAGGAGGAAGGTGGCGATCGATGCGCCTTGGCCCATACTCAAAACCGGGGTTGACAAGCCAATTGGATCCTTTTTTTTTTTTTGAGGAGCCCGTTTATGGATAAAGAAGAGCAACAGTGCTTGTGGGATGATCGATTGGCCATTGTGGGAATTGAGAAGAGCAACAACACTTTGAAGGAGGATGGGTTTTTAGCGAATTCAATTCTACTAATTGAGAAATATGTTGAGATGGAGGACGATGCTTTTGCTGAGTTGGATGATGATGATCGAGTTTGCTAACATCGTGGAGGACTCATCTCTCTTTTGGAGTTTTAGTGGTTTTGTATCTAGACTTGGGTAACAGGTCTGGTCGGGTCGTGTTCGTATCGTGTCAGTCGGATTCGTATCACAAACCACTCAACCCGAACCCGACCCATTTAGAATTCATGTTTTTCAAGTCGTGTCATTTTCGTGGTTCTTGTCAGAAATGCTCAACCCTAACCCTTTAACTTCGTATTCGGTTCGTGTCGTGTTATCGTGTCCGTTGCCCAACTCTATATAGAATTACAGATATACAATATATATATATATATAATAATCTACTGTATTATAAATATATGTTCGTGTTCAGGTCGTGTTGTGTCGTGTTATTGGGTGACACGGATTAGTAACCGTGTTGGTCGTGTCAATTTCGTGTCTCGCGTGTTCAACCCTAACCCGATTCATTTAGAATTCGTGCTCTCAAGTCGTATCATTTTCGTGTTTCGTGTCAGAAATGCTCAACCCTAACCCGCTAATTTCATATCCGGTTCGTGTCATGTTTTCGTGTTTCGTGTCCGTTGCCTAGCTCTTTTGAGTTGTATCCTTTGCTTGTGTTCTGGTTTTTGAGTGAGGCTTTTTGCAGGTGCTGCGGTATTTGTTCATTTTAGTTGTAGGTAGTTTTGCGTGGGTGCTGGCTTTGGTTGTGCTTCTCATTTGTTTTATGTCTAGCTTTTGTTTGGCTTTTCTCTAGTGTTGTAGGTGCTTGTTGGTTGGGTTTTGAGGTTTGGTGGTGTTTTGATAGCTGGGTTCGGGCGTTTGTTTTTTGTGGTTCTTTTTGTTTTGGTGGGCGTTTGGCCCTCCTTCTATGGGTCTTGAGTGGCCGTCAGAGTTTGTGTCATTGATCCGTTTAATCTTTCTTTATCTTTTTTAAAGATTAATGAATTTCTTCTGCCAAGAAAAAAAAAAGATTTCTTTAAATTTTGGTTTAGTATCACTCTTGAACGATTTTCAGTTTTTAAAATAACATCAATTAACTTCCGTTTTGGTAGATCGTCAAAATTTTCACTCTATGCTCATGGATGAGTAGACTATGAAAATGTAGTGGTTTTTTTTCTTTTGATATTTTGAATGGTTAACTTTAGAACACAGAGTTACCCAAAAAATAAATAAATTTTGGAAGACTGTATTTTTTGAGTATTAAATATGTAGATATTTTTGGGTGCCACCTCGTGTTTCAAATTCTCTCTCTGCCACTCGGTCACGTAGTGCTCTCGGACTACTAGTTCCACTTAACTCTTTCTAAAAGTTAATGTTTTGTCCTCATTTGATTTTTTTTGCATTTGTTAGTTTCGCGCCAAATTTTTGTGGATTCTTAATTCGTCTCGACCAGAAAAATCAGAAAAATAAAAAAAAATTCTTGTTGATTTTTTGTGTGCTTAAAAGTTGCTATTTCTCAAAATATTTGGGTAAAAAGTAAAATTCTTTACTTTTCCGATTCGTTTTGTCGAAATAAATTAAAAATTTATAAAAATTTGGCACGGAACTAACAAATGCAAAAAAAAAAAAAAATCAAATAAGAACAAAACGTTAACTTTTAGAAAAAGGTTAAGTAAAACTAGGGTTGAATAGTTTCTCCAAACAGCGCCTAGTGTTATTATGCGTCACGGGTTAGCTCATGCGGTAGTTGCGTGGACGACCCGGCGCATTTTCTTGTGTTTTATATTCAGTTTTTCCAAACACAGAGGTAAAAAGGGTAAACTTCACAATTACTCCGTAAGAAATTGGATTCTCTCCGGCAAAAATTACTGTATTTAATTTAATATTCCAGGGAGGATATATGGTTCGTAGTACCCGGCCAAGTCAAGCTTTACCAGTTACCACATATCTGTGTGGTGTTGATTGTAAAATTTGTGTAACTCGTACAAATGTGCGGTGGTGAGAAGATTTGGAAGATTCATGTATCGTTATTTTTCTCTCTCGACAAGACTACTTGTCCTTGCCGTCGTTGCCGAGACTTTGATTAATCCAATGGCGGAAATACATTGAAACATTTGAGCTATAGCCCAGGTCAAGTTTAAAAAACAAAAAGCTAATAAATTTAGTCCACCGCGTCATTTTTTTTTAGCCAACATATCCTCTTTGATTATCTTCAATGAAAGAGAACTTGTTGAAAATATAGACTCATATTTGATAATAAATGATTTCTATCCTCTTGAACAACGTATATAGGCACAAAACCTCAGTAAGGTACAACTTTAATAGTACATTTTTTTGAACTCTTCTTTTGTTTATTTTTGAACATATATGTATTTTTGTATAAAATTTGCTTAATTGACATTAATTATAAAATTCTTTTTTAGTGCATATATATGTATATACTAATTTATTAACTTTTGAGTTAACCCATGGCAGATTAGATTCTTAGTTCTGCCTCAGCTAACCACTCTCTCACTCCGATCTTAATTTTGGACTGGACGAGACAATCATGTACGAGATCACAACATCTCATCCTCTATTACTGCGAAATTTGAATGGTAATGCACATTATGCCACACAACTACACAAAAAAGTGTCGTACACAAAGTTTTAACCACACCGTGTCTGTTCCCTCGCAAAACAACCATGACGTCGTCTGCAATTCTTTATTTGCCGCTGAAATATCGGGGAAGAATCCGTCCCATTCCTTCCAACCAACCTAATCCAGTTTGGATCATTTATGAGCTCTTTTCAGGTTCACAATAATGACCAAAATCGTTCATTTTTTAGAGCTCATCGTGAACATTGATCACACCAAAAATCACGTTGATCGGATATCGTTTGATATGATCTCAAAATGTATTAAGTTTGTAAGAAAAAAAGTGTGTAAAATTAGATTGCAACTCATTGGACATAATTATTTGAAAATCAATGCATTTCAATATCATATCAAACGATATCTAATCAAAGTGATTTTTTGAGCAGCCAATGTTCTCAACGAGCTCTGAAAAGTGAACGGTTTCGATAATTGTTGTGAGCTCGAGAAAAAACCCACAAATGGTCCAAAACTGGACCGGACTAGTTGGAGAGTGAGACTGGACAGGATCCTCTCCTGAAATATCATGTACAAGAAGTTTCTTTCCTGAAATATCGGTGGTGGAAACAAATGTTTACACCGCCGATATAAAGAATTTTTTCTCAAACTATATATCCATGCTTAACAGTTTTGTTGGTTTCATCCAAAAGATGTGGGGATTCCACATCGATGTGTGATTGTAAAATCTTTCTTTTTACGGGCCTATACAGCTTTTTTTTAAATGATTGAAACGGCTCCGATCATTCGTAAGGGATCCGGAGTGAGCCCGACATGCCCGTCAGTATCCCATCTGTATCATTTTCATCCATCCTTGTAGATGGGTTTTGTAGAGATTCCTATATCGCATTTCGTTAGTTCTTAATTGTGCTTAATTCGACTAGTTATTATTATCTTTTTGATCGTTTTACAGTGAGATTATTAATTTGCAAGAAAAATATGATAATGCTTCACATTTAGTGGTCTTCTGGAGTGGGTGGTGGGGTCTTTTTCTTTCTTTTTCTAGTTCTGAATTGTTGGTTCTTTCTTGGGCTGTCTTTCCTGTGGGTTCGTTGACTTCTATTTTCACCTCAATGTCATTTCTCGGATTCAGACGTTATTGGGTCAGAGTCCACTGGTCGCTTTGTTGGTAGTGAGTTTGGTGAGGAACATTTTGCAGGAAAAACTAGTGCGGAAAACAGAAATCGATTTTACTAATTTCAGAAAATTTACAATCGAATAGAAAATTACATGAAACGGAATTACATGAAATAAAACATAAACGTAAACTGTAAGTAAGGTGTAGAGATACTACAAACCAAGATCCATTGTATTCAACGGTACCCTTAAGACAAATTCGCCGCCTCACCGGTGCTGAAGGTTGTGTCAGTGTTTGTCTCTCAAGATTGACTCGGTTCCCACTCAGCCGCCTGAGCACCGCCGTAGACTGTCCGTCAAACAAACTTGTGTCTGTACTCTCTCTATCGAAAGGAAGAACAATATTGAAAGATGGAGATATTCTCTGAAATTTCGGTCTCTCACTCTGTATAATAGATGCCAAATTTATAGAACCAAGAGGACCAATCAATGTGGGAAATTGAAGGAATTCAGTACCGTGATTAATTTGATGATTAATCCTCTTCAATTTATGGAAAACAGAAGCTATCAATACCAGCAATTTGATAGCAATAATATGGCTGTCAATATGAGCCTTTGACCCTTTCATTACCCATTCCTGATTTCCTGGTAAGCCCAATTCCGAAGTACCCAAACTAGACCACAGACTACAGACCTCGAACTACAGGTCACAGGCCCACGAATCCTAAGTTCCGGCCCCGGCCCCAGTCTAATTTAGGTGTTTGGTGACGGCGCACACGCTCGTCATTTGGCTTTTCCAATTCCCATAATGAAACAATTTCTCATTCATCTCTTAATGGAATTTGTTCACTGCTGTTGGGCCCACCTGACGCGGTGTGTGTCCTACCAAATTCTCTTTGGTAAAATTTTATTTTTCCAACAATCCCCCACATGAATGAAATTGGCTGAAACCGACTCAGAAGTCAAAGCTGACACGAGAGATAGTCATGGAAAATTTTCGCATAGGATAGGTAGTTTTTGGCCTTGAACATTCCCTTGTAAATACCTATCGGATTTACTGGCTAACTAGTGAACATGATGTCTTGAACTGTTTTGCCGTTTGTGTAAACCGAGACAATAGGCATCACACGGAACTTCTCCTAACACAGTTCAGTTCTCACTGTTGGGTTCGTTTTGGCCATGACATCCCTCCCTTGTTTTGCAAGTATTTTCTTGAGAATTTAGCCTTTCTAAGTTCTCAAAAAAGCAACTCCACTTCATACTCAAATAGGTGACCTTATAAAGGGTATCCTGCTATACCCTGCCTAGTATTCCAGTGCATAAGAGTCATTAAAAGCAACGTTTAACCTGTTTCCATTTTGCAGGTATCATTGTTTCGCACCATAGGAATGAGTAGGAGAGCATGTGTCCAATGTGATCATTCTCCGTTACTCGCAAGGGGGTTGTCCCATTGAACCTAGATATTGGGATCTCCAATCATCTAGATTGGGTTTCCTTCACGATAACACGAGCGTAGTAGGCTTTAGCCCAATTCCCTTCGATACTTTCTCAACTAGCTTTTTGTTTAACCCTTTGGTTAGCGGATTCACAATGTTGTCATTTGACTTCACACAGTCAACAGCAACAACCCCAGTTGAAAGCATCACAGTACCCTTCTAGTACTGCAGGATATCGGGTGTAGTGCAGTCTCAATTCACGAGTATATCTCAAGTAGCGTAGTACTCTCACGATCGACTTCCTGTGGTCATCCCCTGGATTACTCATGTATCTACTTAGTCTGCTAATGAGCCTTGTACAACTCATTAGGTACATTTGAGTCCCAATTAGCTGAGAATACTCCAATTCGGATTCTCCTTTCCCCACATTCTTGGATAAGTGGAGATTCACATTCACAAGAGTACTCCTTTATCAGACTTGCTGAACTTCTCAAGAATCTTATCAACATAATGAAACTGAGACAGTGCAAGTCAGTCAGATGTTCTAGTGATTTTAACACCTAGTATTACATCTGCAAGACCTATATTTTTCTTGTCAAACTTCGAGTTCAACATCTTCTTAGTAGGTTTGATAATCTTATCGTTACTACCAACAATGAGCATGTCATCAACGTAGCAACAAAAGATGACGTACCATTCTTCTGTGTTTCTTATATATACACATTTGTCACACTCGTTGATCGTGAAACCACTTGACATCATAGCATTGTCAAATTTCACATACCATTATTTTGGTGCTTGTTTTAGACCATACAAAGATCTAACAAGTCTGCACACTTTCCTTTCTTGACCTGGCGTGGAAAAACCCTCAGGTTGTTCCATATAAATTTTCTCATCTAAATTACCATTTAGGAAAGCTGTCTTCACATCCATTTGATGTATCTCAAGATTTCACAAAGCCGTTATTGCAATTATCATTTAAAATGGATGTAATCCTAGTGACAGGAGAATAAGCATCAAAATAGTCTAGGCCTTGTCTATAGCCTTTAATGACAAGCCTAGTTTTGTACTTATCTGTTGATCCATCTGCCTTCATCTTCCTCTTGAAGATCCACTTGTAGCCCAAAAGTACTATTGCTTGGAGGAAGATCCACTAGTTCCCACATATGGTTTTGCAGAATGGAATCAATTTTACTCGACCACAGGGCCAAACCTGAGCCAATCCACTATGGTCTCTGACGATAACGGTAAAGGCAGCAAGGCTGCAAGAGGATTTATATGCTCCGTCGCAATTAATTATAAGTAAAGATGGAGGTGGTGAAACCCACCGTTCCACCTGAGAAACCCTTTTAGAAGCTAAGGGACTACTAGAGAAGATCGCACTAAGATAATCGAAATTACCTTTACTTGCTTGCTCAATAACCTCTGCTGGAGTCGGATGTCTCCCCCTGAACACAAAAGCCATTTCTTGCCTTCCATATTGACCAACAAATTTGAAAGATTGCCCCAATGTCTTCTGCACTTGTTTCTTTAGCTAAATCACCACAAAGAAGATTCTCCAACCACTTATCAACTGCTCCAACATCGGTCTGATTAACCCAAAAAAGCCTCCCACTTCTGAACCAAACTGCCCTGCTCGAAGGGCAATGAAAAACAAGGTCCTCCACAATTTCGCTAGAATTCTCACAGATTGGACACAAAGGATTAAGGGCACGCTTCCTTCTGAAAAGGTTAACTTTACAGGCTATCCAATTTTTCACTACCTTCCATATAAACATAATCACTTTGGGGGCAACCTTCACATTCCACAGTTTAGACCACATATCATGAGAGGGGATAAAGGAAGAGGAAGTGTGGTTAGATTTGGATTTTGAAGCTTTCTTAACCCAATGGTGATAGCCAGATTTAACCGAATAATTCCCTGACTTGGTATGACGCCATATAAGCTTGTCTATGGACTTGGATATGCTTATTGGAATCATGCTTATGGACTGGACCTCCTCTTCGGGTATGTATTGCCTGAGCTTCTCTAGATTCCAAGTAGAGGAAGGTTGATCAATGAATTCTACAACTCGAAAGCACTCCTCATGACTGTTAGGAGGTTGGGTAACTTTTCCCCCAAGAAGATTAGGGATCCAAGCATCATCCCAGAAGCGAATAAGTTCCCGGTTACCCACACTCCATTGGATCCCTTCCTGGATTAATTTTCTGCCTTCTAGCAAATTGCATCAGATCCAAGAAGGGGTTGTTCCTCTGACGGCTTCCATGGGTCCTTTTTTAGGGAAATATAGGCCTTTAAGAACTTTAGCCCAAAGAGCATTAGGGTTATTGATTAAATGCCAGAGCTGTTTGGCCAACAAAGCAATGTTAAAGAACTCAAAATCCTTAAAACCCATTCCCCCCTCTCCTTTTTGAATAGTCATCTTCTTCTAAGAACCCCAATGAAGTTTATTTCCATTATCTCCTTTATCCCACCAGAAGTTACTAATGATAGAATTAAGACAGGAACAAATAGAGAGGGGTACCTTGAAGCACATAAAGGTGAACATTGGAATTGTCTGTAGAACAGATTTAATAAGGACCTCCTTTCCAGCATGGTTAAAGTCTTTGTTGCCCCAACCTTGAGTCTTTTTCATGATCTTGTCCCTAAGATAGCCCAGGGATTCCCCTTTCGATTTTCCCCAGAACGAAGGAAGCCCCAAATACTTCTCTGACCCTTTCATTTCTTTCATCCCCAAAATTTCCTTAATCTCCCTTTTTACAAAAGCCGTCGTATTAGGAGAAAAAGAATGCTAGACTTGCTTGCATTTAGAGAGAGTCCAGAGGCCTCACTAAAGCATCCCATGATATCCATAAAGTTCGAACAGAATTTTGGATCCGTCTCAAGAAAGACAAAAGAATCATCAGCAAATAGAAGGTGTGAAACCACAAGGCATCTCTTTTTCATTTGGATCCCTCCTAAAGATTTCTTCACAATGGCTTTATTCAGCAAGGTGGAGAACACATCAGCCACTACAAGAAAGTGGTATGGTGATAACAGATCACCTTGGCAAAGACCTCTTCTTGAAGACACCACACAAACCTATCCCCCATTAGCATTGATTGAGAATTTAACCGAACAGACACATTGCGACACCCAATCAATTCACTTACTATCAAAACCCATCTTCTCCATAATTTTGAACAAGAAGTCCCAGCATACCCGATCGTACGCTTTGTTAAGATCAAGTTTGATTGCCATAGAAGCTTTAAGTCCTTTTTTCTTGTGCTTGAGATAATGAAACACCTCATGAGCCACAATAATATTGTCTTGAATTTGTCTTCCAGGGATGAAAGCGGATTGTTGTTCCGAGATAATCTCCCCAATGAACTGTTGGAGCCTGTTCGTGAGCACTTTTGAAATAATCTTGTATATGAAGCGACAGAGGCTAATGGGCCGAAACTGATTTATAGCCTCAAGGTTGCTCACTTTGGGAATCAAAGTAACATTGGTCTGGTTCATCTCCTTTAGAAGCACTCCTTCTTTGAAAAACTGGCTGACTGCTTTGAAAACTTCATCTCCCACCACATCCCAGTAGATTTGGAAAAAAAGGCCAGGGAACCCATCCGATCCTGGTGCTTTTAAAGGCCCCAGTTGAAAAGCTGCTAATTTAACTTCATCATAAGTAACTTCTTTAATCAGGCTCTCATTGCACTCCCTTGATATTACTGGATCAATTAGACTTATCACATCGTTGGAATCTTGAATAGAAGGGGCTTTGTAAAGCTCTTAAAAGTGCCCTTTGATGATGCTAGCAATTTCCTTGGGCTCAGTTTTCCAGTATCCAAACTCATCTTTCAACTGGATAATTTGATTTCGTTGCCTTCTTTGAATTGTAGTTAAATGAAAAACAACGAGAATTTTTGTCCCTCATTTGAAGCCACTTGATTCTAGAGCGTTGGTGCCAAAACATTGCATCTTTTTGCCATAAGTCTTCCACTTCCGATAAAATACTCTTCTTCTGAGCTACATAGTCCAAATTGAAACCCTATTCCAGTCGTTTTTGTATTTCCAGCAGTTGTTCTTTGATAGCGACAATTTTTAACCTTAGATTTCCAAACTTACCACGGCTCCAAACTTTAAGATTATCCTTACACCCTCTCAGCTTTTTGCAAATAGCAAACATTTTGGATCTCTCATCATCATGCTTCCACGAATCTGAGACAATCCCTTTGCATTCTTCATCCATCACCCAGAAAGATTCGAACTTGAACGATTTCCCCACTTTGATAGGGGCTGGTGTGGTATTCAAAATCAATGGGTTATGGTCAGAACCAATCGCTGCCTCCATCAAAACCATAGCATGTTCATGCAATTCCCTCCAATCCGCATTCGCAAACGCCATATCAATACACTCCATAATAAAAGCATCCTTCTTTCTGTTATTGCGCCATGTAAATTTCGGTCCCTTAAATTCCAAATCCACAAGACCACAATTGCTAATCATCTCATGGAAAGCAGAGAGAAGGTTTTGACTCGGTGAAACACCTCCCAACTTGTCCTCAGCACTCAAAACTTGGTTGAAATCCCCCATACAAAGCCATGGTAAACATTCAGAGTAAGCAATCTCCCTAATGCTATCCCATATTTTAACTCTTCCTGTTCTTGTTGGGCAGTCGTAAACGAAAGTCGCAGCCCACACAGAAGAACTAGTCTTTTCCGAAATAACCGCATGAATAAAATTCCTGGAAGCAATATCTACATCAATCTCAACCTCCGTCATCCGCCATAATGCCAAACCCCCTGACAGACCTTCAGGATCAACGTAAACTCCAGAATCAAAACCTAGCTTAACACGGATGGTCTCCATCTTGACCCACCTCTCACCTTCGTCGATTCTTCTCCTATGGCTGATTTTGAGTTCTTAGACCTTGAAGAGGGCTTTGGAGAAACAGGGGAAGTGGGAAAAGTTTGTCTTGCTGGGAAAGCTTTGGGTTCCAAACCTTTTAACACTTAGGTTGTCCACAACATTCTCACCCATGCCTGGAAAACCAGAGCCTCTTTCATGGTGGTTCCCTGGAATAACAATGTGTTTCTCTTCCATTTTAAAGATAGTGAGGACAAAAACTCGGTGTTGCAAGAGGGGCCTTGGTCCATTATGAATATTCTTCTGGTTTTGAAGCAGATTCAAAATGGAATGGGGGTTGCAGAACTGGACTTTTCGCGATGCCTGTTTTGGATTCAGATTCATGGATTGCCCATCGAGAAGATGACTCAGGCAAACGCAGAAATTATTGGTAATCGTTTTGATAAACTTCTGGCCTTTGAAACCTCCCTTGATAATGTTCTTTTAGCTCGTAATTTCCTGTGTATTCGAGCTGAAATCAACACTACTCTCCCTATGCCTAAGGGGTTTTGGTTACGGAGGAAAACCCTTGAGAACTCTGATTTGGGGATTTCCTATAAATACGAGAAGCTTCAGGATTACTGCTACTCGTGTGGGCGGTTAGGCCATGAAAATAAGACCTGTCATTTTGTCCCGAGGGTTTAGGGCCTAAACCCTAGTTACTGCTAGGATTTGAGGACGGGAAGGCTAAGTGATAAGCCCACAATTGTGATTATATTTGGGCTTATCTCGCTCATTTTTGGCAAGCGCGTGCGCATAACTCTATGTTTTTGAATGATATTGCGCGAAGGGTGCGTTTTTAGTGTTTGCAGGTTCTTTTCTTTAATAAGGTGGATTTAACGCCATGAGCTTATCCCATCGGTCTTTGGGGACCCGTGGGGTATAAGTGGAGCGATAGCGGAGTCCGGAGGAGCTGTGTCAAAGCCCCGGAGAGTTGGGAAAAGTCCAGAAGAAGCTGGTCAACTTTTGCAGAAAAGGAAGTTCTACCGGTAGGAGATCAATGCCTACCGGTATAATCCCACTCCTACCGGTAGGAGGGCTTGCTCTAGCGGTCCAACAACTGATCAGAAAGGTCACAAATTTGCACCATTCAAGTTCTACCGGTAGGAGATCAATGCCTACCGGTAGGAAGCCAGATTGTTCAGTGGCCCCCTTTTGCTCGAAGCCGTTCTACCGGTAGGAGATCAATGCCTACCGGTAGGAATCCCCAGATTCTGCAGTTTTCTATTTTCTTTTTCTTTTTCTTTTGTAATTTTAAAGGGGTGCTATAAATACCCCTTTGCACGTTTTTAGGGCTATGTTATGTTATTAGATTTCAGCTCTTTCTCTCTCTACCACCTCTTCTCACCAACTCTTTTCTCCCTCATTAATGGAGCATTGATTATGGGATTTGGAGGGTGATTGCTTTCATTAATGTTGTAAGTTCCATCGGGATCCTTATTAATCTAGTTTTTATTTCTGTTTTCAGCATGATTTTGTGTTCTCTAATCCAAATCCTAATCCATATCACTTCTCCTTTCATTATGTGTGAGTAGTGTAGCAAGGCTAGGTTATGGGATGATTAACATCCCGTAACCAGGGGTGGGCTCGTTCTCCTCTTGAGAACTCTTGTTTTCCAGCTTAAACATGGCAAGGACCTATTTTATGAATCAAAACTTTGAGGTGTTACTCTCTTGGATCAAATGTAGGCAAGGGTTGATCCTCGTGCCACATTTGATACCTAGAGCTATGTCCCTCCTCGTGTTTGTCTAAACGCTCTAAAAGGACCCCCGACATGTTTAACACTTTCGTTAAAAAGAGAAGAATCGAGCTTATCCTTGCATTATGGTTGTTAGTCATCCCTAACCCGAGCCTTTAGTTTAATCTCCAGTCAAAAAGCCGTAGTTAGGTTAAGTAGCCAGTTAACCAAATCTTTCAAGTTGGCCATCTAAACGCCAAAGATCGATTGGCGGTCCTAACGCTAAAACTCTCTACAAGCTAATCTCTGAAACAAGTTATGGATGCGCTCCCTGAGGATTCGACCCCGGACTTCTGGGTATTATTATTATGCTTTCAACCGACCTAGCCCTACGCTTGGGGTATTCTTATTGCAACACACACTAAGGTCGCAAGCATTTTTGGCGCCGTTGCCGGGGAGCGCTTTCTTTTATAGCTTATCTTTGAAGGTTCGCCAACTCATTGTAAGTATCGCATTAATTTTTACCTTGTGTGATTTGTAATTAATCTAGTGGATACCTCTAACCTGAGTCTCTTAAACATGAGGTGTAACGAAGCTAGAGTAACTGCAAATCACCTTTTCTTTTATTGCTTTTCTTATCGAGGCGGCGGCATAACCCCTCTTGTCCGTTTACTTTACTCTTGTTGTCCATTGTTTCTCGAGAAGGGTTTTTCAAGTGTATGTGTGGTGGTCATCATGGAGCCTTTCGAAGCCTAACTTCTAAAAGGCTTCATACATCTTTTTCTCCTCCTCGACCCAAAACTCCTCGTCGGGTTCGAGCAAGGACACCATCACCTCAAAGAACTCCTTTTTTAGACCTAACCCCTCCTCGAGAAAGAATGGCTAGAAACAATGAAGGCGAAATGCCACCGTTTGTGCCCGAAAGGACCATGAGTGACTACATGAATCCGGCCCGTTCTACTCCGAGGCCCACTATAGTCCTTCCGGCCGCAACTGAGGCAAATACTTTCACCGTGAAAATGCATCACATTAACATGATGCCATCTTTTTATGGCAAAGACAAAGAATGCCCGTACACTCATATGCGGGCATTCGAGGAGTTGGTATCCACCATAGTGTCCACGCCTGCTCAACTTGAGTCCGCAAAGCTAAAACTGTTCCCATTTTCAGTAAAAGACAAGGCCAAGATTTGGTTGAATAACATGCGTCCCCAATCCTTGGCAAACTGGGCGGATTTATCAAAGGCTTTCTACATGAAATTTTTTCCCCCACATCTCACAAAGGAACTCATGCACCAAATCCAAACGTTTAAACAAATAGAGGGGGAATCATTTTATCAATATTGGGAGAGGTACAAGGATTTGTTAAACTCCATCCCACATCATGGCCTTCCGACTTTTCAAAAGGTCGAGTACTTATTAAAGGGATGTTTTCAAAGTACTCGACACCTTATGGATAGCATGTGTGCTAGTGGAGTTATGGCAAAAACCCCTGAAGCGGCATGGGACTATTTTGAGGAATTGGCGGAAAAAACTCAAAACTGGGATTGCTCAGACCCCTCTGAAAAGAATGTGTTTAATTCGGCTCCGAGCAATCCCGGTAAATTTCAATTAAATGAGCAAAATGAGCTAGCCCACAAGGTCGCCCAGCTATCCTGCCAAATTGAAACTTTACAACTTAATAAAGTTGCTGGGGTGGCCTCTGTGGCCAAAGCGGAAGACATTTGTGTTTTATGTGAAGTTGCAGGTCATGCTATGGGGGATTGTCAAATGCTCCCCGTCGTCAAGGATATTCTTCAAGGAACCGGCCCATCGGAGGTCAACGCCGTTAATCAACCGTTTGACCCTTATTCTCAAACTTTCAATCCGGGGTGGAAGATGCATCTTAACTTCCGGTGGAGCGATCCTCAACCTCCCGGACCACCCCAAGTTCCACCGTCTCAACAACACCAAGCTTTCCGGCCTTCTCAGTCTCAAGGAGCGCCGAGGTTTTCTCAACATCAACAACCACCGGGGTTTGCACCGGCGGGACCTCCGCAAAGGCCAAATCAATTTCAACCTCAAAAGCGGTCCTTGGAGGATATTATGTCATCTTTTATGCAAAGTCAAACGTCCCTCAACAAGCAAACCAAAGAAACACTCGGGGAAATCAAGAATCAAATGGCAAAGTTGACTAACACGGTAGGGGTTCTTTAACAAGAAAAGGGGAAGCTTCCGACTCAATTCCAAGCAAACCCCAACGGATCTCATTTTCTGGGGAGCTCTTCGGTGCCTAGTCCGGAGCAAGCCAAGTCTATTATAACACTGCGGAGTGGCAAGGAAGTTGACACGACCGTTGTCCCCAAGCCGAGCAAGCCACGGGCTACGCCAATTGTTGTGCAAGCGCCGGATGTTTTTATTGACTCACCAACCTCGGAGCCTTCTCCCGTTGGTGAGCAATCGGCAAAATCTCAGGAAGAAGAACCCAAGGCTCCCGTTCTTCAAATCCCGGCTCCGTTTCCCCAACGTTTGAAAGCTCCGGCCCATGCCAACAACTCTGAGATCTATGAGTTTTTCAAGCAAGTGAGGATCAACATTCCGTTAGTGGATGCAGTCAAGCAAATCCCTACCTATGCCAAATTTCTCAAAGACTTATGCACTCAGAAGCGTAAGTTAAATGTTCACAAAAGGGTGTTGTTGACAGAGCAAGTGAGTTTGATTATTCAAACCAATGTGGTTCCAAAGTATAAAGATCCGGGGTGTCCCACCATTTCCATCACAATCGAAGGCACAAAGATTGAGAAAGCTCTCCTTGATTTGGGGGCCAGTGTTAACTTGCTCCCGTATGCCGTTTATGAGCAACTTGGATTGGGGGAGATGAGGCCAACATCAGTGACCCTTCAATTGGCCGATAGAAGCATTCGTGTCCCACGCGGGATAGTGGAGGACGTACTCGTGCAAGTGGATAACTTTATTTATCCAGTGGATTTTATCGTGTTGGATACATGCCATGTGCCCTCCTCACAAGTGTCAACGTCGACTCCGGTCATTCTTGGGCGTCCATTCTTGGCCACTTCCAATGCCGTTATCCATTGTCGAAATGGTTTGCTAAACCTCACTTTTGGCAACATGAGGATGGAGGTGAATGTGTTTAATATCGGAAGCCAAATGGGGATGACGAGTGCATTCATGAAGTCAATCTTATCGATTCTTTGGTCCAAGAGCACGTTGATACCTTCTTATACAAGGATCCGTCGGAAGTTGGCCTTACCGCTGAAGAGGAGACATTTCTAGATTCACCGGGGGTGGAGTACTTGTATTCTTTGCTCGACATGGAAGATGTGTGTGAGACGGCTGTTTGGTCCCCAAAATTTGAAGCGCTACCGCCTTTAGCGAGCAAGAGTCTCCCTTCAAGCGTGCAATTTCCAAAGCTTGAGTTAAAAGTTTTGCCCGATACTCTCAAGTACGCTTTCCTTGGACCCAATGCCACTTTTCCCGTGGTGATTTCTTCTTCATTGAATGAGCATCAAGAATCACAACTCTTGGAGGTCTTGAAGCGGCGTCGCGTAGCTATTGGGTGGTCTATTGCTGATATCCAAGGAATTGATCCTTCTTTATGCACTCACCATATTTATCTCGAGGATGACGTCAAACCTTCCCGTCAACCCCAACGCCGTTTAAATCCCATTATGAAAGAGCTGGTCAAAGTAGAGGTCTTGAAGTTGTTAGACGTTGGCATTATATATCCTATCGCTGACAGCAAATGGGTTAGCCCGATCCAAGTTGTTCCGAAGAAATATGGAGTCACGGTGGTAGCCAATGCCGATAATGAACTAGTGCCCACTCAGGTCTCCACAGGTTGGCAAGTTTGCATTGACTACAGGAAGCTCAACTCATGCACTCGCAAGGATCATTTCCCTCTCCCGTTTATTGATCAAATCCTCGAGCGTGTTGCCGGTCATGCTTTCTATTGTTTTCTCGATGGCTATTCGGGGTACAATCAAGTCGCGGTCTCTCTGGATGATCAGGAAAAGACTACTTTCACTTGCCCCTATGGGACGTTTGCGTATAGGCGGATGCCATTTGGATTGTGCAATGCTCCGGGCACTTTTGCCCGTTGTATGTTGGGTATATTCAGTGATATGGTGGAACGCATTGTCGAAGTCTTCATGGATGATTTCTCGGTCTTCGGGGACTCTTTTGAGGATTGTTTATTGAATTTGGACAAGGTGTTGAAGAGATGCGAGGAGAAAAATCTTGTGCTTAATTTGGAGAAATGCCATTTCATGGTCACACAGGGCATTGTCTTGGGGCATATTGTCTCACAAAAAGGCATAGAGGTGGACAAAGCGAAAATCGACTTGATTGCCAATCTTCCAACGCCCAAGTGCGTAAAGGACATCCGCTCCTTCTTAGGCCATGCAGGGTTCTACCGACGGTTCATTAAAGATTTCTCCGCCATATCGCGTCCCTTGTGTCATCTTCTCTCTAAAGATGCTCCTTTCGAATGGACCAGCACTTGCAATGAGGCTTTTCAAAAACTGAAGTCGAGTCTTACTTCTCCTCCAATTGTGCGAACTCCAGATTGGGAACTCCCGTTTGAATTGATGTGCGATGCAAGTGATTATGCTGTGGGAGCCGTTCTTGGCCAAAGGAAGGATAATCATCCTTATGTCATTTCCTATGCGAGCAAAACGCTGAATGACGCGCAGATGAACTACTCCACTACTGAGAAAGAGTTGCTCGCAGTCGTCTTCGCTTTGGATAAATTTCGATCGTACTTGGTGGGAACTCCTATCACAGTTTTCACTGATCATGCAGCCCTCAAGTACCTTTTTGCAAAGTAGGAATCCGTTGGATCTTGTTGCTTCAGGAATTTAATCTCTCTATCAAAGATAAGAAAGGAGTAAAGAATGTGGTAGCCGACCATTTGTCTCGGCTTGAGTTTGAGGACCGTAAGGCCTATCTCCCAATTGTCGACACCTTTCCCGATGAGCAACTGTTTGCTGTTTCTCCTAGCCCTTGGTACGCCGTTATTGTCAACTACCTCGTAACCGGGCAACTTCCTAGCCAGTGGAGTGTACAAGATAAGAAGCGATTTCTCATAGAAGTGAAAAGATTCGGCTTTGATGACCCTTATCTTTTTAAATTTTGCCCGGACCTCATTATCCGGCGATGTGTTCCGGAGGAGGATCAACAAGGGATCTTGCAGTTTTGCCATTCAAAGGAGTGCGGTGGCCATTTTTCCCATACCAAGACCATTGCCAAGGTTCTACAATGTGGCTTTTACTGGCCCACACTTCACAAGGATGCATATTCCTTTTGTCGAACTTATGAGGCTTGTCAGAAATTGGGCGCGGTGACTCGGAGGAATATGATGCCCCTCACTAATATCCTTATCGTTGAAGTGTTTGATTGCTGGGGGATTGATTTCATGGGGCCATTCCCCATGTCGTATGGGTTTCTCTACATTCTCCTCGCGGTGGACTATGTCTCTAAATGGGTGGAGGCCATCCCGACTAAGACCAGCGATCACAAGGTGGTGCTGGAATTTCTCAAAGAGAACATTTTGTCCCGGTTTGGCACACCAAAGGCCATTATAAGTGATCAAGGCTCTCATTTCTGTAATCGGCCTTTCGAAGCGCTCATGAAGAAATATGGGATCACGCACAAGGTGTCCACTGCATACCACCCTCAGACCAATGGCCAAGCCGAGCTTGCAAACCGTGAGGTAAAACGCATTCTAGAAAAAACCGTTAATCCAAATCGCAAGGATTGGTCACTCCGTCTGACCGATGCCTTATGGGCATATCATACCGCATATAAGACCGTTTTAGGCGCTTCGCCTTATTGGCTTGTATACGGTAAGGCGTGCCACCTTCCGGTGGAGTTGGAGTATAAGGCCTATTGGGCCATCAAAGCTTTAAATTTTCGATTGCCCGCCGCTGGCGCGCACCGCAAACTCCAACTTAATGAACTGGAAGAAATCCGGAGGGATGCATACGATAATACGGATATTTACAAATCCAAGGTGAAGGATTTCCATGATAAGAACATCCAACGGAAAAATTTTGACGTCAGTCAGAAAGTTCTTCTTTACAATTCAAAACTTCATCTTTTTCCGGGCAAGTTGCGGTCCCGTTGGGTTGGTCCTTATGTCGTACAAACCATTTTCCCCCATGGGGCAATTGAAGTTGTGAACCTTTCGAATGGAAATGTTTTCAAGGTTAACGGCCAGCAACTTAAGCCGTTTTTGGAAAATTTTACAAGTAATGAAATAACGGAGGATTTGATCGCTCCGGTTTATGTGGATGATCCATTGGTTTGACTTTCGAAAAAAAAATGTTTTCACGGGGAGCTTTTGCGTACTTCTGGACTTAATTGTTTGGAAGGCCTGACCTTTTCGGAGGTACCCATCATTGACTTGGGTTTATAGCTTCGCACGCTGCTATTCAAACAAGGTTCGTGTTCCCAGCTTCGGTTAGTAAGGGCAAATCTTTTGTGGTCCGGTATAGCCACCTGCGTTTCGCTTAGGGTGTCGTCTATTTTGCTTTGCGACACCTTCCACGAACCATAGGTAGAAAAGTAGTACCCGTTTAATCACGTGACGATTCGGTGGATTTAAATACTTGTGCATATTAATTTTTGTGCCGGGCTATCACGAGCCGGCGGTACTAATGTCGTTTGTCTACTATTAGGTAGTTGGTTCTTAAGTCTTTTGCAGGGTAACACGCTACCGCACCAGCCTTGGTAGTTTGGATCTAAAATCCGGGGTGAGTGAGGCATTCAGGAGCCCTAAGCATGGGTGCGACTATGTGTCGCAGTTGTAAGCCCAAGAAAGCTCCGGCGATGGCTCTGTGTGACTAGCTATGGTTCCGATGGCGGGACCGAAAGAGTGGGCCTTGGAAGCGGTTCCGATGAAGAACGGTGACATTGACGCCAAATCCTCCAACTTGGTCGAGGTATCGGGTGGTTGACGTTCCACCCCGTCGGTACATTCTTGTTCTCCCTTTCCTTATTCCCGTCTCTTTGCATTGAGGGCGCTGCTCATTTCAAGTTGGGGGGGGATTATTCTTGCATTTCTGTTTGTTTTAATTGCTTTTGCATAGAATTTTTGAATATGGTAAATTTTTTTGCAAAATCTCCCCTTGTTCTAAGTTACTTAGCATATGCTCATTTTGGTTTCGTATGTAGCAAGGACATTGATGTGATTGCATCTCTCGTAATTTGTGCAACTCTTCTCGTTAACATGCCGTGAACCGTGTGGAACAAATCTTTAAGTGCATTTGAGTCGGTTGAGTATGTAGAGTGGAGATTCATTTTTGTCATATCCCATGTTTCTTTTGTTTATCGTACCCTTAGAGTAGGATTTCATCTTCTCTTGTACATACTTTGGTAATTTTTATTCCGATTGTGCATTGCAAAGGAGGCTAAGGTGTGTTTGAAAGATGATTCAAGGCATTGTTTTTGTGAATAAACCACATATTGTCACTTTTGATCCATAATTGAGCTATGTCCGAGTCCAATTCTTTTGAAAAGCTTAGGAAGCCAGTTGTTGGAAGGGCGGTTGGGGTTGCGCTTTTTGATGATTGGGTGTGGCTGGTGATAATTGGAGGTGAAGAATTGCATTGGGGAGTCAATCTGCAACTTTCAGATTTCCAGAAGTCCTATCGGTACAAACAGTGATCAGAAAGGCCATCTGAATTTTCAACAGAAGTTCTACCGGTAGAGTATCATGTTCTACCGGTGGGAACAGAGGTTCTACCGGTAGGGTATAAGTTTATACCGGTAGGAATGGAAGTTCATAAACGGTTCAACAAGGTTCTACCGGTAGGGGATCAGTGCCTACCGGTAGGTCGGCTGACTTCCAGAAAAAAATATAAAAGGGCACGTCAATTCATTTGTGTTTTAAATCCGAACTCTTTCTCTCCCTCCCCTTTCAAACCGACGGTTACCCAGACTCTTTCTCTCCTCCTCTTCAAAACCCATGGAAATCCACCTCTAACCCTTCCAAACCCTACCAAAACTCCACCAATCTTCATTAATCCCAAACTCTCTCCCCATTTTCAAACTCCAGGATCCACCTCTCTCCATTGCATGTACCCAGGTAACTCTCTCGCTCTCCACTCGAAATTTTCCCTAGAAACCCACCAAGTTAACACCCCAATTCCCATTTTCTCATCTTCTCTCCTCCCTAATCTGTCATAATCATTCCCCCATTTGTCCTGTAATCCCCAATTTCTCAAACTCCCTAGCCCTAGATTCGAAAATCCCTGCCAATTGCCATGTCTGATGTGATGCATTCTCGGGATAGATCCGGGAAGAGAGTTGATTTGGGTACGCGTAAGAGGGACAGTGGGCCATCGAAAGAGCAAGGGGAGGAACGCATGAAGAAAAGAAAAGAGGAGGGAGAGAGGAAGAAACACATAGAGTAGGTGGCCACCCTTAAGGGGCGGAAAGTCACATGCGAGCGGCAAGTTTGCGAGCATAGTTTGGCGGAGAATAGGTACATCGGCGTCATCCGGGAAAAAGGTATACAGCATTTCTTTAAGGAGGTTAGGGGCTATGTTAAGAACTGGGTTGTCGACTTCTTTTCGCGTATGAAATATGACATTGAGAACTCAGAAATTGAGACCACAGTTGGCGGGGTTGACATGATAATAACCCCGGATACCATTGCTGAATACCTGGGTTGTGAACGACCGGAGGCTGAGACCATCACATATCCTCGACCTCATGAGGAGGATATTGATATGAATGTAGTTTACGCTGAAGTTTTTGAGGGGGGGTGTTGTTGGGGCAGCAGGAGGTGATTTGAAAGATGAGTATAGGACCATGAACAAGGTCCTGCATTACAACCTTTATCCCCGTGAGACGGAGAAGACACCGAGAGATTTGGAACTTGAATTGCTGTATGTGTTTATGAATCCGGATGAGACCATGGACTTTGCTAAATGGATTTTTGATCAATTGGTGCAATTCACTCATTCATACAAGAGGGGGTTAAATTTTCCATTTCCGGCTATGATCACCCAGTTTTGCCTGGCCAATGGTCTCCACCTAGACAACCAAAAGCTTGACCCTAGCTCGCCGGGCATTATCAACGCTACTTCGGAGCATAAAAGCAAGACGAATGTGACAAGGGCTCGTGAAGCCCACGCCCTCGCCCAAGCCCAAGCCCAAGGGCAAGGCCAAGCAAATCCTCAAGCCGGTCCTTCCGAAGCCCCCTCAGGTTCCGATCCTCAGAAGAAAGGGTCAACTTTAAAGAAGCTCCTGTCCAAGCTATTGTGCTGTGCGGCTGAAATTCAGGAGGACCAAAGAAGGGCGGATCATAAGGCAAATTTTTACTATGAGTTGATGGCCGAACAATCGGGGAGGAGGTACGAGCCCCCAGCTGAGTTAGCAATGGGTCGCGCTATTGGGGAGCATCGTAGCCCGGAGTACCATGAGGAGGAACTTGGTGAGGATGAGATCCGTGAGTTGGAGTAGCAGTTTGACCCAATGGATTTGGAGCGCACCTTTGGCCCGGGAGCTCAGTGATGGTAGTTTTGTTTGGTTGTGATTGGAGGATGTAGGTGTTAGATTTAGCTTTTGTCGAGTCGGTGGTTGAGTCAAGTCCTCGTTTATTGAGTCAGTCGTTTATTTTCCGTTCTTTATTTTTGTTTGTTAGGTGTTTGGTGGTTCGGGTAGCCTAGGCTGTGGTTCCTGTCATGGGTAATTTACCAAGCTAGCATAGACCAGGAATCACTTTGTTTAATCTGTTTTTTGTTTCCCGTATTTCGTTAAAAGCCAAAAAGCCCTTAGTTGATTTCAGGTGCACCGGTGTGCTTTTTGCAATGCAGTGTCGGAATCTCTTATTACTATTAGTCATGTCTTGTTTTGAATTTCAATACACTTTGCATTTCTAACTTTAATTCCCTGTTGAGCGTTTCTTTGTTTGCATGCGTAACTCTTTTGTTCCCGTTATCGCATTAACCTTTGGTATCTGATCATGGGATATGTTTTGCATAGTCGTTGCTTCGTTCAGGCTAATGAGTTTTTGAGTGTTGCCTTTGTGAGTGCTGGAATCGAAACTCAGTCGTGCTTCTCCCCTCACGTGATTCACTTGTATGAGAGTTGTTGAATATGGTTCATGGCCTGTTTGTGAGATGATTGATGCACACTTTTGAAAAATTAGTCTGATTCTTGCTACTTTGAAGTTCAAGCATATGTTTCGTACCTTATTGTATTAGGGAGATCTGGTAGTTGCTTTCGTAGTGTACATTTTCTGCTAGGGACTAGCAGAGTCCAAGTAAGGGGGTGTGATAAGCCCACAATTGTGATTATATTTGGGCTTATCTCGCTCATTTTTGGCACGCGCGCGCACGCATAACTCTATGTTTTTGAATGATATTGCGCGAAGGGTGCGTTTTTAGTGTTTGCAGGTTCTTTTCTTTAATAAGGTGGATTTAACGCCATGAGCTTATCCCATCGGTCTTTGGGGACCCGTGGGGTATAAGTGGAGCGATAGCGGAGTCCGGAGGAGCTGTGTCAAAGCCCCGGAGAGTTGGGAAAAGTCCAGAAGAAGCTGGTCAACTTTTGCAGAAAAGGAAGTTCTACCGGTAGGAGATCAATGCCTACCGGTATAATCCCACTCCTACCGGTAGGAGGGCCTGCTCTAGCGGTCCAACAACTGATCAGAAAGGTCACAAATTTGCACCATTCAAGTTCTACCGGTAGGAGATCAATGCCTACCGGTAGGAAGCCAGATTGTTCAGTGGCCCCCTTTTGCTCGAAGCCGTTCTACCGGTAGGAGATCAATGCCTACCGGTAGGAATCCCCAGATTCTGCAGTTTTCTATTTTCTTTTTCTTTTTCTTTTGTAACTTTAAATGGGTGCTATAAATACCCCTTTGCACGTTTTTAGGGTTATGTTATGTTATTAGACTTCAGCTCTTTCTCTCTCTACCGCCTCTTCTCACCAACTCTTTTCTCCCTCATTAATGGAGTATTGATTGGGGGATTTGGAGGGTGATTGCTTTCATTAATGTTGTAAGTTCCATCGGGATCCTTATTAATCTAGTTTTTATTTCTGTTTTCAGCATGATTTTGTGTTCTCTAATCCAAATCCTAATCCATATCACTTCTCCTTTCATTATATGTGAGTAGTGTAGCAAGGCTAGGTTATGGGATGATTAACATCCCGTAACCAGGGGTGGGCTCGTTCTCCTCTTGAGAACTCTTGTTTTCCAGCTTAAACATAGCAAGGACCTATTTTATGAATCAAAACTTTGAGTTGTTACTCTCTTGGATCAAATGTAGGCAAGGGTTGATCCTCGTGCCACATTTGATACCTAGAGCTATGTCCCTCCTCGTGTTTGTCTAAACACTCCAAAAGGACCCCCGACATGTTTAACACTTTCGTTAAAAAGAGAAGAATCGAGCTTATTCTTACGTTATGGTTGTTAGTCATCCCTAACCCGAGCCTTTAGTTTAATCTCCAGTCAAAAAGCCGTAGTTAGGTTAAGTAGCCAGTTAACCAAATCTTTCAAGTTGGCCGTCTAAACGCCAAAGATCGGTTGGCGGTCCTAACGCTAAAACTCTCTACAAGCTAGTCTCTGAAACAAGTTATGGATGCGCTCTCTGAGGATTCGACCCCGGACTTCTGGGTATTATTATTATGTTTTCAACCGACCTAGCCCTACGCTTGGGGTGTTCTTATTGCAACACACACTAAGGTCGCAAGCACTAAAAGAGCTACCATTCCTATCGAAGTCATTAACCAAGAAGTTGATGACGCTGAGAAAAGAGTGGAGGCCCTCCTTGCACGGCGGCCGGAGATTCAATGCAATGGAAATGATGTGCGTGCTGTGGAAGGAGGTAATGGGCGCGTGGGGACACCGATTGATAATTTGAATCAGCGTACGTTAGAGGTTAGAGGAAGTGCGGGTGCCACAATCCTCTATCCGTACATTTGCCAGCAAGCGTCATGCGCCAGGTGTCGCATTCTCCGATACAGGTATCCCTCTAAAGATCCCTCGTTTTAGTAATCCCCAAGTTATTTGTCCTCTTTCTACTCAGACTGTTGAAAAGGTAAATTTTGGGCCGGACCCTCCCAATGTTTCCTTAAATATACCCCTTAATCCTGTCCTATCCATTGGCTCAAACCCTAGCCCACCAAAAACCCCTAGTCAAAGCCCACACTACTTTGTTACCGAACCAACTAGCCCAAAAGTAACTTCTGATATCTCTACTAGCCATATAACCCCCCTTTCCCCTTCAAAACCCACTATAGTTGAAATCATCCTTCTTTCGAGCCCTAACAATTCTGAAAACAGTGGCAGCCCCAAATATCTTGTTCCCTCTCTCACTTCGAGTAACCCTCCATTACCCACTTCTCTGAGCATCCCAGAAAAACGCTCCTCCCCTCAACATCTTGATATACCCCTTACCTCGGTGTTTCGATCCTTAGCCATTAAGGGAAAGGCTTCTAACGATTTAGAGAAGCAGTGTACACCAAAAATTCTCCGTCTCTATTCCCCTAAGGTGGAGCCCATAATTCCCAAGCATAAGCCATCTAACCCTACTCGAGCAACTCCAAAGTGCGTTGTAAGCCTCTGTCACTCTCCAAGGTTTGTAATTATGATGATGCTTCTATGGTTATGGATAATGGTTTGTGCGAAGTTCAGATTCAGCAAGACTTTGTTAGCTATGAGAATGCGGACTCTGGGGTGTCTAAGGCAGTCAAGGCAAAGGAGAATTCAAGCTTTGTGGTGGCGCATCTGCAGGGAAACGTAAATGGGCGTGTGGCTTGCCTGAAACAATCACATTTCCAATGCTGATCCTAACCTGGAATTGTCAGGGTGCCGGGCGTCCATTGATAAGCCAGGTTTTAGGTGATGTGGTGCGCAAAAATAGCCCCTCCATCCTCCTTTTGATGGAGACAAAACATAATAAGAATTATTCTTTTGTTTATTTTTGAACATTTACATATTTTTGTACAAAATTTGCTTGACATTAATTATAAAATTCTTTTTTAGTTCATATATATGTACATACTAATTTATTAAATTTTGGTTTAACCCATGACAGATTAGATTCTTAATTCCGCCTTTGCTAACCACTCTCTAGTTCGCTCCGATCTTAATTTTGAACTGGATGAGACAATCTTGTACGAGATCACAACACCTCATCCTCTGTTACTTTGATATTTGAATGGTAAGGTTGTGCCACACAGCTACACAAAAAAAGTGTCGTACATAAAGTTTTTAACAACACGTGTCTGTTCAGTCGCAAAACAACCATGACACGTCGTCTGCAATTCTTTTTTTTGCCGCTGAAATATCGGGGAGAATCCGTCCCGTTCCTTCCAACCAGCCCGGTCCAGTTTGAATCATTTGTTGGTTCTTTTCAGGCCCACAACAATAATCGAAACCCTTCATTTTTAGAGCTCATCGTGAACATTGACCACACCAAAAATCATGTTGATCGGATATCGTTTGATATGATCTCGAAATGTATTAAGTTTGTAAGAAAAAAAAAAGTGTGTAACATTAGATTGCAACTCATTTGACACAATTATTATTGTCTTGTAGTGAGTGAATTTACAAAATAGCCCATACATTTTGCAAAAGTTTATTGCATTGAGGGGTAAATTAGTGAATTCACCTAACTACTAAACAAAAAGGGGAGTGGCAATCTCATTGCCCAAACATAAATATAACCACAGATTACTAATTTTCAAATGCATCAGTTAAGTATCAATACGGACTATGTAGTTCAATTTTTATTTCAAATTTTACTATGGGTAGCAAGATAGAATTAATGGGCCTTAAGATTTAAAAAAAAATTGGGACCTAAAGCATGGGTGCCTCCCGCTTAGTTTCAAGGGAAAATGACGGCCCAAGACATGTTTTGATAATTAATACCCGCCAAGGACAAGTTAAAAACATTTGTTAACGCTGAAAATGTCTTTGGCAGGTATTAATTATCAAAACGCGTCCTTGGCCGTCATTTTTCCTAGTTTCAAGGCCAACACTGCACGTTCACACACAGAGAGAGAGAATGTTAACTGTTAATCTTATCTTTCCCAAGTACGTAACAATGATTTTGAATGAGGTTCTATGATTATATCCACTGGCAACCGTAATGGCTCGAGTTATCCACGAAGTTAGGAAGATTGTGTCTACCTGGTGAAGTTATATTTTCTATACCGATAATCCTACTTCATCATGACCACAAAATAAAAAAATTATGTGGCATACCTAAATTAGTGATATTTAAGTGATAATCGTTGAGTTATCCATGCGGGATACCTGTCCATTGAATGCAAAATAAAAAAAAATTAACAATCCAACTACATGCACAACAATCCAACCGAAAGTACCCTACATGTATGTGGGATCCACATACATGTATATCTAGGCTTTTTGATATTACTCCATAAGAAGAAGCTCTATATTTTGTTGGCGGAAGACTTGAATTGTGTACGAAGTATGCTGTGTTACAAACAATTGAGATTTTCAAGTTTGTTTTTCTCATTGAGGAATGGAAACAAACTCCGTTCCAAAAACTCTCTCTCTCTCTCTCTCTCTCTCTCTCTCTCTCTCTCTCTCTCTCTCCTCATTTTTCAAATCAAAAAATCAACTATTTTCGTGTATAATTTTTTGAATTTTTTCGCACCGTATTAAAGATCTCAATAATTAGTACTTTAATACGGTGCGGAAATATTCAAAAAATTATACATGAAAATAGTTGATTTTTCGATTTGAAAAATTGCACAACTTTTCATAGTGAACTCTATTTTTGGAATAAAGGGAGTAAAAAATAATAATTTCTCGATTAGCGAGAACCAATATTTGCCCTTACTCTGTCGCACCAATCGATCAGTTCTTACTCTGCGTGGTGAGTGGGGGTTTGAATAAGGAAAGGACGTTGAGGGTGGTTTTGACCATGGCCGGCTCTGGGTTAAGGCCCATGAGTTGTAAGCCTTAAGCCTTAAGTCTTCTAAAATGTCCAAAACTAGGGTTCTCTATCCGCAAATTACTTGTGAGTCTAGAAAACTAGTACTTAATTTCCATTAAAGATGAACTCAATTTTTATTTACCACTAAGGATAGTCTCATACGAAGAACTAAATATAATTTCACACCTCATTATATTTTCAAAGTTTTCATCACCCCCTCCCACCTCCACGTTACCTCACGACCACCTCCGGCTAGCGACTTTTTCCGACGAAATTTCACTAATTTCAAATTTCACTAGGTGTAGATTTTATCTAGTGAATTTCACTAGCTTTCAAACTCATGGATTTCACTAATTCTGAAATTTCGAACTCATGAATTTCAACTAGATAAAATTTCACTACTTTCACAAAAAAATAGTGAAATTCATTAGTTTAAGAAGTAGTGAAATTCACACATTTCATCAAACCATTCATGTGCACAGTTCTCGTTGAAATCATCATCAAGCAAAATATTTGTTCTTCACACAAGAGGTAATGAATCAAAAGGGACAAAACAAAGGTAAGGAGTTCGTGTTCAAGAGCCCTCACAATTAGGCCGCTTTCGATATCTCGAAAATATCTGGAGCAACAACAGAGCCAAAGAAAGGAATCTAAACTAAGCAAAGAAGAAATCAAAACCTGATCGAGAAGAAACTGACGCTTGAGAAGGAGAGTAATGTCATGTGACTCTCGCCAATAATTCCCATTGCAAACAAACTCAACTAACTGACGAAGAAAGAATTACACGTTAAGTGATAAGATATTAAGAGCTTTATTTTTCGAAGATCATCTTAATTAGACTTTCAAAATCTCAGAGCCGGCCCTGGTTTTGACACAGACAATCACGATGTTTTACGGTTTTACAGAGGAGAGGAGTGTCCCTAGCTAGCATTATGGTTTTAGAAAACCAACGCAAATTCAAGTATGGGTGTGGTGTGTGGCGGTGGTAGTGGTGTTGCCGTCGGAGGCGCTAAATGTGAATCTGGACAGCAAGTCACACATATAGGCCTTGTATGGAAAATAAAGCAGAACCCCCTTAGGGAGTGTTTGCGTTAGTGATTAACTTATGCAGCATAATTTTTTTGATTGTCCTTATTCAAAAAAAATTTGCGTTTATTTGTTTTACGCTAAATTTTTATTAGAGATATGGGTTTGTTTCAACAAGAGAAATTGGAAAAGTAAAAAATTATGACTTTTACAGAAGTTTTTAGTTGTTAAAGTTTTTATTTTATAGATTGGTATCAAGGTCTAGTTCGAAAATGGAAAACTCAAAAGAAAAAAAAAACTCAAAAAAAAAAAGACCGAAATACCAGAACATTGCCTCTTGTTGGGGTGAACTTTCTTCATAAAGCATTTTCTCCAACTCATCGTAATCAAGTGGAGGCTCTTTTTCTATTTCAAAACAATCGTGTAAAGTAGATACTTAATTATGAGAGTTTTTGTGACAAAAATTAATTATGAACCTTTAGAATAAAATAACAAATAAAAAAAAGACCTTCGAACCGGTTCAAATAGATTGAAATTTTGAACATTTAATTTTTTAACCATATTTTTTAATATATAAACCTTCTCAAAAAAATTCAACGCTCTAATTTTCAATCCGTTTGAACCGGTGCGAAGATCTTATTTTTTTAATCATTTTATCCTAAAGGATCTTTGTAAGGACCCGTAATTTTGAAAATTATTTAAAGGTTTATTAATAATAGAAATTGAGGAAAATGTGAAATATGTGTGTATGAGAATTGGGGTCAATGTGAAAGGATTGTTAGTGGAGAGAGTGCAAGTGTGAATTGTGTGTATGTGTGAATATATATAGGTGTGTGTAGGAATAAGGGATTAAAATCCCAACTCCATTCTCTCCCTCCATCTCCCGGCCTCTCACCTCTCTCTCGGCCCTCTCTCTCTCTCTTTCACTCTCACTCAAAAACCCAACAAATCAACTTCAACCCTTCATCAACCAACCTCAAATCCTTCACCTCTTCGCGTATAGAAGCTCGAATCGCATCGGTAGAAGCTCGGTATGCCGTATTTGGCTTGGGGTTGATTTTGGAGGCCGAGGCCCGATCTCTCGTTTGGAGCTCGTTCACCAAGTTTGAGGTAGGGATTTCTCTCACTCTTTGTATGTTCTTGAGTTGGTTTTGTGCATGAAATCATGCCTATGGTTGTTGTGATTGTTGTTGTAGTTGAAACCCATGAGAATCTGTTAAAAACCTGCTCGAGGGCCATTGTAATCGATAACATTTTCCTTGTTATCGATAACACCTTGTTCCAAAATCCAAAAAATCACTTGTTATCGATACCATTAGTCATTGTTATCGATACCCTTACATCTGGAGTCATTTTTGACCAAATGGTATCGATACCATTTTCCATGGTATTGATACATGTTGCTTATCTGCAGCTTTCATTATTTTGTTTTATTTTTCACCGTTTTGGTTTCCAATCACTTCTAGTTATTCTAAACCACTTCCAAACATAGTCATTCGCACTCCAATGATCCCTTGGTCATCCTCATTCGTTGGTTCTCGTCGCGTTGAACACAAGTATCATATGGAATGAGTTATCGTCCTAATGTTTTATTGGTGTACTCGTTTAGCTACTAGTGATATTGTAAGATGTTGAGATAGACAGAGTGAACTTGTTAAACTAAATACGTGTGTGGATAAGATTGATTGTTGGGTAGGAGGATGGATAAGTCATAAACTCGAGCGAGAACTTGACAATTGTGCCATGAAGTACGAGTAGTGAGTTGAGATAACAAGTTGGACACAAAACAGAAATATGAAATGGTAGGTGGAGCGTTTACTCAACATCAATCTCTTTTTACCTACAACCGTGCGATAAGAGCCTTAGAAACACATTTGACGAAATGCAATACTAATGAGTTGTAATCGGCATACGGGGTCTTGATGCCCGGAACTTGTATCAGATGTACGGGGTCATGAGCACCCTGAAAGTAAAATGGATGTACGGGGTCATGAGCACCCGGAATGTGGAACGGATGTACGGGGTCGTGAGCACCCGAAATGTATTGTGGATATATATTAAGACCCGGAAAATTTCTTAACTTCACTATTCGGTATATTAATGGAGGAAGAGTTAATTAAGCTCATATTGGAGATCGACGGGAGATGTACGGGGTCCATAAGACCCATAATGTAAGTCACTTAACGTAAAAGTGTGCGAATGAAATTTTGAATAGGCAAGGGAAATGTAAAAGATAACTAAGGGATTGACTAGATCGATCAATGACAAATGAAGTACTCTTTAAGTCTCGAGCTTCCGGCATGAAGGTAGAGTTCATTGCAATCTCTTTATTTGTCTCAAACTTACTTCTTTTTATGTCCAAAATCTTTTCATTTGCATACAAAGTTTGTAGAGACTTTCCTACTGGGCGCATGTTTGCTCAACCTTTTATTTTTCAGGTGTACATTCGGAGTTGTAGCATGGAGTGTTGTGCGTGCATTGATTGGAAACCCTTTTGAAAGCTGACTTGGGGATATTGCATTGACACTCGTTCGGATTTTTTTGGAAGATGTAATTGTGCTTTCATTTTAGCTATTTTGTCAAATGGGTAACTGTAAACTATTAAATTTCTCTTTCACTCCTTGCAATTACAAGTTACTGGGCCGATGTGCCTTGGGTAAAACTCTTTTAGGGTATGATGTACGTTATTGTGAGGATTTTAATTAAGAAAAGTTATTTATATTTATGTTGAAAATCGAGGGCGTGACAATCTTAATTAATTTTTGTCACCAGAGTGAAGATCTTATTTTTTTAATTATTTTATCCTAAAGGATCATAATTAATTTTTGTCTCTAGAGCTCTCATAATCAAGTATGTGTTCTATAGGGTTCAAAATAAAAAACAGATACTTAATTATGAGAGTCTTAAAGATAAAAATTAATTATGACCATGTAAAATAATATGATCATTAAAATCGCATTGATTCAAACAGATTAAAAATTGGAACATTTAGTGTTTTGAGAATGTTTATATATTAAAAATTAAATGCTTTAATTTTTAATCAATTTGAACCGGTGCAAAGATCATTTTTTTGATTATTTTATCGTAAGGGGTCATAATTAATTTTTATCGCTAAGGCTCTCATAATCAAGTAGCTGTTCTACAGGGTCTCAAACAAGCCCTTACGTGGTTTTTTTCATCCAAATTTCTAATTTTTGTTATTCATTGGACTAAGTATGATAGTTGAAGAGATGAAATCATTAAATTGATAGTTTAAGGACAAAGTAGAAAAAATATGCACACTTCAAGGGATAAAAAGAAGAAAAAAAACTCAAATATCTAATTTCTAGAAGATCTAGTTTACAGAAGATTTCTAGAATATCATTGGAAAATATCTAGATATTGATATCTAGAACCACCATAGAGTGCTATAAATTTGGATGAGTTCTATTCATTTTGTATCATGTCAAAAAATTTGAGTTCATAATACAAGTGTTTTCTTCTCCACTCTTATCTCAAGTATTCTTCTTACATCCAAAATCTTTTCCAATATAAAAACCAATAAGAATCGACCCTAGGCCAAAACTTGTGTTGTGGCTACTTTAGGCCATTTTTTCAATTTCAGAGGGCCTTTCTATTTTGGGAGACTTAAAAATTCGTCCTTATTGCCCTTTTCACTTATGAATTCATCATGTCCTTTTTAGTAACTTATGATTTCATCCTTCTCATACTTTTAATACCAATATTGCCCTTTGAGTATATTGTTAATTGTATATATTTATATATTTTAAACCATATATGTAATACAAGCTTTTTGATTTCATGGTAAATTATTTGTAACATTTACCATGAAATTTGTTTGTAGGTTTCTATCATTTCATGGTTAATTATTTGGACCATTTACCATGAAACTATTTCATAGTTAATTATAGGCCAAGAATTTTAGGATGAAATCATAAGTAATTTGCATTTAAAAATTCTTGTCTATATAGGCCAAGAATTTTAGGATGTAGTCATAAGTAATTTACATTCCAAAATTCTTGTCTATATAGGCTTAGAATTTTAGAATGAAATCATAAGTATATTTTAGGATGAAATCATAAGTAATTTACATCCCAAAATTCTTGTCTATATAGGCCGAGAATTTTAGGATGAAATCATAAGTAATTTACATCTCGAAATTATTGTCCGTATAAGCCGAGAATTTTAGGATGAAATCATAAGTAATTTACATCCCAAAATTCTTGTCTATATAGGCCAAGTATTTTAGGATGTAATCATAAGTATTTTAGGATGAAATCATAAGTAATTTAAATCCCAAAATTCTTGTCTATATAGGCCAAGAATTTTAGGATGAAATCATAAGTAATTTACATCTCGAAATTCTTGTCCATATAGGCCAAGAATTTTAGGATGAAATCATAAGTAATTTACATCCCAAAATTCTTATTTATATAGGCTGAGAATTTTAGGATGTAATCATAAGTAATTAACCATGTAATGTCATGGTAATTTAACCATGTAACAGTTTGAAGATGTCATGTTATAAATTTTTTTATGGTAATTTAGCCATGTTCTGTTGGCCAACTCGAAGAATGAAGAAAAAATGCAAAGATGTGGTCAACTTATCATGTTATTTTCCTAAAAATATCGATTCCTCAAATACGTTCCATGATAGAAAAAAAGTAATCAATCATATTGAAATTTACCAAATCCCATTGAATTTGGAAAATAATCCAATCCAATCCCACTAAATTGGGAAAACAATATAACATAATATATATATATATATATATATATATATATATATATATATATATATATCACAGTGAAAAGGGTAAAAAAAGATAATTCACACACTAAAAGGATAAAATCATAAGTATGAAAAAAAGGTGGGATGAATTCTTACATGGCATGAACAAAGAGGATGGATATTTAAATATTCCTTCTATTTTTTTCTCCCTTGTAATAATCCAACAAAAAGAGCCTCATTTTTTATTTTCGCTTTCAGCCCTTGAAATGTCAGCTCCAGCTCTAACACCAATAATCCTCATCTTCCAACAATGCTCTTTCATAATTGTATTCAATTATAGTCATTATTCTAACAATGCACTTTCGTTTCTACGTTTTGCACTCCCATTTTTCCCTCTCTGCTTGGTTCTTACCATACAGTCTTCCTTTTCAAAAAATTTGCCTAATTTTATTTTCAAAAAATCTAACTTGTCACGAACAACAACTCTTTCTGAATCTCAGCTTTCTTGTACATTTTCCTGATCACATCTTCGGGCTAAATAAGACAAAAAGAAGAAGCAAATATTAATGGAAGTTTTAAAAAAATAATGAGCAGTTAATCCAAAAAATTCAATACAAAGGATAATAAGTCTTACCGTGTCTAGAAAATCAGAAAGGCCACGGAGCAGTCGCTCCGAACGTATGTAGAAGAGTGATGAACAGAAACCCTCTCGTGGTACTATGTTCTTGAATCTTCTGCAGATGAACGAGAGGGCTTCAACATTTTCTATTTGCAGCCATGACGAAATCTCAGCGATCATATCTATCGGCAAGCTGTAAAGTCCTCCTCTCTTGCGTGAGGTTAGGGACAAAATTGTGTATCAAATCTCTATCAAATTTGTTTCAATCGCGATTATTGTAAGTCTCATAGTCCAATCTTCGTAATGGTTGACTTGTTGTATTTTGTTGGATGTTGCATAACATGTACTCCCTCCATCCCTATTTAATTGTCCACTATGATTTTGCATACATTTTCAACGGCTTATATCTCTCGACGTATATTCTGTTTTATGTTTTGGAAATCATTGTTTAATAGAAAAAATTGAGATATTTCAAATAAGATCCATATTACTTATTTTTAGTAATATAAGTTGAGAGATATAAGCCGTTGAAAATGCACGCAAAATCATAGTGGACAATTAAATAGGGATGTGTTTGTCTATTTTTTACTTGCAGTCGACTAATCGACTAAGAGTTGTTGAGCGTGCTGGAATGTGGGTGTTTATGGTAGTGGAGTTTGGTTCCTTACCGTATTTCAAGAATTCTCTAGAAGCAAACTTAATGAATTGAATGGAGATGAAAGAAGAACAACAAAATGGACTTTATTATTCTTCGAGGTAGAAATCGATCGACGGTGAGAACACAATCGAACAGACAGTTAAGTTACACGCTACTCCTAGAGCAAGAAATGTAAAGTACAGATAAAAGTAGAAGCCTTTGGGCGATTGATTGGGGGGTTCTAAATGTCTTCTATTCTTGTATTTATAGGCTGTCATCGACTTGAAATTCAAATCAGATGGAATTCCCTCCTTCTATTTGAATTAAGTGGTTCCATGCTCCCTATTCTTGCTCCACTATCTGCACGAGGCGGTTACTTCTCCATGATCTCACATGTTCCCAATGTTGTAATTGCTTCAACTACCTACTTGCATTAACTGTCTTGCCCACGATCTGTATGTAACGCATGCTCTGAAACGTGTTCTGGAGTTGAATATTAACCGTCGATCAGTCCACTTGGTTTTCCTTAATAGGCTTCACATTGCATTTACATTAATTAGTCTAAAACGTGCTGACACGTATAATATTTTGACCCAATCGATCACATTAGACTAAATTACTAAATTATGGTGTAAACAATGCCCCCCTATTTTCCTGAGTTAAAGATTAACTTGGGTAAATAATCCCTTAGTAAGTTACCGCCTATATAAAGCAGAGTACTTCAAATTTTAGGGCACGAATCGAGTTTCTTCTCGCACCAAAACTCTAAAACAGCTCTCAAACCCAAATGGCACCGAAATCCAAATTGCAGATTACCAGTGATCCAGTTGAAGATCCGGCTACTAAGTCGGCAACGGAGGATTCTTTCCGATTCCCTAAGTCATACCGAAATGGGGTTGATCAGAACACCCAAGTCCTGATTCCTGACAATAACGTCAGTTCCCACTGTGTATTGGGTCCAGCCTTTTCGTCAGCTCTTCCGAATGGCCTTCCAGAAGTTTACCCTGTGGGGGAACGTGATCCACTTCTCCTACAACTCCCAATGCTTGAGTGGTCAGGTTGGGGTAAGAACACTTACCTTCGCTCCTGGCCTTATACCGTTGAAATGGGATGGGTAGACTTGGTAAGGCGTATGATGAAATTTCTCTATGAGGATTGGAAAACAATGGGAATCCGTGAGACAATCGAACTCTCACAATTTCCCTTGGAGATGAACCCTGAACTTCTAGCTGCTGCAGCTTGCTTCTAGTCCAAATCGTCCAATACCCTAGTTCTACATTGTGGTTTATTATCTCCAATGGTCTTGGACATTTCTCATTTGACCGGCCTTCCCTCCTTAGGCTGTGAGGTAAATGCTCTGCTTTCTCCCGATCCATATGATCCCCCGTTTATTGTTCCATCATCTGGGGTTAGTCACTCGAAATGGTTAAAGACTCATTACAAAGCCAAAGCATCTGGACCCTGCTTTCATGAGAAAGTTGCATTTTACCTATTTTGGATTTGTAGATTTCTTATGGCAGTTCCCGGGCTTAGGGTTACCAAAGAATATCTCAATTTGGCCGTTTGCATGGCCCAAGTAAAAAGGTTGGCCCTTGCCCCATTCGTTTTAGGATCCTTGTATAAGGGCCTATTTACCTTTGTTGGCCAAAAGATAGCAGATTCTTGTGGTGGTCCCTTTTGGATTTTCCAAGCTTGGTTATATACATACTTCCCTCAGCTAAAACCTAAGTTGAATAATCCTCTTCGATCAGATGAAACCTTGTAAACATGTTGTAGCTATGCTGAACATCTCTTAGGTTTTCTGACTCAAACAGAGGAATCCTCCTTTCAAAGGTATTTCACTTTCTTCTATGAAGATAACAAAAAGAATTGGCCTGTTTTCTATCCATTCGATAAATTCGAATATGCATCTAAAAGATTAAGGCCATGTTTTGAGGGCATTCCATCAGCCTCTCCTCAACTTGCAGAAAAAATGACTCATTCCAAGCGGTTATTCTGGGCCAGCATCCTCCTTCCAAGGCTTATCCCAGTCGGTTTTGCCCTAAATAACACTCCTTTTGGAAATTGTAGTTTTGAAAATTATTTTCCTTGTCAATCTGCCCGACAGTTTGGCCTTTCACAAGGCATCCCCATGCCTTTTGTTCATCCAGATATTGCTAAAATGGCTTCAAGCAGGCCAAGGATTAAGGCCAAGGACTCGCAAATGATATCCTTGATAGTTAACAATTTTCATCATCGTGTGAAAGCTTTTCAGCTTATCGACTTCAGGACCAATGGTGTGACCTTGCCTGCTTTTGATGAATGGTGGTCAACTATGAGAGCCCTATATTTCAGTGCTCCACTTTCAGATTGCCTATACAGGCTTGACCCAAAATACAAATATCTTCAGGACAAGGCTAGTAAGCAAAGCTATTCATTGGTTTTTAATTCAATTAGTTATGCTTCTACTAATCATTGTGATATTGTTTCCGTGACAGAAGTAACAGCTAGACTGCCTGATGAACCTTCCAAGGCCATTGTGCCTCATGCAGGAGTAGTCCCTATATCATCTGTGCCAAGTGGGAATACCAGGAAAAGGAAAGCCGAATCAATCAAGGACTCTGAAACTAGGCCACAAACGCAGACTCTCATAATCAAGTCAGGTGTGAGCCAGAAAGTGTCTAAAAGTCCTTCCATTGGTAGATCCAAAAGACAGGTCGATGAAGTATCTACCCCCACGAAGCAAGCAACAAGAAAGCACACCAAGAAACAGAGTGTGAGTGATAAAGGATTGACTTCAAGGGTACACTCTCACCTTCTTCTTTCCCCTATTGATTCATACTCTTCATAAGTCTTTGTATTCTCACTTTCTTTCTTTTACAGAACGGCAAGGGAATCAAAATTGTAGATGCTTTTGAAGAAATGGGGGAAGATGAAAATTCTTCAAAATCCTCACAAATTCAGAAGTCTTCCTTTTCAGCAGGAGAGACAGTTGACACTGAATTGGCTATCGACCAATATGAGTCCTTTGATACCGCAGTATCAAACCCTTTGGATCAAGTTGACTGGTTACCAGAGTTGCAAGAAAAGCTGTTACATCAAGAAAATCCTTTGTTGCTGGACGACAGTTCTTTTTTGCAAATTGGTGATGGCACGGCTGAGCTTGGTGCACATTCCACCCAACAATGCATTGTCACAACAAACCAACCTGCATCAGACTCAGCCAATGCTGTACCAGGGAGGAATGCCACTGTTGACCCAACCCCTCAACAAACTCAGAAGATTGATCTGAATCAACAGGGTGATAGTAGGGAGGAATTAGCTTCTCCTCGGATGGCGGATGTGCCTACTCTAGAGGCTCCATCAGCACCAATCGAAAAGGAATTGGAAAAGAAGGGACCAACAGAGGGTCCTGTCTAGATTGCCCACATTGCCCAAACCAGTCCTAACAAAGGAAGTGGACAAGGTGCAGAAGATGTGGCCTCTAGTCCTTCTGGTAATCCCTCTGGTAATCAAGTCATATCACCAGCATGTATGAATAATCCTAACCCTGTAAGTATTCCAAGGGTTCTTGCTTTAACTACATCCCCTCGTTCAGTGAGCAAGGCTGCAGCAAATCTTGTAGGCATGGAGGATTCGACTCAGGTTAAGTCTTCAAGTGATTCATTAGACCATCTGATGGAAGAGATAGAGTCAACTTCTCAAGCCTTTCGATCTCTAACTGAGGTCTCTGAATCCAGCAGCTATTTCTTTTTCCTCCAATTCAGTGCAGAAACTCAAAAACAAATTCAAGTTTTCTTTGATTTTCTAAAACTTCCTTTTGAGGAGTTGATGACAGTGAAGTCTGCAGAATTTAGTGCCTGTGTTGAATCCTTGTCTCAAAGGCATGTCTTCCCTCTCAGGGAACAGATCATTTTGGAAAACTATGCATCATCATTGGGTGATAACATTAGTCTTTTCCGGTATTACCAGAAAGAGATAAGCCAAAAGCAGGAGTTGATTGGTAACCTTTCCAACCTGACGGTGAAGTTATTGACTATGCATACTGATGCTTCGACTTTGAAGTCGAGACTCGTGGCCATTGATCAGGAGGAACAGGAATTGTTACATCGACTGAGCCAACTGCAAACTGAGAAAGAACATCTTCTGGTAACAACCAGCCAACTTGACAAGGACTTCAAACGCTTAGCAGAGGAAGGCAAAGGAGTTTCAGTTCATGTTTCTGCCGCTCGTGAGGACTTGCAAAGGAACAGGATTAAATGTGATGAACTTGTTATTAAATGGGAGGCTTTTAAGTCCTCCTTTCTTCATGAGTAACTCTATTTTTACAGTCATCAACTGGTTTTGTGTCAGTACAAAATTGTAAGTACTATTTGTTTATTACCTATCAGAAGGTGGCATGCCAAAAATTATGAATGGCAATTGAACGAGTGTTAGGCCTTCCATGGCCCTTTTCTTACTTCTTGTTTGGAATGACTTTCCTTTAACAAAACTTTGTAAATGTTTGGATCAAGGAATAAACCCACCTGTTTGAATTAAGGACTAAACTCACATAAATGTTCAAATTGAGGATAAACCCCACATAATTGGTTCATATCCCTTTTACTTACAAACGTGATGTGAGCAAGCCACACGATCAAAACCTTTAATCCTTATATATCTGGATCGTGAGTGCCTATAATCATGGCAACACCATGTCATGATTTATGGTGACGTTTCCCTTCTACTTTTAGGGAACATGCACAGTAATAAATGACGGTTAAGTACAGCAAATGATGTCGTGCTGCAGTAATCCAGCCGCCTTACTTTGGGAAACAACAATTGAGAGCCCACTAACCCTATCAGTTGTCACGTCTCTTAATTTTTCCCTCAGGATAACTGCCCACGACCCACGTCTTTAGATCTTCTTTGGTCTATAAATACCAATACTGAGTATAAGCTCAAGCACTTGTGTTTCTACGCTATGGCTAATAACATCTCCTCTACTCCTCTTTCTGCACAAATCACTCCCGCTCACATCAAGTAATTGGCCACCGAACTCTCGTGAGCACTCATGGAAGACCATAATGAGTGCAAACGAAGGATTCAGGCTATCCACGATCGAGTGGAGGGCATGACGCTCCGACTGGAAAAGATGGAGTCTGCCATCAAACTTGTGGTGGCAAATTGGGACACCATCGACTACAAGCCTCCTCCGATCGATCCTGCTGACATCAGGTCCTCCGTGGCTGGCACCTCTGGTCAGTGGAAAGAATGGCCTAAAGAATAGGCCTTCTTTTGTAAGGGAGTCCTGGTGGTTTTTTTTTTTGTTAGATCTCACTTGAGATCTTTTCTTTTTGTAGGTTGGTCCCCACAGGGGTCTTTTCCTTTTGGGTTCCCGTTTTGGGTTTCCTTTTTGTTCTGTTAGATCCTTCTTGGGATCTTTTTTTTTTGTTAGATCCTTCTTGGGATCTTTTATTTTTGTTTGGACTACCTCTTGTAATGCTGCCCTACCCATGGGCAGCTTCTGATCATGAAATGAAATATTTTGTTTTAACTCATGTTCTCCCACATAGACGAAAAATAATGCTTCAAATATTTACCATTAATGATTTTTTCGTGAAGAACCCCTTCGATTGATGCTAAATGTTATGCACCTCCTCGTAAGATTTGAGCAATACGGAAAGGACCTTCCCAATTTGGAGACCATTTTCCAAATCTTCCCTTCTTCCTTTTTGAATCGATTGGGAGAATTGTTTTCCAAATTAAGTCTCCAACTGCAAAATATTTTTATTTCACTCTTTTGTTGTAAGCCCTTTCTACTCTTTTCTTTTGGGCATGAATTTGGTTTAGGGCATGCAACCTTTTTTCTTCCAACCCATCGATGTCCAAAAATATTGCTTCTTCATATTGCAAGTCTGGATCATAATGACGTGCCACCCTTAAAGACTGAACATTAATTTCGACTGGCAAAACCGCTGCGTGCCCGTAAACTAATTCGAACGGAGTTACCCTAGTACTCTCTCTTTGTGATGTTCTATATGCCCATAAAACTCTAGGCAACAGATCATGCCAGTCTCTTGGGTTATCATCGATTACCTTTGCCAAGGTATTCTTTATAATTTTGTTAGTCGATTCGACTTGCCCATTAGCTTGGGCATAGTATAGAGTAGAATTCAAAATCTGTATTTCATATTTTTGTGCATACTGGACAACTTCTCTACCATTGAATATAGACGCCTGATCAACAGTAATGGTTTCAGGAATCTCAAACCTACATAAAAGATATTCCTCAATAAAATCAATCACTTGTTTCTGTGAAACACCTTTCAAAGGTATTGCCTCTGTCCATTTTGTGAAATAATCAATTGCTACTACAACAAATTGGTGCTGTAATGAAGATGCCGGGTGGATTTCTCCTATCATATCGATTGCCCAACCTCTGAATGGCCAAGGTTTAATAATCGATTGCAATTGATGAGCAGGTATCCTTTGGATAGGTCCATGCTTTTGACATTGTTGGCAACCTTTAGCATACTGAATGCAATCAGCTCAGATGTTTGGCCAATAATACCTGTGTCTCTTAATTAACCATCTCATTTTATCACCAGCTTGATAGGCACCACAGGTTCCTTCATGGACCTCTCCCATGATTCTCATCGATTGGTCTTTGCTGACACACAACACTAGTAGACCATCAGAAGTTCTTCTGTACAAATCCTGTCCTAACAGAACATAATTGATGGACCTGAATTTGACAATCCTTTCTGCTTTCTCATTAGGATTTAGAAGATAATTCTTTATTGGAACAATCCAATCACCAGAAACATCGATTACCAATACATCCAATCGATCCTTTTCCCTCTCCATTGAGAAGGGTAAATACCTTTTTTGGATTCTAATTACTCTCTCCGTGTCCCCTTCAGGAATTGCAACTCCTGAAGCTGCTTGAGCCATTTGATTGGCCTCACAATTTTGAAGTCTCAAGATATGCTGGAAACATATCTCATCAAAGTTTCGAGCAAGACGTCGAACTTTTTCAAGCTGCAAACTCAATAAGGGATTATTGCACTTATAATGCCCTGTAACTTGTCGAATGATCAATTGTGAATCCCCAGAGACTTTTAGATATCGTATATTCAAATCTTTTGCTATTTCCAAGCCTATGATTAAGGCCTCATATTCTGCTTGATTATTTGTCAGAACTCTACTCTCATCGAGTTGGAAAGAGAACTGCAACATTTCTCCTTTTGAAGATGTCAAGACAACACTTGCCTTAACTCCATTGTCTGTTTTTGAACCATCAAAAGACAATTTCCAAGGTCTAAGCTTCAAAAAATGCACTTCAAAGGTATCCTCTTCCAGGGGTAGATTTGGATGCTCAGATAAGAAATCTGCCAAGGCTTGTCCTTTTACTGCCTTTTGAGGCACGTATTCAAAGTCATACTCGATTAAGGCTAATATCCATTTCCCTTGTCTTCCCCGTAAAATGGGCCTAGACAAAATGTACTTTATTATATCCGTTTGGGAAATGATCTTTATCCCAACTGGCAAAAGGTAATGCCTCAACTTAATCGCTGAAAAATATAAAGCCAACCAAATCTTCTCAACACATGAATATCTACCTTCACAATCATTTAACCTTCTACTTAGGTAGTAAATCGATTGCTCTCGGCCTTGTTCATTATCCTGAGCTAATAAACTTGCAATTGAATGGTGTGTCGCTGATATGTATAGCTTCAATGGTTTTCCATTTATTGGAGGCATCAGAACAGGAGGCGTTACCAATGATTGTTTTAAAATATCAAAAGTTTTTTGATACTTTTGTTCCCATTTGAAATCCTTCTCTGACTTCAATTTTAATAACGGGAAGAATGCCATTGTTTTCCCAGATAGATTGGCAATAAATTTTCGAAGGAAATTAATCTTTCCCAAGAACTGTTGGAGCTCTTCTTTATTGGTTGAGGCTTGTGCTTTTAAGATAGCATCAGCTTTAGTTTTATCAACCTCGATCCCTTTTTGATGCACCAAGAATCCCAAAAAGTTTCCTGCTGTAACACCAAATGCACATTTTAAGGGATTCATTTTTAAATTGTAACGCCTCATCCTTTCTAGAGTCTGTCCGAGATGATATAAGTGCTCATCAATTGAATTTGACTTCACAACAACGTCATCTATATAAACTTTCAAGAATTTGTGTAAAAAAATCATGAAAAATCAAATTCATAACTCTTTGATAGGTTGCTTCTGCGTTTTTTATTCCGAAGGCCATAACCACCCATTCGAAGGTTCCTATGTATCCAGGACATCTAAATGATGTTTTATGTGTATCTTCTTCTGCTATATATACTTGATTGTAGCCAGCATTACCGTCCATGAAGGACAGCATTTGGTACCCCACCGTTGCATCAACTAGCAAATCAGCAACAGGCATTGGATATTCATCCTTTGGTGATGCAGTGTTTAGGTCTCTGAAATCAACACAAACTCTAACTTTCCCATTCTTTTTTAATACTGGGACAACATTTGAGACCCATTCAGCATATTTGACCAGTCGAATGAACTTTGCCTTGAATAAATGTTCCATTTCTTTTTTGACTTGAGGAAGAACGTCATCTTTCATTCTCTTGGGTGCCTGTTTAAAAGGTACATAATTCTCTTTTATAGGTATTTTGTACTCGACTAAAGATCTATCTAAACCTAGCATTTCATCATAACTCCAAGCAAAACAATCTTTAAATTCACGCAACAGATATTTGAACTTCTCCTTTATTTCATCAGGCAAAGTAGCTTTTACATACGTGATCTTAGGATCTTCTGGAGTTCCCAAGTTTACCTCTTCCGTGGGATCCTTCACCTGGGCCCCATCATCATCCAGCTTAGCCGGTGCTGGTTTCAAGTCTACTAGACCTAACTCTTTCATGTTTAATGGGCTATCATCAAAAACACATTCAGCCCAATTACAAGAAATGGACTCGTCTGCCTGCAACTTTCTGTCAACAAGAAAAGAAAACAATCTCTTAAAAGTGGTTTTAACAGTAGCCAACTCTTCATTTCCTACATTTAATAGATTTCTAAACATTAAAAACTTGTTTGTCGCTTTTGACAGGCCTTGATATAATATTAGGCCTGGTGAAATCCTTGCTTAGCTCCTGGAATCCTTCCTTAATCCATGTGAGGAATTGACTCTCAGTTACCCCAACTTGATTAGACCTGACTTTTGAGTCTTCTATCCTCGTTGGCCACAAATGTTCGTTGTAGAGATCTGCTTCGATATTGTTAGTCTTTGCTTTGAATGGATGTCGGTCTGCCCATAAGACCTCCATTCCCGCTGCTTCTTCCTGCTTCACAAAGATCAAAGCCTGATGCAAAGAAGATGGCACACAACTATTTATATGGATCCAATCTCTGCCTAGTAAGGCATTGTAATTAAATGAAGAATCAATTACAAAAAACGTTGCATTCATCCTCATAGTCCCAATTTGCAGTTGCAAAGATATGACCCCCTTAGCAGTAGAACATCCTCCCGCGAAATTGCCAACTGCAACTTCTGTTGGGATCAAATCGTCATTGGTTTTGTTCAGGACTTTCAGCATTCTAGAGGGTAAAATATTGACTACTGCCCCATTGTCGACCAACACTTTTGAGATAGGCTGGCCATTCATATGAAGTTTAATATATAGTGGTCTCAAATGCCTTATTGAGGCATCATTAGGTGTTCTAAGAACTACGATACTGTTTTCGTGTTCATCCGTCTCGACGTTAATGGGCTGTGACTGAAAATGTTTCTCTTTATCCATTATTTTTACAATCGATTGGGTAGTATCTTCAACATCACCTGCCAGTTCATAGGCTGATTTGGTTTTGCCTTGAACTGATTTGGCAGAACTAAAATCATATTACACTGACAGTTTATAGGTACTGACCCGAATTGGATTGCGGCCAGACTTTCACCAAATGTTGCAGATCTCAGTGGAGATGGGGAAGCATCTTTGATCAAGTCTTCTTGTTCTGAACCCTCATCAAAGAGATCATCATCGTCTGCTTCCATGAGTTTCTGGAATTCTTCCATCTTCTTCTTCAAGCTCTGCTTTAACTCTTTCCTACCTTTTGGTTGGGCAGTCGACTGGGGAGAAACTTCAGCATTATTTTCTTGCCCCCCATGCTTGAGAGTTGGCATTTTCTGACCACTGGCTTCTCCTTGCTCTCGGGTCCACACCATATTTGAAACCTTTGATGGTTCCACTCTTTCTCGTGGTTCGAAAACATGATCCCATGGGTCACCATAAGCCCTGGCTGCAAATTTCCTTTGAAGCCTTCTCTTCTGTGAATTGGATACTTTGGTATACCAACCCTCTGCTGGAAATTTTGGGTGATTAAGCGTGCTCCAATCCTCATGATCATGAGTAGGCGGCATTACCATCCTAGGTTGGTGCCACCCACGTCCATAAGGTCCTCCACCTCGTGGTCCAATGCCTCTTCTGAAACCAACTCCCCTCTGATTAGGGTATCTCTCTCGATTGGGAAATTGGTACCCCACTGCTTCAAGGCAAGAAGGCACCCCAGGCCTTGCAGGTGCCACTGGGTGTCTTCTAAATAAGACTGGTCCGTCATCTGGTCCATAGCAATGTTCTGACTCTATCCTGTTGAAAAGCCCTGGGTCTATTCCTTCATAAATCAGTTTGGCCCCAACATATATTTGAAGATCGTTTCCCCCATTGAGTTGAACCTTAGTCCGGACTTGGAGAATGCACTTTTCTGCTCCTTTTCTGCTATAATTGCTTCTCCATACTAGACTTCATGTCCACACCTGATACAGAGGTAATCGTTTGGGAACCTGGAGGTACGAGACTTTGCTGACTCTTTTTCAGTCTGCATTTGATCTTCATCCCATTGCTTCTGTTTTGCAATATTGGAACCCAGCCTTTTAGCTAGGCTGGCCGTCACCATGTTCACTTCAATCTTTGGGAAAGGGTTAGATTCGATACCCATCGGGTCCTTGTCACCTTTATATTGCAGCAACCCCTTCTGGATTAAGTCCTGTACACAATTCCGAAATGTAACACAATTGTTAGTATTATGCCTAAATGAATTGTGCCATTTGCAGTATTCTTTTCCTTTTCTATCTTTATCAGAAGGAATAATATGCCCAGGACTTAAAGTGATAAACTTTTGTTTCAACAGTTCACCAAATATTTGGTCAGCTTGTGCTAAGTCAAACGAATACTGTCTATAATTTGCTTGCCCCCCACGCCTATTAGGTTGGGACGAAGGCATATTCATTGGATTTTCTGCTTAACCAGAGTGTCACAAATTATGGGGGTCTTTCCAACAACTTGTGCTACATCGATTTCAATATCTCCTTCCACATTTTGGTAATATGTTCGCAAAGACGTATTCTTCAATTGCTTTTCTTCCTGTAGAATTGCTTCAAATTGAGATGCTCTTATAGAAAGCTCAAATAGATCTTTGAAATTAGATCCATTAAACTGCTTTTTAAAATTAAACTCGAGACCATCTTGAGCTATTCGAACTATCTCGGTCTCTAGCACATTACAGTGACATTGGTTTCTTAATCTCTTAAACCTAGTTAAGAACTGTTCTGCTATTTCATTTGGCTTCTGTTTCAACTTAGCCAAGTCAGCAATTGAAACCTCTGGTTCGTGCCTAAAATATTGAGCATGAAATTGTTCTTCCATATCTTGCCACGTATGGATAGAATTCGCAGGCAAGCTTATGAACCACGTGAATGCTGTTTTAGTTAATGAATGCGGAAACAATTTCAATTTAAAAACATCATTAGAACCCAGTTCGCCTAACTGCAGGCAAAATCGGCCTACATGCTCGATTGTTGATTGGTTTTCTGTACCACTAAAAAGTGATAACTCAGGCAATTTGTACCCCCTTGGCAAAGGAACATTGTCAACCCAATATGGGTAAGGCTTTCTAAACATAGGTTTTTCTACCCTGCGTAGCCCTAGTCCGTGCACATCTTGGATGACTTCCAATATTTGTGCCTTGTTAATGTTCATGGGATCCGGGGCTCTAAGAACATTTCGTACGCGAGGTTGTGCGAGAGGGACATTCTGACCGTTACCATTGCCAATATTTGGCATATTGTGAACGTACTGACCACTATTTCCATTATTTGACCCTACTGGCATAGTGGGGTACGTATAATTGCCATGATTTGGCAAAGTTTGTGCAGTGCTGTATATATGTTGACCATTGTTCATGACATGGACTCCTGTGAAACCATTCTGAGGATTATGACTAGGATTTGGACCAATATTTTGACCATTCCCACTACTGTTTCCAACTTCATATATAGATGGAATATTTTGATAAAAATTGGTTGGCTTTATTGTGGATCGTAGAGCAGTTGGACCTACAAATGGTCGACTATGCACATTCATATTTGAGTCAAATGCTGGGTTTGAATATACCTATTGAGGGGCCTGTCTGGTCAAATCACCGGATTCTAACTGTTCATGAACTACACCATTTGCATCAACATCTATGATAGATGGGGGTGTAACTACCCTTCTCATTAGGGTGATCAATTCCTGTGCTGCTTCGTCTTCTGGGTTAGACAAAACCTGCGCCAACTGCCTGGAAAGGCTCTGTATATCCGTTGGTGCACTCAAGCCATTTCCTTGGCTATTCTCTGGCATCCTTTGTTCAGGATGTATCACATTGTTTTGGGCTTCCAAGCCTTCATTCTGAGGCTCTGTCGGTCGGTCGCCTTGCTTTCTTGTTGCCGGTGCCATTACTTTCAAATTAGTAAGAGCCATCCTTCTAGCGCCAAAATTGTTTGTCTATTTTTCACTTGCAGTCGACTAATCGACTAAGAGTTGTTGAGCGTGCTGGAATGTGGGTGTTTATGGTAGTGGAGTTTGGTTCTTTGCCGTATTTCAGGACTTCTCTGGAAGCAAACTTAATGAAGTGAATGGAGATGAAAGAAGAACAACAAAATGGACTTTATTATTCTTCGAGGTAGAAATCGATCGACAGTGAGAACACAATCGAACAGACAGTTAAGTTACAAGCTACTCCTAGAGCAAGAAATGTAAAGTACAGATAAAAGTAGAAGCCTTTGGGTGATTGATTAGGGGGTTCTAAATGTCTTCTATTCTTGTATTTATAGGTTGTCATCCACTTCAAATCAAATGGAATTCCCTTCTTCGATTTGAATTAAGTGGTTCCATGCTCCTTATTCTTGCTCCACTATCTGCACGAGGCGGTTACTTCTCCATGATCTCACATGTTCCCAATGTTGTAATTGCTTCAACTGCCTGCTTGCATTAACTGTCTTGCCCACGATCTGTATGTAACGCATGTTCTGAAACGTGTTCTGGAGTTGAATATTAACCGTCGATCAGTCCACTTGATTTTCCTTAATAGGCTTCACATTGCATTTACATTAATTAGTCTAAAACGTGCTGACAGGTGTAATATTTTGACCCAATCAATCACATTAGACTAAATTACTAAATTATGGTGTAAACAGGACGGAGGGAGTATATCTTTATTGATGCATGAACTAGTCGATTTGGCTTATCAAATTTCAAGGACGAAGTTTCTTTAAAATGAATAGAATATGGAAACCGTTATTAACTTCATTTACTTTATAATTTTAATATGTGATCGAGCCTTTTTATTGAATACTACTACAATGGGGTTCATAGTGCAATTGCATGTAAGTGTGGGAATTGTTGAAGTGTTATAATGGTGGAGGGGTGTAAGTTTGATTTGCTAAATATATATGTATATATGTGTGTGCACGCGTATGGAGCACTAGGTAAATCACTTTTCCCCCTTTCCCCTCTTTTACGTTTTCTCCTTCTCTCTCGCCTCACTCCATCTCACTCTCTCGCATACACATGCAAAGATCTTGCTCAATACCTCAAGTCCTTGAAAACCCAAACATTTCTCATCGTATACAAGTGATTTAGCTTGTTTGATCACGTGGAAAACCTTGGAGGGAGGTTGTTTAGTGGATTCGAATCTTGAATCTTGAAGTCTAGGGCTTGCTTGGATCCTAGAGTTTGTTCTTAGATATTTGAGGTAAGGATTCCTCCACTCTCTCTATATGTTTATGTGTTGATTTGGTGTAGATTTTAGTGTTGAATCATCCATTTTTTGTGTTGACTGAAAACCTATCAAACTTGAAATTATACCCAGGCACTGGTAACATGTTTTTGTCTTCGGTAGCAACACTCCAGAATTGAAAACCAATATTCTCCTACCGGTACTACTATTTTCTTGCTACTGGTACCACTCTTTTTCCCCTATCGGTGCCAATTGCAGATTTATGAGAAATTGTTGTTTTGCATAGTTTAAGGCCGTTGTTCGCATATATTAGATGGGAAAGTCTACAATACACACCCCTAAAAATGGTGTACCATATGCACCTATTTTATGGTTTATTTATAACATTTTAGCATGTTTCGTAACTTTTGTTCTAGAATTCATAACTTTTTAGCAGTACAATTCGTAGCATTTTCATTATGATTCATAACATTTTAGTGTATCTCATAACCTATATACGATTCGTAACTTTTTAGCAATACGATTCGTAACATTTTCTCTATAATTCATAATATTTTGGGGGATGCATATGATACACACTCAAATAAAGGGTGTGTATTGTAATCTTTCCCATATTAGATTGTTTCTCTACCGATACCAACTGCAGATTTATGAGAAATTGTTGTTAATTTTGCATAGTTTAAGGTTGTTGTTAGCATATATTTGATTGTTTCTCTACTAGTGCCAACTGCAGATTTACGAGAAATTGTCGTTTTGCATAGTCTAATGCCGTGGCTCTTCGCATATATTGGATTGTTTTCATGTAATTGCATGAGATGATAAACCTATATGGGAGAATCAAAATAAATATGCAGCAGAAAAATACTTACCTTCTGCCATGGTGTTTAAGTCTTAGAAATCCAGACACAAAAATCCGGACAACGTTTTGATCTTGAACCAAATTGTTTAACACTCACAACTCTCACTGATTTGTTTGGAGAGAAATGGGTAGGATTTCCGGTCTATTCTACATCACGTTAATCCCATAACTTGATGGTAATCACAGGTCTTTATATAGACAGACAGAGACCCTTTCCCAATAGTCATAATCTAATACGTGACTCTTCACCAAGAGTCACACCCTGTCCAATAGTCACACCCCTTCTATGGAGCACGGGTACCGGTACGAGGTACGGGTACGAGTACGAAAAACGGCAAAACCTCAAAAAAGTAGGGTACGGGTACAGCGGGGGTACGGCGACTATATATATAATTTTTTATTATTTTTATGTTTTTTTTTATCTTTAAAAGTCAAAAAAAATATTTTATATCACTTAAATTGCAAAACATTTAAAAGAAAATCCAGTTGTAGTCCAATAAACAATTAATAGGCCCAAAGCCTAATTTAATGAAGGAGCCCAAACCCATAAACACTTCTTCTATGGAATAAAAAAGCCCACAAACCCATAACTAAATGAAAGCCCAATAAATAGACAAACCCAACAACTAGTCAAACCCTGCAGGTTTGCTTCTTCCTTTTCTTCTTGCGTCTATTGCAGCAGCTGCTGTAGCTGTCCAGATTGAACACAAGCTGTTGCATCAAGGCGGGTCTCTCTCTCTCTCTCTCTCTCTCTCTCTCTCTCTCTCTCTCTCTCTCTCTCTTCTTTTCAGTGAGATCAGATCTGCAAAGTACCCAAGGTGTACCCGTGAAGTACCTAAGGCGTACCGACAGAGTACCCTTGCCGTACCCAAAGATACCAAAAGTATCCGGTACGATTTTGTCGTACCCGGTACGATTTTGCCGTACCCATGCCGTATCGGTACCCGTACCAGTACCCGATACGGGTACGGCAAGGTTTCTGGCGTACCCGTGCTTCCCAGCACCCTTTAGACTTCCTTCCATCAAGAAAGTATTAGGCAACTATTCATAAAGGCACCATTATATGGGTAATTAACTTAAATCTAATATCCAAGTTTTAATAAATATAATACATAAATACAATAATAAGATGACAAGTCATGTGAGCCACACTTAATGAATATAGAACTAACATGAGATGCTATTAAATGGTTACTGGAGGTATTATGGCGTGATAAGGCCATAGGATGATAACTTGTGGTGAATTGAGAACATGTATAGTGCAATAAGGGATATTACGAGGTCCCAAATGCTCGGCTGGAGATATTGCGATGTCCCGAATGCTCGGATACCCCTTTTGTATTATGACTTTGGTAGTCAGGGACTAACCATTCTTCTCAAGCTCAAGTCTTTTTTAAGTGTAAATTTCAAAACATTTTAGAAATGACATTGTTATGAAATAAGAAACAGGAGTAACAATCTATCGAGTTTAAGAGCATAAATTCCGACTCGGCTATATTCCTCGTTTTCTTGTTATGATTTGAATTCAACAAGCTATAGTCATGACACTAATGTTAATAGGCCACAAAGAACAAAATTTTTATACAAGCGTCATTGAACCAAATCAAATGTAGCCATGTAGGTTGAAAGCATTTTTTTCATTTTCTTGTGTTAGATCAAACTAACATACACAATATCCTTGTGTTTAAGAAATTTAAACCCAAAATTACAAGAAATGTCTAAATTTTGTGTAGAATCAAGTGAGCTCCATACTGCGGTTGAAGAGTGATGACAGTATAGGGAGCATGCGTATAAGATGGCGAAAGCTCAAAGGAGAAGCGTTGTAGAATCATCGCCACGGCCATCTTTGCTTCTAGCATTGCAAGGTTTTGTCCAATACACATGCGAGGCCCCCAACCAAATGGAAAGAATGAAACTACTCCATTCTTTGTCGCCTTTGACAATCCTTCCGAAAACCTCTCCGGGTTGAACTCTTTTGCGTCATCGCCCCAAACATCACGGTCATGATGAAGTAGGATTATCGGTAAGGAAAGCATCACTCCGGCAGGTAGACACAGTCTCCCTAACTTCGTCTCTTCGTGGATAACTCGAATCATTGCAACTACCGGCGGGTATAATCGTAGAACCTCATTCAAAATCATTGTTACCTAGGAAAGTTAAGATTAATTGTTAGTATTTTGTGTTTTTGTGTGTGTGTGAGAACATGCAGTGTTGGCCTTGAAACTAAAGCGGGCCGGAGGCTCCCCTACTTTAGGTTCCAGAAATTTTCTAAATCTTAAGGCCCATTCAATCTTGCTACCTATAATAAAATTTTGAAATAAAATTGTGCTACACAGTCAGTAGTGATGCTTAACTGATGCATTTGAAAATTTGTAATCTGCGGTTACATATATGTTTTTTCTTGGAATTAGTTATATTTAAGTGATAATTTTGAAATCTTTAGGCTCTGTTCGGGAATGTAGTGGAAAATAAATTTTTGGAAAAAGTGAAGTGAGATGAAGGAAAGAAAAATTAAATTTATTTTTCAATGTGTTTTCTTTTGAAAAGAATCTCGCAGGAAAACTAGCATTTTGGAAAACCTATTTGTAAGAAAGTGTTTCCCAGTTTGAAAGTTGAAGCTGTGGATCCTATAATTTTTCAAATAACTTAACACACAGAAAGTTACAGAAAAGTTGATTTTACTATCATTTTCCATTCTTTCCGTGCAACTGAATGGGACCTTAGTGTTAGGTCATCCTTTTGGCATATAGCCATATTTCATTGATCGATTTGAAAACGTATAACGTTCGGTTATCATTTCATTTCCTTATTACGAATACTTCAAAAGGGGCCTATCTTTCTCTCTCTCTCTTTACGCTCTAAAAAAGTCAGGACAAGCCCTATGTGCTTGCGTATATCAACGAAAGAAAACACTTACGATCTTGAGGCGATTTAATCCGTCAAAGCTTGGCTTGTTATTCCCAAACACTTGCAAAACCTCTTCTCTTGCAAGCTGTTGCCAATGTGGATGTTTACTCAACAAAACCATAGTCCACACAAGCAAAACAGAGGTGGTCTCCTGCCCAGCAAAGTAGAACAGCTTGCATTCCTCAATCACTTCATCAATACTCATCATCATCCCTGCAGCTTTCTTGCCATCTTTTCCAATCTCTTGAACTTCCCTGAGATTGGAATCCAACATTTTGCCCAGCAAATCCTCATTACTAGCTACCCCTGCCTTCATTGCCTTCAATCTTCTATCAATCATAGCCCTTAGTGATGCTTTTACTTCCTTTTCAATTTCTTTCATCCTGTTGTTCCTCTTTGTTGGCATAAACCTAACCAAGCAAAAACCATGGCAGAGTATAATGGCTTTTGGCCCTCTATATTGTTTCTTTAGCATAACATCACAATACTACAGGACACTTCCTGTAGTGTACCCTGCAAGGCAGATTTGGACCGTCCATCTTGCCAATCAATGATTTAGATATGTTTGTTATCTTTTACCGGTAATCATTAACTTTGACCGGTAAAAGATAACAAACATATCTAAATCATTGATTGCACTATACCATTGATTGCACTACAGGGGAGTGCACCACAGGATTTTCAATTCCTCGCTTCAATAATCTTCTTCATCCTTGTAACAACAAATAAAGAACGGTGTACTAATCGAACATATTTTAACTCGCCAAAACTGAAAATATTAAAAGAATTTGAGATAATTTAATTTAGTCTAAGCTTATTGCTGGATAACCTTGTCTAGGCCCATGGTTGGCCGTAGACCAACCACGAGTTCATGTTCTAATCATTAGGGTCTACTTGGATGGAGTAAAAAAGAGAGGAAAAATAAGAGGGGGTATATGGAGAGGGGTCCACTCTTTTTCTCCCGCTTGGCATTCCAATTTCATCCCCTGTTATTTTTTACCCCATCCTCGTTTTCACCGGTTTAAGGGATCGTCCGGGATTAATTTTGGGCATCACTTGAGGTCCCCAAAAATAATCCGGCTGTGGAGGGGTGTTTTGTGGACGAAAATACCCCTTGTTATCCCCTTTTCCCATCATCATTCAACCTACTTCTACTCTCCATTCTACTCTTCGCACCGGTTCAAACAGATTGAAAATTTGAACACTTAATTTTTAATTATATTTTTTAATATATAAACGGTGTAAAAAAATGAGTGTTCTAATTTTTAATCCGTTTGAACGGTGCGAATATCTTAGTTTTTTGATCATTTTATTCTAAATGGTCATAATTAAATTTTGACTCTATGGGTCTCGTTGATTAGCCATAAGAGATATTTGATTCTACAACTTTCTTAAGGCTAATCAATAAAAGCCCTATAGTCAAAATTTAATTATAACCATATATGATAAAATAATTAGAAAACTAAAATCTTTCTACTGGCTCAAACGGATTGAAATTTGGAACACTTAATTTTTTTTTAAATACCAAATTTTATATATAAAAAAATTGTTTAATAATAATATTAAATTCGTTAATTTGTTAGTAGAAATAAATATTACGGGCTTAAATTGTGAAAGAATAATTAAATTTGCGATTACATATAAAATGTAATACATAATTAATTTAGGGACTGTACAAGGGTAAAAGGGTCACATGATAGCTTTTTATATTATCCACCCTTCTTTATACCTCCTCCTATTAATCCTCCATCCAAATCAAGTATTATTTAATCCCCCTTTTCTAATACCTCATCCAAACAACCTACTATTTAATAACCCTTCATAAACATCACATCAATGTGGGTCATCTCTTATTAACTAATACCCCTACTATTTTATCCCCCTTATTAACTAATACCCCAAATTCTTTTCCTGCATTCAAATGGGTCCTTAGATTTAGATCCATTCATCTTTTAAGCCTTGATTAGTGTGCATTCATGTATTTAAAAAAAAAAAAAGGCCATAACTTCACCCACATGGTCACATTACAATTCGTAAAAGAAAAGAGATTTTTTTTATTAGGATTATATTTGTTCTTTGTTCCTCCATTTTTTGCAAATGTGAGGAAGCTAGTCATGTCCAGTATATATTGTCCAGTTATATATACTGGATCAAGTAATTATTTTTTTATATGATCTGAAAATCGAGACTTAAAAGATGAAAGGATCAAATCATCATAATAGGACAACATATGCCAATTAGAAGGGCCTTGTTCTTGAGCTTTTACGTAACGTACCTCCAGCTAGCCTTGATACATTCATTTTAGCTTTAATATCAAAAAAGAAACTTTTACCTCCAGCCTGGAATGTAGACTGACTTTAAAGCCTTAATAGCATGCCCAGCTTGCTCGGTCTGGAGTTCAAATATTCTTCTTCCTTCTTCATAGTTACTGCCAAATGCAGTTCGAGATATGACATCGCTTGAAAATGTTTGCAGAAAAGGCCACACATCTAATTCGCAAAACGCTTCCGTGGAGACCATGTTTTCCCAGGCGCTTATCATCTCGCTACAACTCGTATCAAGTGCTGGCAACATATGCTACATATATATGATTCGAACAACATCAGAAGACAAAAGAACAACTAACTATCAGCAGTATGTACGCTTTGCACACTAGCTAGGTAAGTACTCACGCAGATCAAAATAGGAAGTTATCTTCCCTTTAAGTTAATTTTAGAAGCATAGTCACCGACGATTTAACGAATTAAATGATGTGTAAGAGGGGAGAATAGGAATAATGCAATATGATCATAATGTGCTCCATGAGATCTCATGTTTCAATTTGCCAATTTTGTTTCTGAAATGTGAAATTCTGTGTTTAAACGTGACAACTTTCAATCCGCAGTGGGGTGAAGAATTGAAATTTTTTAATACATGAAGTGAAATGCATACGTATTTTTCGATACTTAGGTGTTAAAGCCAGATTGCTAATCGAGAAAAAGGAAGAGGTGAAAATCACCTTCAATTTCTCCATATGGAAAGTGGGGTTAATAAGTTTTCTGTGTTTAGTCCATTGTTCATCCTCGTAGCTTGCTAATCCGGTAGCTAGCAACTTGGCTAACGGATTAGATCTAACCTTTCTAAAGTGGAAATTTTTTGACAGAATCTCCTTCACGAGTTCCGGGTCCATGATATTCACTCTTGGATTTGGTCCAAGCCACGCAAAAGAAATCTTTCCTGCATCAAAAACCAAATACCCAAATTCATCAAAAGAGTATCAAGCATAAAAATTTCTAATTTCCATGGAAAAAAGCTCTACGCGAGATTTTGTAGGAGTTGCTGATATATAAAAATTTCTAATTCTGGATGTAGAATTCGGCTCTACCCATATTCGGCGGTTGCCCCTATTTTCACACCCGGTAATGAAACCCGGTATAATAATTTGTTTCCTCCACCCGGATAAAATTTGGATACCACCTTATCCAAATTTTGACCTCTGATAACGGCGGGGGCGGCTGCACAAGGATTTGAGGGGATTCGTTCAAAAAATGTACTAAAATCTTACAAATTTTTCATATAATTTGATACTATTTTTTTTCTATTGTCGGCATTGAATCAGTCGTGTAAGTAAAGTAACTGAAAATTTACCGAAATTGTGAGTAAATCGATATATACTCAACAAAACAAAATAAATTAGGCTCGATAAGTCTTCAAGCAAAATAAATATAGTTATCTTATATAGTGTTATGTATGCAAGATTTTTTTTTAATCCATTTTTGTCACCGCTGAATTAAAATTCTGTAGCCGTTGCCAAATTACGGTCCATAAATCTTGGTGCATTTTTTCCATGCATTATTCTTAAGAGAGGGAGGGGGCGTTATGACAATGTTTAGAAGTCAACATAAAATTGCGAAAATATTTTTAATAGTAGTACAAACATGACATAGAATATATGAAAGTGTCCATAGAAAAGAATAGACGGCTTAGATTCTCGGTCAATAAATTCGAACCGTCCATTCTCTTTTATGAACACTTTCATATTTCATATTCATGTATCATAACATTTCTCATTTTCAATAGTAGAAAATGTAAAAGTTTTTTTTTTTTTCATTCGTTAATCTTAATTTATGGAATTTTGGGAGGGAATGAGCGCTTACGGGAATCGAACCATACCCATGTGTATGAGAGTGTAAGGTAGTCATCAACCGCACTTCACTCCATTACAGATGTAAAAGTCAAACTGACAAATAGACAGTGGAAGTGCGTACCGTAAGTGTCGACGGAGTTGTGGAGGAAGGGTAGGACGCGAGGGAGGATATCCTGAGAGAAGGGGATGGGACTGGATTTGGCTCGTTCCGTCATGGCGGAGCTGTCCTTCAAGTCTCCAAACAACAACTTGTACGAGGTCCCTTTCAGCCCTTGCTCCCTGAGGCGCCTCTCCAGCCTCCTCGGTCTCAACCATACCCAGTTCAACGCACTCCACCCCAGCCATATCACCACAGCCACGACTGCGCCAATTGATGCAATCGCAAGGCGGTCCAACTCCATTGACATATGAGAGAAAGAGAGAGAGAGAGAGAGAGAGAGTGCGTGTGTTAGTTAAGAAGAGACGTAAGATAGGGTGCAAATTGAATGAGAGAAGCAGGAGAGTACACCGACACCTTGAGAAGATATTATTGTATATAAAATACTACGTGTAATGGACAGCGCCTCTCGCTTCCCATAGGTTGACCGTTGGACTGCACTGGGTGCAGTCCGGCCATTTTTTAGCCGCTCTTTGAGAGCATATTGATGATCGGACTCGTTCATATATTTTAGGATTTGTTAGTACGACCAACCACACAAAAATTCAACCTGATCGAGTACCTATCAATATTAGCTAAACGGAGCACATTTAGTTGTTAAAAATCTGTTCTTCAAGTTATGATCTAGTGTGCCCGAGTAATTTTTTCCGGAATAAATCTGCTTTTTCAGGTATTTATGGTACTGGATCTTTTTTTTTTTTCCCGTGGTTGATCGTATCAACGATATTTACAATATGGACGGATCTGATCATTGAGATGAGTCTGAAAAGTGGTCAAAAATGGCCTGACTGCACCACGTGCAGTCCAATTGGAACATGAGAGAGAAGCTGCCTCCTCTACTAGATGCGTCACGTATTAGCTCACCCGGTGGTTGCGTGGACGACCCGTCTTATTTATTTTCTTGTGTTTTTTACCATTTTCCAAACACAGCGTAAAAAAGGGGCTAAACTTCATATTTAGGGCCTCCGTTTCAGAACACCTTCTTAAAAAAAAAGTATTTATTTCACATTTTTAAATTTAAAAATAATGTAAATAAAAAATAATTTTTCAATTTTTTTTGCACCATATTAAAGACTCAATGAGATCTATCAAATAAGATCCATAGTGATAGAAAAATTATTTGCGTAAGCACATAATTTTTAAGCTTGAAATTGCCTTCTTAAAAAATAAGTACTTATTTATCGTTCCGGAACGGGGCCTAAGAAATTTGGATTCCCCCCCCCCCCCCCCCCCCCCCGGAAAAAACTCTACTCCCTCCGTCCCTTTTTTTGTGTCCAGTATTTCATTTTGGGCTGCCCCTTAATAAGTGTCCATTTTGTAAAGTTAGGGGGTAAAAGTTGGTGTATTGTCTATTTTGTCCTTAAAAGTAGATTTTATTTTGAAAAGTTAGTGAGTAAAAATATAGTGATGATGGGTAAGTAGGGAAAGTAGAGGAAAAAGTTGATGTGAAAGGTGTAATAATGATGTCTTTTTAATAAGTTGGAGTTACGAAGCAGAACACTTAAAAAGGGACGGAGGGAGTAATATTTTGGCTCCGTTCCGGAACCAAAAAAAAGTCCTTATTTTTTAAAAAGATAATTTTAAACTCAAAAATTATGAGTTTGTTGAAATCTAAAAATATGCAATATAGATTTTGTTTGGAAGAGATCTCTTATACAATGCAAAAAAAAAATTAAAAAATTATTTTTTATTTACTTTATTTTTGAGTTTAAAAATGTGAAATAAACTGCTTATTTTTTAAGAAGGTTTCTGGAACGGGACCTTAATACTCCATGGTGGATGATTCGTGGTGCCCAAGTCTTTCCTTTGCCACGTGTTTGGTTGGTGCTCGTTATAAAATGTGTGGAACATTGTACGAATGTTTGGTGAAGCAAACATTTGAAAGATCATTTGTCAGTTTATTTTTTCTCCGGATAAGACTGTTCTAATGCTAATTTTAAACTGGACAAGACAATCGTGCATGAGATCACAACACGATACCTCATTCTTTATTACTACTTTTAATGGCTAAGATTGTGCTACACAACCACACAAAGCGTCGTACATAAAAATGGGCGGCTTCTATTTGCAACCCTCATTTTGCTACATAAAGCCCTTTGCTTGATAAAACTCACACTCTTTTTGTAGTTATAACAATTTGCTAAATACAACCTCAAAAAATCTCTTAAACTTTCCAACTTACCCCTCCTAGCAAAAAAAACCCCCAATTTTTCACCCCCTAAAATACCCTTCTCCTTCCCTATTCTCATCACAACACCACCACCAGGTCCATCATCTTCATTATCGTTGTTCCTACATCCCTCTCGCTCTCACTTTAGTGGTTGTAGGCAATGATGGAGCCAAAGGAAAAGTAGTGGTGACGCAATTTGAATGAGAGAAGCAGGAGAGTCCTCCAAAGTCCAACCCATTGAGAAGATACTATTGTATTTAAATACGACATCGTTGAAATTATTCAATACTTCGGAAGCACCACCACATAGTGCTCCAGACCACTCTATAACCATAAATTCTCTTAGGGTCCACAACTAGGTACATATAAACCTTACGTAAATATGTGATTCTGATCAAATGGTCCAGAGTACTATGTGACAGTCACGTCTAGGGCGGAGGCAATTAATGGTGGGGGAGGAGGCACATGCCAACCCCCGGGTCCAAAATAAACAGGGTAATAGACTAATAGAAATAAATATTATGCAAAAACACTCTCTCGATCAGTAGAGAAAAATCGTACCTCTCACAGTCGAATTCAATAGACAAAAAATTTCTTCATGCAAGTCAAAGCGAGGATGTTCATTGTTACTAGCTGATCATTTGGACTGCATTAACGAGGTGATTTGCGAAGGTTAAGGGAGTCAATTTCTTTTCCGCTTAAAGTAATTATCGAAGACCGGCCCGATGGCGGAGAAGTCGTGGGAAAAGCGTGTTTTTACTACCATTGAAATTAAGAATATGGTGATGGAAATTTCATGAAGAGTGTAGTCACGGAGGTTTAGTCGGATGATGAGAGTTTGCATGGGTGAGGAAGGTGGCGATGCCTTGGCCCAGAGTCCAGACTCAAGTGCAACAAAATCAATTAACTCCTTCTGGTGATCAGTCTCTTGATGAGATAAAGTCTGGATTCAAAAACCGAGGTTGGCAATCAGAGCCGGCCCTGACTTTTTAAAGGCTTCAAGCGAAAATTAAAAATGAGGCATTAGTTCAACTATTATAAGAGGTAAAAAACAGTTGAAGGGGCCCTTGAAATTCAAAAAAATTTAAAGACCTAAAGCGGCTGTAACATTAACTTTAGCTCAGGACGACTCTGTTGACAAACCAATTGGATCCCTTTTTTGAGAAGTCAACCCAGTTTATGGATAAAGAAGAGCAACAGTGATTGTGGGATGATCGATTAATGGTCATTCTGGGAATTGAGAGAAGAGCAACAATACTTTGAAGGAGGATGAGTTTTTAGCGAATTCAATTCCACTTGAGGACGATGCTTTTGCTGAGTTGGATGACGATGAGTTTGCTAACATCGTGGAGGACTCCTCTCTTTCTTCGGAGTTTTAGTCGTCTTGTATCCTTTGCTTGTGTTCCTGGTTTTTGAGTGAGGCTTTTTGCAGGTGCTGCGGTTTTTGTTCATTTTAGTTCTAGGTAGTTTTGTGGGGGCGCTGGCTTTGGTTGCGCTTCTCAGTTGTTTTCTGTTTGGCTTTTCTCTAGCGTTGTAGGTGCTTGTTGGTTGGGTTTTGAAGTTTGGTGGTGTTTTGGTAGCTGGGTTCGAGCGTTTGTTTTTTGTGGTTCTTTTCGTTTTGGTGGGCGCCTAGCCTTCCATCTGTGGGTCTTGGGTAATTGTTGGCGTTTGTGCATCCGTTTAATCTTTCTTTATCTTTTTCAAAGATTAATAAATTTCTTCTGCCAAGAAAAAAAAAATTTTCTTTAAAATTTGGTTTAGGATCACTCTTGAACGATTTTCAGGATTTAAAATAACATCAATTAACTTCCGTTTTGGTAGATCGTCAAAATTTTCACTCTATGCTCATGGATGAGTAGACAATGAAAATATGTTTTTTTTTTTCTTTTGATATTTTGAATGGTAAACATTAGAACACGGAGTTACCCAAAAAATAAATAAATTTTGGAAGACTGTACTTTTTGAGTATTAAATATGTAGATATTTTTGGGTGTCACCTCCGGTTTCAAATCCTCTCTCCACTACTCGGTCATGTGGTACTCCCGGACTACTAGTTTCACTTTTAACTCTTTCTAAAAGTTAACGTTTTGTCCTCATCTGATTTTTTTCGCGTCTGTTAGTTCCACGCCAAATTTTTGTGATCTTGATTCGTTTCGACAAGACGAATCAGAAAAGTAAAGAATTTTTCTTGTTGATTTTTTGTGTGCTTAAAAGTAGCTATTTTTTAAAATATTTGGGTAAAAGTAAAATTCTTTACTTTTCCGATTCGTTTTGTCGAAACGAATCAATAATTCACAAAAAATTTGGCACTAAACTAACAAACGTAAAAAAAAAAATCAAATAAGGACAAAACGTTAACTTTTAGAAAAAGTTAAGTAAAACTAGGGTTGAATAGTTTATCCAAACAGTGCCTAATGTATTTATGCGTCACGCTTTAGCTCATGCAGCGGTTGCGTGGACGACCCGGCGCATTTTCTTGTCTTTTATAATCAGTTTTTCCAAACACAGCCGGAAAAAGGGAAAACTTCACAATCAAGAAATTGGATTCCCTCCATCAAAAATTATTTAATTTAATACTCCAGTGAGGACATATGATTCGTTGTTCCCAAAGTCAAGCTTTACCACATATCTGTGTGGTGTTAATTGTAAAATTTGGGTAACTCGTACAATTGTGTGGTGGAGAGAAGATTCGGGAGATTCAATGTATCGTTTTTTTTCTCTCTTGACAAGACTACTTGTTCTTGCCGAGACTTTGATTAATCCAGTGGCGGAAATACGTTGAAACATATTAGTTGTAGCCCAAGTCAAGTTTAAAAAGCAAAACGCTGATAAATTTAGTCTATCTTTTTTTTTTTTTAGCCAACATATCCTATTTGATTATCTTCATTCTATTTGATTATCTTCATTGAAAGAGAACTTGTTAAAAATATCGACTTATATTCGATAATAGTTAATGATTTCTACCCTCTTGAACAACGTATATAAGACAAAACTTCAATAAGGTACAACTTTAATAGTACAATTTTTTTGAACTCTTCTTTTGTTTATTTTTGAAAATTTAAGTATTTTTGTGCAAAATTTGGTTGAAATTAATTATAAAATTCTTTTTTAGTTCATATATATGTATATACTAATTTATTAAATTTTGGGTTAACCCATGGCAGATTAGATTCCTGGTTCCGCCTTTGCTAACCACTCTCTCACTCCGATCTTAATTTTGGACTGAACGAGACAATCTTGTACGAGATCACAACACCTCATCCTCTATTACTTTGAAATTTGAATTGTAAGGTTGTGCCACACAACTACACAAAAAAGTGTCGTACACAGTTTTAACCACACCTTGTCTGTTCCCTCACAAAATAACCATGACGTCGTCTGCATTTCTTTTTTTGCCGCTGAAATATCGGGGGAGAATCCGTCCCATTCCTTCCAACCAGCCCGGTCCAGTTTGGATCATATACGGGCTCTTTTCAGGTCCACAATAATGATCAAAATCGTTCATTTTTTAGAGCTCATCGTGAACATTGACCACACCAAAAATCACGTTGATCGGATATCATTTGATATGATCTCGAAATATATTAAGTTTGTAAGAAAAAAAGTGTGTAGAATTAAATTGGAACTCATTTGACACAATTATTTGAAAATCAATGCATTTCAATATCATATCTAACGATATCCAATCAAAGTGATTTTTTGAACAATCAATGTTCTCAATGACCTCTAAAAGTGAACGGTTCCAATAATTATTGTGAGCCCAAGAAAAAACCCACAAATGGTTCAAAACTGGACCGGACAAGTTGGAGAGTGAGACCAGACAGGATCCTCTCATGAAATATCATGGACAAGAAGTTTCTTTCCACCCCTCTCTAGATAAACTATATGAGATTAAATTTTTTACACCGTCGGTGTAAACATTTGTTTCCTCAAAATCAATTATATTACGCTACATCGCCAAGTTTTATTGATTAAGATCACTGTTTTGCAACGTGGCGCAATATAATCGATTTGGAAGAAACAAATGTTTACACCGCCGGTGTAAAGAATTTATTCTCAAACTATATATCCATGCTTAACGGTTTTGTTGGTTTCATCCAAGCGATGTGGGGATTCCACACCGATGTGTGATTGTAAAACCTTTCTTTTTACGGGCCTATGCAGGTTTTTTTTTTAAATGACTGAACGGCTCCGATCATTCGTAAAGGATCCGAAGTGGCTTGGCCCGACATGCCAGTCAGTATCCCATCGATATCATCTTCATCTATCCCTATAGAGGGGTTTTGTAGAGATCCCTATATCACATATCGTTAGTTCTTAATTGTGCTTAATTAGACTAGTTATTATTATCTTTTTGATCATTTTACAGTGGAATTATTAATTTGCAAGAAAAAGATGATAACGCTGCACATTTAGTGGTCTTTTGGAGTGTGTGGTGGGGTCTTTTTCTTTGTTTTTCTAGTTCTGAATTGTTGGTTCATTCTTGGGCTGTCTTTTCTGTGCATTCGTTGACTTCTATTTTCACCTCAATGTCATTTCTCAGATTCGGACGTTGTTGGGTCAGAGTCCACTGGTCGCGTTGTCGGCTAAATAAGTCACTTAATTTATTTTTTTATTTTTATTTAAATTTTTTTAGTATTTGTTAATTTTTTGTTAATTTTTTTAGAGATTATTGCTTTTTCATGACAAGAAGAATATAAAAAGTAAAAAATTACGATCGAAATTTAATTTTTTTTAAATAAAGACGAAAAAAATTGGCTTATTGGCTTATTTTTGTCTTTATTTAAAAAAATTAGGTTTCGATCGAAATTTTTTACTTTTTTGATTCCTTTCATCATGATGAAGCAATAATCTCCAAAAATTTGATGAAAAATTAAAAAATAGAAAAAAGAATTGAATAAGGACAAAAAATAAGTTACTTGGCTTATTTAGCCGAACGGCCCCTGAGTTTGGTGAGGAACATTTTGTAGGAAAAACTAGTGCGGAAAACAGAAATCGATTTTACGTATTTCTGGAAATTTACAATCAAATAGAAAATTACATGAAACGGAATTACAGGAAATGAAACATAAACATAAACTGTAAGTAAGGTATAGAGATACTACAAACCAAGATCCATTTTATTCAACGGTGCCCTTAAAACAAATTCGTCTCCTCACCGGTGCTGGAGGTTGTGTCCGTGTTTGTCTCCCAGGGTTGACTTAGTTCCCACTCAGCTGCCGGAGCACCGCGGTAGACTGTCCGTCAAACAAACTTGTGTTTGTACTCTCTCTGTCGAAAGGAAGAACAATATTAGAAGATGGAGATATTCTTCGAAATTTCAGTATCTCATTCTGTATAATAGATGCCAAATTTATAGAACCAAGAGGACCAATCAATGTGGAAAATTGAAGGAATTCAATACCGTGATTAATCTGATGATTAATCCTCTTCGATATAGGGAAAACGGAAGCTATCAATACCAGCAATTTGATAGCAATAATATGGGTGTCAATACGAGTCTTTGATCCTTTCATTACCCATTCCTGATTTCCTGGTAAGCCCAGTTCCGAAGTATCCAGATTAGACCACAGACCTCAAACTACAGGTCGTGGGCCTACAAATCCTAGTCCCGGCCCCGGCCCCTGTCTAATTTAGGTGTTTGGTGACGGCGCGCACATACATCATTTGGCTTTTCCAATTCCCATAATGAGACAATTTCTCATTCATCTCTTAATGGAATTTGTTCAATGCTGTTGGGCCCACCTCGCATGGCATCCGATGTATGTAGAGTGCTTGATCTAAATATCCTATTTTTCGTGTATATATGTATATACATGTATATACAAAAAAATGGGGCGTTTGGATCGAGCATCTACGCACGTCGGATGCCGTTGATTCCCGTATTGGCCCACTTGGTTTTTTTTTATAAAATTTTTGGCCGCTCGGATCGGCCGTCCGATGGCCGGAGATGGCCCGGTGCGACCATCGGTGCATTTTTAGTTTGGTACTCATTGGTACCAGTAACAGGACTCTACTTGGAGTTTTATGCTTTTATTTTTGTGATTCTAGGTATTTGGACAATTCGATACAAAAAGCGCAAAGTCAAAATATTAAATGGTGTTCGATGTTGCTTCGAGGATTCAATCAAGTAGAGTGCCCGAATTGCGATATGGAGTCAAGAGTTCGGAGTTGAACTTAATTAGTCTACAATTGGAGAACTTTGTCTTCTAATGGGCCTCATAAGTATTTGTTATTGTGACGAAGGAGGGCCCAATGTTTCAACAATTGGCTTACACGGCTGGGAATTTAAAAGAAGGGAAAGAAGGGTTTTTGGGAGTCGGCTACGAGACATATAGAAGACGAGCAGCACATGCATAAGACAGCATGAAAAAAACAGGAATGAAGAACGGGGCTGCCGAGCCGAGAGACTTTTGTTCCGAGAGTTTTCTTTCGAGTTTCTTTTCCTTTCAAATTTTATTGGAAGTTTTGTTCATTACTCGCACTCCGGTAACTCATTTTTTATTTTTTGTTCTTTATAAAAATTATTCGCTGGTATTTGATTAGTTGATATTTCTTGTTTATTTTCCATTTTGCATAATAGAAGCATGTTTCAAACTAGGGTTTCTTTCGTTTCTTGCTTAATAATGAGTGAGTAGTCGTATAGGTAGGTTCGCGGGGTGATTAGCACATTGTGGTCAGATCAGACGCGTTCTGCTCCTATTTCAGAGAAAAAATAAAGAAAATGCAATTTTAGGTTAATAAAGTATTTCCATTAGACGAACCCAGGTATCATTGGAGCCCATGTGAATGGGAGAATGGGGGACCAAAAATTATTCTCCGCTGCGCATGGGTAAACGGCGACCATTAAGGTTCGCATCTTTCAGGGTAGTTTTTTCTCTCTTAAGTCAAACATTTTTAAGAAAACCGAATGGAGCAGATAAGTCTGGAACTAGTTGCGAGTGCTATGAACCCTATGACCATACCTCCTTTAAATTATTTGAAAAAAACAATCAATTTCTTAGTTTTAATTCATCTCTGCATAAAACGACAAGGGGTGGGCTACCTAAGAGCCCGTTTTAATTATAACAACACGAGTTTTTAAGTAAGCACACATCATCGTCTCTATGGATTCGACTCCAGTCTTACCGGATATTGTGTCACGTCAGTCTCCACCCTACGCTTGGGGCAACCCATTAATTTATGACTAGAAAATCATCAAGCACTTCTTATGAAGGGTATCCTGTTATACCCCGCCTGGCATTCCAACGCATAAGAGTCATTAAAAGCCAATGCTTTACCTATTTCCATTTGCAGGCTGGTATCACTATTTCGCACCATAGGAATGAGCAAGAGAGCATGTCTCCCCTATTCAGTTAGCAGACTGAGTAGATACACAAGTAATCCAGGGCATGACCACTAGAAGGCAATAGTGAGAGTACTTTGCTATTTAAGGCATACTCGTAATTTGGGATTGCACTACACCAGATATCTAGCAGTACTAGAAGAGTACTGTGATGCAAACTGGATATCAGATATGAAAGACTCGAAATCCACGAGTAGATATGTCTTTACATTTAGTGGTGCAGCTGACTTTTGGAAATCTTCAAAACAGACGTGTATAGCACGTTCTACGATGGAATCTCAATTCATTACTTTAGATAAAGCAACTGAAGAGGCGGAATGGCTATGCCATTTTCTAGAAAATATTCCAAGATGGTCGAAACCTGTGCCAGCAATTTGCATCCATTGCGATAGTCAATCAGCAATAGGAAGGACACAAATGGAATTTGTTCACTGCTGTTAGGCCCACCTCACGCGGTGTGGGTCCCACCAAATTCCATTTGGTAAAAAATTAATATGAAAGGGGTGGTCCAAATATTAATATGCCATATAGGAGTTGGGCCATTGGGATAGAAAGAATGGAGAGACAGGTGGTTGGGCATTTCTTGGATAGAAGGCATTTAATACCCGCACAATGCAATCTTTGGTTAATGAACTCTGGCACACTATCTAGCCTGTGGTGGTAGTGGCGCGTAGAGAAAATACATTTGTGTTTTGGTTCTTTGATCAGGAAGATGTTGATCATGCAATGGCTCGCGGGCCTTGGGTCATCAAAGGGGGGCTGTTAATTTTGGATTATTGGCAAACCTTCGATGACATGAGTAGTTTTCGGGTTCGTCAATATGCTCTCCGGGTTAGATTGTATAACCTACCCTTTGAAGCTTTTACGAGAGCTGTTGGTGAATTTTTGGGGGAAGCTCTGGGAGAGATTGTTGAGGTGGATGTGGATGATGTGTTTCCTCAACATGTTCGCTACCTTCACATAAAAGTTACAATTACACCGGAGTCGACATTGGTGGGTGGCTTCTATTTAACTATCCTAGGCTCCTTACCAAGATGGATTGAATGTCAGTATGAGAGGATATACAAGTTTTGTCATGCATGTGGAAGGGTGGGCCACACATATCCCCAGTGTGGTCTATCTAGCAAGGAGGTGAGGGCTCGAGTGGACAAGGTTATTAACAGGTTGGCTGCAATTTTGAACTTCGATGAGGACAGACGAGAGTGTGCCCCTCTATACTAATAGGATTCAGGCCTTTGCGTGGAGTAATTCCAGGAGGAATACCCATATGTGGGCTGTCTAGCAGGATTTGTATCCGGAGCAGCTCTAGTTGGTGCAAGTCAATAGAGGTGGTCGTAGAATTCAGGTGCTGGAGACAGATGAAAAGGAGGAATCTCTGCATGAAGAGGAGGAGGAGTCTCATCATGAAGTGGACTATTATCAGTTCTTAGAAGATTAAGAAGGCAACATGGGATTGGGGGCTACCTTTTCCTAATTTGGATATGTTTAAGACTGGTAATAAAGCAGTTGTGCCCTTTGATGTGAATGTGGGGTTGCTGGCTCGAGGTGGTGAAGATACACTACAAGAAATTACAGAATTGCTGACTAAAATTCCCGACTAAACAAAATTTAGTCGCCAATTATCTAACAATTGCCGACTAAAATTATTTAGTCGGGAAATAATTATGTTTGCTGACTAAAATTAGTTTTAGTCGGGAAATAATAATATTTGCCGACTAGTAAATAAATTTAGTCGGCGAATATCAATTTTCTCCCCGAATTTAAAAACCAATAAATGAAAACAATTTCCCGACTAAACCATTTAGTAGGGAATATTAATATTTGCCGACTAACATTATATTTAGTCGGCGAATATCAATTTGTTTCCTAAATTTTAAAAATTAAAAAACGAAAAACATTTCCCGACTAAATAATTTAGTAGGGAATATTAATATTTGCCTACTAAAATTACATTTAGTCGGCGAATATCTATTTTTCCCTAAATTTAAAAAATTAATGAATGAAAAATATTTCCCGACTAAATAATTTAGTAGGGAATATTAATATTTTCCAACTAAAATTACATTAGTCAGCGAATATCTATTTTTTTGCAAATTTTAAAAATTAATAAATGAAAAACATTTTCCAACTAAATAATTTAGTAGGGAATAGTAATATTTGCCGACTAAAATTACATTTGGTTGGGGAATATCAATTTTTCCTCTCTTTTAAACAAAATTTCAAGAAAATCAATATTTGTTCCGACGACATCGATCACACGATGAAACCTCCCGATCGAAACCGTTCAATTTTTTCCTTCTTAATCACAAGATTTCCTTAAATTTTTTGCTCGATTGGGTTAAGGAAAGCTGTTTATCGGCACACAAATTGTTAATTAAAAAGAATTTTATTGTCTGATCAAATGTCTATCCAAATAGAGTTAACTTCATTCTTGGTACAAATGATTAACTTCATTCTTAGTACAAATGATCTAATTTGTATTACGTAAAAGATAGATGATTTGGATTGCCAAATAAGACCTATCGGGCTCGGTTAGTGCACTATAACACTTAAACGTCTTTGAACGCATTAAATATGTTTTTGATTATGTGGTCGCTCATATCGAATGGTCTTTGATTTTGGTGACGATGCTATAATTGGTAAGACGTGAAATCCTAACGGTTCAGATCGAGTATTACAAAAAATTACTCGGCAGTTATGTTTACAATCTATGCTTTTTTTTATTTACTTGATGATAGTCAACTAAGTCTTATGTTGTATTCATTGTTACAGAAGCCACACGCCCACGAGAAAAATATTACGATCGAGACTGTTCATTTTGCTACACTCGGTGAATAATTCATTCTCGTAAATTTGCGGCTCGATTAGGTTTAGAAAACCCCTTTATAGAAAGAAATTAAAAACCTTTATTGAGACAAGAACTCATTAGAATAAATAGTATTTTCATGCAATCAATTGTCTAATAAAAAACAATCAACTATAGCCTCGGTAAGAATTATCGTTTAAACCATATTTAATAAAAACAAAAGATAAGATGGTTTTAACCGGGGAAAAAAAGACCTCAAAGTAGGGTTTGGGTGATAATGTTCTAATTTGTGCATTGAAGAAATAGGTTCTGTCTGTGAATGTGTGATTGAAATAATTCTCTTTTAGTGTGTGTAAGTTCTAAAAAAGATTATGAACTGCAGTAATGAGTTTTTTTTTATTTTTAAGAAAGTAAATTTAAAGAAAAGATAAAAAAAAGTAAATTTAAAAGCTTATCAAAGAAAAAAATAAACGTAAAACAACCGAAATCAAATAGTATAAATATTTTTATTACTGAAAAGTAAAACAAGTAGAGCAGTGGTAGAGTGGTTAGGTGCGCGTGCGATAAAGTCGGAGGTCTCAGGTTCGAGACCTGGAAGTGCCATATTCCATCAAATGAATTGGGTGGGAAAGGCGAATACAATTCAGAAATGGAAATGTAATTTTTCCACTTTGGTCCCCTGATTTTTTCATAATGACATTTGACGCCCACAGTAATTATTATTGCCGACTAAATATACTAAATATTTAGTCGGCAAAAGTTAATTATTATTGCCAACTAAAATAGAAACCCCAACCAAGTTTTTTAGTCGCTAAAACCATACATTAGCCGACTAAACCTTATTTAGTCGGCAATTACATTTGCCGACTGTCATTCTCCGACTAATTTGCCGACTAAATTATTTAGTCGGGAAAACCCTTTGGCGACTAAAAAGTGGACATTTGGCGACTAAAACGTTAGTCGGGAATGGTGTAATTTGTTGTAGTGATAATTATACTACAACGGATGGGCAAGATCCACATCCCAGTCCAAAGAATTTGATTTTGCCAAGTGATGTGCTAAGAAGTTTACAGATCGATTTGGGTAATTTATCTTTTAATAGTCTCAATTTGCTAGGGAGAGTTGTTAGTCAGTTGCCGTGGATGTTAGATGACTCGCTGCCGGAGGTTGAGGAACTTGATCGCGGGTGGGCAGAATGGGAGGCGGTGGTACGAAGTTGTGGGGTGAATACGGGTAATTGGGTTGTAGTTAATGCTGAGGATGGTTTGGTCAATGCTAGTTTAAGAGAAAATAAATTTGGGTTTCAAATGGATGTGATGTTGGTAGATGAAGATCAGATGAAGGAGTTATTGCAGTCTGAAGTTGAGGGTAGCTTTACAATTAGTCAACCTCTTAATAAAGGAGGACAGCTGGTTAGGTGGTTGACGGATCAGGATCATGGGCTAAGTCAAGCTCGGCCTATTGGCATTAGAGAGCCCAGTGAGAGTATCTCTAGGAATCAGCCCAAAGAATTAGGATATGAAGGGAAGGGTAAGCAGCCGATGGACCTTGTTGGTGAGGACTCGGACTCATCTTTTGAAGAGACTAATAGATCTCTAAAAAGAAGGAGTTTGGTGGGCTGCTTTGGATGGGCTGAGGAAGATGGAACCAATAGAGAGCTGATGGTAACAAATATGGGTCGTGGCGCTAATATTGTCCATATGGCATTCTCTTTTATTACCAAGAGGTTCAGGGGATTACGGGCTAGGCTATTGGGTTGGGGAAGGAAAAAGAGATTTAAGAAATTAAAAGTAAAGGGCTTGAGTTGCAGGAAGAGTACGCGCAGTGTTCTTGTGAGACAATTTTTCTTTGTTAATCATGAATATAGGAAGGTTGTTTTCGGCGGAGTTAAGAGGAAATGAGGGTCGCTTTGGCAGGAGTAGGAGATGTGCAAGGGAAGATCTATATCTAGCTCAGGGTCAGAATCTGGGTCTGAGTCTACGGCGGGAGATTATCTATCGGTTTATCACTCTTCGTTGGGTGTGTCTAGGGGTGTCGGCAGAGTAGAGGCGTGGGATGGTGGTGTGGAGTCAAGGGGGGAATGTGATGCGTTGGGAGTATCGATATTATCCACGAAGAGGCGAGCCTCACAGGTGGATGAGTTAAATGCTATGGATGAGGTCTAGGAGGTTGGTGATGGCCAGATTATTATGGGTAAGGATGCAGATGATTTCGTGCAGGCGAAGAAGATGGTCTATAATGAAGTCAATAAGTTTATTTGGGCAAAGTCCCTTGAGCTATATGCAAGGTGCCTGTCTAAAAATAATTGGGGGGAAAAGCGTTTTCGAGTTTTGGTGTGGGACAAAGAGGCAGAAAAATGGGAGATAGGGATCCAGTTTGCAGAAGAATTTAGGCAGTATGTGTGGTCTTTGTGTCATGAATTGGTGCAAGGAGAATCTGTTGGTCCAAAAAATGAGGTTTACGAGGAGGTTGGCCCTCAACAACCTCTTCGTTTATCATGAGGATTTTAAGTTGGAATTGTAGGGGGATGGGCCAGGCCCCTACAGTTCGAACAGCAAGGAACCTGGCCCAGCAGCACCGAGCTTACCTTCTTTTTCTCATGGAAACAAAATGTAGTGTTCACAGTCTTGAAGGGTTTGCTCGGAAGATGGGGTTCAAGTTTTGGGCTGGAATTGATGCGATTGGGCTGGTGATGGGTATTTGGGCGGCATGGGACGATTGTTATTCTGTTGAGGTGATTCGATGCAATCCGAGATTCATTCTTTTGAGAGTAATAGATGAGATGGGAAGATGTTGGTTGTTGGTCATTTACATGGTCATCCTTATTTGTGTCGTCGGAAAGATACTTGGGAATTTTTGGGCAAAGTTCTGGTAAACTTTGATTTGCCACTTATGAGTGTGAGGGATTATAACCAAGTTCTTGATCCATCAGATAAGCTTAGTACATGTTCAAGAGGGCTGGTGGATGTGGAGTGGTTTAGAGAGTTTGTGGAAAATTTTAATCTTGCGAATATTCCGCGGTTTGGTGTTCATTTCATATGGACCAACAATCGAAAAGGAAGGGATGTCACTTTTGAAAGACTAGATCGAGCTATGGCTAATCCGTTGTGGCTGGAGTTCTTTCCATTGGCTGCCTTGTTTGTCTACTCTATTCTTCATTCGGATCATAGTCCGCTACTGGTGGATATTCAATGGGTGTTTCGAAGGAGTGGAAGGGGCAGACCGAGAAGATTTAAAAGAGGTGGTTGTTTGTGGATGATGTGGGCCAGATTACGCGTTGTGTTTGGGAGCAGTCGATTCAGGGGGTTCGTTGCGTTCAGGGTGGTGCAGAAGCAGAAATTGTTGATGCGACATTTGTCTAATTGGAATGAGCTTTCGTTTAAACATCTTCGGAGAAAGCTAAAGGATGCTCAATTGGAATTGGAAGGTATTCAGAAATCTCTGAGGGATGTTGGTGCAAAGAAGTGGCATGTGGTGGAGCAGCTAGTAATTAGGGATCAACAACTCCGCTTGCAAATCGATCAGTTGTTAGAACAACAAGAAATGTATTGGGCGCAGAGGGCAAAGGAAAGACAGCTGGCTCTTGGCAATAGGAATTCTAAATTTTTTCATAAGGCGACAACTATTAGGATGCGATGGAATTGGATTATGTGTCTTAAAGGGAGTGATGGCCATTTGTGCATGATCCAGAGGCTATTGAGCAATTATTTTTATCCCATTTCAAGGCCCTTTTTCAGTGTGAGTCAGATGGCGGTTTTGGGGGCAGCTAAATCAAAGGGCCAGCGGAACCGGAAGCCACTCCGGCTTGTTTTCAGCCTCTTTCAGCATTGGGGGTGCACTTGTCATCTGATCAAGTGCGAGACCTGGAAGCTCCTTTTGTTGAGGCTGAAGTGTGTGAAGCTGTGTTCCAGATGGGGGTACGAAAGCTCTGGGTCCGGATGGGTTCATTGCAAGTCTATCAGAAAAATTGGGACTGTGTGGGCGGTGAAGTTACTCAAATGGTCTTGGCTTTCCTTCATTCAGGTACCATGCTTAAAGAACTTAATCGCACTTTTATTACTCTGATTCCTAAAGTTTCCAATCCGTCATCTGTTAATGTTTATAGGCCCATCAGTCTGTAACGTTTTGTACAAAGTTATGGCCCGTGTCTTGGTTAATCAGCTTCGCTTGTGCTCAAGTCTTTAATATCTATTTTCCAGAATGCTTTTGTTACTAGCCGTCTTATTACGGACAACATTTTGCTAGCTCATGAAACAATTGAGTTTCATTTGGAAAAAACACAAGGGTCAGTCTTGTTTTGCTTTGAAGCTCGATATGAGCAAAGTGTATGATCGTGTCAAGTGGCCTGCTGTTTTTGAAGTGCTCTCTAGCTTGGGTTTTAGTCCTAAATGGATTAAACTTATATCCCAATGTCTTTATACGGTGCCCTTTTCGGTTCTCGTTAAGGAGAAATCTTCAATACACACCCCTTTAAGGTGTATATCATATGTACTTATTGTGTGGTCCATATTGTGCCACATCATTAAAAATTACCTGCTGAACCGGTCATTCATAACATTTTAGGCCTATCGTAACTTTTATACCAAAAATTCGTAACTTTTGATTCATAAGATTTTTCTTAAAATCATAACCTTTTAGTGTATATCGTAACTTTTACGAATGAATCGTAACTTTTTAGCAACAGATTCGTAACATTTTTAGAATCGTAATATTTTGGTGTGTTTCATAACCTTATAAAAAAATCGTAACATTTTCAGTTCGTAACATTTTCACTACGGAATCGTAACATTTTAGTCTATTTCATAACTTTTCTAAAATCAATTGTCCAATCAATTACTCAATCAATTTTTTTTTAACGGTAGTTAATCAAATATGTAATCTATTATGTGAATGTTCAATTCCATAATCGATTAGATTTTATAATTGATTTTTCAATTGATTAGACATTATAATCAAATATATAGTAATTGATTACATATTCGATTGGACATCATAATCGAATATGTAATCAATTCTATTATGTTCAATTATGTAATCAATTAGACAATCTAATCAATTTTGTAATTGAATTAAGTACGATTGGATAACAATGTGAAGTCTATTACTCAATCAATTTGCTAATTGATGGGCCTCAGTAAGTTCTCTAATCAATTGCGAAATAAATTAAAAACATTGCAATAGATTGAAAAATCAATTGTTCTGAATAACACAAATAACTGATTACATGATAGATTATATTTTTCTGCGGTTTCAATTACGTAATTGATTGGTATTGATAACTCTTGTAATCGATTACATTATCAAATACGAGTATTAGTTATTTGTAATTCGGATGCTTGCACTAATTCACAAAACACTAGTAGTGCGTCTATTGACCAAAAAATAAATAGCACGGCCTAAATATTATTGTCTTTTACACATAACCTAAAATGTATTGGTAAATTTATCTCATCACCATCACTCTTTTGATCACCCATATTAACTTTTTTGTTAGTGTTTCCTACTTATTAATACAAATGATCGACTTCGCTATTCTTTTTAGTTAGACTATTTATGTGAAAGTTTACTATGCAATTAAAAATATTGTGAAAAATATTAAATATCATAATATTTCAAAAAATTCAAAAAAAATGGCTACAAATATGGAACACTTTAAAAATCGTGTAAAAAATGCCTTGACTTTTTATTAGATTATGATAATGATAGTATCTTTTTCCTTTAGTAATTATCGAGAACCTATTTTAAAGAAGTAAATTATTTTCACTTGAAATAATTTTAACTTCAAAGTTTTAAAAAAATAAAATTATTATTTTTAACATAAATTAATTCTCAAAAATAAAATAGGGCCTAATTTTTCTTTCAGCCCAAACTTATGGCCCAACTGTTACTTAAAATTTAAACCTCAAGTGCACTGAGTTATGGTAACCCCTGGCACTCCTTAAAAAAAATTAAAATAAATCTTTTCGTTGCAGACAAAATTGTCGTCGGGTGAACGCTCCCCCGAAATACGCTAACGGCAGGAGCACTCGCTGCCTTGCATCGCCATTTTCATCGGACGAAGAACTCTATGGAGAATTTGCCTCTTCGGAGTTCGCATCGTCGTTTCCCTCAACAGTCATCAACTGATCTGCCCTATTCCCAGATTTGTCGGGTAGACTATAACTCTAACCCACGATATTGGTTTGCTTCGTCAATCATCATCGGAATCAGTGATTCCGTTCAACGAAGGTCTCTCTCTCTCTCTTCTCTCTCGCTGTGTATCAATACACGAATACATTAATAGATTATAGATATACATTATTATATATAATATACATCTCTAGCTCTTGTCGGCAAGTCAACTATGTATATAATACCCCATAGTTCTCATAAATCAAAATCTATGTTTGTGTTTGTGATTCCATTATTTGAGTATAATAATAATAACTATATCCTATTACGGCTTTGATTGTTGAAAGAGTATTTTCAGCCATGAACATTGTGAAAAATCAGTTGCGGAATAGAATGATTGATCAATGGTTGAATGATAGTTTAGTGGTAGACATAGAGAGATGTTTTTTATGGAGTTTCAAATGAGACCATCATGCAACACTTTCGAAATATGAGAACTCAACGGGGTCTAATGTGAGAGGACGCTTGGGAAAATTTAGTGACGAAAACTTAAATTTTTGTGCTATTTTGAGAACTTTTGGAAGCATGACGATCAATGTTTGAATCTAGTGTTATGTAATTGTGTTTGATTGCTTATTTTGTTTAAGATTGCGAATAATAGGTGCCCCTACTATATGGAATTCTTAGGTCCGCCACTGGTGATCGTAAACCTAGTTTCAGTTTCAAGAATTCATTTGATAATTTTTCTCAAATTTTACGTATATTTTACAGACTAATTTTGTGCATGTCAGTACACACATGACTCCTAATGGTTATGTTACTTTACGACTTCATTATGGGGTGAAGTAATGAATAATAGTTATTACAATGGTGGAGGTGGGCATCTCTGAGGTAGACCTGGATAAGTTGTCTTATTTCGAATGTTTGGATGTTTTGAATGAAATTGGGTGTCCTGACAACTCTCATATATATCAAAAGCTTGAAGCTTCCACCAATATATGAGAATGGAACAATGATTAAGATAAATTCTGATGTAGCTATGAGAGATATGTTTGCAATGTTTGCTAAGAATGAGGTCATATATGTATACATTCACTGTTCCACAATGTTTGATTATGAAAATAACACTATTGAAAATGACACTAGTGCAGAACATAAAGTAGATGGTCCATATCTGGCCATGACTGGTGGGTCAGCGGATATACAAGGAGGTAACCCTCTGGGTGATGATGAAAGTTTTGATCATGATGAACATAAGAAGGTTCAAGGTTCACCAACTCCAAAACCTAAAAAGGTAATCTTTTTGCAAGGATTTGTTATAACACGTTACCCGTTGAGTCAAGTTTTTCTTTGAAGTGTTCTTTTTATTGTGTTTTTGTTCAGGATTATATTCAAGCGCGCATATCCCTACGTTCAATTGTGAAGATAATAAGCAAATTAAGCCTTGAACAAAGTGAGGCTATTAGGGAGATTGGATTGGGTGGCCTACTGGGGTTGAGATGTATGAAACAAGATCGCATCTTGACTCGATGGTTAATTAAAAACTTCGATCCTGAAAGTTCTTCAATGGATGTTCATGGACAACAACTTCTACTTACACCGGTTGAGGTTCATAATGTATTGGGTATACAATGTGAGGGTAAGGACATACAGCTCAAAGGGTCAAGGGAAGGATTTATGGATCTTTGTAAAATGGTTGGAGTAGTTCAAGGCTCTATTCCTTTGAAGGGATTGAAAGACTATCTAAAGGAAACAAAAAGTGTTGGAAATGATTGCAAGATGAAATTTGTCCTCTACGTGTTAGGTGCGTTCTTATGCCCAACAACAAAACCTGCGCTCAAGAAATCCCATCTCCATGCTATTAAAAATGTCGAAGCCATGAAGGAATTTTGGTGAGACTAGGTTGTGGATTGCTTGACCTAGCACTCCTAGTCCACCTCTGAACCACACAACTCATAGGGATAGATACAAGTTGTTGAAATTTCATGACAGTAATTATGTGGCAGCAAGGTATCCCAAATGACTCAAGTTTCATGCAAGGGCATTTTATGCTGCCATCGAATGGATGAAACTCAACTCTCCATTTATTTTCAGTTGCATACTGTTCTAGATTATAGACATAATGATCCTCCTCTTCAAGTTGTTGCTTCACATAAAACTTGGCCTCTAGCTCCATTCGGCCCGAAACTTTAAAAAAAAATTCCTCGTATACAACTCTGCTGCATTTTTCTCAAGTTTCTTTAATTGCGTTGTCAACACCGAGAAACTGTTCTCTGTTACACCCTCTGCGGCTGCCTCATTAACACGCATTCGAGCAATGGCCCTGTCATAATGCCAAATAAATTCATATAGTCTAAGCCTCACTTTTAGGAACCTATTAAAATAAGCGTGCATGCCTTCGCAACGCTGACTGCTGCTCATACCGGCAAAGAAATGACCATGAAGATAAGACTCAGCCCACTTATGACAGTTGCGATAGACCTCTACCACCCAACTATTGTTTTCAATATTGTATTGTTTGACCAAGACAGCCCAAGCCTTGTCAAACTCATCCCTATCACATTCTAATGACTTCAACCGCTTGAAATCCTCATGAAATTTGGGTTTGTGGACATTTGACACAGCATTTCGTTGTAGATGCCAAGTACACAAGCGATGCTTAGCGTTTGGGATGACAGTTATGATGGCTTGACGCATAGCTTTGTCACCATCTGTCACCACTAAGATGGGTTTTTTACCATCCATGGCCTCCATTAATGTTTCTAAAACCCACATGTATGTTTCCGTAGTCTCATTTGGTAATGGAGCACAACCAAATATGATTGACATGTAATGGTTACTCATGCCGCAAAGCATTACAAATGGCTTTTTGTATGCATTTGTCCTATAAGTAGTGTCAAAAACAAGTACATCACCAAATGCAGCATAGTCTAGGCAACACCTTGAATCAACCCAAAACAGTTTGTCTAAACAATTTTCATGATCGACGTCATACTTGTAAAAACAACATTGGGTCGTCTAGAGTTTTAGCAGATAAGTATCCCAAGATACCCTCTGCATCCCCATCCTTGAGTTCTACTTTTCGGTCAGCTTGAACAGTATTATGCAAATCTTTTCGAACAAAGCCCACCTTATCGAAACCACCAGACTGAATGGTCATAAGGTCCATTATCTGGCCAGTGCTAATGGACATTACGCATAGCTTTTGTTTGGGCTTTGTCAGCACTTGTTATAGACCTATGTGACCAAAGAAAAGGGACACAGTGGGGTGCGACCAAGGGATGGTAGTGTTCGCTTACAAAGTGAGTCACTATATATTCTCTCATTTTCACATCATAGCGCACACGAAAGACAGCTTTACATCCAACCCTAGTTTCTGCCCTTGGTGCTCTCAATCTATCAACATGCTCCAAGTATTTCTTTGTACGTACTCCTTGCCTAGAGCATACCCATTTTCTACTCACCACCACATTCTCCCTACATACCTTTTTTTTATCCTTTCGGATGCTAAACCCCATTACCTTAGCATAGGCATTGTAAAAAGCATGCGCATTTTCCTCAGAATCAAACTTCATTTTGAAAACATCCCTTGCAGTGAGCATATTCAAACCTTCTAATCCTATTTGGGAATCTAAACCTTGTTTCCCATTAACACAACCATCTTCAATTGAGTCTCCTAGATCATCTTCTTCTTCAGGAAATTTATTCATATCATTTTTCACATTGACATCTTTGCTCGTATGACTTGAGGATTGATCCATCAAACCTAAACAAAAAAAAAACCCACAAGTGACAATGTTTAGAATGGTTACTTTTTTGATGATTTGGGTGGGGGAGAGTTTCTCATCTAGGGAGAGTTTCTCATCTATTGCAGTTCAAATAATTTTATCCTAACCATGATCTATACCAATTGAAACAAATTGAATTTGACTTCAGTAACTCTATTGCCCTTTGGGTTTTCTATTATAGAGCAGCAACTTGATTGGTTCCTCTTGAACATACCAATAAAAGGTTAGACACCAAATAGACCAAGGTAATACCACCATCATGTATTACATGTATTTGGTTTTCACGTGTGCGTTTGGTACTTGAATGAATATCAAAATTGAAAGAAGCATTATGTCAAACACAAAAAAGTCAGTCAATTGTAACTCCAGCCATTTTACAACTAACCAAACCTTCTTTTTTTCAGGAATTAATGCAAACACTGAATGAAGACAATTGTATGCAAGTAATCCTCACTTTTAATTTACTTCTATTATTTTGTTCATTTTGAACTCTACAATTATTATTTCACAATACTCAGTCAATCTAATTGGCATTTTATCGAATAGTTTGTGAGCATTACATGTAACTTCTATGCATTCAGTAACCCGACAACTAGAACCTTCCAAAATCTATTTAACCTTCTTTCATAAACAAATTTATACCCAAATCACTGAATCCATGTACAGATATACACGTATACACACACATTCGGTAGCCCAACAACTAGAACCTCCCATAATTTGTTTAGGCTTTCGTCACAAACAAATATACGTTCAAATCTCTGAATACATGCACAGATACACGCGTATACACACACATGTATATGTATGTGTACAGAGAGAGAGAGAGAGAGGGAGAGAGAGAAAGAGATTATATTCATACCTGAGAGAAGCGGTGAGTGATGGACAAGAAGGAGTGACCACGACTTACGAACTGGGATGAGGGAGGGCGAACAGCGGACTAATAGGTCTGGTTTCATCGAAGGAAAAGAAAGAGATACACTGGTTGGGAGAAAAGTGAGAGACAGGATTTTCTTTCCATTTTGGTTAATTTACAAGGTTTACCTTTTGCACTGGTAACAAGTTTTTTGTTATTAACCTATCGTAACATTTTAAAGGGTCCGGATCATTTCTCAAGCATCTAATGGTAATCAAAAAGGGTGCATATGATACACACCCAAATAAAGGTGTATATTGTAGCACTTCTCTCTGGTTAATGGTGTTCTTCCGAGTTCTTTTCCCCTCGTTGTGGTCTTTGCCAAGTGAGGAGGCTTCGGTTATGGCTTCGGTTAATAGACTACCGATAACCAAGGACTCATAGTTGGTACAATCTGTAGTCCTGTACAGGCGGACCCTTAAAGTTACACTTATTCTCACCGGCTCAGTATCAATCCTCCTGTTAGCACTTCGGTTAATTACTGAGGCATGCGTTCCGTTGAGATCTCTGGAAGGAATGTAGCCTATCAGGAGGGGACCAAGGGCGTTACGTGGCAGATAGGACCATCTAGGGCGGATCTGGCCATGTGCTCCGTAACCACCTTATTCGGTACGTCATCTGTGATGTCACCCGAGGAGGTTACCCGAGCGTATCCTTCACGCGCTAGCTTGGAGCCCAAGTAAACCTAGGTCTATAAATACAAAGGGACTCTAACCTAAAGAGGTATGCCATTCTTCCCTAACCTAACCCTAGACCTAAGCTCTCTCCTTACATCTAACTTGATCGTCGGAGGGTCACTGGGCTATCCAAGCCCTAGTGACTTGTTGCAGGTTCCAAGGCGGGTGAACGGAGCAACGGAAGAGGAGTATGATTCAGGCAAAGGTCCCTCCAAATCTGAACCCTACAATTGGCGACTCGCTGGGGATCTAGCCATCAATCCAACATCCTCCTCTTTTTCCTTCTGCTCCATTCGGCGATTCCTAGTTCAAACATGGTCGAGATCGATGACGCTCACCACGGTGGAACCGCCCACGGGCTCGGTTCCCTCGTGGATCACAGCCCGGCTTCCGGCGGAGCAGCCACCCTAGGAAAGACCCACGTATCCATTGGAATCGGCGCTAGAGCACCAGAAGCAGGCCCATCTTCCGAGCTCCACTCCTACATACGCCATCTCAAGCGGAAGATCGATGACCTCACGACGGTGATGGAGCGCGACCATCACGTCAGAGATGAGTTGGCGAGATTAAACACCTCCTCCAAATCTCCCCTCTCCTCCGGAAGCCGCGGCGGAAGAAAGGACCGTCGCACATCCCCTCGCAGTCATGAAGTCGGCCACCTGCTAGAGCATAGATCTCGCCCTTCCGCCAAAGATCGTCTCGAGTCACCTAGAGCAGCGGACACTCGAGCCCCGAGAGACGCATCGCACAGAGACCGTTCCCGCTCCCCCGTGCAACTTCGAAGGAGACCATCGGCCTTCGAAAGGCTCGGTGCTGGGAGCGTCTCTGCCTCCTCCACTCACTCGGTCCAGGTGGGCAAGGCAGGCCGGGAATCTACCCCTAGCCTCACAAGGGCAGCCAGGGGAGATGACGGCCTTGTGAGATCCAGACCAGGGATACCGTGAGCGCCTAAAGGGCCCCGGAGCCAGAAGCCCCATCATCACAAACCCCGCCGTGCACACAGCAGGAGCCCGATCACCGAGCGCCTCGAGCCCTCTGCTCGGGATAGCTACCGCCACCACCGCCAGGACGCTTTCCCAGGAAATCGGTTAGTACTGCCCTAGATAAAAAGGAATATGAACGATTGGACAAACTTGTTCCCAAGAAGCGTACAGCGACTGAGCGTCCAGACGGCTCCGACTGTTCGATCCGACCTCATCGCAACGCACGACTTGTGCGACTCACGACCTTTCTCTTTACGAAAGAGATCGACTCGGTTACCCCCCCAAAAGGATTCACCCAACCCAAGTTTGCCAAGTACGATGACAAGACCGAGGCGTACACCCACCTGGTTTAGTATAAACTCGTCATGTCTCTGTTTCTTCGGAATGAACTCTCGGACGACGCCTTCTTATGCAAAGTGTTTCCTGCAAGCCTCGGCAACCTAGGCCTCACCTGGTTCAATCAACTCCCGGCTCGGTCAATCTCTTTGTTTTACTCCCTCTGCGATGCCTTCATGGCCCGATTCGTAACAAGCAACAAGCACGAGAAGGAGATCGATTCCCTCTTAGCCCTTCTCAAAAGAACGATGAAACGCTTCGGCAGTACGCCGGTCGTTACTGGGAGCTGTTCAATGAGATAGAGGGTGCGACGGCGTCATCTCTGCCCGAGGATTCAAGCTCGGTCTTACCTCCCAAGATGAGCAAGTCTATGACGACCTCGCTCGCCATAAGCCAAACTCTATGAAGGACCTTATGACTCGTATCGAGGCTGGTGCCAGCTCATCGAATCGAAGGCAGAGAGAGGCATCGGGAAGCCGACAAGTTCAAAGCAACAAACGCCTCGGTCCACACCGGTCCCCCACCTGTCTCAACTCCAAAGAAGCAGGTTAACACCATCAAGCAGTCACCGAGAAGAGGACCGAAGCCCAGCGATTTCAACGCTGAGAAACCGTCTTCACCATACCATCTACCGGATCATCGATCAAGTGAAGGATCAGCCCTTTTTCTCCTTCCCAAATCAAAAGATGGGAACCGAAAACGGCAAAATCAAGAATCCCATCGTCCGATGCACTTACCACACGAGCAGGGTCACTTCACCACAGCATGCAAGCCCTTCAAGGCATACTTGGAAAGCTTGTTGCTGCTGGCCACCTCGGCAACTTCATCGATCAGGAAAAGACGACGGCTCGGGCACAAAGGACCGAAGCAAACACCGAGGAAGAAGTCAGACAATCCATGTCATACACGGTCCCCTAAACCCCGAAGCCGCCCGCATCATCCGAGCCGACCAACGAAGCTTCCTCCTCCAAACAGGTCATGTTGGTCGGTCCCGAACCGAAGCGCCCCAGAACCGATGACGGTTCCAAATGGACGATAACATTCACCGAGAAGGATCTCGACCGCATCCAGCTTCCCCACAACGACGCCCTCGTGGTCACGCTACGCATCGAACTTTCAATGTCCGCGTCCTCGTAGACCAGGGCAGCTCGGCCGAAGTCATGTACTACTCTCTGTTCAAGAACTAAGATACCCGACACCGACCTCCATCCCTCCGAAGTTCCTCTTATCGGCTTCAACGGAGCTCCTGTCTGGCCCATCGGTACGATCACTCTTCCTGTTCGTGCCGGTTCGGTGACTCTGAAATGGAATTTGTGGTAGTTGACGTCCCTAGCCCTTACAACGCCATTGTCGGACGCACCTGGTTGCATAGGCTCAAAGCGATTGCCTCCACCTATCACCAAGTGGTCGTTTCATTGGCATTCACGGGCACCAGGAAGACTTGTACGGAGACCAAACAGCGGCCAAGAAGTGCTACATCAACGCCGTCCGAAGTAACAAACAGACCTCCGGATTAACCTCATTGAAGTCCCCGAGGCCCCAATTTGGAAGACGTCGGTAGATCCCCCGACGACAAAACCATAGAGGACGTGGCCACCATCCCAATAACCGAAGACGGTTCCCGTTTCTTCCTTGTCAGTTCCTCACTTAGTGATACTGAGGAATGACACGGTAGCTTTTCTCAACCAACATCGAAGTATTCGCTTGGACCCCATATGAGATGCCTGGAATCGACCCCTCCTTCATTTGCCACGAGCTCAACATCGATCGAGCCAAATGCCCGGTCTTGCAAAAGGCGCGACGGTCTTCTCCTCATCATTCTGAAGCCGTTATTGAAGAAGTGAACCGACTCCTGAACGCAGGGGCAATCAGAGAAGTTCAGTACCCTAAGTGGTTGGCCAACACCGTCGTAGTCAAGAAAAAGAATGGCAAATGGCGAGTCTGCGTTGATTACTCAAACCTCAACGACGCCTGCCCAAAGGATTTCTTTCCACTCCCCCGTATCGACCAGCTCGTCGACGCCACCTCCGGACACGAGCGTCTTAGCTTCTTGGATGCCTACCGGGGCTACCACCAGATTGCCATGAGTGAAGGCGATGTTGAGAACACGGCCTTCATTACCCCCCATGGCATCTTCGGGTACCTGGTTATGCCCTTCGGTTTAAAGAACGCCGGGCCACTTTTCAGCGAATGATTACCAAGATGTTCGAAGCACTACTAGGCGACACTATGCTGGCCTACATCGACGACATGGTGGTTAAAAGTTTGCGCGCGGTGATCATCTTACCCACCTCGCCGAAGTCTTTGAGATACTCAAGAAACACAAGCTCCGCCTCAATGCCGAGAAATGCGTCTTCGGTGTTAGCTCCGGCAAATTCCTTGGCCACCTCGTCTCCCAACGCGGTATTGAGGCCGACCCTTCCCAGATCCTTGCTATTACTCAGCTCTCGGCCCCCCACAACAAAAAGATGTTCAGCGTTTGACCGGCATGGCCGCAGCCCTGAACCGATTTATAAGCCGCTCCTCGGATAAATGCCAGCCATTTTTCACACTTTTAAAAGGCAGCCGACGGAGCTTCAACTGGACAGAAGACTGCGACCGAGCCCTCCAACAACTCAAGGAGTACATTTCCAAAGCTCCCCTCCTCGTCACTCCTCGGGACCAAGAGGACCTGTTCCTCTACCTAGCTGTCTCTCAGCACGCCGTCAGCTCGGTCCTCGTTCGCCAGGAGAATCGGGATCATCAGCCAATCTACTATTCCAGCAAAACAATGACTCCAGCCGAGACGCGTTACCTACCATTAGAAAAGCTCGTCCTTGCCCTCGTCTCAGCATCCAGGAAGCTTGCTCCCTACTTCCAGTCTCACCGTATCATCGTCCTTACTGAATTCCCTCTCAAGTCTCTCCTGCGGAAGGCCGACCTTTCCAACCGAATCTCACAGTGGGCCGTTGAGCTTGCAAATTTTGAAATCCACTTTCAGCCTCGGACAGCAATAAAAGCTCAGGTGCTTGCCGACTTCATCGCCGAGCTCACACCGACCACTACAACCGCTTCGGTTCCCACCCCGAGCACCGAGGCATTACTCCAGGCCAACCCTAGCACAGCATGGCAGCTCTTTCATGGAGACGTTTGGAAAATGTACGTCGATGGCGCTTCCAACAGCCGAGGCGCCGGTGCTGGCATCGTCCTCCTCTCACCCTCCGGTGTTCTGCACGAAAGCTCAATCTCTATTAACTTCCCAGCCTCCAACAACGAGGCCGAATATGAAGCATTAATCTCCGGACTCAAAACTGCCGAAGCCATTGGCATCGAAGAACTCGTGGTTTACAGTGATTCCCAATTGGTGGTTAACCAGCTCTCCGAAGAATATGAAGCTCGGGACGACGCATGCGTACCTACCTCAGCGCCGCAGTCCAGCTCATTCAACGCTTCAAAGCAATCAGAGTCGAGCACATCTCCCGGGAACAAAAGCCCACGCCGACGCCCTTGCAGGACTCGCTTCGGCATGCTCATCTTCGGACACCGTTCTATCTCCTTTGATTCCATTGACAAGCCCAGCTTCGAGCTTGAAGAACTAAATAAGGAGATACTCAACATAGAGCTCGGCCCGAGCTGGATGGACGAAATTGTCCTTTACCTAAGAGATGACTCCCTTCCAGCTGACAAAAAGGAAGCTCACCGACTCCGAAACAAAGCCGCTCTCTTCTGGCTCAATCCCAACGGCAAGCTTTACCGAAGATCATTTACCGGGCCATACTTATTGGTTGCACACCCCCATCAAGTCCCGGGCATCATCGAAGAGCTTCATGCTGGTGACAGCGGCTGCCACTCCGGTGGACGGTCCCTGGCCCACCGAGCCCTCACTCAGGGGTATTGGTGGCCGACAATGAAGAAGGATTCAGAAGAGTTTGTCAAGCGTTGCAAAAAGTGTCAGATGTTCGCTCCCATTATCCATCAACCGGCCCGGGACCTCAGCCCCCTCACCAGCCCCTGGCCCTTTCTCCCAATGGGGCATGGATATCGTTGGAAAGCTCCCAGTTCCGGGTGGATTCAAGTTCCTCCTAACCGCAACCAATTATTTCTCGAAATGGGTCGAGGCCGAGCCCCTTGCCACTATCGAAGAAACAGACGTCATCCGCTTTGTATGGCGAAACATCATGTCTCGTTTCGGTGTACTGTTCGCCATAATTACAGACAATGGAAGGCAGTTTACAGGACAGAAGTATCGGGCCTTGCTTGACGAGTACGGTATTAAATGGGACACTTCCACTTCGGCTTACCCCAAGGGTAATGGACAGGCCGAGGCTGCAAACAAAGCATTCATCTGGGCTCAAGCGACGACTCGAGTCACGACGGGGAAAATGGGCCGAAGAGCTACCTAGGGTCTCTGGGGCTACGTACTACTCCTCGGCGATCCACTGGTCGCACGCCCTTTTCCTTAGCATTTGGCATGGAGGCGGTCATCCCTCTCCAAGTCGGACTCCCAACAATGCGCACGGAAAACTTCGAAGAGTCGGTCAATAATAACAGCATTGCCTCGGACCTCGACTAGCCGAAGAAGAGCGGGAAAAGCAAGATCAAGCTCGCTTCATACCAACAGGAGGTCGCAAAGGGTTACAACCGAAGCGTCCGCCTCAGGTCATTTAAGCCCGACGACCTTGTCTGGAAAAGGTGGTGGAGAAATCCAAGAAGAGAAAGCTCATGCCCAATTGGGAGGGCCCCTACCGAGTCCTCAAGCACCTCGGATCAGGAAACTACAAGTTAGAAAAGTTGGATGGTTCCCCCATTGCCAAAACATGGAATGCAAACAACTTGAAGAAGTTCTACGGTAGAGCTCGGTTACCGAAGCCCGCTTAGTCTTTATTATGTTGCATTTTCTTTTAACAAGTATGGAAGGCAATTTGCTTATGTATTAGCAGCACTTCAAGTTTGAATGAGAATTCCTTCTTTGGCACTATTCGTACAAATTGAGTTTGGCTGTTTACATTACTTACTCGGTCCGTTCTTGCCCGGACCGTTTTATACCGACTTCAGGGATTTTGCTCTCCCATAGGTGTTACCCTCGGGCAAAATTCCCACCAAGTCATCCTGGCCTCTTCGGTCATCTGGATTTCTGGTCACTCGCTTTAAGGATACTCGGCCTCCCCCGAGCCCCTTAAACCGACCCACCAGAAGTTCCCACTGCTCGGACTCGCTGTGTTACGAACCTATGGCGCAAGCCATACCCCTTCGTACCCCGGCCTACGTCCCTAGCAGTAATACGATCTCGCGTTCGCTCGCTAGACATTCCATTAAACGAACGGGCGTACAAGCCCAAAATTCATTAAATTACTCCTGATTCGGTCCCTACCGACCCTCCTTAAAGCAGGGGCTGCGGATCCAATCACTTTTCTTGATTAAACATCTTTTTTATGATTGGCAAAATGCTTCGGTCGATGCTTCGGTCACACTTGTTTTTACAAACTTCTCAAGTTTCACCAAAGCAGGGGCATCATAACCTAGGGAGCAAACCAATCATTCAAGCATTCCAAAGATAACATTCAAGAAAAAAAGCATTCATTCACAGAAGCATATGGGTTTCGACACAATCCATAAACAAAAAGTTACTTCTTCAATATCAAATATTTACAAACTCTGGAACAGCAAACTCCTAATGTCTGGAGCTGTCCAGTCAAAAGTTGCAGAAACTACAAACAAAAAAGAAGAAACTATCCTAAGAGCGAGCTAGGTGGTCGAGCTGGTCCTCGGCGCAGGGGCATTCGGATCGGCTTGGTTCCCAGGGCCTTGGTCCTCGGACGCAGGCTCCACCACCTCCTCCTCTCTCTGGAAGGACAAGCTCCTCGGGAGGCGCCTCGGGGAGGGTTCGGAGATCAGAGTCTTCGGGAGGTCGAGCTTCTCACAAGGCTTCATGGCCGTACCGAAGGCCATCCAAGAAACGGTCCCGGTGCAGCTCGCCTCGATCTCCCGAACCTGCTTTTTGTACTCTACTCCGGCTGCATCCCAACCTTCATCGTAGCCCCTCTTCCTCGCGAAGTCAACCTCTGTGGCCCGGGTGACTCGCAATGTGTTGGCATCCTCCTCGGCCTTGGCGGCTCTGGTCTCTGCCTCCATCTCTCCCTGTCGCACCTTTGAAGTCCGCCAGGTAGAGCTCGCAAGTCTCCCGAGCCAGCTTGAGGTCTTCCTCCTTCCGAGCCAGCTCCCGAGCAAGCTTGTCGTTCTTCTCTTCCTGCTTTTTGCATCGGTCATTGATGGCCAATGCCCGAGCTCCAGCCTGCAACAAAAAATACGAAATTCAACAAGTGCAAACTTCAGATTGAAGAAAATGAAACGCAAACCATTAACTTACAGTGAAGAGGGCCTGAGCTATCTCGGCCGTAATGTCCTCGGTCAAGCCGGTGACAGCCCGGGCCCCTAGGAAGAATGCTTCCTTGGAGCATCCCGAAGGCCACACCGAGGTTCTTGACGCTGTCGGCGTGGTGGATCGGCCGGCCAGCAAAATGCGAACTCGGGAGCCCAGGGGAGTTCCCTTGGGTTGACCCAAGAGCCTTCCTCTGCCCACCGGTTCCCCCCCGGGGCTCCCCCTGTTCCTCTCGATCAGGATCGTCTCTGACCTCTTCTCCGGCTCCCTCCTCCCGCCGAGTCCTCTTCTCCGGGGGCTCCTGCGGTGAGACTGGGGGCGCCCTTGAAGTCCCGGCACCAGGAGTACCAGCGACTGTCCCCCTGCCCCGGCCAGCAGGCCTTCGGCGCCTAAGGTTTAGCACCTCTCGGGTTCCAGGACCCTCCATCTCTGCACTTAAACCGGTCCTCTCCGGCGTCTCTCGATTGATCTTCTCTCGTATAACCCCTCGAGGCGTGGATGTGCTACCCTCGGCTTCATCCTCTCCTGCCTTCCTCTCCCCCCTTCCTGCTCCTCTTCCGGCTCTCCCTCCTCGGCCTCGCCCTCGGCCTGCCCGCGTACCCCCTGCTGCCTCGGCTTCTTCTTCAGGAAGCTCGTATAGGTTGGGACATACCCGAGTAGCTCTGGAGCGTACCGGCTGGTGATCGGGATGCCGTAAGCCGCTGTAATTCGGGCTCGATCAGCTCTTTCCCGAAGCTGCTGAACGATCCCCTGGGCTGCAAAGCAAAATGAAAAAGGGATTAGTATAAAGTACTCAGGGCATAACAAAAAGCAAAAGTATTTACCGAAGAGAAATTTCTACCGACCAGGAGCCCCGATCCCAAATTGCACCCTCGTAGTGGTATCAGCATTTTCCCCGGGCCCAAACATGAAGTTGTCGGTTACCGAGAGGTAAATATTTGCCCACTCCTCGGAGTCGGGGAGACGATCGACGAGGAACGTATCGTATCGCGTCCTGCATGAGAGGTAATACCGGTTGCTCTCCCGGTTGACTCTAGAGTATACCCCGAAGAGCTCTCGACCCCAAAAGTCAATTGAACTGCCTCCTTAGCTCAATAATGCTTGTGATGATTCGGTAGGAGTTTACTGTAAGCTGGGAAGAGGTAAGGAAAGGGTTCGGAGGACTCGTCCGACAAATTGATGGAGGAGGGAATCTGATCCCTCCCTCAGTGATTGCCATCAAGGGAAAAATCAATTCCCCTGGTCGTGAGGAGGGTCTTGGGTTGTTCTCAGGAAGAAGTCGGACATCTACATCCGAAGGGATGCTGTAAACCCTTTTGAACTCGGCTAGGGCAGCCGGGGTCCTGTTGAAGTATTGGTTCAGATAGGGACATGGCCTCATCGGCCTCCTTCGTCCCCAAACCTCCTCGGGGGCGTCGGCGAATGGGCCCGGACCGTGGCCAGAAGTACTTGGGATTTCCATCTCCCAAGGAGTAAGGATTGTAACTGGGCGAGAGGTTCTGGAAGGGTCCGAAGGATCGAATATGTCTAAAGGGATTCGGTAAACAGCCTGGGCACGACACTCCGCAAAGATCTCCTCAAGGTCAGCAGAAGTGGAGCTACTGGTACTGTTCGAAGAGACTTCAATAACCATTCGCCCCTACCTAGCAAAAAGAAGATGTGTGCAAAAACTCGTTAGCTATATGCCCAGGGAAAAGCAACATGACCTAGTTAAAAGGGGCGAAACGGTCGTCACTCTTCGGTATATTTCAGGGAATCTCTCCCCGAGAAAGGTTTCCGAGGCCGACGTTTGTTTCTATGGTCTCAGCTTGAAGATTGGCCTCGGGAAGAATATGGGTCTCGGGTTGAATTTGGACCTCGGTAAAACTTAGAACAGTGCAGAAAATGCCCAACGTCACCGCAGGTCGAACAACGGCGAGTGGCGAAACAGTTACAACGCGTGAAGAATGTGGATTAAATTGAAGGAAACTCGATAAAAATGATCAAAACATCAAAGACCAGCGATTGGAAATCATCGTACCTGAGTTTCGTGACGAGATCCGCGTCCAAAACGCTCAAAATCTCGATTGAAAGCTGGGAGTGGACGGCGGTGGCGATTCAACTTCAGAAGCAGAAAGAAAGTGGCCGATTCTCCTCTGACTCTCCTATTTATAATAGGAGAGATGGAGACCTGAGCGGGAAACGAAGCGTCGTGTACCGAGCCGTTAGATCTTTGACACGTGTAGCCATCGGACGGCCAGAATTGAAGGGTCTGCACCGAGGATAGGCGCCGAATATACGAACCATTGGTGTAATGGCACGTGTTACCGAAGCAACGTTTCGTACCAATCAACTGACAGGGCACGTGCCGAGACAGCCTTTCCATCCTGAGACCTCGGCGATTGCTGACACGTGGCTCTCACCACTGGCGTAGGATGAGTGGAATTTACCGAGGCTGGCGCTCTCATCAAGGTCTGATATTTCGTGTGATGGGATCAAGACCCTGAAGCAGGGATGCAAAGCTCTAGGGGCTTGAGGGGCTATTATGGAGGCTTCGGTTATGGCTTCGGTAAATAGACTACCAATAACCAAGGACTCATAGTTGGTACAATCTGTAGTCCTGTACAGGCGGACCCTTGAAGTTACACTTATTCTCACCGGCTCGGTATCAATCCTCCTGTTAGCGCTTCGGTTAATTACTGAGGCATGCGTTCCGTTGAGATCTCTGGAAGGAATGTAGCCTATCAGGAGGGGACCAAGGGTGTTACGTGGCAGATAGGACCATCTAGGGCAGATCTGGCCATGTGCTCCGTAACCACCTTATTCGGTACGTCATCTGTGATGTCACCCGAGGAGGTTACCCGAGCGTATCCTTCACGCGCTAGCTGGAGCCCAAGTAACCTAGGTCTATAAATACAAAGGGACTCTAACCTAAAGAGGTATGTCATTCTTCCCTAACTCTAACCCTAGACCTAAGCCTCTCTCCTTACATCTAACTTGATCGTCGGAGGGTCACTGGGCTATCCAAGCCCTAGTGACTTATTGCAGGCTACAAGGCGGGTGAACGGAGCAACGGAAGAGGAGTACTGATTCAGGCAAAGGTCCCTCCAAATCTGAACCCCGACACCAAGGTGACTCGTTATCACCTTATTTGCTCATTTTGGTTAGTCATGTGTTATCGGTCAATTTGAGGTTTTTGCTAGTCAAA